>JAYKQN010000005.1:17237500-17837500 GCA_036785175.1 Eupleurogrammus muticus | reverse complement strand
GGTTCGATCCTCCTTCTCTGGTTATCATTAAACCATTTACTCACCTATGAGTGGCTACATTAGGTCTTATCTTCTCCTGCTTTCCTATATTGTTAATATTCCCGTAAAGTGAAGAAATGTGTAAAAACAGGTTGGAGAGATTACAAAACAGGTGGATTAGATTAATTGAGATTATTTTGTCAAATTCCCACCAACCACCACCTGCCCAGAACCATTTCTTTCGGGCTCCCCATCCCCCTTCCATCGCTCCATCCCTCCTTCTCTCCCAGTCCATTAACTGATTGCCTGCACATTATGTACGGTACAGCGTGATGATGGGGTTGTCTGAAAGTGAGGGAGGAGGCGTTTGACCTTTTCTTCACCTTAACCCTTCATCCACATCTCTCTACTGTCTGCCCAGCCTCCTTTAATTCTCCTCTCTCCGCCGCTACCTCTTTTCATTAGCAGAACTGGCCTTGTACAAAGACCCTCTAATGAAGATTCTGTGGATGTCAGCCAAGGCATGATGTGTCATATTTTAGCTGTAGTTCAGTCCACTTGCGGAACGGGTAAAAAAGCCCTAAGAGAGTAAATTGGCGAAGGAGCAGACCTGGCAGCAGGACATGTCTCCAGCAGCTTTTAATGAACAGCATTTGTTCCACAAGGTGAGTTATTAAGTGTGCTGCCATCTCCTTCCAGTCTAAGCCAGCTTTAGGAACACGCACATTCTCAGGCCAAAAATCTTTTTTGTGAGTTGTTTGCAGTAAGAGACGAGCGCATTTATTTTCCCGTTTTGTTTGTTCCTGCTTGACACCGAACGGGACTCACTTAACTGCGGGGAGCCTGTTTTTCGAAAACTAAAAAAAAAAAAATCAGTGTGAGAAATGAGACGAGAGGAACAGATGTGGAAGGTTAATGAGCAGAAGGAAAAAAAAAACTCTCACAGTAGAGAGACATCCGGAGATGAAAAGTCGACTCGCGCGAGCCGAGGGATGAGAAACGAAGGCTGTTAGAGCCGCAAGGATGGAGGCAGGTAAACGGCCTGGGAGCACTGAGGAAAGCCAGAGCGGGAAAGGAATCGTTCATCAACAGCAAGTGTCTGTCCTCCCACGTCCCCCTCCCTTTTTTTTCTTTTTTTTTGCTAAATGTACCGGGCAGCGTCCTCCTTCAATTCAATTCCATCTATAAATAGCCTTTCTTGTAAAGGCCTCGCCTGCACAATTTCTTCTTTATGTACTGATACATTAACAATACCCCTCTATCTATCTATGTCTCTCTTTTTTCAGTCTCTAGCTGTTGGTTACTGAGACACAACAGTTTCCTGGTGCATTTTAAAGAAGATAATGATAATGAGAGCTAATGGCATAATACAAGCACCTCATTATCAAACAGCCTGATTATCTTCCCCTGCAAAACTGCCATTGATTTGTGTGTATTGTATGTATTTACTCAAGCCTTTTTTGTCTTTTATAAATACGCATATTACTACTGCTGCAGTTCAGTTCTCTGACTTTTCCCATAACTCTTCCCCGCTGTTTGTTTCCATTCTCCTCAGGTTCGGGGTGTTTGAGTTCCTCAGTAACCATGCGAAGGACGAGTCTGGCCGACTGGACAGCACCAGAGGTCTGCTGTGTGGGCTCGGAGCCGGGGTGATGGAGGCGGTGGTGGTGGTGTGTCCCATGGAAACTGTCAAGGTAAACGCCGTAATCAGATCACCAGCTGCCCTGCTAATATCTATCTATCATTATCTAGTGTAATACAGATGCTATGTGCAATACTTAACATTACAGATCTGTGCATACAGGTTGTATTTGTTATATAGTTGATTACTTCTTATTTTTCTACTTTATTGGATGACTCAGGGAGCCCTGCAGTAATTCCAATGTGTTGATATTATTGGTCTCCGCACAAATGGCAAATAAAGAAACCTTGAAGCTTTAAATATGCATAAAACTCTTCCCCATCATACTAGTAGTTCTATAAACCTGGTCAGTAGGAACTGCACCGTTGGTTTTCTAACGGTGCATATCTTCTATAGTGGTTTTATTTATCATTGATATTTGTCTTGCAGCAGCTGTCAATCAAGCTTATGTCTCTTTTTGAGAATGTCAGTTTAGGTTCCAACTGTGACCCTGCACATTCCCTCATATCAGAATTATTAAAGAAAGTGTTTTCTAAGAGGCCAGAGTAACATCTGCCCTGATCATAATCTTAAAAATAAAAAAATGTATAATATAGATAATATGTATATTTTTTTTCCTCCCTCTTTTAAGGTTAAATTCATTCATGACCAGACTTCAGCGAACCCCAAATACAAAGGCTTCTACCACGGAGTCAGAGAGATCATTCGAGCTCAAGGTAAAGACGCTGAGATGCAGTTTGTCTGACATCCACTGGTCAGACAGAGCAGTGCAGCTGAAAATGGTGTCTTCATAATAACAATCCAATACTCATAATGCAGGGCGATGTTTATTAATGTGAAATGTCCTTCCTCTTCCTGCCTGAAGGTTTGAGAGGGACATACCAGGGTCTCACTGCCACCGTCCTCAAACAAGGGTCCAACCAGGCCATCCGCTTCTTTGTGATGACCTCTCTGAAGAACTGGTACAAAGGTCAGTGTGCGTGCGTGTGCGTGCGTGCGTGCGTGCGTGCGTGCGTGCGTGCGTGCGTGTGTGTGTGTGTGTGTGTGTGTGTGTGTGTGTGTGGCTATAACACTATGAAAGGGCTATAAAATAAGTTGAGGTGATTTTTATTCAATTAAACTTTTATTTACTCAAGTATCTCAGTGTGTGGATTGATTCTGATCTTTCCTTTTAGAGCCAATGTAAAAAAGGAAGATGCAATCGAGGGTTTGGTTTAATTCAAACGATTTTAGATTTATTAGAAACCACGTGCTGTTGATTCTTCTGTTTTTTTTCACCTTTCACCAGGTGATAACCCCAACAAAGCGATTAACCCTTTGTTGACCGGAGCTTTTGGAGCCATAGCAGGAGCAGCCAGTGTGTTTGGAAACACCCCACTGGATGTCATCAAGACGAGGATGCAGGTACATCAGAGGACAGGTTCACTGTTTGTGTGTCTTTTTATGTTTATTAACATTATTAAGTATTATAATATTTTTGTTTTAAAAAATGATGGTGAAGTGATGGTACAAGTACATGAATTAATAACATCATTTTATTTTGTTATTTTGGTCTAGACTGAATAGTTAATCTAGAATACAAATCACTTCACTTCTTTTTTAACTTTTAAACAGTTTTTTTTGTGGAGTAAATCTAACAAACACCATGTTCTGCTGAATTTGCTTTAGAGTGATAATTCTCATCATAATTATCATTAAGGAGGCAGAAAGCAGGAGCAGGCAGTTGTTATGTTAAATTTTCAAGGTGACACGGTGTTACAAATATAACCAGGTTTTTGGTAGCTTCTACTTTTGGATTCTTTTATTTTTGCTTTGCTCTTAAAGTGAATTAGCTGATGTGCCATATTTTAAGAAGCCACAGTTAAATTTGTCCATATTCTCTACCCGGCTGCTTTTAAATTCAGACGTCTCAGGTCTATGTTGTTAAAGGTTTAGCCTCATGCTTAGTCTGTTTGCTGTATATTAACACGTGCTGATGTTGATCCCATATTAATAATGTTTTCCTTTCTTTCTGAAGGGGCTGGAAGCTCATAAATACAAAAGCACGATGGACTGCGCTGTTAAGATCCTGAGACACGAGGGCTTGGCGGCGTGAGTAGATCTTCACTTTGGTGCCACTTAAAGTATTGATTTCACAGCCGAGTTAGGAAACCTCTATTGGTTAATCCTTAGAATTAAACATATGCAAATAACAAAAAAGGAACCAGTTGGTTGAATATATTTCTCATTATATGTATAGTATTTTTTTCTTAATGCCTATATCCAGTTCTGCAGAGATAGGTTACAGTCTGCTGACATCCATCTCGCTCTCTGTCCACCTTTAGTTTCTATAAGGGAACGGTTCCTCGGCTGGGCCGCGTGTGCCTGGACGTGGCCATAGTCTTCATCATCTACGAGGAGGTGGTGAAGATGTTGAATAAGGTCTGGAAGACGGAGTGAACGGCTGGAAACGCGCGCGGCAGGAGGCGGCGTCCGGCTTCCCCCAGGTCCAGACACAGATCTGAGTTTAGTAGATCTTCGGGGGGTGAGACATGAAGCTGAACTTAGATCTCTGTCAAATGCAAACGATAAATGTCAAAGATGCTCATTGAAAAGGGAAGAAAAGAAGCTCGGTGTTGCCCACATCTGGAGAGTCGGGGTAAATGCAGAGCTTTGCTGGAGACACCTGACAGGACCAAGGGTCAATTTTACAAAGTGGGATTCAAAAGTAACCAAATAACAGTGGAAAACAGGCTGTGTCCTAAGATACAGCACTGACTTCTGTATAGAAACTAAACCTGAATATTGGTTCAAATATGTGGAAAAAACATGTTGCTGACTGCTAAACAACAGCAAGTAAGTCTGAGCCTTTTTTAATTATCTGGTTCACTTTCTTTGTAAGCCTACTTTGTAAAATAATAGCCTCATTCAGTAAAATGTATTATTTCTAGTAATTCATGGTTAATTTTAGTGTATGTGGCTGTCATTCTGTCCTTTCTTGAGCTAGTGTTGCTCTGTGAGGAGCCAGACTGCAGCAGTTTTGCATATAAACATACAATATCTGCAGTAACTTCCATATATAAGCCTTTAATACAATGATTTTAAATGTATAATATGGTGATTATTTTTATACAATTTAGATTCTAATTTATCTTACAGTACTACCAGCATTATAGTTTTATTTTAAAGTATGATATATATTTTATTCCTGTGCCAAATGCCAAACGTGTGAAACCATGAAGCTGTGTTCAGGGTGGGAACATGCAAACGTAGCATAATAATAATGCTAACAACGGAGGATTAGTGTCATTATATTGTGACCTGTTTATCGGTGTATTTATTGAAATTTGAATGTTAAATACTATATCTAGGTGGTTGAGAGTCAAACTGCTCTTGTCAAGATTGTTTTCATGTGCTTCTGTTCTGTCAAAACAGGTCCGGGTGTTTTTTGAAGATGTTTAGGGAAAAAAGAAATAATAATTGCTGTATTTCACTGTGAGTCTAAATGACCCAATGGCATAAAGTCATAAAGACAAAGTACAACTCAGATCATAGCCTAACATCTCCTAATGTCTTCTGTTTGACAGTAAAATCAGATTTCAATCTCATCGACTCTCTCTCTATGACATACGGTACATTCCTTACACGATCTGTTCCATTTTCGGTGCCGTTCACTCGCTCACTCATGTGCCTTTTTGCTCATCTGTTCCTGACCAACCTAAACCCGTGCGATAAAATAACACATTAGAACCATCCGAGCTGTCACATGCTGTAATGATTGTATTCAAATAATGTTGGATTATAACTTCTGTCAGTTTCTGTTTCTCTGTTTGTTCCCTACCGCCACAGCCAAGATAAATGTACCCGTTTAAAGCAAGTCAACGTCATTCCAAGGCTGTGTGGTGTGTGTGTGTGGGTGTCTTTTAAGCTTGTGCAATAAACGCCCCCCCTCCAACCCCCCATGTTGTCCCGTAGTTGGCGTAAAGTCTTATTAAAACAAGCATCTGAAAACTGGAAAGCATGCAGACTGGCTGTTTTTAATCCTCATTCTCGTGTTTGGTCTATTGTTCTGCTCTTTTTTTTTTTTTTTTTAATTGCATCAGATCATGTTGGGACAGACCACGGGGGGCAGGTAGAAGAGGAGCTGAACAGGCAAATCATTGTTCTGCTCTTGGCTGAGGATCATTTGGGTGGTTCAGCTATCCGTCCTGCCCTCTTCTTTCTAGCACTGGTGTCATTTGTCATTTCAAGTCCTCCGTGCAACCCTCCAGTGTGTCATGCACTGCAGACTCTGAAGCTCAGGATCAAAGCTCCATAGAAAACACCAGGACTAAGAGCAGAACGGTGAATTCCGTGACAACACTGGCCAAGAAATGTACGATATATCTTCATTTTAAACACTGGAGGGAGCTCTTGCTAGAGGCGGAAACACATCTGTGAATCTCTCTGGCTGGCACGCACAACCGTGATGAGAGAGACCTCCTCTCTCTTCATACCTGCACAATGGAGCTTTATGAGGAGGGCCGGAGCTCTACCAACTTCCCTTCATCCTACCATCATCACTCCCTCCTCCTCCTCCTCAATCTGTCCTTTCCTGCCGGCTGCCGGACGGAAGATTGGTGCAAAATGGCCTAAAAAAATCTCTCATAATTCTTAGGGCTGTGAGATAATCTTTGAACCGCGGAAAAGTTAAGATTTTGTTCTTCAATGTAGTCAACTGGTGACTTGATGGTCCTAATGTGTGCTTAGAGAAAGTAATGTAATAAGTTTTATGTCACTATTTAATAGGTGTTTCTCTTTATTTTGCAGGCTAAAGTTTATACAATTAAATTTAATGCAGTTTTAAATACACACAAAAAAAGTTTTTTTTAAACTTAAAATAGAAACTGGAAGATTTATATCACATTTGACTGACTCAGATGTCAGAAGACTGCAGGGGATTTGTTTATCTAATCATCAGTATGAGCAGGAGAACAACCTGTCCTTAAAAATGTCACCAGATTCACTCACATTATATTTTTACTTGTACAGTAATACTATCAGACTACTTAAAAGTGAATGTGAAGTGTGTGATTTAACCTTAACTGAGCGTGAAGAGAATTTCAACAAGTTTCTCCACGGCCATGCAGATCTGTGCTTTTTTTCGTCTCAGTGCGCTTTTACAGTATCCGCCTTCTCTCCGCTTCTCCCCCCAGTCTCATTCACTCAGAACCAGTGGAGGGTGAGTAACCTTATTGTTCTCCAGTCTTTGGATGCTCTTAGTTCGACTGGATGAGTGCAGATCCTTTTGTGGGGTACCGCGTGGCTCTTATGTGTTTTTTTTTTTTTTTAATTTTCTTTTTATTTATTTACTGCTCGGATAAAAAGCGCCTGCGCCGCTGTCCGTGGTGCTGAATCCGATTTGTTTGATCGGAAGCTTTAATTGATCGGAGCTACTTTTCACGCGTCGTTTGCGGATACTGAAATGAAAAAACACGTCAAGTTGGGGTTTTGTTTTAACTTGGGGGTCACGTTTTGATCAGTAAATATTCCTATCTGGCAGCCTTTTCTATAAATAATCGGATTTTTTTGCATCTCACGTGGCTGATCAGGAACAGCGATGGACGCCTTTTGAAGGAATATTGCGTATTCTGAAATGCGACTCTTTTATTGAGTTTCGTCTTGCTCAAACAGGCGAGAGAGGGAGAGTTTGAGAGAGAGAGAGAGATCGGGTCTGCATGTCTGTCCTAATAACCAACAGTAGGCAAAGGGGCGGTGTCCAACAGGCCGATAGAGGAGAGCCGCTGCGCACACTTTTTACGCTCCACATTTACGCATCAGTGCTTTATGTCGGTGTCCCAGCAGAAGGCAGCATCTTTCCCCCCCTGGCCAGAACAACCATGTTGCACTTGGATTCAATATAGCTAATAGCAGTCTTTAAAAAAAATACATAATCATATAAATATTTCAGTTTTAAGCGCCATCCAGAGTGAAGCGTTGAAGCCTTGTGGAACAAGTGGACACGGGAACGTTTCCGTCATGGGAGCGCATGGATGGAGCTCGGCGCATCTCGGGCTCGCGGTTGTTGGATACCTGGCGTTTTTCTGCGGGGTGCTCGTCCCGCACGTGGAGGCGGGCTGCAGGCAGAGGGAGAGCCCGAACTGCTGCACCGGCCGGAACAACGAATGCTTCGAGTACAGCAAGAGGAAAACGGTGTGCTACTGTGATACCTACTGTCAGAAAACCGGGGACTGCTGCGAGGATTACCAGCGGGTGTGCCAAATATCTGGTGAGTTGTTTGCTTCGTCCTGGTCAATGAGTTTTGACATCTAGTTGTTTTTTTCAATGATGATATTAAGTTTATTCCAGCTCTGCCCTGTCCGTTGTTCGCTTCGTCCAGTTTGAGGCAGGGATGCTGACGTTGAGGTGACATGGAGACAGTGAGACATACTGCACATAGCTGTCTCTATTGCACCCATTGTGGCGGTTTGTTTCAAGATATAAGCTATAGGTGATATAAGGAGTGCTGCTGGGGAGTTTTTTTCAGTCCTAGTGTAATTTCCAACTGTGTGTGTGTGTGTGTTCTTTTAGTTTGTAGGTTTGACCCTTGACCTTCACATCACAGCTTTAAAATGCTCAACAGGGACATGAAGTGGTTGGATATCAGTGACCGCAACAAGGCAGGGAATAAACACATTTTGAATTAAGATATCAATGTTTAAAATCATAGTCCACAAAAATGTGAGTTTGGGTAATGGCGTAACACTCCCTGCATCATCCAGGTTGATGCTATATAAGGACAAATGAAGGAATGGACACCAAGGGAAAGATGGCCAAAGATGGTTAGGATTGCAGCCAAGCTGTGCCTGAGAAGTGACAGACGGGAGAAAACTGTAAAGTGACCTGTAACTCAGGCAGCTCTGATGTCGAAACAACCAAAGTTCATGTGGAGCTATTTTCTGTGAGTGGGTAGACTCTTTGTCTTAAGTGCACACTAACAATCCCCTACAGGGACAGTTGTACATTCAAAGAGCACTTAAACGCTGCGGTGATCCCTCTATTTAGGCACATTCAGTTTATACATAGTAAACCTGTGTTTGAGCGTTTTTCTTATCTGTGCAGTGATGTGAGCAGGCCGGCTCATCCAGAGTTGGTCAGACACTTAAAAGTGTGCACAAAAGTCCTGTGATGGCAGCAGTTACACACTCCATTACGTCACTGTTTACAGCAATGGAAGCTGAACCAACTGTTAATCACTGTGTCCCTACAACCCTCACTACTTCACTGCAGTCATCTTCAAAAGGTCATACTAGTTTGGCTTTGCTAAACTTTATATATATATATTTGCAAATTTCACAATCCCTCTCAGGCAGGATTTTCAGCTTTCATTTTGGTCTGGTGTTATTATTTTAGTGGAGACTTTTCTTGTAAAATTTTAACAACATTAGATATATTAATGTGTGAGTGTTTAGCTGTAATGAAAATCACATGCAACTTGTAATAAATGTGCTAAAACATAAAAAAATGGCCCTTAAATGCTGTAGAATCTCTACACAAACTGTAAACGTACTGCTTGTACTTTTGAACTGATTCTTTCATCCAATCACCAGGAGGCAGATTTTACCTGGAAAAAAAAGTTATTAAATTATATATGAACTTGCATTGCAATGATACTAACAGCAGGGGTGCAGCTACAGGCAACTAAAAACTGGATGAAATATTGCAGATTCTCAAGCGATCCGTGTCTTTATCCACAAATTAGTCAGAGGCATATGCAGTGGAGACAGCACTTATCATCTGGTAGGCGGCCAGAGTGGATTCGAGGTATCACTTGATCCGTTCCATGTGTCTGCCAAGCTGAAACTGAAAAGAAAAAGCACAGGAAAGCACCTCAGGTCACCGTTGAGTTATCACTGTACCGTTCAGCAGCAGCTGGGCCCTCAGAGGTCGGCTAACGGCTGCCATGTGCAACACTTCGCTCATGTGTCAAACTGGGATTTTAGCTCCGTGGACCTCATGTGTTGCTCTTACAGGTAATAAAACAGATCTGTCTTTGTGACCACATGATGATGCAGGTGTAAACAATCCTCACGTACAGAATCACTGGAAATCACTGATGGAGAATTTCGTCTTGTTTTTTTTTTTTTAGTTTTTTTTTTTTTTTTTTGCTCTAATTTTCATTTCATTAAAAATCATTTCCCTCTGGTGTGATGTTCAGGGGCTCTGTGAATTGTTCTCTGGTTACAGAACATTTAGTTTATTTGAATAAGGGGGTGCATCAGTCAGTGCTTTTCCCTTTTAAAGTAGCAAGGGTGATGTTATGTGCCGCGCTACGCAGTCACAGATGCACATAAACTCACACATAATCTCACTTAAAGAATATATTGTGCATTATCCATTATCCATCTGACGGTGCCAAGACTTTTTTAAAAACGAGTTTCACTCAGGTATGGTGGGCACTAGTAGAAAGTGATGGTTTTAATATATGCAGGTACTTTTCTTACCCACCCACAAATGACATTCTGGTGACACCTCTGTTTTGTATTCTTGATGAAGATGAACTTGCCTTTGAACCCTGTGCACAGTTCAATGTGTGTCTAGTGATGCTGAGTAAAACACTCCGACTTCCTCCCTCTGCAACCTGAGCATCTTCCCTGTGTAAACACAGCCTGCAGCTCCCAGCTTGTCTCAGCTCCATCAAAGCGGCCCCGGCGTGTTTTTCCTACCCACATTAGACATCAGGCTTTATCTGATTCCGATACTGATCCTGCGACGCATCAAGGAGTCTGTCTGTGCACCGTCTGTCACAGTCTGTAATTAACCGTGTCGGCTGTGGCCGAGCGGAGGCCTCGGAGTGGGCGACATCTGAGGGGAGGCAAAGAGGGGCCGAGAGGCTCTTTGCACCGTTTAGGCACTAATCTCTATAAACAGATATCATGGTCGTTAGACGACGTCCGATAGGGTCCCAGATCGCTCAGATACAAACCCTCAAAGCTCTTCAGAGTGCGATACCATTCTCCCCGGAGATGGCGGTCACACAAAGTGTCTGGCAGGAATGTGTGTGTTGTGTAAACAGTTTGGAGGATCCTTCTAATATTTCACAGCAACATATGAGTAATGGCAAAAGTCAGGTGCTATCACTCAGTAAGTGAGCGGTGGAATCTTTAAAGGCGATTACAATCTACTCTACAGAAGAATGGACCATTCATTTCTGGCAATATTTTGGCTCGTTCTTCACCGGACTGGCAGGATGTACTCACTGGGCTGGGGAGAAAAAAAGGAGAAAGCTAATTTTACCCTAACAACCTGTAAAAACGATCGTTGGACAGTCGTTTCCAAAGTCCAGTCTGCGAAGCAAGTCTCATGTCATGTCATCCACATCATCTAAATCACTCATAACCTCTGCATAAGTTAGGGATTGGTCTGATTGTGATCCATTGTCACTGGATGTTTTCCAGGTTTGGAAATGTTAACGTCTCATCTGTTTATTTCCATTACGGCTGCAGAACTTTTTTTTTCAGCTAAGCAAAGATAAGCTTTTATTATTGGAGCTAGAAAGAGAGCTTAAAAAAAGGTAGAGAAGAAGATAAATCTGCACAGACAGATGATTCAGTAGTATAGAGGTTAGTGAACTGCATCCTCTTCTATAAGATACAGATTTATGCTTTGGATCGACTCTCACTTGCACCTTGCAGTGATATTACCACAGGACACTAAGGGTTGTTTACGCACATTCTGGGAAATTATATAAATTGCTGCCTAAATCTGAAAGTTCAATCTCCAAGTAAGGAGTTGAAGGACTCCTGTCGTGGGAGTACTTTTGGCACGTCACATCATTTCCATCCCTGCTGTACAGTAAGCTTTTAATTGCTCATTCCTCGTCAAACCGGTCCACTGGAGGATGGAAGGGGCAGCTCCTCTCTTCTTCTTCCTCTGCTGCTGCTGCCATGTCTGTTTCTTCTCACTATAGCGGGATGGCGTGTTGCTGCAGAGACACCAGGGGTTTGCTCATCATTCATCCACCACTTCTGCTTCTCTTCTTTTCCTCCAGGGCACCGTATGTATTTTTGCTTCCCTTCACCTATGTTCACTCCCTCCTTCATTTGTGTTATTCATACATGCTCTTTTTTTAACCTCAGCAAACTGTGTATGTTTTTTAGGATGAAACCGTCCAGCTGTTTCTCCTGCACCCTCCACAATAGATGCTTCTGTTTGCAGTTATTACCTCTGAATAACCAGAAAAACATTGATATTGTTATGTATGTTTAACATAAAGTCTAAAGGCTGTCTCACTTGTTGGAGTCTACTCATGTAGTTAACTTTGGGTTTATGTGCACAGACTTTGAGACTGCAACATCTCCTTCCAAGAACACTGTTATCTTTGCTGATCACAGCAGTGTCCCGGATTTCATTGGAAAAAGTTCAAGTTGTTTTCATCCTGAACCTAAAGGCAGCACGGGGCTGCAAATGTCAACTCAGTCTAGTAGTTTTCCCTTTTTGCTTCCTTGTTTTCTAAGTTGTTGTTTCCTTGTTGTTGCGGAGCAGAGCTGTTTCTCACATGCTTGTGCGTATTGTCTTTATCTATGATCATTACTGTATGAAGTAGCTGTCCCATGCATATGCACGATGCTTCCCACAGTTTGCACTGTAAATCCATCTCAGCTGTGTGTGTAATGAATCCTTTTAATTAGCTAGTTTGTTTGGTTCTTTCTCTTCAAGGTGTCTACAGGAAACATTTATGTGTTATCCTGTTATTAGGGCTTAGTCTCATGTCTTTCAGCCCTATTAACAGGCTTACAGTCCCCCTTTGTGCTTCCCAACATTATACGGCTTGTCTGAGGGGACAAGGCCCGGCTCCCTACATGGGAGGGAGGGCGGCTGTGGCGGCGCAGTGGTCCTCCGGAACAGCTGGACATCTGGGTCCCATCAGAGAGGAGGAGTTGGGGCGCGACGAGGGACGTGAGGGGGGGTGAATAAGAGGACATAAAAAAAAAAGGAGGCGGGAGAACGAACAGAACGAAGTGAGAAGGAAGATAAAGCAAATTGGCAGAGCAGGTCTGATAACTCTTTTGTTGTGAAACCCTAAAAATGGAAGCAGAAGGCAGGGAGATGGGGAAAGAAAGAAAGCGTAAGGAATGCCAATCTGAAAAGACAGATAGCGCGCCATTATCTCACTGTAACAAGTGTGACTGGAGATTTTCTGACAAGTCGGGAGATAAAAGTGCTTACATTGGCTACACATTCAGAGCTTGGGTTCATTTAGGGGCATTTGTGTGAAGCTCTGCCAACTGCCAGGAGAATTAGCCACACTATCACAAACCCCCCTCCAAACAAACCCATGTTACTTTCAATTAAGGCTGTGCAATGAGCTGAACTTTCTTTACACAACTTCTCAGCGCATGCGCAATACATTCCCACAGTGTGAATGAGATAGAGAGAAGCACATAACGTGCAAGATTTGCTTTAAGGTAATATCTTCTCAACCAATCTGTTTAACCATCTCAACCAAAAGCACATAAATGCATTGTATAAATAATAAATAAATAATCATTCGAATAATCATTGACCAAAACAAATGTTTTTTCCTATAATTGAGCAGCCCTGCTCTTAATCATAGTCTGAGCAGAGTTAATTTCCCTCAGATGTCCTGCTTTAATTTCGCATTTTCTGTGGTATCTTGGTATTTATTTGTTTCAAAGGTCACAAATCACTAAAAAACACAACGGAAATATTGTTTCTAGTTTCTTACTTGACAAACCTTGAGAAAAACTGGTAGAAAAAAAAAATGCCACCTGCTTGCAAAGACAAAACGCTGAACACACTGACAACAAGTACCATTTGTTTCCTGTATTGGGGTCAGAGGTCAGAGGTGGTGGCACGCTTTCCAACTGGGGACTTTCCCATCAACAATGGGGACAGGGGGACGGCGGTGGCCGTCGGCCCGGCGGGGTCAGGCCGTGTCAGGCCGTCAGCAGGGTTATCATGTGGGTGGTGGGATTGTCGCGCTGGTGGTGCCAGAAACAGAGCAGGGGGGACCACCACCGTTTGGTGATTGCCTTCTGACCTCTGCTGAGCTGAGACTTCCAGACATGTGTGTGTGTGTGTGTGTGTGTGTGTGGATGTGTGACGGTGTTCATCAGAGTGGGTGGGGTGGGGGGGGGGGGGGCGGCAATGGTCCCGTTTCCCCTCGGGTGCGGGAACTCCTCGACCCTATCGGTTCCATCACACACCCACTGCAGGAAAGACCCACGCTGCCCGTGTAGAGCTTGTGTTTTTCCCCTTTTTTTTAATGAGAAAGAAAAATAGCAAAGTAGAAACTGGCCCTGTGAACGTCAGAGGATGCAGGAGAGGGAAGGAAAGGAAAGGCGAGGGGAGTGAGGATAAGATGAGGAGGAGGAGGCCTGAGGAGGAAGTTGATAGGGTTGTGGGATCTGGTTTGATTACGCCCTGTAGAGGGAACAAAAAGTTTATATCACTCTACAAGTCCACATAGGAAAATATGTATGGCTGCGTGATTTAGGGTGATGACTGAAAGCGGAACAAGCCCAAGAGCGTGGCATGTGGCAATCTGGTAAAAAACAAAAAAAAAAAATATTTTCGATGTGTGTGTATGCGTGTGTGTGTGTGTGTGTGTGTGGCGATCTGGGAAAGGCGGGTGTCAGGTGGGCAGCACTAATGTGCAGGAATGCAGAGATTCCACAGTGGCTTTGTGGATTGGCTGTGTCACTGAGACAGCCACCCCCCCTCCGAAACCCCAACAAGACCATGGGAATGAACAGAACAGGCGGCATCTTGAAAGCTCTCGCTCTCTTTCTCTCTTTCTCCTGTTCACACACACACACACACACACACCCATACATATTGACTTGCAGCATTGTACTATGAGCGAGATAGATTAGATGGCGGGGAGGATTAGATTCAGTTATGGTATATTTATCCTCTCCCTCTCTATAATTTCACCAAGAACATCTAAGAGCTTCAAGCTGTGTGCACCTGCTCTCATTGTTCCGAACTTTTATTGTCTAAGACAAAATCAGAAGCTCCACAACACAAGCTTCATGAGGGAAAAAAAACCCTGTAAATTTGATGTTTTCTTTTTATGCCTTTATTTGTGTTGTTGATGATTCTCTGCCCTGCTCCCTCTGGTGTTTATGAAGTGTGTACTTCCTCCCTGAAACAGGCCTGTTAAATGTCTGCCGCTATTAAATGGTTGTGTTAGACAAGCTTGATTACTGCTGGAGACTCCCGGCTTTGATCAGAGCAGCCATCTAACGAACGCAGCTTCCTCTTAGTCTGATGTAATTGGCTAAATCAGCCCACCGAACGGACGCCTGATTGCCGCCGCCTCTGTGTGTATGTGGCGTGTCGCGTTCGCTGGCGTGCACGAGTGTGAGGCAAAGGGAACCCAGAGACAGAGACAGAGAGAGAGGGAACAGGATGCAAAATTAGCCTTTTATTTAAATAGCCCCACACATGTGACCAAGATCGCAGACTTCCTGAGTCTGGAGGTTTGCTGATCTGACATTAGTAGATGGTAATGACCCAGTCACTCGTTTCGCCACCCACTTACCTGATTAAACGCTCGGTTTTGTGTGTGTGTGTGTGTGTGTGTGTGTGTGTGTGTGTGTGTGTGTGTGTGTGTGTGTCTGTGCGCGCATGTGCGTGTGTGTGTCACAGCTGACACTTTCGGTCATGCACTACATGTCAACCCTGATTAGGGGAACATTAGCAGTCATTTCTGGGGTTAAGATCAATTCATCTTTTGGAATTAGACCACCTGTCATGTTAGGAGAGCTGGGAAATACTTTCTTTTCTTTTCTGCCTTCATATTTTTTTTATCTGTTTGACATTCCTTCTGAAAACCTCCAATTAAACCTAAAACTAAATGCTTCTATTACATTCATGTCTATCTTTAGACCTAAAGTTGTGTCATTTAGATCCTTCGGCTGATCTCTGCTTCTCACTGCCTACCTAGCAGCCATTGACTGCGTGGTGGGATCGTGGGGTCCCTGGTCATCCTGCACGTCGCCATGCGGGGTGGGCAGCACGGAAAGGAGTCGCCAGGTGTCCGTTCCTCCAAGAAACGGAGGCACGCCCTGTCCCGACCTCAAACAGCGCCGGGGATGCTTCGGAAACAACGCGATATGCAGCACCGCCAAAGGTGAGAACAGGGCTGTTCTTTGTGGCCCTGCGTGTGTGTTTTATGCAGACAGAACCCTGTTACATATTCAGCCTGTGGTTTAGTACTCTCTGGGGCTGCTCTTGTGAAGGGTTCGACTGTAAGAAACACATTTGTGCACATCTGTTCTGAGCTCTTATCTCCAGCTGCACTGTTTCAAACACCTCTCTTATGCTTTTAACTGTTGCATCACTTTCCCAACACAACACAGATGAGGTCTCACAAGGAAACCTGCTGCACTTAAAGGTCCCACATTGTAGATATAGCGAAGATTTTTTTAATTAAGATTATGAGGAAAGTCTATGTGTTATATAAGTAAAGTCCAATGCTGTAATACTCACAATCCACAGATAAACTGTGCTTTAAAACAAGTTAAGACAGGACTTCCATGAAGTTATGATGTCACAACTATACAGTCACACTCACTCCCAGTTCACACCAATTCAAATCAGCTGATCAGAGGGAGACAAAATTACATGTGCTTCTCAGAAAGAAGCTGAGATTTAAAACGATATTGAGATTTTTAATTTTAGGTTCTTGTTCTTGGTATAATAAGGGGTAAAATATGGGATCTTTCACATCATTTGAGTTGATTCAGTGGGTGATTTCTGAGTCTGCTCTACAGCATCTACTGTATTCTCTCACTGGCTATATTGTGATTCAAGGAAAAGCTCCACAGTAGCTCCTGTGTCACATGGTTGTTTCTATCTGGACTTTGCAGAGGTGGCAAAGATCCTGCCTGATTCCTTCAAGAGGAACTTCAAGGACCCGTGGAGGCGACCACACATGCTGATGAAGGAGGAGAAGGCCAGGTAAGCTCTCTATTATCAGACACCACACACACACACACACACACACACTCGGCCCACTTTGTCTTTAACTGTACAGTGGCTTTCATGTGAAATCGATGCAGGAGGGGAGGTAATTACAGCTGAAGTCTAAGTGTAGAATGACTGTGTCTTCTATAGAGGTTGATTTTTTTTTTACACATTTAAATTTTTTCATACTTGATTGTGCAATTGCCCACTACTTGCTCTCCTGATTATAACCAACATTGTGTTCTATTTTCTGGTCAGCAATCATAGCTTTTTTTCCATGTGAGGTAACTCATTCTGTCATAAATCTAAGTTTCAGGGCTGTAATTCAATTTCTCGATTACAGCTGTGTTTTAACCCAGCGTGTGTAGCTCCTATCACTAGTTCCCAGTTTCACTTAGTTTCAAAGGTCACATCGAGATTAACTTTGTGCTCAAAAAGATTAGACAATACACTCCCAGGCCAAGGTTACCATATCACGCAGAGCCTTGAAATCGCATTGACTGTGTAACAGAACGCCGTCTTTGAATATTCTCATCGTAAGCTGACCTTTACTGATAAGACAACTGTAATCCAAGTAAAGAGTACATCCAACCTGCATAGATGTCGTCTTTGATCAAAGCCGACCGCAGATTTTCCCGAAACTATGAAAAAATTCGAGAGGATAGGATAGAATCATGGCTGGTTTCCTGACGGCCCACAGCCTCTCACACTGATTAAAATTGACATTGGATACGTTTGTTTTGACTTAAACTCAGAACATCAGGAGATTGGAGACACATTATAATGCGAGCCATTCATGGATGACGGATTCAGGGTGATTCACTCAGACATCTGGTGTTGCAGCAATGGGTCCCTGTTGTTGTCATGACAACTGAGCCAGGAAATGAGCAGTTAAAATTAAACTTCTGAATAAAATGATGGATCTTTAGTTATCTCTGTGAAGTAATACTATAGTATTTTATATACTATACTATGCTGCATTTTAGAATTATGTTAATATCTTTAGCTAATAATTAGGATATTGTATTGTACAACAGCACACTTTTAGTGGTACAAAGTCATTAGATAAATTCTAATAAAAAAATCAGCAGCAAGCTGAAAATTATGTTGATGTTTTTCTTTTCCGCTTAACTTTACTTGCTTATTCGCTCAATTTTATTCCCATTTGCCTGTTTATCTCATGGCAAAACCTCCTTTAATCTCACTGCAGCTGGACTGCATATAGATAATAGATAATATTGTCAGGAAACACTCAAACACAGACCTGTATAATGATATCACATGAGCCCTCAATAAATCTATTTTCAAATGTTACTGGGAAATTCTTCAAGAATGACTAATAGAAAGACCCCCCCCCAAAAAAATGAAACAACCCACTGGGGATGATGTTTTGTCATAGCTGACTGAATAAGAGACAAAATAAATAGTGCAGAAGTACACGGTGCCTGCCAGAGAACAAAATGAGCTGAAAAACAAGACTTTATTATTGTTTCCAGTGCACAGACTGAGTCGGGATAGATATTAGCGATGCTGCAGGTGATTGTTGCTGGATGACCTCGAAATGAATCTGTTATTGAGACGTTTGGCTCCTGGATTATCACTCGTCCTTCATCAATTAAGCCACATTGTTGTAGGCCCTCTAACTTCTGAACCTCCTTTTGAAAAGTTGCCTTTTTGGGCATGAGAGTGAATTATAATTAAAGGACAGAACATTAGAGGCTGAGCTCTCAGCTACAGAGTTGTGTGAGCAGCACCGTGTTCAGTATTGACACAATAGGACCCATAGTCCTCAAAGTTTAAACATCTGTCTATATTTTCCTAGACTGCTGCATTCAATCTCTGTCTCTCCCTCTGTGTTCGCTCCTCTGTGCCCTGTTCTTGCAGCTACTGCGTGTACCTGCGGGTGAAACAGGCCAGTGCAGCGTGTAAGCTGAAGCTGTGGAGTGCTCAGCTGGTGAGAGAGCGGCTGGTCTGTGCAGAGTGTCAGAGCGATGCCATGTCCAAGTCAGACCGCTGCGGAGGGGACGGCCTGGAGAGCACCAGGTACACCACACAGAAGCAAACAATTCATGTTATTTGCATCCACTATACTGGTAGGGGGGGATACAGTTTTGCATAAATCAACATAAATTATCTCAATATAGTTTTACCTTTCCTCTCATAAGCTTCTCTCTGAAACTCTAGAAAGAACAGATCGTTTTCTATCTGTCTCATTAATATTAATAAGCCTCTCCTATGATGTGGCTGTAAATAGAGGGGGAGCTGATGGCTGGTTTCTGAATACAGGCTGTGTGCATTTCTCTGACTTGAACATTTTATAATCAAACCATCTTATAATCAAAAAGCTATTTAGTTATGTTCAACACCTTTCTCATTACTGAGCATTTGTTTCACATTGAAGAAGTGGATCCTGATTTAGCCTGAGAATAAAGTAGCAGCCAAGGTTTTTTTTCCAGAGGGAAGTAGTAGAATTTGTTGTACATGCATCACCTCCACTATGAAGCACTGCAGGAATCCCTGCAGTTTGCAAACCAGTAAATTCATCTGCATGTTACAGCATAACACGGTTTCTTAAGAATAATTAAAGTTGCTAAAAAAAAAGTAGGTGTCCCTTTAAGTTCTCATGCTCTAATTGTTTCATTTCTGTTCCTAGAACGTTCTGGGCGGCAGCTTCAGTCCCGGGCTGTCATGGTTCCTGGGTACGGGAGTCTTCTTCGGAGGGCTGCCGGTGTCCCCCCTACTCTGTGCTCTTTATCTGAGCCGCCACGCCACCCCCCCAGCTACGTCTGTACGCAGGGACCAGATTGACCCTGAACGACTCCCGCTGACCGTGGAGAGCCCTACCAGCCAAGCCAGACCCTCCCGATCCAGATTACTGGACGGGTAACTCAAGGAGATCAGCAGCATCCTGCCACTTTTTCCCCTTTCACCTCATACGCTGTACTGTATACACTATTACTAAGCACACACACGTTCTTGCATTTAACTCCAGAACTGACAGCCACGTTCTGTACTTCTTCTCCTGCAGAGCACAGCAACATCTATATATGCCTTTTTACCTCTGACTCTTTGCTATCTACCTCCATCAATGCAAGTGCATTTGATAATGCATAATGTATAAATATATAAATATATTATTTTGCTTTATACATTTTCTACTTTTGATTGTTACGTGTAATGCATATGTGTCTATATAGCTACACTTTTTTGTATCCAACAGTTTAACACCAAACAGCAGTTGCTGCACCCAGTTTAAGCCCCGATCCAAAGGGTCCTGAATCCCCAGCGGGTTGGAGACGCTAGAGAAACTGGTCCATCCAAATCGTATCCATTGCTAGATTCCTCGAGTCGAAGATATTTGCGTCTCACAGCAGTGTCCTCGTTAATTATGTTTCTTCTTATCTTAAAAAACAGTTTTTGCCAGCAAGTCAAGTCGAATATCAGGTATGATCAGTTGATTCTCAGGTGCTAAGATTTGTGTCCCTCTTTCATGTCTGCCCCTCCCGATCATTTTAGTAGTTTAAAGCGAGAGGAAAAAGAGCCATTCAAGAGGATTTCAGTGTGGTTCTCTGTGTCCACAGACTTAAAGGAATTTCCCTCGACTATGTTTCCGCTCACTCCCTGCTACTGTAAAATTGACGAGCGTCTTCCAAAATAACCACATGCAGACAGCCATGTTACTCCCATTTTATTAATTATCAGACATCCTGTTACCCTGACATGGGAGTCGTATCCTCCCAGCACTCCCCTGAGCTTTTTTTGGACGTATACGTGTTTGCCCTCGGACCGACACGTCTCTCTCACTCCCCCTTTTGCATCTTTTCTCTAGAAGAAACGCCAGTTTAACCACAAAAAGTGACATTCTGCTTTTACACTGCTGGTTTGTAAGAAGAGGACAAATGTTGTACCAGAAAAGGGCTTTTCTTTGCGAGAAGCTGTGACTCTCTCTCTCTCTCTCTCTCTCTCTCTCTCTCTCTCTCTCTCTCTCTCTCTTCTCTCCCCATGTCTGTGTCTGTGTTTGTGTGTTTATTTATTATAAAACAAGTGATGATTTTATTAGTGCAGCATGGCATACTCTGTACACTGTCCATTAGTGAAAAATAAACAACTATACTGTCATCTCTCCCCCTCCCTCCTGTCATATTTACTCATTTCTTATTGTTTTTTTTCATTGCAATGACCCAATATCTTTACATTCGGATAAACTGTGAAACTGCTCATTTTCTTTCTCCATTCCACAGACCACCGTTGGCATCGCTGGCCTTTTTTTTCGCCTCTCTGCAATTTCAGCTGCGAGCATTGCTAAGTATATCCTTCAGTCTGACCAGTATTTACATGCAGCGGCCCCCAGTTAAAAGACGGCCGCCGTCCCACATACGTAACTTAATGCAAACATGTGCCCATTAACATATCCCTGCTGCATTCTTGCCGTGCCGTCTTGTAAACGGGATGACGACGAGGCGAAACGACCACTTATGTGTGTAATCATGTTTTTAGTGCCACATTCTCCTGCAATTTGGGGGTTGTTTTTGGGTGATGTAGCTGCCAGAGATGAGGTGGAGACGGACGAAACACGGGGCCCCAAGAAACATCTGTCAATTAAAAAAAAAAATCATGCTTCTTTCAAGAAGAATATTCCCACTTTGGAAAAACAGCGACCTTCCTCCTTTACGTGATACATGGAGTAGGAATGTCTGAACCTTCACTCTGACCCTGAAGGTTGTTTATGATGCCGTTGCTCCTTGCCCTTGCTGACAGCTACTACATGGTTATCACACAGGGACAAATATGATAGCGAATAACACCATATCAGAACCAGAGCCTCTTATTGCTTAAACCTTGGATGGATCCCTTGTATTGTCTATTACTCAAGTTATTTACTGTACAGAGTGTTACATACATTTTTCACAAGCAGGCGTGCAACCAGGAAGGTAAAAAGACTAAACAGAGAAGCTGTGTGGTTTAAAAAAAAAAAAAAAAAAAGGTCGAAGTTATAGACACTGCACAACTATGCTCCCTATTTAATCTTTAAATTTTAATCTTAAGGTCATTCATTTTCTTTTTTCGTTGTGTTGCTAATTATACAGTCACGCCACTTGATCCGAATGAAACAAGCCGAGATCTAACAAATCAACGCTTCCCACATAAGTCCTTTGAGATAAATTAGCAGCGGCTACTTTCATGTGTTTCATCTTGAACTTCACCTCCTTTAATCTCTCCTGCCGTCCTCCCCTCTTTTTTTTCTGCAGTCATCCCTTGTTGCAGCTCCCTACCAAACTCCCCTCCGTCAGCACAACTCTTTATTTTCTCTTACTACAACAGTGGCAATAGAGTGCCGTCAGCCTGACAGTCCATCCCCTCTGAAGCGGGCTTTACCTCCCTGGCCGCTCTGCCTCTGCCGCTAACCCGCTTTCCAAAGGGCAGGAAGGCCCATCTCTGGCCCAGTGCCTGATGGGCTCCGACAGCAGTGTGTTCTGGGATTACGCCCGCTGAAAAGGGGGGCATTCCAGCACCGGCGGCCTTTGTCACAGCACGGCCACTGTTTGCTTTTGACAAGACAGCTGTTCAAAGCCCTCACGGCCCCCATGGATGGCATGAAGGGAAAGGAACCCAGGGGTGACTTCCGTTTAATGGTGGCGGTGGTGGCCGTGCGGCACCTGAGGTGGCTCCAGCAGCCGGGTTTGACCATGACCCCCCCCCTGGGTTTGTTGACGCTGACGTTTGATAGCCCGATTTGAGTCCACGGCTCTTTTATCAAAAAGCTGCAATAACAGAAGAAACACGGTCGATTGCTTAACTTTCCCCTCCAGTGACAGATGTGTTTTCTCTCCTTGTTCCTCCCGTCGATGTTTGAGCTTCACTCTGCAGAATGCTGCACGTGCAGAGTCGGACACCAGGAGGTTGTTTTCACGTCCGTCTGCGGACAGCGGGACGTTTCACCGTGCTGGCCTCAAGCCTGAGTTTAAAGCACCTAGGAGCATTATTGTGACATCACAACTATTTTAAAAGCCAGTTGTAGTTCAGTATGCAATGCACCGTAGCCAAGTTATTAAACTTTTTAATGTATGAAAAAAAAAACGGAATAAAAATGTTATTATTCACAGCAAATTTGAAAAATCAAATCCTGGAGCTTCTATCCAGGTTATCCTTTTCGCTTCTCTTTGACCCAAGCAAAGTTGGAAGCTTGTCAAGCAAGTAGAGTTATGTGTATTTCATCTCCTGGAACATCTTCAATGCCCCCCTTCATACTATGTGAATAATGGTGAAATAACCCTCCATTCATTATTTCTATCCATTTGCTTGTTTGCATGTGTATACCACACGAGCAATAGGAGGAGTCACATGTTCTGGGTGTAGGAATTACAGGCTCTATACACACAGGAAATGGCTCAGGGCAGACGTCCACTTTCTTTTTTTACCCCACTCTGCAATCAACAAACACCTGCGTCCAGCCGTTCACGTGAGTTAATGCACTAATTCTGTGCTAAAAGCAACAATTTTCTGTCAAAGTTCTGGGTGGTTCTCCACTGATGGGAATCAGACACTGTTAATCGGGTCATGTCATAACACTGTCGTCCCATCCAAATTCTGTTTTCAGTAACCTTCGATTTGTGTTCCCCTGAATTTCCTTTTTTTTTGCACATCAGTGTTTAGAAAAACATACTTGCGACCTCATAAAAAAGGCTTTTTTTCAGTCCACACATGTAGGGGCCTCTCAGCTTGCAGCACTGGGTGGTACCCCCATTTTACACCATGCATAGCACCCGTATTGTGTGCATGTGCTTTTGGGAAGTCTGTACTGTAATTAGCAAGTCATTCTAATGAGGGCCTGTTGCCTCTGACGGAGCAGCTGGTCCAACATGAAAGAATGATAATGAATAGACGTGTCGACATGAGGACGTGGGCTGCACACAGCATCACAGCTGGTCCACAACACGGCCAATGGTAAACACACACATCGTGAAGCATATGATGAGAGAAACTGTCACCAATCTTTTTTTTGAAGGACCCTGCATCAATTTTTTTCCCTTGATCTGTTTTTAAAATAATAAATCGCAATAAGAGAACTGAGCAAAGTTTAGATGTACAGTATTGTTAGTAGTGTTAGTGCAGCAAAAAAGATGCTGTCTGACACATTAGTGCATACAGTTTAATGAATGTTGCAACACAATGTTATGCAAATTCGATTTAAAACTGTGGCGTCACCTTGTGGTGATTTAGACTTCCTGCTACAGTTGTAAAAGAAAGTTCATAAACCTGACATATACATTTATTACAATTTTGATAGGAATACAAAATATGAATATCAAAAAGATTAACACTCATTTCTTTTCACATTTTTATAGATTTTATTTGAATTTTAATTTCTGAAATTGATAACAGTGATTCATCTTCTCATAATTACAAGAAAAGATATATATAAAATTATCATGGGGATATGCCTTCAGTTTTATATTCAACAGGTACTTGTTCACATTTTTTATGCTGCTCATTCACTCAATCCCAGCCTGTAACATTTACATACAATAATAAAACACATTATGTGTACAAGTTAAGGAAAATCTCTAGGAATTCTAAGAAGCAAACGGAATGAAGCTCAGGGTGAGCTGCACCAGTGGAGACAGAATCATGGCACAGAACCAAACACTAGTCTACTGTACATACATAAAATATATGTAAGGCAAACGTGAATTGAGCTGACTGCCAAACTGTTGTTGTACAGAGCTGGAAGCAAGTCCAGAGCTACGAGTTGACATCTCAAACACTAATAACATTCCAGTTTAGGACATGAACCATGTTCAGCTTTTCTTAAAGGCCAAAACTGATCCAGCAACCAATACAAATTCACCTGATTGTATTAGGAGGGTTTACCTGGACCGACAGTCCCTTCCAAAACACAGGAGGGAGTCTTGTCTTCAAAGCACACATGTAAAAATAATCACAGTTATCTTGAGGTGGGTGTTTCCAAAAGGCATGTGCAAGTGTGGGTGGGATACTGGGACATAGTTCAATTTATCAACATGTCAGTATGAAACTCTCTGGTTGCAGGAACTTTGAGGCAAACTCAATTGGACAAAACTTCATAAAACAATTGAAAATTACTATTCATTGAATAATGCGAATTAAAAATGTATCAGCGTTACATCTTCCAATTCATGAAAACGACTAGAACTAAAAAAAAAATCAGGGAGCAAGTTTATTCGACAGAGGCCTGGATGGAAGCCAAGGGAAAGAATTTTATATTTCTATCTCTGTGAGGTGAGTCCAAAGTTTTTCTCTTATTTGAGGTTTTTAATCTGTTGGTTTGTGTTGTGGATCTTGACGTCCATCTTGTCCACTTTATTCAGCAGAGAATCAATGGAGACGTCCTGCTCGTCAATCTCAGACTGAAGACCCAATCCAAGGTTCTTCAGCCTACTTAAGCCATCACACATTTCATCTAGAAGTCACAAGTAAAATCAGATGTTATTTGATTGGACTGTGCATTGGCATAAAATAAGTTTATTTTATACTGTATAAATAATGAAATGTGTATTCATATAGGTCGCAGAGGTAAATTATAAATTATACATACAATCTCTAGCACAGCTAAGAGGAATATAACCTCACCAAACCAAAGTTTTACTCTTGTTCATGTCTTGTGATGAATACTGTTTTAAAAAGAAGAGAATTTAAAAAGTAAGTAAGTAATCTTACCCAAGTTTGCATCCAGGGTCTGGTGAGCCTGCCTAAGGTGTCTGTTCAAAGGGACTCCATTCTGTCGGGATGAGGTGTCATCCCCTAATGAAGAAGCCCCAAATCCTGCAAAACCAAAACCAAAAAAAAACTAAGCAGATATGCGGTCAGTCAGTTCTCAGTACAATTAGGTTACCATGAGAGTCTGATGTAAACTCTTACTGCACCTCCTGTCTCCAGCTTTCTCAGGTTGGGGTGACTTGCTTGGTACTTGTCTTCATATTGTCTGCTGTTGGACATGGCATTATGTAATCTGAAAAAAAAAAAAGAGAAATTCAGATAAGGATTGTTTAACTCTTAAGCAGAGGACAGTCAATGTCAAGAACCTGTTAAGAGTATATAGCTTATGGAATACAATACAAAAAATCATGATATAAAGATAAGGTAATTATGGAAACAATTATCAGTAATCATTTTGAATAATATAACAACATATAATAATTTATTTTAAATACTAAGTACTACAAATACTTAACAGCGTCTGTCTGTCTGTAAGCAGAAGTAGAAGGAAATGCCACCAAAGAAGGGCTATATTAAAAGGACTATAAAATAGCTATAATAAGATCAGGTGGTATTCTGACAATCATGTCTGCTATAATTCACTGAACCTGTTGGGCACATTTTGATTTAGTGCATTATGGACCTATAATTATAGTGAAGAAATCACTGTTTGGCCTTCATATGACATTTAATCTTTACTAAACTTGGGTAATAGCTTAAACAGTTTGGAACTTTCCTGTGATAGTCAACAGGTGGGAGCATTTCCCTCAGCATCAGCAGGTCAAAGAAATAAGAGAACGTTTATGATTTAAACCAAGAAAGGGAAATGATTACACTTAAGCTACATCCAAATACTGTACAGGATGGAATTGTACCTCTCGCTGCCCTCGTAGGGCTTTGGTTCCGCTGGTGTGGGCTTTGTCTCCGATTTCCCCTTGAAGTAATTGACCATCCCACCCCACACACTCTTGATACTGGTGATGTGCCTCTGGCTGGTCTTCAGGTCCTGTTCCATGTTGTCCACCATCCTGTCCGCCCTCTTCAGAACTTCACCTTGACGCATTAGCTCCTACACAGAATGAGAGAAAAAGAGTGAGAGAGAAAAATGAGAATGGGAGAAACCCCAAGAAATTATCTGTGGATTAGAACACTCTTGGAAACAATCATTGTTTTGTGTGGCCAGGATAAATTGGATTAGTTTGACATACCTCTGCTGTTTCTACACCCATCTTCTCTGATTCATAGATAAGGCTGAGTGACCGCTGGCTGCTATCCACAGCTGAATGAGCTGTACGCATCACCTCCTGCTGGAGGTACCTCTGCCTCCTTTCTGCATCGCTCAGGCCATCACTGCGATCATCATCAAACCCTCGACTTCTAGGCTTAAAGTCTTCCTCATCATCATTGTCTGCAAACGGATTGTGGGATTTTGGGTATGCCATCTGTGGATCAGAGTGTGTTTTGACAAAACAATCTTAAGTCAAGGCCCAAAAGAGTTGTTTCTCACATGCTTTTAAACCTGATCACGTGATCTTCTTGTTTATCAAACTACAATTTCCAAGGTCAAAAATGAGCTCATCACACAGTGTTCTACCTGTGTCAAAAACATTTACCAAATTTAATGGAAGAAGATTAGTATCAATTTACTCTTACTTTTGAAAAAAAACATTAGCGTTTAGACATTTAACCACTAAAAACATTCAAACTGCTGCCTTGCACATGATGAGTTGCTTTTCTTAATTTCATGCCAGCACAAGTGTTAGTCAGCTGGTGGCTTGCATTTCGAATTTGTTAGCATTGGCTAGCTACAACTTCCGCACAACAAAACTACTTTTAAACATTGAAGAATTACTTGTAGTTTACACGTCAAACTCTCTCTCACTAAAACTCTCGTGGAACAAGTGACTGATTAGACGTGCAGCGGCGGACGGTGTCACTAACGTGAAAACTACAGTTTGTTGCGTTAACGCTGATGGGTGTTGGCTAGCTCCGGTCAACCGCGGGCTAATTTACGACAACCAAACAACAAACTCCCACAATCTTTCCCTTAGAACCAATTATATCTAAAATTAAACTGTGAAGAAACATATAAAAGGAGTTCGTTATGTTTATCGGGCAAACCTTTGACCGACGAGAGCTGTAACTTACGGTAATCTAGATGTTGTAGCCGCTGGATCAGCTGACCGTTGACAACAGGACACTTCCTGTCAAAGTCGGTGACGTCACTTCGAGTTGTCCTAACAACGGCTAAACCTGCGCAGCTAAAACGCACAATAGTCAGTTGTTATTATTGTTATATACATCTATTTTTTAATATTTTTTTAATTAGTGCGAATATATCCTACATCTGAAATTATTTCTATGTTTTTAAGGTAGGCATCAATTTCTACTACCATTTGTATTATGCTAAACTGTTCAATAAAGTAAAAAAAAAGAAGTCAGTCCATATTTATAAATGCACTTCAACGCGGACCAAACGGAAGCGTGTCCGTAGCCTCTCACCCGAGTTAAAACAATAACAGTGTGGTCGCACACAAACGCCGTTAACGTGCGAAGTTTGTGTTTGCGATTGTCCCTGCTGCGTTGCCGTACTGCGGCTTTGCCAGCGCCAGCTGTCGCCCGACGCTCGCCTCTTTCCTCTCCTTGATGAATTTCCCTCGTTTGATGTAAAGGTAAACATGTCCGTAACGGGAGGTGGTGCGTGGGGGTTTTACTTCAACACAGTCCTGTCGCTGGCCCGCTCTCTCGCCGTCCACCGGCCCGCGCCGGTCGAAAAGGTGAGGAAAACAGGAGCCGAGCGAGCTCCAAAACGACACATTTCTATCAAGTTAATTGGCTAAAGTAGCGATAAGCAACAGGGTTGCCGCGCTGGGTGTTAGTGGCTCCGCTTCCGCACAGGCGGTGGTTTATTCTGCTCCCTGATCCGAGAGCGCAGGTATCATTGAACAGGTGCATGTGCTTTTGGAGCCATGAGTCACTTTTTACTGGATCTTCTCTACAGTGTTTCCACTGTGATAGAAGAGAGAGAGCAATGCAGGAGAAAGTGGCGTCGCCGCTTGTCTTGCTGCAGCAGTCAGGCTCGATCAGTACTGCAGTCAAACAGGTTTAAACGCCGAACAGAGATGGGAGAGAGGTTTGTGCTGTTCACTGTGATCTTATTTGTTTCGAAGAAGATCACGATCTAAATAGGTGCACCTGTTTGTTGATCATTTAGTTTGGAAAACAGATTTGTCCCGGGCAAAGTACAGTAATGTGTAATATTTGGTGGAGTCACATAACATATGAGAGGGTAAACGTAGTGTTGCTGTTTTATGGAGCTGGTCTGGATGAATAAATATGATGTTTATGTGTGTTTTGTGTGAGGCGATTGTCTTGCACTTGTATTATGATACTATTGATTCTCAATAGGGAAATAAAGTATTAGAAGAGCACATGAGAAAGCAAAGGTATGTATAAATGGGTACAAATGACTAAGAAGCCTATATAACATCTGAGCTGAAGAACTTCGTGGAGAAGTGTATTTTTAATCTATATCTATAACAAATAGGGATGTTGTATACAAAATTGTAATGATTAATAGATTATTTGCAAATGATTAAATTAATTGCACATTATGTTTAGAAACAATCATGTTGTTGCAGTCCTACTCTAAAACTGCTTCATTTATACATTACAATCACAGTCAAATGTGAGCTATCATAGATAAAAGACCTAATTGGTGCTGATGACTTTGTATGTAGAAATTATATCCTTGTGCTCTTTTAGGTCCAGAAGCTACAATGTATGTGTCCACTGGAGGTCCGTGGTGCGTTCACACTCGATATGCGTCGCAGAGATGCGGTTATAGCACTGGCTGTGTTTCTGGTGGAATCTGGCTTGCAGGTGGGTGGTGATCAGTTAAGAGTTAAGCTTTTGAACCTTTCTTTTAAACCTTTTTAAGAAGCAGCTGCATTTCATCATTAACTTAAACATCATCTCCACACACTACCGTAGCAGCTGATGGTTAACGGAGGCAATTACAAAGAGGTTCAGTAGACTTACATACAGTAGTTTGATTGTTTTAATACCTTTACATTGTTACTATTGTTCTGCTTTTGCTACTAGCCTCCCACAGGATTGTGCATATATCACCACAATAATCTTATTCCCTTAAACTGATTAAACTGGATTAAAATGGCGATTAGACATGCAGCTGGCCAAGTAAGCCTGTAACCTCATCACACTTATACACGGCCTGGAAAGCTTCCCTGCCAACTGATTATGTATGATTGCTTCACTTTTCATCACATATATAGACAAACAGAGTGCAGTTGTTTGTTGTGTGTAATAGTTTGCTTTACACTGGCAGCACAAAGACACACTTGTTCCGTATTTGCTGAGCCTATTGAGAGGGCTACCACGGGTCCAATGGATCGAGGAGAGCTTGGGAAAGAAAGGAAGGGGTAAGAACAATCCTCTTAAAGGGCCTTTATTTTGTAACACTGCTTTAGGAATGTTGTAATCAATTGATGTTCTTTATTTTCAGATAATATGCCAATACATGATGGGATGAGTTAAGATATCAATCAACAAAATGCTATTAAATGATCAGTTTCTATTTATTAAGATGTTTTATTTGCTTGATATGGAATTAGAGTGAAGTACAATGTGATAGGATTTGATTGCATTTTAACTTTTGGTGAGAGTATGTTCAGCTTTGGTTTTCTTACTGTATACTTGCATGGGATTTACATGGTTTTTTTTTTTCTTTGTGTCTTTTGTCATCCTCTGCTCCTCAGAGTCCCTGCCAGTTGCAGAGAACTTCAGCTTCTGTTTAGTGACTCTGTTGTCAGATGTAGCTCAAAGGGACCCGGACTCCAGACAAGAGGTCGGTGTAAGAAGTGATGATAATACACTATTAGGTTTCTTTACGGTCAAGTTCTGAGTACTTGTCATTTGTGTTTCCACTCCAGATCTTGAACACTATAATGGAAGTCATGCAGTCATTACAGGAGATGTGCCAAACACCTGATAATCATGACAAAGGTACACACACACACACACACACACACACACACACACATAAACGCTGCAAAATCCTAGTCCTTCAGAAAGGAGTTCCTTATAGACGCTCTCTTGCCTCCAGTCTACCTGTGCAGGTACATTGTGCCCAGCCTGCTCGGCATGACTCGAGCGTTTGGCCGCTACAGCAACACAGATGAAGCCCTGTTGACCAAGTTGTTCCCCAGAGATTTCCCCCAGTCCCGTTGTGTCAGGGAGGAGACTGAGGGGGTGAGACGTAGATCCTTCAATGACTTCCGCTCTATCCTGCCTTCCTCACTGCTGACCGTGTGTCAGAGGGACACGCTACGCAGACGCACGGGAACCACCATGGAGTCCTCTGCACAGGTATGTATATGTGTTATAGGGTGAGGGCAGTACTTGGATTTAAAAAAAAAAAAATCTTTTGCATCAAGTAAATGTGATTACTTTATGTTTTTCTAAAAACTGCTTTCTCATAGGCTGGTTCAGATACAGGAAGCCTCTCACCCTGCTCGCCTACAACCCCCGGCCCAGAATACATTGAAGGTAAAACTTAAAAAAAAAACATCAATTGTTTCAATAAAATTTGCTAGTGTCACCCTACCAACGCATCTTCTTTTCGTAGTCATCCATTGTCCTCATGTACACAATGTGTATATTATTCATCTGCACTTGCATTATATTTATCAGGATACGTAAAGTATATTGCTTACACTAAAACATTCAGCCATGTACAAGGATTCTGCTAAATGTTGGGATTTATATTTAGGTGAAACTTTTCATTCATCAAATGTTTTGCTCCTAATTATAAAAAACACTGTTGTACCGTAGGCACTGATATTACCACACAAATGACAACTGTTATCAATCATGTCTACCAGTGGTTTTATTGATAGTCCATCGGTTTCCTGCTTTCATATTAATTTAGAAACTTTTGTTAAAGCGTTGTACAGCAGTCAGTCATTTAGTTGTGATGGTTGCCAAATATAGATTTACTTGACATCTGATTAAGATATTTCCAGCATAGTTCAATTGACTTTTATAGGGACATAAATTTACAACATTCTGATAATCAATGTCACCATTATAGAAATAAATAATATGTTCTGCATCAAATCTGAAATCAGTAATCTCATATCCTCATTTCAGATGTGTGTTTTTATTTCCTCCGTTTTGTGTTTTTATTTGCTCCCTATTTCCTCGTGCCTCTTACATCATCTTTCTCCTCTCATTTCAGGTGCTTATCTCCCGGACAGCACCCCAGTAGACCCAGACTACTATTTCTCCACAGTTAGCTCCAGTTTCTCTGTGTCTCCTCTCTTCATGGGTGCAGGGGAAAATGAAGTGGAAGTGCCTGTTGATCTGCTCCGACAGCTACTCGGCATGGTACAGTGTTTCCTGTTTGCCATAACACTGAGGCTGAAGGAATGTGTTTATGCACCTTCTGTTCTTTTAACTGTGGTTTTGTGTTCTGTGCACGCTCCACATTCAGGTGAAGAAGTTTGTTTCGGAATCTTTTTTGAAAGCACTGGATGCCGCGATGGCTGAACTTGCAGAGGTAACTATAAAACCACCGTCTGTGCAACAAAACAGATTGTGTACATGTTTAAATGTGAAGCTTAGTAAACTTGTTTAATTGTCTCTTCTATTTGTTAAGTCCAACCCTGGAATCAAGCTCTATTACAAAAGCTTCAGTGACATTCTCTATGTGTGCGTGTTCAAAATGCTGAGGGACACACTATACTACATGAAAGGTAAATGCCGTAATCCTTCTGTATTTTTGGTTAATTCTGTAGTCCATTACCTGAACTATACCACCCTGCGATCTTCCATTCCTACATCTCAGCCTTGCAGCCGGCATTTGTGCGAGAAGTGCACGACTTTGTACTGGAGCAGTTCAGCAGCAGTCAGTCAGAGCTGCAGCGAGTCCTTCATGATGCAGGGGGGGTGCCGGGGGAACAGAGCCCCCTCAAGCTTCGTTGCCAAGCCAACGCTGCTTGCGTGGACCTCATGGTGTGGGCTGTCAAAGATGAGCAAGGTAATCGATTATAACATAGAGTGAGCAGAGCAGCGTGTTCAGCTGTCATAACCAGAGAGATACTGTGTGTTTATTAATACTGATCATGTTAATTTTGTCTGTTTTTTTCCCTTCAGGAGCTGAGAATTTGTGCACAAAACTGTCAGAAAAGCTTCAATCAAAAACCTCCAGTAAAGTCATCATTGCCCACATGCCCCTGCTCATCTGTTGCCTGCAGGTATAACACTAGGAGGTAGAAAGAGCACTAAGATATTGTCCCCAAAGTTAAGTGACATGTCACTGCCACTAGAAAACGACTTCCGTGAATCTGGTGATTTACAATGTCTCCTTCTCAGGGCCTGGGCCGTCTGTGTGAGAGGTTTCCGGTGGTGGCCCACTCTACCACGACTTCTCTCAGAGACTTCCTGGTGGTTCCCTCCCCTGTTCTTATCAAACTCTACAAGTATCACAGCCAGTGCAGCACAGGTACAATACAATACATGCTATTTATCATCTTGCATGAAATGATAAATATATTACAGGTAAAATAAGAACAAAAAATAACCGACAACAAAATAAAAGTATTGTTGTACTTTGTTTCAGTTATTTTCTCTGCAGTGTTGATTTTAAAAGAAATGAGAGTTGCTGCAGACCTGCATTTTTCTGAGCATTTGTTCGAGATATGTGAAGCATAGAAACTGAAAGGTGATTGTGTATGAAGTTTGTTTTTTCACAAACCAGGGTACGTGTAGAGAAAGCAAAACTGTGAAATGAATTGAAAGTTGGACTCACAGCCGGGCAAGCTAAAAAAACTAAACAAAAAAAACCCAACAACAAATAAAAAAAACAAAAAAACATTTCAATGGTGGTTAAAAAATTGCATATGGAAGAAACCTCAAGATATATAAAAAATGACCCCAAGTCTAATGACTATATTAAACGAGGTTATCCTGGAAAAGTCAAGTTGTCAATACATGTCGTGGGATTTAGTATGGCTGGACAGAACAAATGGTCTGATGGCTGATGAACCACTGACGTATTTCTATCAATAACAGTGTTGTCACATCCATCTCTCTTCCACTATTGATGGCACATACTAGTGTTCATTGAGCTACATATACAGATAATTGGTAAGGATTTTTCTGTTGAGGTTGTCCATACCATAGTGTTTTTTCCTAGATCAGATTCTCATTCATTAGACTGTAAAAGCTTTGGCACGACAAACACTTTTACGTTTTACTCTTCTGTGCAGAATAGTGTTTCATAATGTTTTTAAAAACCTTGATTAAAGGTTAACCCTGTCTCATTAATGTTTCTGTTTGTGTTCCTATACATTTTTAAAGGCACAGGTGAAATCAGGATCAACGTGACCAATGAGCATTCTCAGTCCACCTTCAATCTTCTGTCAAATAGGAAAGACCAACCGTCCATGTACGAGCAGCTCAGAGACATTTCTATTGACAACATCTGCAGGTTAGACGCAACACCCGGCACAGCTTTGAATAAATAATATTATTGTTATTTACTCTTTAAAACAAGAAAAAAATTAACTTATAATTTGTGTATATTTTTTTTTTTCTTTCCAGATGTCTTGTAGCCGGTTTGACAATGGACCATGTGATAGTAGAGGCCTTTCTAGCCAGTCTATCCAACCGTCTTTATATTTCACAGGAAAATGACAAGTGAGTGATGTTTCTGGTTGAACAAATCTGCAGCTAACAAGGTCCAAATTGTACCTTCAGGTTGGGATTTATTTGAAATTTTGATTTTTCTAAAAACATAAAATTCAGTATTGCTTTACATCTCCTTTTTCCAGCCCCTTTCTGAAGCTCTAGAAAGGAGTTTTTTGAGCATTTTGAAACACTAGTGATCAGCTTTTCCTAAAATCTGCTTGTCCTATGTCAGGGATGCTCATCTAATCCCGGATCACACTATCCGAGCGCTGGGCCACATCGCGGCGGCTCTGAGAGACACTCCGAAAGTCATGGAGCACATCTTGCAAATCCTTCAGCAAAAGTTCTGCCAGCCTCCGTCGCAGCTGGATGTGCTCATTATTGACCAGCTTGGCTGCATGGTTATTACTGGAAATGTGAGTCCAAAATCAAAATGACATTTTAGAGGATCTGGCTTCTACTAATAATAATATGTGCAAAGGTGTATTCTGTGGGAATGTTCAAACATTTCTGCTATTATACAGAAATCGTGTTGCTGTTCTTTAAATAGAAGAAAAATAACATTTTTTTTTTTAGCCAGGGGATCTGACATGCTGTTTTAGTGGGGGACCTGCTGGCAGCTGCTCATTTGTGCTTGCTGCTCTGCTATTTAGTTTCTCAGTACATTGTGCGTTAAGAGGAGGTTTCAGTATTCCATTTAGACAGTAATGGGTATTTGGGACAGCTGGTGTTCCCATTGGTGTTTCATTGGAAATGATGTTGTCACATTAAAGATTTGAGTATGCACAAATGATTTAGAATGTATTTTTAATGAGTATAATACAACACTGAAGATTAGCAGACAAATCTGAAATAGATATTGTTAAAGATTCGAAGCCATTGGTTTTAACTGTCTGTGTCTGTCCATCCTGTAGCAATACATCTATCAGGAGGTGTGGAACCTGTTCCAGCAGATCAGTGTGAAGGCCAGTTCAGTGGTCTACTCAGCCACCAAAGACTACAGAGATCATGGCTACAGGTCAGCATCTGCCCACACCAGTTTTCTGTGGTGCTGTAAAAGGGGGGAAGAAGGGGTTTGTAGAATGTAACTGTGGCCGAAAGCAGAAGAAAAGTATACTATACAATACTATCATTATACTACTCCCACGAAAGGTATCTGTGAAACTTGATAAATTGGAAGACAATCAGTCTATGATAGTTCACGATATCTGTGACTTAAATGGAAAAACTAGCCACAAAAAAGCAGTATTTATGTATTTATTCACTGTAAACTGTATGGACGATACACCCCTGATCAGGGGACCTGTGTTGCAGCTTATACCTTTCTCTCAATCAATAAATATGTATTCTTTTTTTAAATCAATATTGTTCATGTACGTATGTTCATGTTTAATTTAGCTTGAGTTGACCTGTGTGCTGCCTCTCCTCTCCAGGCACTGTTCTCTGGCAGTGATAAATGCTCTGGCCAACATTGCAGCCAACCTGCAGGGGGAGCAGCTGGTGGATGAACTGATGGTGAACCTCTTAGAACTGTTTGTCCAACTGGGCCTTGAAGGGAAGAGAGCCAGTGAGAGGGCCTCAGATAAGGGCCCGGCGTTGAAGGTATGCACCGGCGTACATAAACATGTAAGCACAACAGGAAATTGATAGAGGCAGTGTTGACAAAACTTGGTAATTGCTCCTTATCTCCTGTAGGCATCAAGCAGTGCTGGAAATCTCGGAGTCCTCATTCCAGTGATTGCTGTGGTGAGTGTGTGACGTCTATGCAAACGGTTACCCCTTTAGAAACAATGCTGATTAATCTGCTACACAAATTTGAGTTAAAACACCAACAATACAGAGCATAGTTAAAGGATCTACATGACTATTTGAGTTCTTACTGATGAATCCAAGCTGGAAGTTAGAGATTAACTCGCTGAATAAATATTTATCCTGTTGGCTGCAGTACAAACGTCTGTGGAACCAGTTCACCGCTAAAGATATTGCAATCCGACGATGTGATTTTTCAGAAAATTGTTGTTAATCATCATAGCAGTACGTATTAAAAGTCTCACACACACACACACACACACACACACACACACACACATAATGGTAGTCTTGAGATAGTAATAGCTAATGTAATGTAATTCCAATTTTTTTTTTCCCACAAACGCAAATATATTGTATAGAAGTGTTATATATTATTTTTTATTATCCCTTTCTTTGTGTTCAATTCATAATTATTCCATAGTTTTTCTACAATTTTAACAGCATTACAGCTATGATACTTGTGCAACATCATTGCAAAAGATAAAACATTAACAGACAGATGATAACAGACATTCACTGAGTCACTCAAACAAACTCACAAGACAAATCTCCTGGATGGGCTGAATGTTCAGTCAGATAACATACACATTCAGAAAGGGCTCATTGCATGATGTTACATGTTCTTTTCATTCAAATGAAAATAATTGAATATTTAAAAATGACACTTCAGCAGTTAAAAGCAGCAGTGCTTTTTGGGTATATAGAATTTGTGGGGAATGGTTTCAGGTTTTAGCGGGACCTTTTCTGTTCAAGTTTAGTTCTGAGAAGGATTGACAACCCGGCCCATAAACACAAGGCAGTTCGTGCGGTGCTCGTAGATGAGGAAGAGGAAGGGATGGTCCACGACGAAGCGTATCTGGGAGGACAGCGGCATGAAGCCCACCTGGGTCAGGGCGGCAGCCTCAGTCCCTTCTTCGTTCACGGTGATGGTTCCCTGGTGCTTCAGCTGGGGAGGGAGATCAGACGCAGCCTGTCAGTCATTTTGAAATACTTTTGCAGAATTGTTTGCAGAAAGCCGTTGATAAGGTGTACAGGGAACAGATTGAGTCACATGTTATCGTGTTTTGATTTTTGCCTTTCAGAAGCAGGTTTGGTTATTTGCCTATTTTTGAAATCATGGCTTTTTTTTAAGCTTACGCACCCAGTTCATGGCCACTTTGTCAGAGGTCATTCCACTGAAGTCTCCGTTCTCCTGGAACATGTCGGTGAGGCCCATCTCCTTCAAATTGGCAATCAAATCATAGTTCTGTTCCAGTTTAAAGCGAGGAATGACCACCTCACGTGTCCTGAGGGGAGGCATAGAAAAGCAGTCCCTAAATTGATAGCTTTTAAATCTCCATTGCGCTGAAGCTCTTCCACTTATATTAATATCTCTAATGGAGCTTCCATTTAAGAAGAACATTGCATGTTATTGTGCACAGTAGAATTTCTCAGCTATTGATAATAGTTTATTTAGCTGACCTGTTTGTCATGTTCTTGAGCCACTTGTTGACAACTGTGGGGGAGATGTCCTGTTCCAATGTCCTCATGCCAGTGATCTTCCTGGGTAAGGCAATGAACATGCTGATGTCTCCTGAGTATGGGAGCTGAAAGTACAATAGTTGACGGTTATTATGCAGCATGGTTCATCCGTGTATTGGTGCTTAACAGTCACTTCTTACTACTTAAATATGTAATCGGCTGTCTGGATTCTTAATCTAGACCCCAAATTCAAACATCAAATCAGCGTGAAGGCACCTGCCTGCAGGATATCGCACTCTAGTTCATGGTCAGCAGCAGCCAGGTAGTTCCCTTTGTTAATCATCATTGGCACACGGACATTTGTCTTTTCATTAACACGAAAGTTGCGGTAGTGTGTCTGCTCTTTGGGGAACTTTTGCTCCCACGTACCTGTATTGCACAAACAAATGATGTCAAACAAGTCATGCGTGTGCTGCAGTTTTACTGTGTGGAGCAGAGCACCCACCTTTGAAGTAAAGGTAGTTGAGCAGCATCAGCACCATATTTGGGTCCACGCTCTTGAGCGGCTCTTTGATCAGTCCTTTCGTCAGCTTGAGGATGCGACGGTTGGCCTTCTCCAGAAAGGCCGGGTCCTTGAAGTCCACCGACTGGGGCTCTGCAAAATAATAGCCCTTCGTCTCTGCACGGAAAGTGTCTTTCATGGAGACGTTCTTCTTGACGTAGACGTCGTTTACGGACCGCAGCGTGTAGCCAAAGTTCCTCCGGAAGAGCCTGTGCGTCAGCTTCCTGAAGAGCTTGTGCACCGTCGTGTTGTCGTAGTGAGAGCTCGCATTGACAAATTCGGCAAATCCCAATGCTTTGTAGATCTGGTCATGGGTTCCAGACGCTGCTCCCAAGGACATCATCCCCATTGCGATGGAGATCCCGGCAGGCGCCAGCAGGATGTTGTCCGTCTGGTTGACGTCATTTCGGAGGCTCCGATAGAGGTTAAAGCCGAAATGGGCATTGACGATGTTTAGGCGCTGGAGGCGGGACCGACCGTGGAAGAGCCGCAGGAGTCTGGCGCGGCGGATTTTTGGGTCAGAGGGTTCGGCAAAGATGTCGATGTCTGGGGCTGGTGTGGCAATGTCATCTATCTCGTCTCCTTCACTGAAAAACACCACAAGCCCATTAAACTGCTAGTCAAATGCAGCCCAGACTTTCTTTTTGGTGTTAAGTCGTCGTCCTTAACGTCGTCATTCTCTTTATAAGTAATGCTAATGTTTTTTTTTCCTACTGCTCTATGCCTTTTTTTCTTAACATATAATACATCAGAAGAATACTCACATGTAGTCGTCGCTGCCAGCACTCAGGATCTTATCGAAATCAATGTAATCTTCATCCTCAAAGCCGTTAAAAATCAGATCGTTTGTGACAGTGTTTTCTTTGTGGAACTCCAAGGGCATGACAATATCCTCTGCCTTCCCTGGTTCGAGGCTTTTGGGGTTCAGCTTAGGTTCAGTAAAGTGGGAGTCGATGTCTTTGACCCCAGCCAGGGACGGACTGACCAGCAGAAGAGCCACAGCCACGACTGGAATTACCCACATCATTAAGGCTGGACCAGAGGGAATGGACATTTAGAATGTTGATCATTTTACAATCACCATTTAGCATGTTTGATTGTGTTAAGTTCTAGTATATACCATAGAAATAAACGTGTTTGCCGCCTAAAGTAAAGTTTCCTTCATAGCAGTAGCATTGAGTCAAAACATCTTACCTTTACTGTGTGCTGGCAGGAAGTGCTGTGTTGTGTTAGTGGGACTAAAGAGCAAAGAATTGAATACAAAACTGAACTTTGACGTGGTCTCCTCCTGAACAAACAGACCAGATCAAACAGACCAAAAATGCTGTGACTGACTAAAATCTTTAACTCTTCACAATTCAGCTTAATTGTTAAGAAGAATATTTCACAGGAGTCATAATAAAACCTCTGCAGATTTTTTTTTTGTTTTGTCATGTATTTTCTATTTAAAGGTACAATTTGTAGATTATCTATTTCATGAAGTTTCCGTTTTACCATGACTTCAGCAACAGAATGGGATCATTTGTATAATTCTCTATAGTTTTCATTGTTTCTGTCACTTCTCTAATTCGCAGCTGACCAGGCGACTTCCACCAATCAAAGAGGCCAAGCCTCGCCTCCAGAAGCTGTTCCGAGACTTCTGGTTGTACTCTGTGGTCATGGGTTTTGCTGTTGAAGGATCAGGTGAGATGAACAGCTGTGTTGGCATAAAATAAGAAAAGGTTGATATATAAATGTTTGATATTATAGAAAGTGAGATTTGAGAGGCTTTTTGATTATAAGAATTTCTAGGTATAAAAATACTGTCCAATGTTTAAATGACAATGATCTATTATGTCACAACTATACTGTCAACGCTCACTCCCCCTTACAGACATCCGTATCAGCCAACATCATTAAAATTATTGATAGACAAGAGCACCCTGTTCTTTCTAAAGCTCCAGAGAAAAGTTGAGAGAGAATATGTAAAATTGTATTGAGTTTTTTTTTGTACTTAAAACCACAACTTTTACTTGTTAAAGATATCAAAACTTCAAATAAAACCAGGAAAAGTGTCAAATATGTGACAAGAAATGCTGAAATTCCTTTGATTTTTTTTTTTTTTTAACCAAGGTTTTCTACTACTGAGACGTGTGTTGATTGACTGACAGTGACTTCGTTTTATAGGTCATAGGTGAAATATCCTTGTTTACTCAGGTTATCTCATGAATTAGATTCAAATTTTTGCAAAGATAGGATGATTAATGGATATTTCATAGGGAAAGGGTTCCCTAAAAGTGTTCACTTCTATCATTAATATTGAACCAAAAGACATCCTAATGTGTGAACAGGTCACAGTAACATAATCATGCCAGTCATGGTAGTTATTAAGTGGCTTTCTGCACTTCTGTATCTATATTCTGTCCTTTCAGGGCTTTGGCCAGAGGAGTGGTATGAAGGTGTTTGTGAGATCGCCACAAAGTCTCCTCTGCTCACTTTCCCCAGTGGAGAACCCCTGCGCTCCGAGCTGCAGTACAACTCTGCTCTGAAAAATGACACGGTCACACCGGTAGTGTTCCAGATCCAGTCCCTGATGCTGTCATATGTTTAAATGCATGCTTCTGTAGAGATACGCCTGGATTAATCGTTCAATTCCTCTCATCCAGGCCGAGTTGAGCGAGTTGCGGGCAACCATCAGCAATCTCCTCGACCCCACCCCTGAAGGATCTGCCCTCATTAACAAGCTTGACTTTGCCATGTCTACATACCTGCTCTCGGTCTACAGATTAGAATACATGAGGTTAGGTACTTTACATGTAGGAGTTCAGCTTTCTTAACACAATGAGAGAAGTTTATACAACGTGCAGTGTTTCTCTTTTCTTCTGCACTCTTTTAGGATGCTACGATCCAATGATCCTGACAGGTTCCAGGTCATGTTTCGATATTTTGAGGACAAAGCTATCCAGAAAGACAAATCTGGTGAGTGCTTTACGTCTGTGCAGCTTTGGCTCATGCCGCGTGCAGTTCATTTCATTAAAAACCTCATTGTCTGTCTTGTTTTTTTGTTTGTCTCAGGCATGATGCAGTGTATTATTTGTGTTGGTGATAAGGTGTTTGACGTCTTCCTCCAGATGATGGCCGAGAAGGTAGGAGTCACTGCAGGCTAATGAGCCACAGCTCGAGTTTAGTTTAACATCTGCTCTGAATGCTTTCTTTTGTTGTTTTGGATAATAGCTCCAAATATTGTGTTGCAAGAGCCTCAAAAATGCTTGTTGACTGTTGGTGCAATTCTTCAGTATCAGTCACTAACAATCAAAGCATTATTTTGTATTTATTTAGCCAAAGACCAAAGAGCATGAGGAGGAATTGGAGCGGCATGCGCAGTTCTTATTGATCAACTTTAACCACACCCACAAGAGGATTCGCAGAGTGGCAGACAAATACCTTTCCGGTTTGGCTGAGACGTGAGGGATAATTCTTTCCACGAACACTGAGCATGTTTACCATTTCACACATGAAAATAACTTTTTGTGTTGTCCGTCCACTTTTACCAGATTCCCCCATCTTCTTTGGAGTGGCCGTGTTTTAAAGACCATGTTGGACATCTTGCAGACACTCTCTCTGTCACTAAGTGCTGTAAGTGTCAGTGAATTTCCTGTTCTAAACAACAATGTGCTTATAATGGAACAGTAACATTTTAGTGTTATTTGTGGAAAAAACTAATACATTAGGAATTCGGAACAACCCAAAGGAAGCGTTTAAATGGGTGGAACTTTGAGCTTCAGTTGCATAATTCCTTCTCCACTTGTTTAGGACATCCACAAGGATCAGCCTTATTATGACATTCTAGACACTCCCTACAGGATCACTGTTCCTGACACATACGAGGCCCGAGAGGTGAGTGTGACTGTTATTACACATATGACCACTAGAGGGGAGCACAGGCTTTGGTTTTAAAGACTGTAGCACCCACTTTATTACTATGTCTTACTTCTTCCAGCAATTATGTGATTTTAAAAATGTATATATGTTAATGATTTGTTTGACTTGCCTTTTACCTACAGTATGGACCAATATAATTCTATAAAAATGAGTTGGCTTTATCTCAGCATTTTCTGTACATGTACTCAGTATTTTATACTTAACGATTAGCGCTGTAGCCTGATTCCGTTGTTTCCTTTTAGAGCATAGTGAAAGACTTTGCTGCTCGCTGTGGTGAGATCCTGAAAGAAGCAATGAAATGGGCTCCTTCAGTCACAAAGTCTCACCTACAGGTCTGTTTCTTTACCTCTTATGTTTCCCACAAAGCACAGTTTTCTACTTCAACAAAAGAAAGATAATTACAAACATGGACACCGGTTCAGTTTCTGTTGTCCCGTCCATCCTCATGTCCTCTTGTTGTTGCAGGAGTACTTGAACAAGCATCAGAACTGGGTGTCAGGACTGTCTCAGCACACCGGCCTGGCCATGGCCACAGAGAGCATCCTGCACTTCGCAGGCTACAACAGACAGAGTACCACACTAGGCGTGAGTCACACAGACACATGTAGGCCACGCCGGTCTGCTCATCAACCAAGTGTTGTTGTCCTGTAAATCTTAGATACCCTAGACCAATAAATTCTATTAAATTATGATGAAATTAAATGAAATGTCCTTAATTACTGGTGGCATCGTATAACGCACACAGACATCACAGATTATGTGTTGCAGACATGAGATAATCAAAAAAACAAGATTTGAGATATTGCACAACTACATTCTACCTAGTTGCCCAGTCAGACTGTATCTACCGATATCTTGAATTACAGTTTTGACTGGGTGAAATGATGAAATGATGCTGCTGAAACTCCCCCACTTTTGGTGGCCGCAGCCACAGAGCTAGAAGCGTCATGCATTACGCAAAAATATGAGCTTGCGATATCTCGATCGTGATAACTTTCATTATGCCTATTCACAACTGAGTTACATATATCTGTATCTGCATTCAAAATTTAAGATAAGAAATTTAGATTTGAATGATGTTTCATTGACGTCATTGCAGATATCTGTAATTCCATTGCGCCTATAGGCAAAACTGAACTACAGAAACCCTCTCTATATGTAGTTTAGACTATTCACCATTAAGAGATATCTTGAATGGAAGATGCATCTACTTAAAATGTAATTAAGACTAATCAGAAAGACGTTGATATTGACAATGTTATTTCGGATAGTCATATGTAGCCACTAAAAGTCAATGGCTTGCCATAGAAAACTGCTATAGTAATTTTTTGATTCATGAAGATTCACAACAACAAAAGCACAGAGTCTGTTTTCACAGTCCTAGCAAAGATTTAAGTAGATGATTTCCTCAGAAGACAGGAAGTGCAGCTACAGCTTCTCAAGAAGTGGCAGTCACCTTCTTGAGAAGTTAAGACAATTCCTTATCTCAAGTTATGCAGCATTTTTTAAAACATTCCTCAACATGCAGCCAACTTAAAAACCCAAATGGTCTCCTTAGTGTTGGCCTCACAGGCTCGATAATTTAATGCTTTTTAACACGTCCAACATTAATGGCTTCTTAACATAACAGCAAATGTGCTGATTAGTTGTTGATTAGTTGCTTCGTCAAAGCATTTGTGGTTTTGTTAACAATGAGCAACAGTGTCTTGTATCTTTTGTGCCTATATATATGTTCTATTATTTATACTAGCTCTGTACACTCTGGGTGTCTAGTGACTCCTCTGTACGTCCATGTGTGCATGTTTACTAGTCTGTGTGACATTATTTCGCTTGCTATGCCTTGTATGTGTTCACGGGCTTGCATTCTGCTATATCTGTCTTTTCATTTGCTTCATTTGTTGTATTTTGTCTTTATTAAAACTGCACCGAACTACCTACCTGGTTGCTTGGCTGGTTTACGGATTTGCTGGTTACCTGGTTACTTACCTGCAATGGACGGGTGGGTTGGTTGCCTGGTTGCCAATTTGGCTAACTGGTTATGCTGGGGCTCTCCTCCAACACGTGGCCAACCATAGGCTGCTTTCCCACAGGTTGGTACATTAAATATAGACAGACAGGGCTCAGGCATGATACTCTCAGTAGCTACCAGTTTCTAGTGCAGCCATGTATCCTACTTCTCTAGCTTTTGACTGTGTGGCCCCATAACTGTGTTTTTTTCCCCCCACTAGACCACCCAGCTGACAGAGAGACCAGCATGTGTGAAGAAGGACTACTCCAACTTCATGGCATCTCTTAACTTGCGCAACCGGTACACTGGAGAGGTAAAATCTTTGTTCACAAGTGGGCAACTGTGCCAAAAGTTATTGATTCATGCTTAGAGAGCAAGAGAAGTGACTATCATTAATTAATTAACCAAACAAACGGTATGAACAATGTATTGCATAGGTTTTAAAGTTATTTCTTGTCGTGATATTTAGGTTGCTGGTATGATTCAGTTCTCTGAAGCGACCCACAGCCAGTCAGACCTCAACATGTTGATGATCCATCAGATGACCAGTGCTCTGGACAGAAAAGACCCAGAGGCCTTCACACAGGTCATGTTCAAGATGGCAGCCCTACTTATAACTACCAAAAGTGCGTAGCTCGACCTTATTCAGGGGAGGAAAAAAAAAAAGATGATCCCTTCTCCTCTGTTTATTTTATTCCCTATCTATAATTCTCTTCCAGATTGTAATCCTCAGCTCTTGCACCACCTGTGCTGGTCTCCTCTGAGGATGTTTACAGAACACGGTATGGAAACAGCCATTGCCTGCTGGGAGTGGCTCCTGGCTGCACATGGGGTGGAGGTGCCAGTATGTATCGCTTTTCAACAAGTTCTATGAATGATCTGTGCAGTGTTCTTAACACATAAATCAAACGGGTCTTCTCATCTGTTCTTTCCGTCTTTGCCTAGTTCATGCGTGAGATGGCCGGAGCTTGGCAGATGACAGTGGAGCTGAGGATGGGTTTGTTTTCGGAGACCAAGGTAGAGGCCGGCCCTCTGGCTGTGTCCGAGGAGAGCCAGCCTGCTCCCTGTGCACCTGACGTCATCCCTCACTTCCTCTGGATCGAGGTCAGTGGCACCAGGAGCTGCCACTCTGGTGCTTTGAGACTTTAAAATCTGTAACATTTGATTATGAAAAAACACTATAGGAGAAAAAAAAACATTTTTGGTTCTGCCTGATTTCTAATATCTATATTTAGTACCTTCTGTTGCCTTTTCACTCTTTCAAAAGTTTGTTATGAACCATTGCCATTACCATTGCATATGTAATAGTTAAGTGAATTATTGCTAGCATCATGCTGTCATTTATCCCCTTTTGTTTCTTCCATTTATCCTCTTCTTCCAGTTCCTGGTGCAGAGGTTTGAGATAGCCAAATACAGCAGTGCTGACCAGGTGGAGATTTTCACCACTATTCTGCAGAGGTCTTTGTCCCTGAGTGTCGGAGGAGCCAAGAGCAACTTAAATACACATGTTGCTGCCATCGGACCGAGATTTAGGTGCCATGTCTCAATATTTCCAACATAAAAGTGGTTGAATCGTACATGCTGTGTTGATAAACTGCGAACAATCCTAAACACTACTCCCTCTTTATTCCAGACTGCTGACTCTTGGTCTCACTCTTCTGCATGCTGACGTTGTGACAAACGCCACCATCAGAAACGTACTGCGAGAGAAGATCTATTCTACGGCTTTTGACTACTTCAGGTAGGAGGAATTTTTTTATATCTGTGTATGAGAGGAAGAAAACTCAGTTTTAGTTTGAAATTTAAACGAGTTTTCCTTATTCCAGTCCTCTGATGTTTTACTGTCTCTGTCTTTCTGTAGTGTCAGTCCCAAGTTTCCCACTCAGACAGACAAGAGGTTGCGAGAAGACATTAGTATAATGATCAAGTTCTACGCCAGCCTGCAGTCTGACAAGAAGTACCTGGCTGCCAACCAGCTGGTTCCTCCAGGTACAGCATCAAAGCTTTGCCTTTAAGTTTATTTTCCCCATTGGCGGAAGGTTGTCAGAACGTCATCAGAGAGCTTCTTTGTGAAGTTAAGAGAAATATAACGTCAGTCAAAAGTTTGGACATACATTCCTGTTCTCCTAAATAAAAGAGTATGTCCGAACCTTTGACTGAGACGGGCCTTGCGGCTCTTTTTCAACATGAAGTTGATATCTCATGGACTCATTAATAATAGATATATGTCCTTGTGTAGATCCCCAGGACATGTCAGTGAACAGCCTGTCTGTAGTAGCAGTGACAGACAGCAGAAACAGTCTGGATGCAGCAGTGGGCCAGAGGCAGCAGGTGGCTCAGGGATGGATCAACACGTATCCTCTGTCCTCTGGGATGTCCACCATATCCAAAAAATCAGGTGAAACGCGCATATAAATATATTAAGACTTCACTTATGTTCATTTATGAACATTTAAATTTACTCAAACTGTAAATATTTATTTACTGAACATGCAGATTTCCCCAACTGCACACAAGTCAAGTTGCTAGTGCAATCATATAATATTAATATTTATAATTAATTACAATACTGATTTCAACAGAACATAATAAATAAATAGATGGACAAGTAAAAAGGAAAAAAACAACAACAAAAATTTGCTTTATCAATGAACACATACACACACACACACTTACAGCATTCTAAAATTACTGAGCTGGTTAATTTGCTATACTGTGCTGCTAATATGTTTCACTTTTCTTTTTTTCAGGACTGTCTAAAAAAAGCAACAGAGGGTCTCAGCTGCACAAGTACTACATGAAGCGGAGGACCCTTCTACTGGCTTTACTGGTATATATGTATACATATATACACACACAAATATGTTGTTCAATAGGATATCCCTAAAATACCCTATCCTAGGTATCCCTAAAAACTTGGCACATGATAGTTTACCTCTCTTAAAGATGTTTTAAAAACACTTGCTATCAGCTAGTTTTGTATTTTAAGAGTTTTAACTATTCAAAATGTATCATAAGAGAAATTTGAGAGACCTGATGAATGCTTCATAAAACTGTATTTTAAAATGTTTTTTACTTTCTCATCTCGCCAAACGTGACTTGCCACTGACCCGTGTACCCCATGTCCTGTGTGCCTCTCCAGGCCAGTGAGATTGAGCGGCTGACAATATGGTACAACCCCTTATCAACTCAAGAGCTCGCCATTGCTACTGAGCAGTCAGTGGAGACCAGCATTGCTAACTGGAGGTCCAAATATATCAGTCTGACAGAGAAGCAGTGGAAGGACAACGTCAACCTGGCTTGGAGCATCGCGCCGTATCTGGCACTGCAGCTTCCTGCCAGGTACACAGAGGCTGAACGTTCATGTCCAGTCAGTTTTGGAACCACATGTCATAGACTTTTTTTTTTTTTTGAGACTCAAATCTCAGTGAAATAGAGCTGACATTCATAACTTTCTTTTCTGTGTTGCAGAAAAAGAATATATTAAATGTTGTTCAAACTAGAACAAAGATCTGAGTATCAGAGATCTTTTATGTCACTAATCTGGGTGACAAGCTACAGTGTATATCTGATTACAAATATCCAGGGCTTTCACACACAGACTATGACTTGATTGAAACTCATATTTAGTGCTAATGTCAATAAGGAGAAGTGGCCTGGGAAAATAATAAATGTCAGTGTTATTCAAAAAACATAAATTCAAGTTTATGTCAAGTACAATTTATCTAAAGCGATTAGTAAATCATTCAATAAGGATGCACCGGTAAAGTTATTTCTTGTTTTTCAGATTTAAAAACACTGAGGCTATTGTGTCCGAGGTGACTCGCCTGGTGCGAATGGATCCGGCCGCTGTGTGTGATGTTCCTGAAGCAGTGAAGGTGAGATCCTCCACCTGCCAGACAGGAAGTAGTCATTGATGCTGGTTGTATTCTGTAGTATTTTGAGCAGGTAATCATGTAAGTTGATGAATTCATCATCAACTCGATACTCATTTTTCCTCTCACCCGTCATGCTTTTTAATTATTGAGATTACTTTTGCGTGAGTTGCCTAATGTTGGAAATAGCAGCCGTAGAGGTCTCTGCCTTCTCTCATAAGGAATTGGTGGTAGTATGGTAGTATGCTGAGAATGCCAAAAATACATTTGAAAAACTCAACATTCAAATCTTTTTCCAGTCCAATGACCCAGTTACTGAAGATAATCTACACTTCTTTTTGTGGGCAATTTCATGTAGGATCTATTTTCTTTCTACAAAACTAGGCCTTTAAAGTAGATACAAAGAGTGTTTTTGGAGTTTTAGAAGTTGAAATTTGACTTGTGTAGTCTGCTGCATTTATTTCCACCAGGTTACCCTCTTAATGAGCCCTGTACCTAACTAAAGAAGAAGCAGGGCACAGCACAGCTCAGCCTTCCCCAAAGGCATCCACGATTAAGCGGATAATCCTCCCTGACATCTTGTAGTTGTTTATTCCAGTCACTTTAGTGACTAATAGACCTCCTTTCTCTGGAGGCTAGTTAGCACAATGTGAGCATTGGGGTTTTAACCTTGCGACAGATTTTGCTATCATGTTTTATATGGAAATTCCTTTTTTTCCCCCCCCTTCCTTCTCTCCTTATTTTTTTCTTCAGTTCCTGGTGACGTGGCACACAATTGATGCAGACTCTCCAGAGCTGAGTCACATCCTGTGCTGGGCCCCGGCAGATCCTCCAACTGGACTATCCTACTTCTCCTCCATGTACCCTCCTCACCCGCTCACAGCTCAGTACGGGGTCAAAGTGCTCCGCTCCTTCCCTCCTGTACGCACAGATATACAGAATTTATCTACACAATCTACAGAATCATAGGATGCCTTTTTTTCTTCCTGGTGAAACATTTTTTTCTTCTCTTTCCAGGACGCCATTTTGTTTTACATTCCTCAAATTGTCCAAGCGCTTCGTTATGACAAAGTAAATATGAGATATTACTGCATATTGAGTACTGCCTCTGATTATTTACCCATCGAAACTTCTGTAAACATCTTCCTTCTTTTCCCCCTGGCGTAGATGGGTTATGTTAGAGAATACATCCTGTGGGCGGCTCAAAAGTCTCAGCTGCTTGCCCACCAGTTCATCTGGAACATGAAGACCAACATATACCTGGACGAGGAGGGAAACCAGAAAGACCGTGAGATATTCCTCCCTGAAAAGTCGTCCTCTACGTGTACGTCCAGATGTGCACACATATGTGTGGATGACCCTGATCTTCTCCCTCCCTGCAGCTGACATCGGCGAGCTGCTGGAACAGATGGTGGAGGAGATCACTGGTTCTCTGTCCGGGCCAGCCAAGGACTTCTACCAGCGAGAGTTTGACTTCTTTAACAAGATCACCAATGTGTCGGCCATTATCAAGTACGCACACATCTCAAATCATGTTATAGGGCAGTAAAACTCATCCTGTTACCTTGTCATCCTTTAAAACAATTATCATTTTTTGCTACTGGTTCTCAGGTTTTCTTTCTCTTTTATTCTAGTTCTTCTTTTTCTTTTATTGTCATTATCAGCTTTATCATGCCTTGTTTCTTAAATAGTTATTACATAAAAGATTCCTGAAGTTATGAAATAATCATAAACTGTACATTAACAAAACGTAATATCATTTGTAATGCAGAAACTTTGACAAATGTCTTAGAGCAACCCTTCAGTTAAACTTTTTTATTGCTTGGACAAACTTCTTGTTTATGAAGAGATGAGCTTTCCCTTGAGTTTCGATGTTTTGTTCTTTTCCATACTTCGAACCACTGGTGATCTACTCCCACAACACCTTTGTTGTTAATCCATTTGGCCACTTGGCCGCCCCATTTGTCTTTTCGATTACTCGCTGGTCCGGAAGACGTCGCATGATGTGATCCGGCGTTCCCTCTGCCGCTGATTTACCTGGGCGGCGCGTACGCTCTGCAGTCATTTTCTGACAGGCCACATTAACGCCGGGTCTCTTGTCGGCCCACTTGGCGGCTGACATAATTCCCCTCTGCCCTCATTAGGACAATAATTGCAACTGTCCGGGGACTAACCAGAAACTTTCTGCCGTCCCCTGGCGTCCAATCTGCTTCACTCTCCCCCAGCGGCTCCCCTCTGTGAATAACAGCAGAGCCCAGCTGTCACTTCTTGTCTGGTGTTATTCAGTCAGTGAGATACCCATGCTTGTTGTTCTCAGTGAAGTCCACAGCGGTGTGGACAACTTGTGTGTTCAAGTCGATTTTTTGTTTGTCTTCATCAGACCTTTTCCCAAAGGGGAGGAGAGGAAGAGGGGCTGCCTGGAGGCCATGTCACAGATCAAAGTCCAGCAAGGCTGTTACCTTCCAAGTAACCCGGAGGCCATTGTTTTAGATATAGACTATAACTCTGGGACCCCAATGCAAAGGTGGACCTCAACAGCTGAATTCAATTATACTCTTAACAGTTACCAGATTTTCACAAACTAATGTGACTGCATCACTGAAGCTTTTTTATTCTTTTGCATGTTTCTGTAGTGCTGCCAAAGCACCTTATCTGGCCAAATTCAAAGTGAGGAGGTGTGGAGTCAGTGAGCTGGAAAAAGAAGGTACTGTCCGTGCTAACTCAGCCCTGATATTGCACTTCTCAATCGTGTACTCCAACAATGTGTCTTCACATGTTTCCATCAGGTCTGCGGTGCCGCTCGGATTCTGTGGATGAAAGGAAAAGCGAAGAGGAGGCCAAGAGAATCTACTGGCAGGCGGCCATCTTTAAAGTCGGAGATGACTGCAGACAGGTTTTAATTTTACACCTGCTCGCATGTGACTTATCGCTCTGCAGCGACTTCTCCTCTTCTCTTTTTGTTTTGACCATGTCGGTCCTTTGTGTTCAGGACATGTTGGCGCTTCAGATCATCAGCCTGTTCAAGAACATATTCCAGCTGGTGGGCCTGGATCTCTACGTGTTCCCCTACAGGGTGGTGGCCACAGCTCCTGGAGTGAGTTCACTTTTTAAAAAAAAAAGATCAAGAAGTAATCTTTGGATTGACATGAACTATTGTTCATCCCAAATTATCAATTTATATGATGAAACTCCAAGTAAACTCGTGGTTTCATCATAAACTCCCTTGTCATCTCTTCATATTTTCCCGACGTCCGATCACAGTGCGGCGTGATCGAGTGCATCCCGGACTGCAAGTCCCGCGACCAGCTGGGCCGACAGACAGACTTCGGCATGTACGATTACTTCAGGAACCAGTACGGAGATGAATCCACGCTTGCGTTCCAGAAGGTAAAATGGCAAACGTCTCGCCACCTTGTAGACACTGTTCCGTCAATCGCACGGCCTCACGCGTTCTTCTCGTCTCCTTCCAGGCTCGGTACAACTTCATCCGCAGCATGGCGGCTTACAGCTTGTTGCTCTTCCTGCTGCAGATAAAGGACAGACACAATGGCAACATCATGCTGGACAGTCAGGGCCACCTTATCCACATAGGTGTGTGTACATGTTTAATGCCACAATGTATGAACCATATATGTATGTAGAAGCTTTATTTGTTATCCTATATAACAAACAAATTGGATGAAAATTGATGCATCTGACCTTCTTTATTGTACTGCCATCAGAAAGCCTTATAAAGTATTTAATTGGTTCAAAGTGTTAAAAAGACAATAGGTCCTTTAACCAGGAGAAAGAGCACGGGATATTGTGTCTACACACAATAGGAGAACAAAAAGCGACATTTTTTTTTTTTTGTCAAGATCCAGTCCTAAATCAAATATTCCAGGGTCACCTATAAGTACCGATAATGATTGACAATACCCATCCTTACAACCAAATATTCAAACCATTAACAAAAAGTTATTGTGTCTCCGTGTGTGTGTTTGTGTGTGTTCGTGTGTGTTCGTGTGTGTTCGTGTGTGTTCGTGTGTGTTCGTGTGTTCGTTCCAGACTTTGGCTTCATCTTTGAGAGTTCCCCCGGCGGGAACCTCGGCTGGGAGCCAGACATCAAACTAACCGATGAGATGGTGATGATCATGGGCGGCAAGATGGAGGCGACGCCTTTCAAGTGGTTCATGGAGATGTGTGTGAGGGGGTACCTGGCCGTGAGGTGAGGATGTGGCCGTGCTGAAACTAATATATGTATAATAATAATGGCTAACATGTTGCACTAAGGCCTGTTCCTCTGGTGAATTAGGCCCTACATGGATGGCGTGGTCTCCTTGGTGAACCTCATGCTGGACACTGGTCTGCCCTGCTTCAGAGGACAGACCATCAAACTGCTCAAGTGAGTCCGGTGTACAGATGAGTGCATTTATGCGCCAATTTAACAAACTTGTTTAGGTAGTTTTAAGCTAATTTGCTGCTGTTGTTAACATCCAGGCAGCGATTCAACCCAGGCCTGAGCGAGAAAGAAGCGGCTTCTTTCATCATCAAAGTCATCCAGAACTGCTTCCTCAGCAACAGGTCAGAGCCGAAGAAACTATTCACATTATAGTCTGGTTAATATTGATTTCCAGAAAGCATTACTCACTTTTGTTAAATGTCTTCTTTTTGTTTTACAGGAGTAGAACCTACGACATGATCCAGTATTACCAAAATCAGATCCCATATTAAGTCTGTGCCTAAGCATGTGCATCGTGTGTGTGTGTGTGTGTGTGTGCGCGGGGGTGCGTGTGTGAATGTTCAATACTGAAGATTGTTGCAGCTAATTGTTGGATGTTGTCCAATTGTGTTCACTTTAGCATCTTGTTTCCTACTGAATCATTGTTTTTCTCTTTTTAGTTGCCTATTTCTTTATTTATTATGATCTGTTTAAAATCAATGTCATTAATTATTAATATTATACTATTGCACTAGCATCTTGACTCCTGTGCACTTAGGGAAAAAAAAAAACTCTTGGTAATCTGCACGTTCAGTAAATATATTATCAGAGTTTGTGCCAATTTTAAATGATTTGTAATGTTCGTGAATGTGAACTCTTAATGCTGTTGATTTTAGATGGGATTTGAAATATAATTGGATTCTTAAGTAGCTGATGTGGATTGGTTTTAGTTCTGACCAATGTGGCCTATTCTGTCATCTCGTACCTGACTGTACTACTGTGCTTCTCTTTTTAATAGACCAGTCAGAGTTCTTTGATCTGTGGCATGGTGTTTGTCTTGTATTTAACGGTGAGGATTGACTGTATAGATGGTTTACTCTGTCTGTATTTTTTGGGTTTCCATATTTGCAGTTATCCCTGGAGAGATGATGCACATACAGGAAAACACTGGGGCTGCATTTTGTACATTTACCGTTGCCAAAGGGGGAGGGAGGATAATGCACATAAATCAAACTTTTCTATTGTTTCTGGATGGAAGTGAGGCACAGTTTGGATGTTGGGTGGCTGCATGAAGTTTACATGTCGACTACCATGTAGCCTGCGTTCAGTGTGGCTTTTGGTGAAAGTTATTTTAGTAATTCCAAAAGTGCTGTGCCCCATGTCCATATGGCTATCTTAAATCTTTAGGTTATGTTACTGAATGTAAAGATTTAGCCTCTCTTTGTATATTTATAACCATGGCCCATTTCCTGTCTCCTTTTCTATCTTCATGCCATTTGAATGAGAATGCAAGATAAGAAATCAAATAAAGATCTAATAAGCTAAAGAGGTTTCCTCATTATTGATGGTGAACATGTATGAGAAATGCTCTGCTTGGATTGATGAAAAAAAAGTCTATTTAACTAATTAAAATACTTCTAATTGAGAAATCAAGAATAAATAATGAATAATAATAAAAGAGTAAAATGAACCAAGGTAATCAACAGTACATTTAAGAATTTTAAAAATCAAGCTTTTACACCAAATTACACAATTCATTCACATTACAAGATCACAAACTGTTGAGCATAATGAAAAGCACTTTCATTTTTACTCTGTTTTGCCAATATACTAACATAGATAAAATCATAGAGAATACTTCAGATTGTTCATCTTCATCTCCCTTGTAAATAAATAAATAAATAAATAAATGTACTCACCTGTGGTCTTTTTCCAGTACTTTTATGATTGATGAGGTTTCGAGTAACCATTGAGTTGTTTGGCCAAGTGACTCGTGTCATTTTGAATTGCACTGTTTGGAAATAGAAAAATTTAGAGAAATGTTTGCAAAGCAGAAAATGTGTTTAGCGTTGACTTGAGAAGATGTTTGTTCTCTGTGTGTCAGTTTAAATAAGTGTGCTATGCTAATGTAATAGTATGTATATGTAATAGTAGTTTAGTATCTCAGCAATTGGAGGGGAAAAAAAACCTGTAAAAATAGCTACAATATTTCCTTGTCAAAAAATCATTTTTGTATACAATTGCATTCTGTTGGCAAACCCTGAAATGCACAAAAGAAACATTTGACATTGACAGTGATATTCGGCACTGAATTGTTCTCTAATAAGGCTTCAAATGTTGCAGGCCAACTTATCAAATGATATTAATAATTTCTGCTTTCAGTTGAATGGCAGCTTGCCATCAATTGCTCTGTTCTGATCAGGCTGAATTTCTACCTGTACTTCCACCAGAGGGCAGCATGTGAAGGTACATTTACTGTAATATACCAAGTTATTGCTGGTGCCAGTTCTGGTTAACTGAAAGAACAGACTCCTCATAACTAATGAAAATCCAAGTCTGCATTGCATTGAAGTAAAACCATGAACCATGTCTGAAACAATGTTCAGGAATTACATCTGTTAAACTGTTTATCTCACAAATGATGACAGTATCCCTGAATGTGATTAACAGACGAGCCGGCTTTTAAAGAAAATAACTATCTCTGACAGCAGCATGAGTTTAGATTCTATTGCAGTAAAACGTGGACTTGAAATACGCCTCTGTATGAAATACTGTGCAAATACGCTTGCAAAACAGGTTATGTTAAACACAGCAGAGTTGAAAAAAAACAGCCCAGAGGTATTAATTAGACAGGGAGTGTTAAAGTATGTGTACAATCTGCAAATATACTTACAGACCTGCATGGGGGAAAAAAAGGTTCTCAAAGCGACACAATAATCAGTGGATTATCAAAAACAATTAATGGCTGCTCATTGCATTTTGGTTTATTTCCTTTTTTTTAACTTTGATTTATTATTTAAACAAACTTTAAGAAGTGCAAGATGACTGTGACTTCCAACATAACAGAAAGCGTCGGAGGGAGCTCAGCTGGTCGTCAGCAGAAGAGAGCGGGAGCCCTGAGGAAAGAACCAACGGCTCGGGTCAAAACCCCGGAGGTCAAACAATGTGTAAGAGACGGAAGAGTCGAGTGAGAGAGAGAGCGCGAGCGAGGAAACGTATGAACCCATGAGAGCTGCACAGATGATACACTGGCAGTTTGGAAAAAAAAGCCAGAAGATTTAATTAAAGAAACATGTGCTGATGATTGTTTTTGTGTGGCTTCATAAAACTACATTTGGTTAATATTTCATTGCTTACAGGTATCCGGAGGGGAAACACCTTGATGTATTTTTGATGAGATCAGATCACTGGCTGTCATGGCTGCTCCCCGTGGCCCTCCAGGTCTACTGATCTAATCCCTGCAGCTTCACACTGGGTTTCAAATTGAAGATGTGTGAGCGTGTGTGTGTGTGTGTGTGTGTATACACCAGACTGGACATTTGAGGCCTGGCCGTGGCTCACACAGCTCACAAATCCTGAATGAGAATTCCTGTCTTCATGTCAAATAAGTGATGTAACTCAGGTCCTTATGTAGCATGTAAAATATTGCAAAAAAATTGAATTAAGGCCCAATTACAGTCTGCAAGCTGTAAATCGTATTTGTCTTATCCTGTCATGAATTATGTCAGTTACTGTACAACCAAGAGAAGAAAAAGAGAATAAAGTTTTAATGTGACACAGAAGCAACAATAATAAAATGGCTTTATACTGGATAGTGTTTTTTTTCATTTTAAAGAAATAGTGCACTAATAATTTCACTGTATAGATTCTATACTGAAGTATTTGTTTTAGTCTATTCAAATCACGCTGCAAGTCAATGATACTGAGATATTTGCAGTGGAAAAGTAATAATTTTCTCAATTGATTCACAATTTCATGAAAAGAAACAGTGATACTGACAGTGGAAAAGAAGTGAAGTGTATGTAGCTATCATTGTATGGAATTTTCCAGTGTGTGTGCATGTATGTGTGTGTTTTTGTGTGTGTGTGTGAGGGGTTATATGTGAATTGACAGCACATGTGATGTTATTATCCCCGGGGGCATACTGAGGTGCTTTTGTTTGTTTCTATATTACAGTTCACGCATGAATCAAATTGAGGAAAATCACCTCTTCCATTAAATGAAAACCTGCTCCCTCTTTTTCCTTTTATCTCCCTCAAACAAACACTGGATCTCCCTATATCCCAGTTTATCACATGTGTTAGACTGCTGCCGTCTTGTGACACATTCATGCCTCATGAACTGGTGCGTCCGCCGCGCTGTGTATGCCAGCCATGTGCTATGCAATAATTAACTCTTCTCTGAGCCGTTTCAGCCATTAAAGCTGTAAGGAGTGACGTTGAGTAGAAAGGGCTATTTGTCCAAAGGCCAGCACAGACAGTCAGCCCTATTGATGAGATGCTGGAGCTAATCAGGAGTAGTAGCTGCCATGCCCTGAATAGCAGCGTTGATGCTTTTTTTTTTCTTTTTTTGTATTTTTTTTTTGTGAAAGAGGGGAAACCAGTGCCACACAAAAGTCCGGCTGTCCCTTTCATCGCCACCGCCGTAGTCAAGGTTTTTTTTATTTATTTTTTTTATTTTCGCATGCTGGCACATCTAATGAATTTCTTCTTGTTTTGTCTGTTCTTCTTTAACCCTCAGAGACTACAGGCTCGGCAAAAAGGTTCTTTCGATGAATCAAAAATGATCCAAGTTCAGTTTTTGTTTGGTAGGGGGCACCTGAGGTCCCATATTGTAGAAAGTGAGACTTGCTTTTTTTACCATAAGGACGGTCTAGGCACCTCATAAATATTCAGATCACACAGCCTGTGAAAACCAGCTGTCAAGTTGTGATGTCACAACTATGTAGTCACTACCCTCTCCCCTCCCCATTCACAACCATTCAAATAAGCTAATCAGAGTCTCATTTATATTAATGAGACAAACACAAAAAGACCTGTTCCAGAAAGATACTTGAAAGTAGATACAAACTATATTTAGTTCATTTTTGGTACTTAATGAGATCTTTAAAAGTCACTAAATAGTTTGTCCTGTGTGATTACGCTCTGTTGTTTGCATATATATTAAGCTTAATTTTAAATGTGACCAAGTAATAAAGGGATGACATGGAGCAGTGGTTCGCCCTGTAGCCTCAAAGAAAGGAGGTCGCAGACTCAAGTCCTTGGGACTTTTTTTTGTGGAGTTTGCATGTTCTCTCTGTGTCTGTGTAGGTTCTCAACCTTCCTTCCACAGCCCAAAAACATGCTTAGTTCGCCCGGGGTCTGTATTGGGGTGTACTGCCTGTAATGCATTGGTATTGGCTCCAGCAGACAGCTACAGAAAACAACTGACAAAGAATAAGCTCCTACATTTCAGGTCAAAATTCACAAAGCCACGTAGCAACATATGATCGATTTTGCAAATAGTTGCCCCAACTTTAATGTGATTATTCATATCGATTATAACCTTCACGTAGGATTTACTGCAGGCCTTTTGTGTTAGACTGCGTCGTAACAGCAAGGCAGACAAACTGGCTAAATTAGTTTGACTCTTGGTAGGAGGGAGGAAGCAAACAATCCTTTTTCTCTGTGACATTTTGTCGTGTGGTTGTGTGCTGCAGTGTGTGTGTGACTAGATGGCATTGATAGAGTCTGTTGTGTTATCTGATGCTGTGATGACTTAAGGGAGGGTTAGGAGCCACAGGCTTAAGCAACATACACTCATTGTTTACCTGGAAGCTAAAGGCCAGTAGGCGACAAACGCTGTGCATTTAAACAAGCAAACACATTTTTCTACACACCCAGAAGAGTCTTCCACACCTAATCCGTAAGAATCCCAATCCATCATAATGATATAGTTCACCATATTCAATAAACATTCTGTATTAGCATAACAAATCAGTGTTTTATAAAGCTACTCTATGGCCACAGTAAAGCGAATACTTTCCCAGAACTCTCTGAGGGCTTGTCAAGACACACACTGGGGCAAAACTCTCCCTTCCTTTCTTTCTTGTCTTTTTTCTCGCTCCTTCTCGGTGCCCACGTGTTATACGCTATTGGGCGGCTGAATGGGCCCCTGTGTTCGCCCTCTCCTTATCGTGTGACCTTTGATCTGTTTGGACAGCGTGACCAACAGAGGCTGCAAGGAGCAGAGAGAGAGCCAAGAGACAGCAAAGTCAGGAAAAAAAGAGTAAACCCGGCTCAATTCATATTGAAACGCGCTGTAGGAAATACTAGAGGAATTTTTAAAATGCTAAATCTATGGCATGTAGCAAGCGTCGGTGTTTGGTTTTTGTAATAGGGCTGAGAGATAATACTCTTTTAGGGCTTCGGGTCCATGGTAAACTCTGTATTGACCTAAACATATTTGCACATGACTTATTAATCACCTGCACTTTCTTACAGGAGAGATATGCCAACCTGAACTAACCAACCCATGAGATGCTTCAGACGTCCAAGATAAAACGTTTTTATTTCACACTCTTTTCTCTTTCTGTGGTATAGCTCTTCATCCATTTTGTGCCAAAGCTTACATGCACTAAAATAGCTTGTTCAGCATTTGCCCTCTCAACTCTTTGTTGGTTTTCCCTCTCTGCTGTCCCGCTGCCACCCACTTACATCTGCTGCCTCTCCTGCCTGTCAAACAGCCCTGGTCCTTCCTTTTTCTAGACAGACTTAACAGATTCTACCTTGTGTCACCGCAGTGACTGCACTTGACAGGTTGATCCCAGACCTGCTGGATGGATTTTTCGATCCAGATAGTCCTTTCCAATCATCTTTCATGTTCTGTTTTTAAAAAATAGCATGGGTTTATAGTTCAAAAACACCCAGTTAAGCCTGCCATACACTGTGCGTTTTTTGGCTTATGTTGGCATGACAGGGATCAAGCTCACAAATTTTTGCTCACCAATGTGCATATCATGTAATATACATGGGGAAAACAGAAGCAATTACCACCTCACAACCAGCTCTTGATCAGCAGTCGTATTGTGAGTTGTGAACTTTAACCCCTGTGATTCATATGCACTGAGCGAGCAGGAGCTGAATAAAGTGATTTAAAAAATAGTACAGTGTATCCAAGCCATTAGACATGTAGCAGCATTACAGTCAGCATTCTCACACACTTGCCCTGAAAAGCCAGGGACGGTTGGTGCTTCCAATGGCCTGGGTTGCATATGTGTGATCATGTCTGGCTGCACCATCCCCGGTAAATGACAATGCTCTCAGCCAGTAAGAAGCCTTTTCAGGAGCAGCTGTAGCTCAGAGGTAGAGTAGTTGTCCACCAGTGGGTAGATTGGTGCTTCCATTCCCCGCTGCTCCTGAAGTGGTAATAAGATGCTTCGTGTGTAAAGCGCTATGTGTGGTTAAAAGATGAGAAAAGTTCAATATAAATGAAGTTTCATTACCACATGTCAAATCTTATGTTCTTCGACATAGTATGACCTTTTTTGAGCGACACACTATAGTATGACCTTTTTTGAGCGACATAGTATAGTATGACCTTTTTAGGGCGACATACTATAGTATGAACTTTTTTGAGTGACATAGTATAGTATGACCTTTTTTGAGCGACATACTATAGTATGAACTTTTTTGAGTGACATAGTATAGTATGACCTTTTTTGAGCGACATAGTATAGTATGACCTTTTAAGGGCGACATACTATAGTATGACCCTTTTTGGCGACATACTATAGTATGACCTTTTTTGAGCGACATACTATAGAATGACCTTTTTTGGGCGACATAATACAGTATGACCTTTTCTTAGAAAAATAGTATAGTAAGACCTTTATTGAGCGACATACGATATTATGACACATTTTGATCGACATACTATAGTATGACCTTTTTTGATCAACATAGTATAGTATGACCTTTTCAGGGCGACATACTATAGTATGACCTTTTTTGAGCTACATAGTATAGTATGACCTTTTTTGAGCAACATAGTATAGTATGACCTTTTTTGAGCGACAGAGTATAGTATGACCTTTTTTTGGCGACATGCTATAGTATGACCTTTTTTGAGCGACATACTATAGTATAACCTTTTTTGAGCAACATAGTATAGTATGACCTTTTTTGAGCGACAGAGTATAGTATGACCTTTTTAGGGCGACATACTATAGTATGACCTTTTTTGAGCAACATAGTATAGTATGACCTTTTTAGGGCGACATACTATAGTATGACCTTTTTTGGGCAACATACACTAGTATGACCTTTTTTGGGCGACATAGTATAATTTGACCTTTTTTGATCTACATAGTATAGTGAGACCTTTTTTGAGCGACATACTATAGTATGACCTTTTTTGATCGACATACTATAGTATGACCTTTTTAGGGTGACATACTATAGTATGACCTTTTTTGGGCGACATGCTATAGTATGACCTTTTTTGAGCAACATACTATAGTATGACCTTTTTTGGGCGACATAGTATAATTTGACCTTTTTTGATCTACATAGTATAGTGAGACCTTTTTTGAGCGACATACTATAGTATGACCTTTTTTGATCGACATACTATAGTATGACCTTTTTAGGGTGACATACTATAGTATGACCTTTTTTGGGCGACATGCTATAGTATGACCTTTTTTGAGCAACATACTATAGTATGACCTTTTTTGAGCGACATACTATAGTATGACCTTTTTTGAGCGACATAGTATAGTATGACCTTTTTAGGGCGACATACTATAGTATGAACTTTTTTGAGTGACATAGTATAGTGAGACCTTTTTTGAGCTACATACTATAGTATGACCTTTTTTGATCGACATACTATAGTATGACCTTTTTAGGGCGACATACTATAGTATGAACCTTTTTGAGTGACATAGTATAGTATGACTTTTTTTGAGCGACATAGTATACTATGACCTTTTTTGGGTGACATATTGTAGTATGACCTTTTTTGGGCGACATACTGTAGTATGACCTGTTTTGATCGACATACTATATTGTGACCTTTTTTGATCTACATAGTATTGTAAGACTTTTTTTGAGCGGCATAGTATAGTATGACCTTTTTTGGGCGACATGCTATAGTATGACCTTTTTTGAGCGACATACTATAGTATGACCTTTTTTGAGTGACATACTATAGTAAGACCTTATTTGAGCGACATACTATAGTATGACCTTTTTTGAGCGACATAGAATAGTATGACCTTTTTTGATCGACATGCTATAGTATGACCTTCTTTGGGCGACATAGTATAGTAAGACCTTTTGTGAGCGAAATAGAATAGTATGACATTTTTTGGGCGACATGCTAAAGTATGACCTTTTTTGAGCGACATACTATAGTGTGACATTTTTTGATGGACATACTATAGTATGACCTTTTTTGGGGGCATAGTATAGTATGAACTTTTTTGGGTGACATATTGTAGTATGACCTGTTTTGATCGACATAGTATAGTATGACTTTTTTTGGGCGACATGCTATAGTATGACCTGTTTTGATCGACATGGTATAGTATGACCTTTTTTGGGCAACATGCTATAGTATGACCTTTTTTCGAGCGACATACTATAGTATTACCTTTTTTGGGGGCATAGTATAGTATGAACTTTTTTGGGTGACATGCTATAGTATGACCTTTTTTGAGCGACATACTATAGTATGACCTTTTTTGGGGGCAAAGTATAGTATGAACTTTTTTGGGTGACATATTGTAGTATGACCTTTTTTGATCGACATAGTATAGTAAGACCTTTTTAAGCGACATACGATATTATGACCTTTTTTGGGCGACATACTATAGTATGACCTATTTTGAGCGACATAGTATAGTATGACTTTTTTGGGCGACATACTATAGTATGACCTTTTTTTGGGGGAATATTATATTATGAACTTTTTTGGGCGACATACTATAGTACGGCCTTTTTGGGCGACATACTAGAGTATGACCTTTTTTTGACCGACATGGTATAGTATGACCTTTTTTGGGCAACATACTATATTATGACCTCTTTTAAACAACATACTATAGTATGACCTCTTTTAAACAACATACTATAGTATGACCTATTTTGAGCGACATAGTATAGTATGACCTTTTTTGATCGACATGGTATAGTAAGACCTTTTTTGAGCGACATACGATATTATGACCTTTTTTGATTGACATAGTATAGTATGACCTTTTTAGGGCGACATACTATAGTATGACCTTTTTTGAGCGACATAGTATAGTATGACCTTTTTAGGGCGACATACTATAGTATGACCTTTTTTGGGCGACATGCTATAGTGAGACCTTTTTTGAGCGACATACTATAGTATGACCTTTTTTGGGCGACATGCTATAGTATGACCTATTTTGAGCGACATAGTATAGTATGACTTTTTTGGGCGACATACTATAGTATGACCTTTTTTTGGGGGAATATTATATTATGAACTTTTTTGGGCGACATACTATAGTACGGCCTTTTTGGGCGACATACTAGAGAATGACCTTTTTTTGACCGACATGGTATAGTATGACCTTTTTTGGGCAACATACTATATTATGACCTCTTTTAAACAACATACTATAGTATGACCTCTTTTAAACAACATACTATAGTATGACCTATTTTGAGCGACATAGTATAGTATGACCTTTTTTGATCGACATGGTATAGTAAGACCTTTTTTGAGCGACATACGATATTATGACCTTTTTTGATTGACATAGTATAGTATGACCTTTTTAGGGCGACATACTATAGTATGACCTTTTTTGAGCGACATAGTATAGTATGACCTTTTTAGGGCGACATACTATAGTATGAACTTTTTTGAGTGACATAGTATAGTGAGACCTTTTTTGAGCGACATACTATAGTATGACCTTTTTTGATCGACATACTATAGTATGACCTTTTTAGGGCGACATACTATAGTATGACCTTTTTTGGGCGACATGCTATAGTATGACCTTTTTTGAGCAACATACTATAGTATGACCTTTTTTGAGCGACATACTATAGTATGACCTTTTTTGAGCGACATAGTATAGCATGACCTTTTTTGAGCGACATAGTATAGTATGACCTTTTTAGGGCGACATACTATAGTATGAACTTTTTTGAGTGACATAGTATAGTATGACTTTTTTTGAGCGACATAGTATACTATGACCTTTTTTGGGTGACATATTGTAGTATGACCTTTTTTGGGCGACATACTGTAGTATGACCTGTTTTGATCGACATACTATATTGTGACCTTTTTTGATCTACATAGTATTGTAAGACTTTTTTTGAGCGGCATAGTATAGTATGACCTTTTTTGGGCGACATGCTATAGTATGACCTTTTTTGAGCGACATACTATAGTATGACCTTTTTTGAGTGACATACTATAGTATGACCTTATTTGAGCGACATACTATAGTATGACCTTTTTTGATCGACATGCTATAGTATGACCTTCTTTGGGCGACATAGTATAGTAAGACCTTTTGTGAGCGAAATAGAATAGTATGACATTTTTTGGGCGACATGCTAAAGTATGACCTTTTTTGAGCGACATACTATAGTGTGACATTTTTTGATGGACATACTATAGTATGACCTTTTTTGGGGGCATAGTATAGTATGAACTTTTTTGGGTGACATATTGTAGTATGACCTGTTTTGATCGACATAGTATAGTATAACTTTTTTTGGGCGACATGCTATAGTATGACCTTTTTTGGGCGACATACTGTAGTATGACCTGTTTTGATCGACATGGTATAGTATGACCTTTTTTGGGCAACATGCTATAGTATGACCTTTTTTCGAGCGACATACTATAGTATTACCTTTTTTGGGGGCATAGTATAGTATGAACTTTTTTGGGTGACATGCTATAGTATGACCTTTTTTGAGCGACATACTATAGTATGACCTTTTTTGGGGGCATAGTATAGTATGAACTTTTTTGGGTGACATATTGTAGTATGACCTTTTTTGATCGACATAGTATAGTAAGACCTTTTTTAAGCGACATACGATATTATGACCTATTTTGAGCGACATAGTATAGTATGACTTTTTTGGGCGACATACTATAGTATGACCTTTTTTGGGGGAATATTATATTATGAACTTTTTTGGGCGACATACTATAGTACGGCCTTTTTGGGCGACATACTAGAGTATGACCTTTTTTTGACCGACATGGTATAGTATGACCTTTTTTGGGCAACATACTATATTATGACCTCTTTTAAACAACATACTATAGTATGACCTCTTTTAAACAACATACTATAGTATGACCTATTTTGAGCGACATAGTATAGTATGACCTTTTTTGATCGACATGGTATAGTAAGACCTTTTTTGAGCGACATACAATATTATGACCTTTTTTGATTGACATAGTATAGTAAGACCTTTTTTGAGCGACATACAATATTATGACCTTTTTTGGGGGACATAGTAGAGTATGACCTTTTTTGAGCGACACACTATAGTATGACCTTTTTTTGGGGGCATAGTATAGTATGAACTTTTTTGGGTGACATATTGTAGTATGACCTTATTTGAGCGACATACTATAGTATGACCTTTTTTGAGCGACATAATATAGTATGACCTTTTTTGAGCGACATACTATAGTATGACCTTTTTTGAGCGACATAATATAGTATGACCTTTTTTGATCGACATGCTATAGTATGACCTTTTCTGAGCGACATAGTATAGTAAGACATTTTGTGAGCGAAATTGTATAGTTTGACCTTTGTTGAGCGACATATGATAGTATGACCTTTTTTGGCGACATACTTTAGTATGACCTTTTTTTGGCGACATAGTATATTATGACCTTTTTTGGCGACATATGATAGTATGACCTTTTTTGAGGGACATACTATAATATGACCTTTTTTGAGCGACATACTATAGTATGACATTTTTTGGGCGACATACTATAGTATGACCTTTTTTGGGCGACATACTAGAGTATGACCTTTTTTGGGCGACACACTATAGAATGACTTTTTTGGGGACATACTATACCTTTTTTGAGCGACATACTAGTTTGACCTTTTTTAGCAACATACGATAGGATGACCTTTTTTTGGGCGACATACTATAGTATGACCTATTTTGAGCGATATAGTATAGTATGACCTTTTTTTTGCGACATATTATAGTATGACCTTTTTTTGAGCGACAGAGTATAGTATGACCTTTTTTGGGTGACATAGTATAGTATGACCTTTTATCGAGCAATCTAATATAGTATGACCTTTTTTGGGCGACATTGTATAATATGACCTTTTTCGAGCGACCTAATATAGTATGACTTTTTTTGAGCGATATAGTATAGTATGACCTTTTTTGGGCGACATACTAGAGTATGACCTTTTTTTGGGCGACATACTATAGTTTCACCTTTTTTTAGCAACATACGATAGGATGACCTTTTTTGGACGACATACTATAGTATGACCTTTTTTTGGGTGACATACTATAGTATGACCTATTTTGAGCGACATAGTGTAGTATGACCTTTTTTGAGCGACATACTGTAGTAAGACCTTTTTTGGGCGACATACTATAGTATGACCTTTTTTGGGCGACATACTATAGTATGACCTTTTTTGGGCGACATACTATAGTATGACCTTTTTTGGGTGACATACTGTAGTATGACTTTTTTTGAGCGACATACTATAGTATGACCTTTTTTGGGCGACATACTATAGTATGACCTTTTTTGAGCGACATAGTGTAGTATGACCTTTTTTTGAGCGACATACTGTAGTATGACTTTTTTTGAGCGACATGCTATAGAATGACCTTTTTTGATCGACATGGTATAGTATGACCTTTTTTGGGCAACATGCTATAGTATGACCTTTTTTCGAGCGACATACTATAGTATTACCTTTTTTGGGGGCATAGTATAGTATGAACTTTTTTGGGTGACATGCTATAGTATGACCTTTTTTGAGCGACATACTATAGTATGACATTTTTTGGGCGACATACTATAGTATGACCTTTTTTGGGCGACATACTAGAGTATGACCTTTTTTGGGCGACACACTATAGAATGACTTTTTTGGGGACATACTATACCTTTTTTGAGCGACATACTAGTTTGACCTTTTTTAGCAACATACGATAGGATGACCTTTTTTTGGGCGACATACTATAGTATGACCTATTTTGAGCGATATAGTATAGTATGACCTTTTTTTTGCGACATATTATAGTATGACCTTTTTTTGAGCGACAGAGTATAGTTTGACTTTTTTGAGCGACATAGTATAGTATGACCTTTTTTGGGTGACATAGTATAGTATGACCTTTTATCGAGCAATCTAATATAGTATGACCTTTTTTGGGCGACATTGTATAATATGACCTTTTTCGAGCGACCTAATATAGTATGACTTTTTTTGAGCGATATAGTATAGTATGACCTTTTTTGGGCGACATACTAGAGTATGACCTTTTTTTGGGCGACATACTATAGTTTCACCTTTTTTTAGCAACATACGATAGGATGACCTTTTTTGGACGACATACTATAGTATGACCTTTTTTTGGGTGACATACTATAGTATGACCTATTTTGAGCGACATAGTGTAGTATGACCTTTTTTGAGCGACATACTGTAGTAAGACCTTTTTTGGGCGACATACTATAGTATGACCTTTTTTGGGCGACATACTATAGTATGACCTTTTTTGGGCGACATACTATAGTATGACCTTTTTTGGGTGACATACTGTAGTATGACTTTTTTTGAGCGACATACTATAGTATGACCTTTTTTGGGCGACATACTATAGTATGACCTTTTTTGAGCGACATAGTGTAGTATGACCTTTTTTTGAGCGACATACTGTAGTATGACTTTTTTTGAGCGACATGCTATAGAATGACCTTTTTTGGGCGACATACTATAGTATGACCTATTTTGAGCGACATACTATAGTATGACCTTTTTTTGAGCGACAGAGTATAGTATGACCTTTTTTGAGGGACATACTATAGTATGACCTATTTTGAGCGACATAGTGTAGTATGACCTTTTTTTGAGCGACATACTATAGTATGACCTTTTTTTGAGCGACAGAGTATGGTATGACCTTTTTTGGGTGACATAGTATAGTATGACCTTTTATCGAGCAATCTAATATAGTATGACCTTTTTTGGGCGACATAGTATAGTATGACCTTTTTCGAGCGACCTAATATAGTATGACTTTTTTTGAGCGACACAGTACAGTATGACCTTTTTTTGAGCGACATACTATAGTATGACCTATTTGGGCGACATACTAGAGTATGACCTTTTTTTAGCAACATACGATAGGATGACCTTTTTTGGACGACATACTATAGTATGACCTATTTTGAGCGATATAGTGTAGTATGACCTTTTTTTGAGCGACATACTGTAGTATGACCTTTTTTGGGCGACATACTATAGTATGACCTTTTTTGGGCGACATACTATAGTATGACCTTTTTTGGGTGACATACTGTAGTATGACTTTTTTTGAGCGACATGCTATAGTATGACCTTTTTTGGGCGACATACTATAGTATGACCTATTTTGAGCGACATACTATAGTATGACCTATTTTGAGCGACATGGTGTAGTATGACCTTTTTTTGAGCGACATACTATAGTATGACCTTTTTTTGAGCGACAGAGTATAGAATGACTTTTTGGAGCGACATACTATAGTTTGACCTTTTTTTAGCAACATACAATAGGATGACCTTTTTTGGACGACATACTATAGTATGACCTATTTTGAGCGATATAGTATAGTATGACCTTTTTTGAGCGACATACTGTAGTATGACCTTTTTTGGGCGACATACTGTAGTATGACCTTTTTTGGGCAACATACTATAGTATGACCTATTTTGAGCGATATAGTATAGTATGACCTTTTTTGGGCGACATAGTATATTATGACCTTTTTTTGAGCGACATGCTATAGTATGACCTTTTTTTGGGTGACATACTATAGTATGACCTTTTTTTGAGCGACAGAGTATAGTATGACCTTTTTTGAGGGACATACTATAGTATGACCTATTTTGAGCGACATAGTGTAGTATCACCTTTTTTTGAGCGACATATTATAGAATGACATTTTTTTGAGCGACAGAGTATAGTATGACCTTTTTTTGAGCGACATACTATAGTATGACCTTTTTTTGAGCAGTAGTAGTAGAGAGTATAGTACATTATAGAATGTCCTTTTAAAGTCAGCCTTCTATCCCACTGAGATACTTAGTCTCACATGTTCATGGAATATTTTAGAGCTTCCATTCAACATTTGTATTTCTAAAATGAGCAACTGAAAAAGTCAACTCATCAAATTTCCAATACTTCTGTTACATTGCGACACTGCTCCCCGCTGCTAGCAGAAATTACGGATTTATCAGTCAGCTCCGACTTAAATTCTCAGAAAAAGAGAAAAAGCATGGAAATTTACTATGCATAAGTATATAGATGATAGTGACTTACTTAAATATATGTTAGGAAATGAAATTTAAAAAATTCTTAAAAGCCTTCTTTACACGCTCAGGGATTTTCTCCTGGCACATTCAACATCTTAACTATAGATAATGGCCTTTTATATAAGGATCTTATGAACTTCCAGAGATGGATTTGAACAAGCACCACAGGTCTCAGGGTCAGAAGACTATCCATCTTTTCTACAAGCCCTGTTCATACCAAGTAACGCTCTACAGGGGGGTTTATCATCTTTACTTTAAATGTTGGCCTTTAAAACTCAGCAAGAACCCAACCCACTACCAATAACTTCCAGCCAGCCTTCTATCACAATGAGCTACCCAGACTGACACATGTATGGATGTTCCTTTAAGTTTGCCTTTAACATTTTGGTTTCTGACTTTAAAAGCTTGAAACTGAAAACGTCAACTCACCAAATTTCCAGTTTCCATTACACTGCGACACTGCTCCCCGTTGGCAGCACAAATGCTGCTTTATCTGTCCACTCCGCCTTAAATTCTCTGTTTTCTGCATCCACCTTGGAAGTTTCATTTGTCATCATATAAGCTACTTAAGTAACCCACTGTCATAAGTAACATAGATGGCAGTTACTTATATATATGTTTGCAAATGAAATTTGCTACATTCCAAAAAAATTATATGCTTACCTGTCACATTTTAACCTTAGGTATTCGACTTTAGAATTAAGAGCCTAAGAACATCTAGAGATGGATTTGAACAAGCATTAGTGAGCTTCAGTGTCAGAGGACTACCCACCTTCTCTACAAGTCATCTTTACTCTAAATGTTGTATTTTAAAACTCATCAAGATTTGAACCCACTGCTAACAGCTTCCAGTCCACCACCCTACACACCGCACTACCCAGTGTGTCATGTTCATGGAAGTTTCTTAGAGCTTCTATTCAACATTTGGGTTTCTGACTTTAAAAGCTCGGGACTAAAAAGGTCAACTCACCAAATTTCCACTGTTTCCGTTACACTGTGACAATGCTCCCCACTATATACTATACTAACTATAATAACAATAACAATTATTAACATTTTCTTCTTCTTCTTCCTCTTCTTCTTATTATTAGTAATAATATAAATTATTATTATTATTAAAGATTTTATCTTGGTCCAGATGGCATTCGTTTGAAACGGTCTGCCAGTTGCACTAAGGTTTTCCCAGTTCCCTGATGTCATCACGCAGTGGTGCGTTTGTCCAGCAGAGGGCTGGAGCTGCACCAAACTGCAGGACCATCCATACAGAAAGAGAAAAGCTATGCATGAAATGTTCAAGTTTTCTCTAAAAAACATTTCTATTTTCATAGTCCTCCCTACTCTCTCTGTTTGACTCACATTTTCCCGTTAAACTCCAACTACAAGAACCAACGTCTGGGTTTAAGATCTTTTTCTCATTGTCCCACGTTCAACAGAAAATGAAACAGATTCTTCCTCCCAGATCATACTTCAGTTTTCTCCGTGTGCTTAATTAAGTACCGTCCATGGCAACCGTGGGCAACAACAAAAAGCCTCTGCCAATCTCCTAACCGCCATGAGCACTGTTGCCACGGAGACCCATTCAGATGCCCGGTAGTGACCCTTGACCTGAGGGGAGGCTGGTGAATGCAGCTGAAAGGGGCGGCTGCGCTGGGGCATCTGGGGTATCATCTGGTGCCTAACAAAGCCCCTCGCCAGCTGGGGAGGAGGGCAGGAGACTCAGAGAGAGAGAGAGAGGGAGCTGGAGGAAGGGGTACAGATGAGCGGGGAGTGGGAGAGAAAGAGAGAGCACTCTTTTCTTCTTACCCTCTTCAGAGAGAGTGGCCATTGACACTGTGCATCTCATTAAAAGCGGTGCCCCCCACCCTCTCCTTCCCTCCCCTCCCCTCTCTCTCTCTCTCTCTCTCTCTCTCTCTCTCTCTCTCTCTCTCTCTCTCTCTCTCTCTCTGGAGTATAGGGCCCAGGCAGCTGCTTGTCCCGCTCCGGCCATTCAAGCTCAAGTGCAGCCCGCTGCAGGATAGAGAGAAAAAAGGCAGACAGAGAGAAGGTTGGGAGTTGGGGGGTGATTGGGGAGGGGGGGTGGAAGAGGCCTTGGACATATGCCACCACCACTGGGGCTGGAGAGGCTGTTCTACAAAAGACACGGCTCTGCTTCTTTCTTGTTAAAAAGGAAAAAAACACATTTTGTGATTAGCAAAGTAACGTGCAGATAAATGTCCATTTGCACCAAGACCCTGCCTGTCCACCGGACATGATGTCACAGTTTTCCATTCTTATCTTGAAAAAAAAAAGGCCAAGCATGCATCCTGAATTGCTAAAAAAAAAAAAAAAAAGATGCATGTGACCTTAAGAGTGATGTGATGTCACCAAGGCGCCAGACATGGCCCCATCCATGTGTAGACGGACGCCGGGATAAAACATGCAAACAGCTGCCGGGTGGCAACACGTGTAATCACCAAAAGCAAACAATGACACACACACCCCTCAACCTCCCCGAAGCCCTCCGGTGTCCTGTGGACATTGTGGATATGCATGGGGCTCTCTGAGGGCCATGGTCATGCAGCGTGTGTTTGTGTGTGTGTGTGTGTGTGTGTGTGTGTGTGCATGCGTATGTCTGTGTCAGTGTGTGTTTGTGTGTATATGTGTGTGTGTGTGTGTGTGAGGCGACACAGCACAGCAGGACTTCTGTCAAAACAGAAAATCTGCCATGGGGTGCAAAAGGCGGGGGATCTATAATAAGGGGAGGGGAGAAATGACTATTATGAGGGGTGGGGCCTAAACTAGTAGGTGCTACACTAATAAGATATTAACTCTGCAGGTGCTAGATGAAGCATTAACAAAGCCATAATAGCTAAAAAGGAAAATACTATGTTTATATGCATTAGCACATGTTGATATGCATCGACACACAAACACAAAGGTTTTTTAAGGTGAAATCACTTTCGGAGAAATCAGCCTCGACTCTCCGTCCTTCCAGTTTCACTCATCACAAGCTAGTTGGGCTTCCTAAATTCAAGGGTACAGTAACAGACCTCTGTGTCCCCACCTCTCTCTCTATCTCTCTCTCTCTCTCTCTCTCTCTCTCTTTCTGTCATCTCCACTGATGAATGGGGCTTTGCATGTGGATTTTAATTACTGCTCTGTCGAGGTGGGAATTGGCCATGCATTAAATTGGAATGAGACACATTTTTCCCCTCAGCAGGGGAGGGAGGAAAATGGAGGGTAAAAGGTTACCCTCTGGTTAATCTGGCTACTGTACATTAATTGAAACAACCAGTGTCCAAAAGTTTGGACATAACTGTGCCACTGGTAAACAAAAAAGGAGCTTGGAGGAAAAGAGTGGACATTTTTAACATGCAGGAAAACAACAGACGTTTCTATGGTTTTTATACAATTAGAAGGAAATAATCTGGCTATTTAATATGTAAAAGGGGTAAGAATTGTCTGTTAAATTCATGAAAGTGAATTTTAAAAGGCCGGCCTGGCTTCCTTTCTTCGAATTGTCGGAATTTATTCAGCCAATCAAGCGTAAGTGTGAGTCAAAGGCAGAGCACTGCAGGGCTCCTGGCCCAGTTGGCAAGGGCATATGCGGTTATGATGAAGGTCTATCTGTGTCAATTACCTCTGATTAAAAAGGACATTACATAGGTCAAATTCCATTTTACAGTCTGCCAGTGCAGCTTAGCACCATCAAAGAAAATTGAGCTCTGAGTCCACACACACACACACACACACACACACACACACACACACACACACACGCACACACACACACAGGCTCGGGTGGTGATCAGTGGACCAGAGAAAGCTCTACTGCGCTGTTCTTTGTCAATTTCAGGAGGTGGAAAAAAAGTCCAGTGTTGCCTTTCTGTAACAGAACATAAAGCTCCTGGGTTCCAGAGGAAACCAAGATGTTCAGGATGCTGATAAAATAAATACATTTATACCCCCTGACGGGTTTTATGTGTTCGCACAAACACATTTTGGATGACAAACAAATAGTGAGGAAAAATCAATAGGCCCTTCCAACCTTTCCCTGCAATGCAGCGTGATAAACAACAAACTCAGACAAACAATCAAACAGTGCAGTTCCTCACTTCCATTCCAAATGTTATTTCACAAGTCTGGTGTTGTTTTGTCATTGTATTTGCCAGCTTAACATGTTGATGGCCAGAATGCTCATGATAAAAATTAAAAAGAATCTTGCTTCTTGAGTAGAAAATAATTATTCCATTGTCAGATGATTTAGCTTATTATATTTTTTCCTGATTCACATCAATTCGGTCTTGTTTTATAAAAGATTGTTTTACAAAAACAAGAATAACATTTTCTTAAAAAAAAAAAAAAGATTAATTTGATTAAAATCAAATAAAAGGCCTAAATTTTGCTAATCTCAAGTTTTTTTCTTTTTTGTAGTCAATTTAATATTTTTTTTCATTAAATGTATGTAGATGTGATAAACCAAATTGACCCAAATCAGTAAAAAAAATGAATTAAGTAAACTGTCTGTCTGTGGAATAGGATTAGAGTTTTTTGCAGCACATCAAGAGTTTGTAATCCACTGTAGATCCAGAGGTAGCGACTAAGATTATCACTGGTGCACCATGATTCGAAGTTTGTGTTCTGTCACATCTGGAGACGCCTTAAAAATGTTGGCTGGTTATGTTGAATGCGGAATCGTCGAATTCTGACAAAGACACTGTTGCGTCTGGTGATCTGGAATTCACATGTAGTGATCAGCTATTACACTAACGGAGACTGCGTCAGAGCCACACATGCAATAAATAAAGCGGCCTCGCGTTGAGTAACGCGCTCTGTTCCCCCGGCAGACTTTGTTTGTCATGTGTCAGTATCGTTAGGTTTGTAATCACTTAGACACACGTCACACTGAGCCTAATGTGTACATGATCACATAAAATGTGATGTTGGGGGAAGGGAATACGCTATCACAGCAAACACATACCATTGTGTTTTACTTTAACAACCCCACCACCACCACCCAGAGGTGGTAGGTCAGTGCGACTGCAGAATTACTTTTATAATGATTTGCAATTGCCAATTTGATTCAGCAAAATCCACACATGTTACAACCAAACCAACAATCGTTCCACATAGCCATGGCAGCTACAAACACTTAGCGTCAGCAAACGTATAACAAAAAATGCTCTGCTGTGAATTTACACTAATATGAGCCAGAGGCAGGAGTCATAATTTCAAAAGTAACATGTGAAAAAACTGGTTTTCTGTCGTTGGTGTTCAAACAGTTCACCTTTAACCTGTGGGCAGAGATCTCAGAGCCAGTAATTGTTGCCTAAAAGGAAAATTTCTAAATATAGCAACAACAGGTCATACAAGAGATGGCTTAAGACCTGTCAATTGGAAATTGAGAAGGTGAAATTTAATATGATCACAGCAGTAGGTAAGATTCTATGGTAAATATCTCATGGCTGAAAATGTTGCAGAAAATGAAAATGAGTGTAAAACCCAATACTAGTCACATGGTGTCAATTTTTCTACTCTATTGATAAAGTCAGTCAGTCAGTCAGTCGGTTCATTGACTTGATTCTTTTGTGTTAAAGAAAATGTCCGACTGCCTGTGGTTCTGGGGCCAATGCCATCACATGATTTGATTGGAGGTTGGGGAGGTCAATACGGGGTCATGTAGTCAGCTGACTGCCTGAGCCTGCTCTCTGATAACAGGCCAGACGGGCAAAGGACAGGAAAAGCATGACCTGGCAAACAAGACGTGACCCACGATGAAGATCGTTGTCTGTTTGTCCTTGTTTGGCTCTCAGGCTCAATCTGTCACTCTCCTCTTTGAAGTGTGTTCTGCTCAATCAGGCACTTCACTTCTCTCTTCCTGTGTAGCAAAGCCCAGGGCTTCTGGGATTTTTTTATTTTCCAGAAAAATTGATTTGTCGTTGTTTGGATCTGTCGTATTGCTTCCAAGGAGTCTTGTGTTTGTTAGACCTGATGGCCCAGAATTTCTGAGAAATATTGGTTATAGGATGAAAGGATGATTATTCTTTATTTTGGACATTTTTAGTACAGTTTATCTCCTCCTGAAATGCCGTTAGCTCTTCAAGGTGCTAGTCCATTCAACATTTATCAGCCCCATCTATTGGATTCCTTTCATTCAGTCTTGCTTTGTTGTTTGAAAACTACAGTTTTTATCTACAAATGAATTTACTGGAAACAATTATGCTTATGTCTGAATCCACATGGAAATCCCCCCCCCGCTCACAGTATACTTTGAAAAAACCTAATGTACTGTAATCATTTTTTTGAATTAGTAATTGGAATGTGATTGCTGTGTTTTATAATAACTGTGGTGCAACACAATTATCAGGTTTTATACTTACTTTAATCTTGTTAAAGTAATTTGCTCCATCGACCTCCTTATCCTATCAACCCACCTCTAATCCTCAGATTATAAAAGGAATACACAGCCACTGAGAACTTTATTCTCTCCCCTCATTTCCCCCCTTTTTACGTTTTTTTCCCCACTACCTTTCCTTCCCATTTGCTACTGCTTCCCCCCTCCGCCTTTTCCTTCCTCTTCACCTCCTCTTTTTCCCAATCCCTCCCTCAGATTCCTCTTCTCCTCCTCCGTCTGTTAATGGAGTGCTGGCAACGAGCCAGGGGAAGCCTTGCTCTGTAGGTCTTCCCTTCTTGGCAGAGCTCCCAGTGTGTTTGTGGGTGTGTGTGTGTGTGTCCGTGTGTGTGTGTGTGTGTGTGTGTGTGGTGCAGAGCTTTCTCATAATCACTGCCATTCAGCACCTCGCCGGAGTGTGTCCATGTTTACACGAGAGGGGTCAGGGAGCAGGCAACAACTCTCTCTCTCTCTCTCTTTCACTCCTTCAAACACATGCATGCGCACAAAAAGAGAAACATACACACAGACGCATGCAAACACATGCACAAACAGAGGTCAGGGAAAAAAAACACAGCACATTGCTAAAAAAAAAAAAAAAAAAAAAAGCAGTAGGCCGTAGAACTCCCATGGTGGTGGGCGACAGGAAAAGTTGTGTAGGAGTCAACAGAAAACTTTGTGTGCTCTGTCATATCTGGGTTTCTAAAAAATATATTTTCTTGCACATGTGGGGAAAATGCACATTTGTGGTTGGCTGAAATTCCTCAATCATAACTACACCCTACATCGGTAAGGCACATTAAAAAGCACGTAGCCATGGCAACAGAAATTCACACCGAATAACGCATTTGAAACATGCAAAGTTAAACTGATTCTATACAAGATTACATACAATAAAATAATAATAATTATAATTTACAGTTAAGATAGTTATTATTTAATTATTGTTTCAAAGATAAATCAAATTTTCTCACCTCATCAATGTCTTGACTATATTTTCTATTCATTTTGCAACTAATTTGACCCTTTATTGAAAACACAAAATCATCTGGGCGACCCCGAACGTTTGATGGGTAGTGTATCTGTTTGGGTTATTACATTGTCAGTGATTTGTTGGGAACATTTCAAACCTGCAATCAGGACTTCTGTTGTTATAATATATTCAGTATCTGGCCCAGGTCATCCTCCTGGGTAAAGGCTGAGTGTGAAACTTGTCTACTAATGTTTTGGATTATGCTTAGAAGAAGACCAAATACTGATAGAGCGTTTAACATAAGTGGTCATATAATCATGATGGTTAAAAATTAAACATGTAAGGCAACTTTATTCCCTAGATAGATCAAATGTTCACCTGTAGTGTTAAGGTGTTGGATCAGCCTTATACCTAAGCTCCGTAGGACTTATTTATTGTAAAATATAAACTAAACATTGTAACAAGTGAGCTGCCTTCATCATAGTTAATCTTTTACTTATTTAATCCACTATTCAAATACCTGGAGAATGGGAGATTATTTTTCCAGAGAGACCACGTATACAAAAAATGAAACATAAACAGAAAGGCAAAGACAGATCATTTAAACATATACAGTACATTATGTAACTTTCTTGATTAAGAAACTCATTTACAAGTATGACTGCAATTCCAAAAATGCTGAAAAAAAGGGATTAGTATCAAATTTAACAAAACAATTTGTTCACTTCAACTTCACTTAAACTCAGTTTTTGTCTGTGTTCAGTGATGAACAATGGATTATAAATTGTCTCAAATAATAAAAAATTGTCACATCATCTAATCGTTTCAGATGTTCTTAGACCTTTATGTCTAATTACATAACATAACTCATAACAGCATGTAGCCGGATGGTTTTCAGGTCTCGGCACAGGAAAGCAATAATATGTTTGGCCTCGGCAGACAATGGATCATAACGTAACCATAAAGTTTACATTCCGAAAAGTTGCTTTTTTATGGTAACAGACTGCACTTATTGCTAGAAGCTGTGTGCACATTAAAAAAATATTTTAAAACTAGAGCTGCAAATAATCTGTACAACACAACCTGTAGCACAGGTTTGAATGTGCACAGAACCATTGACAGGAGTAATTGCTCTTTTGAGCAAATGTTCCCCTGGCATGGAGGAATGTGGCTCGTTCTCTCTCCTCTCTCTCTCATTCTGTCTGTTTTCTCTCTGTAATCTGTTATTCTTTTTTCTTCTCTCTCCCTCTCTAATAGCTACCCTCTGCACTTCCCCCCGAGGGCCTGCGGGCCAGTCCCTTTATATTTGCATGTTAGAAGTGGGTGTGTGAGCGGTTCAACTGTCTGTTTGAATCTCAAATAGCCCAGGGATAAACCACTCATCAGTGGATGGCAACTCGGTGTCTTAGAAGAAATGATGAAATACCTTCAACTGTGACACTGACTAGCTTTGGGGCTGTCCAAACACAATTACCATTATACAGTGTTAGAGAGTTAATATTCATGATCCTGGCAAATGACTCATATGTGTGTTTTTATTAACTGCTGCGGGACCAGTGGCGCATCTTGAACCTGTTTCTGTCGTTATATGTATGCACAATATGTTTTACCAGTGTCCAGAAGTATGAGCCTGGAGTGAAAAATGAGACGTACACTCGCATCAGGATCAGGATATGAGTAAGAGGATGAAGAGGCAGAGAGACATATATATATATATAAGATTTCATTTTGCAGACGTGAACCGAGCAGCTCTAATAATATGCAACAGACAAGCGGTGGGGTTTTTATTAGTTGTAATGTCATTTAACATAATTTAGTCATAACAAATCACATTTGGTTTGATTTACTGACAAATAGGGTGAGGGGGAACAGCTTAGGCTTAATGCATGTGACTCAGGTTGGTTCGCTGTTTTCTCACAGCGACTTCCCTCTCTTTTATTTTCCAGCATTGTTAACTAAAGAGGTTTGTTGGGAGCCATTGTTTTTTCCACGTGGACTTCTCTTCTATATCTCAGCGAACCTCTTTCATTTAACTGTACAGGGACATATAAAGTTTGGCTCAAACAAACAATCAATCAGTCTTTATTTGTCACAGTGAAATGTGATTTGATTAAAAGACATTTAGGAGAAGCAGTTTAAAAACTGATCAAACCTAAGTATTGTATCATTATTGCGTGGTTTCCCTTGTTCAGATACTCTCCATTACAGTTATTTTGTTTTAGTGCTATTTTAATGGTTTCATATTAATAATCCATGTTCACTGAAATATTGTTGTTAAATAATTGGCATTAAATGTTAATTGTATTGCTAAAGTATTAATGCTTAATTATGGAAAGAGAATAATACCTGCCCTAATACAATTTTAACCAAAAAAGACAAGGTTTGATTCCACATTGGACATTTTGTTTGATGTGAAACCAAAAAAAAAATGGTCCCAGTCCCTATTTGTTTGGTTTATATCTAACTTTTCAGACTTGCACCAGTGATAATCAGTCATTTCATTGTGAGCTATGAGACTCGCAGTCAAACGATGTGGTGCATATCGCAGGAACCCCATCACTGTTAATGCCTCAAACTCGCCTGAAGCCAAATACATCTGCTCTAAAATCTAAAATATTTCTGATATATATCTGAATATATAACTCATACTTTCAATCTCATCATTACCTCTGGCATCATTCCTACAGTTTGGAAGATTGCCTATGTTCTTTCTTTTCCAAAAAAGGTGGGAGCAGACCTTAATCAAATATTTGTCAAATTTATCTTCCCTTGCAAAGGGACTTGAGTCACCTAGTAATGAACAGTTGAAATAGTTTTTTTCTGTGCATTTCATAGAAGGCCTAACCCTACTCATTATTAATACTATCATTATTCTTTGCTTTATACAGGTTTGCTTGGATTTTGCTAATGCTACCTGCCTGGTGTTTCAAAATTATATCTCTGTTTCATTTAAAACATTCCCCTTAGGCTAAAAATATTAACATAAAGCCGAAAAAACTATCTAAACCAGACCTAAAGCCACATAAATGTCATGATGTCTCACGTGACAGAATTATATTTGACTCATCAAAAATATATTATAATATAATAAATAAATCTATAATTCTACATAAACAATAAATGCATTAGAATTAGTTCATTTTGACCCCTGTTATACCACTGAGTCAGTTCCAATGCTTAATAGCTAATTTTATATTGATTGTAATTTTTAGTTTTTAATCTTTTTATTTTTCCTTTATTTATTTATTGTTTCAATTCCTGCACTGTTCCTTTTAGAATTCTTAATTCATTTTATTTAATTGATGTTACCATGTATTCTTCCTCTATTTCTCCCTCCTTCTTTTTGTTTCTGCTCTTATTGGATTCAGAACCTCTATAATTTTTTACAAGCATATAAATGAATTAAAGTGAATGTGAATGTGAATCACTTCTTCCCTTGAAATGCAGAGAATTCCACCTTTCCTTGCCCCTACAGGTCTATTATTTTGTATCTCTTTTTCATTTTAGGTGCTTATAAATAAATCAGAATATAATAAATAGCTTTCCACCATCATCTCATAATCTACTCTTTGCTTAGCCAATAATTCCAGCTCCAGCTGACTTAATCCTTCTTCTACTCAGGTGGCATTTAGCTTCCAGAGTGGCCCACTCATCAGCCATCCGCTTATATCAACTGGGTCATTTGCACCTTATGGGATCATGGAAAGGTGATCCAATGCTTTAAGCTTCAGATCACAGAAACAACACCCTTTGTTTCTATATACATCTTATAGTCCCAATATGCTCAGGCTTCCATGTACTGGATCTTCTTTAATCAAGGATCTGATTGAGGTTTAATATACTAAAGTGTAAAGAATTAAAAAAAAAAAAAAAAGGGAAATTTGTGTTTTAAAAAGCCTTGCTGTGTCACACAACAACAGGAAGTATACCCTATGGATATATGTTTTAGATGAGGCCTAAAACATCCATCCCTCCCTGTTCACTGCTTTTTAAAAAGAGCAGCGCTGAGCTTAGAGCTGGTTTGGTAATTCTCCAAGAAGATTAGGATGCCTACTGCATGCTTGCAGGGGATTGGGCACACGAGCGCAGAGTCCAACAATACAGCAAGATAGATTACCTATCCACAGTGGCACACGTCTGCACGCCGCTATGTGAAGGTCTTAGCGGCCATTCCTGGTCTTATGGTCGCAGGCATGCAGGCATAAACACATGTAGTGCACATCGCGTCAGATATGCAGCACATGCACACAACGTAGCACAGAAGCACACATACCAACATGACCACACATGTGCACATACCCTGCACAAAGCAGTACCCGAGCACTTGAGCCTGATCATCTGGTGTTGATCTCCTATGTATGTACAGAGGTCATATTACAGTCTTAACAATAGTCGAAAAAAGTAATTGTAAATACAAGGTTTATTTTAACTTTAGACCTCGTCTTGTTTTTTAATGAAAAACAACATTCATATCTGACTGGTTTTGTGCATCTACTTATATAAAACTATTTTGCTTGTCTGCAACTAATGTCTTACATTTCCCAAAATGCCCGTAAGCACCAGACACAATGTTCTTTATTCAAATGTAGCCTATAAAAAAGTAATTCCAGTGGAGAAAACATTTGAACCACAAGACCTTTTGCATCATAACGTTCCTTGGCTGCAATGCATGCTGGTTGACTGTCCCTTCCTCTTATGATTTATAATATTTATCATAATGTTGAATTTCTGTCCCACTGTAGCTATAAAGAACTGAAACACGCAACAAAGCTGGCGACGAAAAAGAAGATACATCATCAATACCTGACTATTTACAGTAATCGTTGTTGAGTACATAAGTGCCCCGTAATCAATCATGCAATTGTTTGGTGTGTGTGTGTGTGTGTGTGTGGTTTTCCCCCTAATGAGCAAAACCAGAAACAAATTTGACATTTTCTAGTATCTCCTCCACAAACGGTGATGCAGGCATAGGGGAAATCTGACATAAACTGCGAATGCTATTTGACAGGATCTCATCTAGTCCAGAACATTACATCACTCATGCCCTTCTCACATGAACATTCGGTACAAACAGACACATCAGAGCAAGTGAACCGGTGAACATATTACTCCAGAGACCTGAAATGAATGCTTACCACAAAAATATAAGAATCGTATCGTGACCTGATTTTATAACTATTTATATATTTCTATACATACACTATATATATTCCTGATTTATATTCTTCCTGTCCCCTGCCAACTAACCAACATACACCTAAAAAAATTACCAATTCCAATTTTCTCTTTCAACATAAGGTTGAAAGGCTGCATCACACTGCCACTAGCTAAATCTGGTTAGGGAAATATGACTCATTATTATTGATAAATATAATAAATAATACTTATCTGCTCTATCTATTACTTATTTGCTTAGAAACGGCTTCATTTCAATAGTAGCCGAGTAGATGGATGATTGGAGTGCATGTGTCACCTCAACACATTGCCCTTGGTTTGACTCCATTGTTGCATGGCACACCCCTTTTCTCTGCTCGCGTTTCCTGTCTGCATCTTCACTATGAAACGCTCAGTGGAGATGCTCTTAATAAATATAGAAATAACAGTAATAAAATTGAAAAACAATTTCTCTTAAAATAAAAAAAATAAAAGTGCAATCTTTTCATTGCTGTAAAGACCCAGATTTCTAAACACAGAGGATGTGACCTCAGTGTCCTCATTTATCATCGTGACATTGTCTATGTCATGAACACAAGAATGAATTAGAACTATGTAGGAGAGGAAATGACTGACTTAAAAATATTAATGTGATCCATCCCTGACCTGCCCTGCTAAGGGAAAAAAATTAATTCGGAGCTGTTGAACTACACTTTCCTATTGAAAAAAAAAAATCAAGAGTTCGCTGCTGAAGAACAATACAGTACATATATGCAAAAAAAAAATATATATATATATATATATATATATAAATATATATAAATATTCATAATATATGTGTATATTGTACATTTGACCATGCAAAATGTTAATATAAGTCATGCACATACATATACAAAGGATGCTAGTGCTTTGCTGGTGAAAGCTCTATCTACATGTCCAAATAGAACGGGTCTGACCCAGTCTGAGGGCTCGGAGTCCCAAAGGGCCAACGAGGGTCTCAGGGCCCCAGTGGTTGAGAATAGCTAGGTGATCTATATTCATTGGCCAGCTTTGGAGAGGCCTGCTGTCATGGCCTCCCCACCCCCCATGGCAGACCAGACCAGGGACCTGTGTGTATGTGTGTGTGCTCGCTCCTCATGGCACTAATGCAGTCTGACAGAGATGAATGGAGCTGGACCACAGGGTTCCAGCAATGAGGGGTCCAGAGAACGCAGCACGAAGGGAGTTATCTGCATAAAAAGGTAAAGGGAGAAAAAATGGAGAGTACGTGTAGGTAGGAGAAGAAATTGATAAAATGAGGCAAAAAGAGGGAGTAGGTGGAGGGGGCGTGCAGGTGCTAGTATTGGCCTGGGGAGTGTTGGAGTATTAGGGGGGGGGGAGTCCTCTCTGAAAGTGTATTTGCATTGGGGGTGAGGATGGAAGAGACAATTAAGGTAAAAGGATGGTAAAGACAGAAGATGCTGAAAGGAGACAAAAAAAAGTGGAATTGGAGAAAAGAAGGGGAGGAAAAGATCCTCACGGACAGTTGGCGGGAGGAGAGAAGGTGATGGGTAAGGGTTCTGCAGAGGAAAGAGGAGAAAGAAGGGGAGATGGCGAGGGAGGAGAAGAGTCGGAGAAATGAGGGCTGGTCCCATTAATGTTAATCAAACCGCCCTGACAGATCCTAATGAAGGTTTCGTTAGGAGGGTTATTCACAATTTCTCCTCAAGCTCTCAGTGTTACACATCCACACCAAAGTGTCCCTCCTTTATGTTACACATTACTTAACTAGATTATTTCCTCAATTAATTTTCCCAACATTAAGAGTAATATTAAAAAAAAGAAAAATACGAAAGTGTCCTTGATACCAGCTCACAGCTGCAGAGGAAATGAAGCTGCTAATTGTAGGTCTGTTTCAGCTTCATCTGAACCAAGAATACAGCTGGAAATAAACTTGTGTGTGATAACAACAGGTCAACATCTAAATGTCAAGGATCCATTTTAAATGTAGTCTTTACATACATTTTATCCTAGTAGTCATTTAAAAAATGACTCAAAGGAATCTAAACATCAAGTCTATATAAATATAAATATCAAAGACCATAAAGTTACACTAAATGCCATTGTGAGATTATGAGATTGCATTTTAAATATACAGACTTGCTTTCTCCACAGGTTATACGTTTGGTACTCTTTGTCGTTTGCTTCCAGAAAAAAAATATCTCAAAAAGTAATGAAAAAGATTTCATTAACTTTGGTGGAACATTAGTTAATGTGCTGACAACATTAAACAGGTTGTGTTTTGCTGTGTGTAGAATCACCATAACCATGGAGCTTTATGTTCACTTTATTCTTCATCATTTGCAAAGTTATAAACTCTCGAGTGCTTGCTGGCTTAAAGAGGCTATAATCAATATGTCTCTACAGTGTGTAGCAGCGGTGATCTGTAAGGTCTCAGCGATCTGTACCTACAGAGAATTATTATCCGGCTCTACACAGCTTTTTAACGACTTTGAGATCAATGTTTGGTCGCCTGGCTGCAACTTTACACTTTTGATTCACTGTCACTGCTCTGACTGTAAGAGTTTTGGCTAAAACGGCTCTAAGACACTGTTACTGGCAACAGAGTTCCAGTAAATAGAGCTTAATGAGAGTGAATGTTTGACTTAAATTCAACATGTGGACAGAAAACCAACTCCAGACAAATGAACATGTTGCTTCCAACTTGACATGCAGCAACTGTTCACCAAGTTCACTGTGTCAACAGAGCACATCTTAAATACAAAATCTACAAACTGAAGTGATGTTACTGAATCAGTATTGTCACTGATCAAAGACAGATTATAATACAGTCATAAACACACAAAAACACCCTTCACCTGGTCGGCGAATGGACTGTGAAAATACTCTGGCAGTCAAACTTGCACAAAGGTGATTGTTTGCTCCATGTTCAGTCTGAACACATCTTAAAGGACCCTTGAAACGGAGGTCCGAGCTTCTTCTGTGAGTGCAGGATGATTCATCAAACATTTTAACATTTTAAGAGAAAAAAAACAAGGATTTGATTCATTTTGATCTTAAAATGACCAATAATAATAATACTAATAATAAAATGAACATTAAAGCTTGACATATTTGATATATAAGAATGAACTATACTATGAAAAATGAATACAGGGACACAGGATTAAAACTTTTTATTTTGTAGTTCATAGGGCCTTTGCAACTGGGTAACACAATCAACAAAAGTTCACTTGGTGGATCCTCCAATGTCATTAAGACATCCTGAAAGCCTTATAGAGGGAGAGAAAGAACAGCAGCACAATAAAAAACAAGCTGCCTTAATGTAAAAACTTGTACTGTACAATATAGTAAACATATGAATTATAGATGTGTGTTTTTTGAGTGTGAGTGGGGCCGAGGTGATAATTGTTTTTTTTCCTCCAGATGTTTGGTCGTTCCACTCTCAATCCTCAGTCCACCTACGTGTTACAATCCTGGTGATGGCTGTTTGGTCAATGATGCGCGCACACACACACACACACACACACACACACACACACACACACACACACACACACACACACGGTTGTGTGTTCTATTTCTGCAGCGCGTCCGTGATGTCAGCAACGGTGTATTTATGTACCGTATGCACCATGCTGGTTCCCATTATGGACCCGGGGCTCTCTCTCGACGCCCTCCTCCGTTCGCCACGATTATCAGCACTCTCCTGTCAGACTAATGAACATGCCAGAAAGCAGAGGAGAAAGAAAGCGCGGGGGTGGTTATGAAAGAGATGGAACGAGAGGGAGATTGTGAGATAGGTGGAAGGATATTAATAAGGGAAGAAAGTAAGTAGGGACAGAAAGAGAAAAAAAGGAGGCTGAAGAGAAAGAGGGCTGATCAGAGAGGGATGCCAGTTTTCATAGTCAGCCGCCAGATCTTCTCCGAGCTGGTTTTATTATCACGGCAGCAAAAACAAACCCTCGCTCCGGGTGCAAAGGGACTGGACAGGAAATCACAGAGGAGAGAGGTGACACAGTATAAAGCAGAAACAAACCCAATCACATGACTATTAAACACTGTTGGTATGTACACGCAAGTTAACAAGATTTGTCATTATGAATTCCAACACAGTGCTTTAGGCTGTCATGACTAATTAATGGAGAAATTTCCACCTTTCCACAGTTTTCTCCCTTATTTCCTTTCACTTCTTTGCCTTTGTGATTGATTGATGCTTAATTTGTTTGTTACTGCAGAGAGAAGCTGTGTGGGTCAGTGCGTATTAACTAAACAGTGTTTAGAGAGGAATCACATACATTCTGGCAGTGTTTCAAGTTGGATGGATCGAATTTTATGATGTTATTCTTTTATACTTTCATAAATTGATCACAGGAATAATGAGCACCAAAGAAACCTCGAGGAGATGGTTTGGCACGATGTTGTAAGAGTTGCCATCGCTCTATATGCTGCATGGGCTGGTTTATTCGATGTTACTGTAGTATTTATTATTCGTCGTATGTGCCACAGTTGGAATAAACCATAAAGATTGTATGAGAAGGGAAGGGACCTGAAATCGGTCAATCAATCGAGGGCTGAGCTACTCTGAACTCCATTTTCCTCTAGCAATGGCCACATGCTTCTTTCTTACACAGCCAAAGTACGGCCCCTCTCTGTTATCTGAGCCATATTAAAAAGATGCAGAAGTTATTTGTCAATGTAGGATGAGATGAGGACCTTTACATGTACTGTACAAGCAGAGCTTCCTGCAGTCAGGATTGAGTGAAACAGTGATGACAAGATTATTAAATCTGATAGCGTTGCAGATGTTGTGCTCCAGTGATCTGGGCTAAATGAAAGGTAAGATGATAAGGATGACCCTGGTTAATGTACAAGCAGTAAATGCCTATTTATTCAGCAAATGAATGCATGTACAATGTCACATTTGAGGACGTTGAGAATTAATGTCCATAAATGATGATCAGGAATAATTCCATCAGCTTGTTAATAAATCATTTACTGTCACTTCCCTGTATCTGGGCTAGATTAGTGGGGGGAAATTCATAAAATGAGGAGGGGGGGGAGCGACGGAGGGTGATGGAGGTTGCTGTGGCAACGGCTATGATATCCACCCACTCTGTGTGCTGGCCCTTTCCTCAAGATAGTGGATGTAATTGTGGCTGGTGCAGAGGTTGGTAGTGTAAACACATGGACAGAATCAGCGTGTGGCGTTTGGCGTCTCTGGGGGGAAATTATCCACTAAAATTGCGCTTTTAGCCACTGACGTGTAAAATTTGTGAGCTTGTGCTTGCAAGTGACTGTCGATGGTTCCCCATATCTAATCAACGAGTATAAACAACTGAAAAAGATATTTGTTAGGGCTCAAACTAACATTTTGCAGTCAACAAATCAACGTGCAGATGATTCAGTTAAAGAAATGTTGCACTAAAAACAGCCTGTTTGTGTGTTTACCAAACACAGACACGCCAATCTAATCATGCAGGGCAAATGACAATGTGAAAAGTGTCACATACCGTATTTACTCATGTCGCGTTTGGAGAAACATGCAGACGTCTCAGTGTCTCCATTTACAGCCCAGGGGCCACTTTGCAAACAATATGTCGGCCGCATTCGCGTAGCTGCGGAATCATGTTTGGATCGTTTTATTAGTGATTTGAATTCTTTGAAGGAGCTCGTAGTGCATCTTTTCCACTTAGCATTTCACTGTGTGAGCAAAAGGCGGATACACAGTGATGCTTAGCACACATCCCTCGGACTGGGATGAGATGACTGAGAAGACTGGGCTGTTGTAGAGAGGCTTACACTCATAGGCTGATTACTGATTACCACAGTACTGCTGAGTATGCTAAAGCACATGGGCTCAAGGTGGGCTGGGTCACTATGGTTATGGGGAGGGTGGGTGGGAGTCGTGGATCGAGGGGAGCGAAGGAGGGGATGGGGCCACTGAGACCCCACCATGGAGAGAGAGAACTGCTGAGGTGGACCGAGTAAAGCCATTACAGGCAAAAATCATCCCTCTCTGAAATCAACTCAGCCTCCTCGATAAGGAGGGAGGGAGGGAGGAGACTTCAGGGGTCTTGGCAAAGGGTGGCACGTAGATTCAACCCAAAAAAAGAATGTTGGCGTTGATAAAGCATGTTCAAACTCGAGAAACCAGCCCAAGAAAGTGCTGACTGTCAAGAGAAAAAACAGCGTGGACAGCATGTCCCTCCAGGCTTCTCACCAGTGGTAGGTAGAGTCTGTGCATACAGTAAAAAAGATACAGTCACTGATACGGCGCTTGACCCCTTTAAAACACAGGAAGAAAGGAAGCCTGCAGCGGATCCTGTGTGTAAGGTCATGGAGTCTAGTTATGAGGGGAAGGGGTTTAACCGACAAGACGTGCATGCACAGAGACCCAATGTGAGGATTGTTTCATTCCTTTGTATTTGTATATACCGTGAATTTGTGTGTGTGTGTGTGTGTGTGTGTGCGTTCATCCGTCCCCTTGAGGTAGCTCATGACTTTATTGCTTGTCGACTTATTGCTATGGTGTAACTGCCCGTTCGCTGGTGGGGTGAAACCATAATGAAGTTGTCTTTTATTGGTTTAACAGTCAATGCCAAGAGGCCACTTCCCAGCTTTAGGACACAGCTTTTATGCATAGGTGTGTGTGTGTGTGTGTGTGTGTGTAAGGGAGCGAGAGTGTAAGAGACGGAGAGAGAGTGACTGCCACTTTATCTTTTATATACCAGTATATATTTGTAGAAAGATTATGGGCTTGCAGACATACACTTGTACACAAACATTACCCATCAGTGGACTTTAAGGCCGTAGGGGCCTATTGTTAATTAGAGTGTTTCCACCTTCCTAACTGCAAATGAGAAAATCAGCTGACAGGCTCATGAAACTTTCTTGACTTGTGGTATCTATCAAAATGTTCTAAGTCATTGATTCCATTATTTTTGGCCAAATTTATGTTGTCATTAACGCAGTTTGAAATTCAAAGATATTTATTTTGTCATTGATCTTTACTTGTTATGGTTTTACATGGTCAAGTGAATATTCCATTGTCCATTTTTTGATACCTTTTTATCCCTCACTAGGGTCATTGGAGCCAATCCCAGCATACTAAAGGAATGAGGCAAAGATACACACGAACCAGGTGTTCTTATAAAAAATTATCCATCTATCCATCCATAAAACAATGATTTAAAAAATTTCAGACATTTCTGCCTCTGACACACATTGCTGTTGGAGTTTGCATTGTATTCCATGACACTATGATAAAGATAATGTAAGTAAGAAAAAAAAGCGAATGCAGTCATTATATATATGGTGAAACATCTAGTTTACATATCATAAAAAATGCATAGAAACCAGTGGCCGCTTGTAATGTCTAGAACATTTAAAACAGACACACACAAAAGCGCAAACTCAGTTTGCTGCAAAGTAATTGCTGCGGAAAGATTGATTATCACATAATTATTCAGTAAAACTGCATTATCAGATCACTACAAAGTGATGAGCTGCAGGGAAAAGGTCAATAAGGCAGGGGTGAATGTTTTTTTCTGAATAAGAGCCATCAGGGGCCATTGAAAAAGAACTGACCAATGACACGATGTGGAGAAATGCCACAGCAGCGGGTCTTGTGACCAACAGTTCCACTGCCACACTAAATCAATAATCATTAACACTGTAGCTATGTAATGCTAATTACATACATAGCATTTTCAAAGCATTACACTGAGTCACACAAAGGAGAAACTGAGATCCATCCATCCATCCATCCATTGTCTATCCCGCTTATTCCCTTTCGGGGTCGCAGGGGTCTGCTGGAGCCTATCCCAGCGCGTTAAGGCGAGAGGCAGGGATACACCCCAGATGGTCGCCAGCCAATCGTGGGGCACACACACCATTCACTCTCACACTCACACCTATGGGCCAATTTAGAGTTTACCAATTAACCTGAGCATGTTTTTTGTATTGTGGGAGGAAACCGGAGTCCCGGGGGAAAACCCACGCAGACACGGGGAGAACATGCAAACTCCACACAGAAAGGCCCCAGACCCAGGCCCAAGGCGGTCTTGAACCTGCGACCTTCTTGCTGTGAGGCAACAGTGCTACCCACCGCACCACCGTGTCGCAGAAACTGAGATGTTTGCTGTAATTGATTGCACAGAGGCCTTCTTATCATTCATTGTGTTAATTCTTTCATAGATATAGATCAACCACACTTCGTTTGTGCTCATCTGGGGAAAATTGATATTGCTGCGGGAGCACATATTACCACTAAAAAGATAAGCTTCTCGTCTTTCGCTCATGTGAAATCTGGAATCCACTCACAGGTTGCAAGCCACAGCATATTCATCCTCCTGCGCTGCCTGCCTATGCACACACACACACACACACACACACACACACACACACACACACTTGCACGCATGCACACGCACACACAGAAACGCACAACAGTAACGCTGCCAGGCAGGGTGGAATTACCACAGATGTGCTTCAACTTGCCCAACAACATTCCCCAGAAACCATGGCAACCTTGCAAAGGTAAAGGCAGAGCCTGTGTGTGTGTGTGTGTGCGTGTGGTGTGATTATTTGCCTTCAAGGGTCTCCAGTGCCCATCAGCCTCACGCAGCCTGACTGACTGCACCGGCCTCGCTGGAGCCACTCCACATCTTTCAGCTGAAAAGGGTCAAGCCTGCATGGCAACAATCTCTCCTTCCTTTGTGGCTCGATAGGATCCTTAAAAGAAACCAGGAGGGCATAAAACTCATTCACCGAATCACCCACTCAGTGTGCACACAGGCACACACACACATATTCTCCCTTTAGGCGCGCACACACGGACATGTAGCTGCAGAATGCGGTGGCCTTGTGGGAATGGAAGGCTAAGTGCAATGCAACACACACACACACACAAACACACACATGCGTGCACACAAGTAGATCTGAATCACTACAGTTCCATGCAGAAATCCAGTCTCACAGTCCAGCTCTAGCTGTAACCCCTTTCCAATAGGCGACTGGTATATTATGATACCTCTGCTGTGTAGAGCAGAACATGGACTCCTGGGCAAGGCTGGTTAAGGTTGAGGACAGCTAAGGGTCAGTTTACACGTCTCTCCCTCTCTTTCTCGCTCCCTTCTCAATTATTCATACACTATAACATCCTCTCCCGCTCCCAGCCAATCGCCGCGAGTCCAGGATGAGGAGAGGAGGCTTGGGGGGGGAGGGCACAGAGAAAATTGGGTGCAGAGAGAGAGCTGATGGATCCGCGGGCTGCCGGGAGAGGCTGCCACTCACTCACGCGCTCACTCACTGCGGGCTCCATTATCGCCTGGAAGGTATCAAACACCAACGTATCTGATTCCACAGGTACAACCGGTGCGGTGGTACACATGTACAGTCCTTACATCCTGCAGCCTCTCTCTCTCTCTCTCTCTCTCTCGCTCTCTAATGCGAATATCCAGGCACGCTCAAGGAAGCTTTCACTGAACAATGCTGCCACAATTGCTGTGTAAGCATTAGCATAGTAATGGTGGCTTGAATACGGGGTCAGACACAGCTCATAGGTTATTATACCCACTCCAGGTGCCTTAAATCTAAATGACCCCATTTCAACTGTGGCTGCGGGGTCATTTTTAATGCAGTGTTTTCTCTTAGGTCTTACTGATATTCTTGACGTGTGTAAATGAACGTGTGTGTGTGTATATATATATATATATATATATATATATATATATACATACAATCTGCAACAGAATTCCACACACTTAATCCAACTTCTTATCATAAGGACAAGACAGACATATCTGGAAATTCGAACATGGCAAACACACACACTCTATTTGTTAAAGGGCCCCTATGAGTCATGGTCCATTTTGTTCAATCTTTGTTCGGTCTCAGTAAAGTCAACGCAAGTGAGTCACTGGATAAATGAACAATGACTTATACTGGCCAACAGAGGTTAAATTAGTGGCATTTAGTGAGGGCGCAGGTACAAGTTCAATATTAACAGTCACAGAACAGCTGGACCTTCCTAATAGATGGTTGTTCAGGCTGTATGAATATTCTGGTGTTGTTATGAGGAACTGAGCAAACAGGCTAATCACTGTCTCTCCCCGGGGTGAGGCTGCTACTGACCTCCTTCCCACAATGCACTCTGGTGGCTTCAGGGCAAAGGGCGTATCTGTGCGCCACGAGAGGGCTTTTCCCCCTGCCCTGTAACACACGGCCCTCACCTTTATTTCATCCCTTCCTTCTCCCCCGCCACCGCTCTTTGAATACAAAGCAAACACTCCGCGGAGAGTCGGAGAGCGGGCAGGGGAGAAAAGAACCCGAGAATATTCCAAGATACGGAGAAAGTGGGAAAAGGAAGATCAAATTCTGTCCAATTACTGCAGGAGCTGAGGCGTAAAGCAGAAAGGCTAGTGGAAGGAGGAGGGATTCTGGCTAATGTCTCTCTAATGAGATAGAGAGAACAGGAGAAAAGAAGAGGATAGTGAAAAGCCACCGAGATAAAGAGGCCACAAAAGCAAAATAGACTACGTTCCCAGTAATGATGAGTAGCTACACCAATGCTGTTGTAATTTTAATCTAAAAAAACTATTTTGTATTTACTGTGAAAACATCCAAACATGCTGTTTTCAGTATTTTCAGCCTTTTTACTGCATTTCTCTGATAAAAAACAACAAAGTAAAAACAATTTGAATTTGTAATGTAATTTTAAACATGGCGAGCAGTGAATTTTATTCACTTTTATTCTACTAGGGTGGAGGTTCCTGGAGATGGATTTTCTATTTAACCACAACATGGTTAGAGACAGGGACTGGCACAAACAGAGAATTAAAGAAACTTTTTAGCCTTTTGAGCAATCTTCATATATTTGTTGGAATGGTGCATGATGGCGTATTTAAAACAAATTCTGTAATCCATTCATGTAAATTAACTACAATGTGTGCTAGTACATATAGGCCGGTAAAATAAATGGCATTAGATAAATCTTCTTCTTTGTGAGACTCATCGCAAATGAAATGCAGATTTTTGAGGAACAAAATGAATCACGCGAGGAGTGATTTACCAGCTCGTCTGACCCGAGACAATTTGCAGCGAGTCGAATCCCCGCATGAACACATTCTACTTCATTTATACCACATCTTCCGCGGCTTTAATGAGGAGCAGACGGGAAAGACGAGGTGTTTCTCTGAAACTCAAACACGTGTCTCTTCACGGGCTTCACTTGATCTTCTGACAGTGCCACATCTTTCCAGGCTCCTTCATGCCGTCGGTGTTATTCCTTTTAAAATACTGAACGCCTGAAATGAGACATTTTTCATTCTTATCTCACGTGTGCTGCTTTGATTTTTCTCCTGGATCAGCGTCAACTGCTAATTGGAGTTTTATGAAAGCTTTAAATAAAAAAAAAACAAGTGATACATCCTGTTTTTTCAAGGTGAAGTCTCGTTCTGAACAAATCTGTACATCATCTGTGTTTCAAACGCTTTTTTTGCCATTAAAAATAATAATAAATGCAATAAATGTGTCACTCGTGTTATTAAACGTTGTTGTTCTCTCACGGCGCGTATAAAAAAAAGGTGCCGGTGGTTTAACTGTGTTTTTCACACGCTATCAGTGCGCGCTTGTGTGTGTGGGCGAGGGGCGTTTATATGCAAGCTCTGATTAACAATCAAAGTCAAGCAGTGAATGATAAATTAGGAGCAAGTTTTAATTCACCGGAGAAAATTACAATTGAAATGCAGCCACACACACACACACACACACACACACACACACACACAGATAGAGATAAGCAAATTAGTGCAAAGGGGAGGAGATTATGGAGCAAATGAGTTTACCCATACGCCATGACGTTGATTACACTTAGAGACAAATACCTCTCCTCTCATGATGTTCCCCCGCTCTTTATGTCCTGTATGTGCCGCGCGTCTTTTTATAGAGGCTAAATTAATGAGAAACAGTAGCAAACCATGGATGACCTCACATTTAGAGGACAAGTTGTTCTGTAGAGGAGTTTGATGTTTGCCATAAATGTGCTTCTAATATTACAATCCAGTTAATTGAATAAGTTAGGGCTAGAGTTAATGATTGATTTCATTGGATAAATCTAATTATTACGTAGTTGTTGTTGCTGGGTTGACTAGTCGATCACATATCATGTCGTGAAGGATCACACTCACATCTGACTAGGAGTCCAAAATGCAAAATATTCAACTTGTAATGCTGGGAAACAGATCTTTTCTGCTTGATCAGTGGCTTCAATGCAAATTAATGTATCAAAGCTGCTGTTTGTTCTGCTGATTCATTGATCAATTACTCAGCTGAGTGTCAGTGGTCCTCAATGATCCCGGAATCGTCGGTCAAACTAAACAATGTCATTGATGGAACGTTCAAATGTTCACTTTCAGATCAAAGATCAAGAATGCGCATTGAAATCCTTTTAAACCAACAAGGACGAGAAGTATTTTAAGTGGTCAGAAAAACGACGGCTGCTTAATGGACCCCCAGGCCCCAATAGACTGAAGCTCTCAGAAAGGTATTTCCATTTTGTGTGTCTCTCTTACAACATGGCACCAAGATTTCAGAGATTTTAAAACACACATTATATAATCTTACTGCATCAATTGTTTCAAACAGATTTCCACATCTGGAGAAATTCATAATGTTATCATTGATTTAAACAAGGTGTGTTACACGTCTGCTTCTTATTGTTCCCTATGCATGTGTCAGTGCTTCATGAATTTTATTTTACATCTTTACATTTTTACATCTTGATTTTTGGAAACTATCTTGAACCCTGTTTTGCCATGTTTCCACTTTAATAGTTAATTTTTCCTGTTCTATTCATAAAGATACAAATGCTGTGTATGTGTGTTTCAGACAGACCTAGTTCGACCTGTAGCTGCCCTGCGGTCGGCCTCCTCACATGCTTGCTCTGGAAAAACCCTGTGACATCACAGAGGGCCACTTCTAAATGGCCTGTGTTCATCCAGGTTTCAGCAACACTACAGCGGAGGCCAGGCCACACCATGGTCTTATTGCACAGTCTGTGGGTTAGCAGGAACAACTTACACACTAGCACAGAAAAAAGGGGTTTTCTGGTATCTTTACAAAACATGGTAAGTTAATGCTATCATAAAATCATAAAACTGCTTTATTCAGTGTTTTATGTGCTATTTTTTGATCGGAGGATCATTCAGCTCCTGAACAATAAACACTAAAGGAATCCTAATCAGGAGAAGCTGGCTGCAAATTCCATCTATTGCTTAGATCAAGAGACCCTATACCAGCAAAAAAATTCACAATGTGTGTATAAATAAAGAAAAAAAATCACTCCGAACAGAAAACAAGAAATGCAGATCGTAGCAAGGAGCAGGTCGGCCGCGCTCTAATTCTTATTTAGCTCCGAAAATGGCGTAATGATGATAATGAGTATGATTACCGAAATGGTCGTCTAAGCAGCACAATAATCTAAACTGTCCGTCACAGAATGAGAAAAAGGATCTGTGAATTTGTGTGTGTGTGTGTGTGTGTGTGTGTGTGTGTGTGTGTGTGTTCCAGCTTACAGTACCACTCTGTAAATGAACTGGCATTAGCATCCTCTGAAAGGAGCAGGGCCGGGGTTGAAGGGAGCAGGTGAAAATCTCACTTTGAATCATTTCCCCTCCCGGTCCCTGCCATTGTTCCTGTCCTCACACTTGGCAGAGGCAGAAAGAAAGGATCCTATTATTCCGGGCCCAAGCCTGTTCTCCCCGTTTATCGTTTAAAGAGGGGGAAGAGAGGGGGAATATTCTGATGGAAAGCAGGGCCTCTGTGGCCGCCTAGCAGTTGTGTGCCAGCTGAAAGGACTCGGCGGGCTGAAGCTGTGGCGGTGCCCACCACCTGCCGAGCCCTTTCTCCTTCATCTCTCCCTCCGCTCGCTTTCTCTGCTTTTCACCGTCGAGCGCCCGGTGACTCAGCAGTTGAAGTTCAATTCAGGGAGAGGCCTCGCGAAATAAAGCAGGAAAAAAAAAAGGAATGGTACAAAAAAAGAGAGAGAAAAGATTAATTTCTGTGAAAAGGGGGAGAAGAATCAGGCAGATACATAGGTACTGTATTCTGTTTCGCGCTGAAAGCGGCTGCAGAGAGGGAGCCTGAACTGCATCTGGCTCCTTCCCCGGGTGTCCAAAGGCCGACAAGGTTGATTTAAACTTTCTGCACAGCTTCGAATCCCAACGCTCTGCTCCTACTTTGTACGTCTTGTACAATGCACTCTAGCTGCCCCCGGGTTCACCCCTATCTTCATGTCATACCTGCAACACAGGCCTTGGACGTCCTCCCCAAGCGCTCCATAAGCAGACCCACTGAATTTAAGATCAGGTATTGATGCTCACAGTGTACTCAGCCCCCATCAATACTGATGGGTTATTGATGAAGGAGTGAGTGAATCCTTGTACCAACCCTGGACTTTCACAGGAAACATCTGCATGCATGTGTGTGTGCGCGTGTGGTGAAATAATGAGATAGAGCAAAGTGTTGTCATATATATACGTGTGCACACTCAGGGCAAAAATCAATGAGATCCCACACAAATGGAGATATATACATCGCCTGCAGCGCTGCACTTTTGTACCGATACACGTGTCTTCCCAGTGGGACGGGATCCGCGGAGCTCTTCCCTGAGGAAGGAGCGGAGGGAGGAGGGCACGGTTAACTACACGGACAGAGGGAGCGGCCCCACGGGCCGAGGCAGGGAGATGAAAAGATTCGGCGCGAAAGCATCGGAGGAGCAGGACGGAGATATTTTTCTTTTTTTTTTTTTATTATAACAGAGGGGAAAAGCAGCAGCGAATCAACATTTCCCAGGATCGCATCACACAACGGCTATGCAGACAACCTGGGGGCTTGGAGGCATTAATTCAACATGCTGTTAATAATTGATGTGCATCAAAACATTGAAGATATATGGACACACGATCAGAATGAATAAATTCTACTTGGGTGATCCACTCTCTCTCGGGGTGTGTGTGTGTGTGTGTGTGTGTGTGCGGGGGTGTATTAACATGGTTTGTAGGCAATGGTGTATCTTTCCTTACTCTTTACCGCAACTTTGAACCAATAGAAAACTTTGCAGCAAGAGCAGTTGTCAACACAGCAATCAGACGATGTCAAAACCCTGAAAAGCTTGAAATCACATAGTTTATCTGTCTTAAAAAACATACACGACACATGCTATCAAATAGTTTTGTATCTATAGTTGGCGAGATGAGAAAGTCAAAAAACACAAAATCACAATTTTGTGTTTTTTTTTTTTTGGCACAAAATGTCAAATAGTGTAACTGAAAAAGAATGAGAAATTCTACATTTTTAATCCACCGAGAATATATAACTAGTTGATAGCATATGCTTTCTTTAAATTTAATTTTTAAAACCTTTTTCAAGAGAATTAAACTATGTTGTACCAAGTTTTTAGTGTTACACCAAATAGGAATAATGCTTGTCATGTGACTATATAAAAGAAAACCGACCATACAAACATAAGAGATTGAATCTTCTCTTTCTTCTCTTTTAATTCAGAGCAAAGTGTCTTCCTGTAAATGTTAAAATATTTCTCTCTCGAAGGTTAAAATAAAGGCAGCGCCTGGGACAAGAATCCTGCTCAACATCAGCATGGAGACAAGGGGGTCGTCTGGCGTTGGAGATAAAGGTGAATGTGTGTGTGTGTGTGTGTGTACACCACTTATAACCAGATGCTGTCCATCTCCCTCGCCCATCATGGGCAGGCCAGGCATCTCTCATCCACATTCCTCAGATTATAGAGGGCCATCCCAGGCAAGCAGAGGCAAGCCTGGACCCACCTGGGCAGACCCTGGTAAATTCCACTCATGCTCGCAAGACCCACTTGGATAAGAAAAGCAGTGGGGGCAGGGGGGGGGGGGGGTTCTTTGTTTTTTTTTTTCTCCAAAATTTGTCTCTCATCTCTTCCCAAAATTAAACTGAAACCTTGTTTGAATCAAAACCTGCCGATCTCTCTGCGGGTTGTCAAGGAGCCTAAAGCAGAACTGAACGCTGGAGGACCAGCAGGCCGTGCTGGTCTTTGCAGTGGGTGATGTCCAGGGTGTACCCACCCACCTATCCACCCCCTCCGCCCTCACCATTGTGCTGGCTTGGCGCTGATGTTAGTGGAGAGAGGGGCTCGGGTGGGGGAGGGCAGGGTAAGGCTATCGACACCAGGGCCATTGTGTCTCAGCGACCCCCATTCAGGGTCATTTAGCATGTGACACCTCTAGGGGCACAGTGCATTACTAATGGCACAGAAGAGCAATAAATGTGCCAGCACCCTACTCTCTGACCTGAGCCAGGATGATGAGAAATAAGCCGAGGGACTCAACGGGGGGAAGAGAAGAGAAGAGAAAGAAACCTAAGACTCACATGACAGCGGCGTGCCTGTGACAAACAGCCACAAAGCAGGAAGGGAAGTTAAAGGGAGAAAAGTCCATTATGACGAATGTGAAAACAGTAATATCCTAATATGGCAGCGACATCCACGTTCCAACCAGTGTTTGGTGTGAAAATTTATTGTTGTGAACTCATGTGACCTGATTGCTCACCAAATGCATAGAGACAACCCCCCCCCCACACACACACACACACAGAAAGTCAAGGATGGCCCGAACAGTAACTGATTAGAAAGAAGACAGTCAGGCATGTTCGGATGGGAGGGAACCTCTCAAGGTTAAGGAAGGAATGAGTGATTGTAGCAGTGTTTTTATGCTATGAGTGAAGGCAGCAGACTGTGTGTGTGTGTGTGTGTGTGTGTGTGTGTGCACTGTGATAACACTGCTTTTTAAACACACCAACCCAAAATCCTTTAACATAAACACAGCTATATATTTCTTATCTGAACTTCCGATGGGTGACGGAATAATTCGTTGACAAACTCATCTACATACCTGAGGAGGGCGTGGGCATGAGTGTGTGTGTGTGTGTTTACCATAAGCAATGCATGGTCCAGCACCCCACGGCCATGGGCATTCCTGCCGGGGCATCTAAAGGAACAGAGAGAGAGAGACGCTGGGGGGAGGGAGTGATACAGGCAGGCTGGAAAAGGCCCATTGTCTGTCACAGCTGGTTCAGCCCTTTCCTCAAAGAGGGCGGAGGAGATAACAGAAGCCTCACCTGACACCTCAACAGCCGAAAGGGGGTGAAACCCATCGTTCTTAGGAACAACTTTTATAGCTTGTGCCATTGTTAGCAGCATTTTTCAACTTTATGTCCCCCTCAATCATTGTTAGAGGGTGTCCCTGTGTTTTATCACATTTGAGGCTTTTCCCCACTTCCTCATTATTTAATTTTTGCAGCCCAGCATTTCAGGCATTACACATAACCCCTTTTAGGAGAGTGTTTTAAGGCAGCATAAGGCAATTTACAGTGGTGTGAGGGACATAATCTGGGTTTAAATGTTAAGAAAACAAACTAAATGGTGTTCGACACTGAAGGCAATAGTGACCACAGCCCCTGTTTTTTTTTGTTAATGAGGAGAAAACTGAGCAGGCGATGCCATTTAGGCATTTGGATTGATTCTCAATTGCAACAGGCTCATTTTTAGCGTATCTGTGTATGTATCAAGAATCATTTAACGCTTGCATTTTTTTTGCGTAGGCTGAGCTTACAGGGAGCTGATAAACACACAATGTTGTCACCTATGTTTAAGGTGAAATTCTTAGGGAGACTGTAAAATTTATCTTATCTTCATCGTAAACTCCATAATCATGACAAAAATAAACTAAACAGGGAAACTGCATAAAAGCTCATGAAAAAAAACTGTTCAATTAAAATACCTGAAGTGCTTTTAAAAAAAGCGGCGTTCTACAAGGACCTGCTATCTTTGCCGAGGGTGTCGGCCTATTGTCAAAAAAGAAATCTGCCAACAGGTTTTCATTACATAGAAATGAAATGCGCACAACGAAACAACACTTGTCGCTTCCTTGTACTTGTAATAACCCTGAGGAAGTGCACAGAGTCGTTATACCTGAAAATGAGACAAGAAACATGACCTGCGAGTTACCTAGAATAGCTACGAGCAGGACCGCGCACGCCAACATAATGACACAATCAGACGTGTTCTCAGGAGAGGATCCCGGGAACTAAGAAAAGCCCCAAAAAACAGTTGTGGTTTTCAATCAAGCTTTTAATGAAAAGATCATAAAATAACAGTTTATTTTTTTTCCTCACTGCTGTACATTAAGACTGCAAGGTTGTGAGTGCTGAGGTCAGCTGTATTACACTTTTATGACACTTTGAGTTTGCGAGCCCCGTCGCTATGCACGGCGGCGGCTCTGACCTGAATACGAGCTCTCTGAGGACTGGAGATAAGGAGCTCAGCCTGGGTGCTGCCAAAAGCCATGGAGGGGTCACAGAATCCCACCCGAAATACTGGTGTGTGTGTGTGTGTGTCAAGTTGTATTCAAAGTCTAGACGGTGGCATGTGTGCTCGCATGACTGGCGGTGTGTGTGTGTGTGTGTGTGCGCATACATGCCAGCAAAAGTGCACCTGGGTGTGTACACCTTAGCATGTGAAGTGTGTTTGCCGATGGGGGGGGGAGGGCTCCTCGGCTTTTTAATTATTCATCAGCAAAGACCCTACATGTCCATTCCAGAGCCTCTTAGCCCACGGATCCTGATACATTATTAAGAGGCTCTTTCCTGAAGAAAAAAACAGACCAAAGAGGAATGCTTGGTGGGCCCGCTTCATGGGCAGCTCCTCTAATCAACTCTTCAAGTAATATTTTAGGTTTTTCTTTTCCCCCCTTAGCAGCTAATCATGTCTTTCCATCGCGGTGACACTGTACCTTTATGAATTAATAAAACTGGGTGTAAATTAAAAAAAAAAAAAAAAAAAAAAAAATACTGCTACAAACTCTATTTTGAATAAAAGGATATTTTGGTTACAGATGGACGGCGAAAAAAAAAAAAAAAAAAGATATTAATGCTGAGGTGTAATGACAAGATAGCACATGTTCGTAAACACTGAAAGCTTTGAGGTAATTTGGTGTGTTCTGTCTTTGTCGGTACTGTACAACGCAATCGAAGGATACAGTAAATACTTGTGTAAAGCGTAAAAAAAAATGCAGAGGAGAGGATACGGTCGCCTGCGCAGTAACGGAGATAACGAAGCATCAAATGGCTAAAAACGGGGGGGAGGGGGGGTCACGGTGAATCGGAGCTAAAGCAAGGGACGATAAAGCTTATACGGGGTTTGATGGCACTTGGAGGCCATTTTAAAAACTGGCTTTGGTTTAGTCTGCCGAGGTAAGAAGGAGCATCTCCGTGATAACTGGACAGACCAGCCCCTCTGCTAGAGACCGTGCCCGGAGAGGACGGCGGCGGGAACAACCGCACGAGGTGGAACGACAAGAAACGGGACGGAAACCCCGACGCCGGGGGAGCCGGGGAGCCGGGTACGCACCCCCCCCCACCCCGCCCTCAGCTGGGTTTCCCGCTTTGTATAATGGTCTTTTAAAGCTTTTGTAACACTGCATAATGATATGGTACTTTTTCGACAGACGCACAGCAACAATGATGAGGTAAGAAGAGAAAGACACAAGAGTAAAGCGGCCGTTTGAATGGGAACTGATATGAGGGTGCCCCGGGTCCTCCCGGAGGTTTTTTGAAAAAACATACAAAGTGCACTTAGTAAAGCTATCTCACCCAACAAAAAAAAAAAAACCTCCTATGTGGAAGTAACAGACACTAAAAAACACAGACGTCACAGACAAGAGATGGAAGAAGTGGCAAGAGTGGTTTAAGACGAGAAGTGTAACAGTAGTCACAAAAAACAACCGCTGAGAGGAGAGAAGTGTCGACTATGTGCATGTTTCTGCTCGTGTTGGATTTTTTTTTTTTAATAAATGGCAGCAGCATGGCAACACCCAGGGAGAGCGAGTTTGAAGAGATACAGTAGCCTCCGTTCCACAGGCACACGAGGGGTTAAACTCCCCTGATGTGCAGTCATTCAGTGAGAACTCAGGAACACACGGGCACGAAAATACCCATAGTAAATTACATGAAATAAAAACCGTACAGACTGTCAGGTATGACTGAGAAAGAAGATATTAAAATGCCATAAACCATTTTCTTTGAGTTGCATTTTTTTTTTTTTTAACTATTCAGTTCTGCCACAGAAAAAAAAGTCAACTTCACAGATTGTGGTTAATGGCTATGTTTTGTGTCTCATTTTTGATTCTCAGCTTGAAATCCTCAAAACCAAAACAAAACCAAAACAATAAAACAAAACAAAAAAAACATAGGGGGTCCTGCCTCCACCTCAGTCTCACGCTCTTGAGCAAATTCTTTGCGGAGGTGAAGGCAGGACCAGAAATAAATACATTCATCACTGACAATAGACATTTGATAAAAAAAAGAACACTGTCAATAAGTGTTTGCACCAACTTTGTATGAGGCTCGGCCAGTCAGAGGTTTGTGCTGCTTTTACCCACAGAACACAGGCAGCTTAAGAAAGAAAAGAAAAAAAAAAAAAAAAAAAAAAAACGGATTCATTGAAACATCATAAAAAGCAGAAAAAAATAACGACAATAACATTCACAGTTAAGACTACCAGAGAAGCCTGTTCACATGCAGCAAACAAATCAAAGCTACATTCTCCAGATAGGTTTTCAAGAACTGCCAGCATCAGAGATGGATCGAGCGGAACAACCAAAGCCGTGCGAGCTTCACCCGCTCGCTCCTACATGTTTAAAATAAAAAAAAAATTTTTTTTTAAAAAGACCCAAGCAGCTGAGTCGGTGCTCAAGTGCATTTTGGGTAAACGGAGATACACAACGTTGAGCTAAGGGCCGTGACTAACAATGCCTTTTGATTAATACATCAAGGATGCACCGCACACCCCCATCGCCGCGGTCGCATCTGAAGACAGGCCAGAGGGCAGGGGGACCGGGGCGCAGGGTCACCCCCAAGCCAGCTGGCAAAGGGTGGGGTGGGGTCGGGGGGTGGGGGCAGTCAGTGCCCCTAAACCACACACACCCCTCCCCCTAATTGAATATGCAGCAGTTCACCCCGTGTTTGACGCTATGCTTTTGTTTTGGCAGCAACCTCTGTGGAAAAGCATTAAAAAAAATAAAAATAAAATAAAATAAAAACAACACACACCATCACACACAGAAACATCAGCTCTCTGACTGGCCAAGCCTCCACTGAGGTCTGTAAAACTGTAAAAGTTTATGTAAACAATGAGATAAATACATATGTTTCTTTTTAGAGCCACACATGGTTCCATAATCATTCAAATGTGCTTTGGTTTAAAAAATAGTTTGTGGATTTGGGTATGAGCTTTTCTTTTTTTCTCTTTTCTTCTTAGTTCTTTGTACAACTTTGCAACTATTTCTGAACATACTGTTGTTACTAACTAAAATGTAGACTTGTTTTTTTTTTTTTTTCTTCGAGCTGCCTTGCCTTTGTCAAGGCTCTTTGTGTTAGTTGAAAAAGTACCCCCCTATTTGTCTTAAATATGAAACTAGTGTTTTGCTTTTCCCATGATTAAAATACAGAGAAATCGATACAATACTATGTCTTACAAATGTAGCTGAGGGTCTGCATTCACAGATGCAGAACAATCCCTGAAGTATTTGAATAGTAGTAGTACTAGTAGTAGTAGTAATAGTAGTAGTAGTAGTAGTAGTATGGTCACAGTTTGGAGTTTTCTTCGTTATGTCAAACAAGCAAGCATTCAAATGCAGCTGCAAAATGTTTTGCAGAGATGGCTAGAGATCTTGTTGTACAAAAACACTGTTTGCATTGACAGACATTATGCTGTACTGCATCAAGTGCTGACAAGTACAAGTATGACGTTTGAAGGCAATGCATTGTGGACTCCGTCTTAATCGAGAAGAGGTCACAAGCAACAATGGATCAGGCGATAAATAACATGTTTGAAGTTGAAGGGTTTTCGGGAGTGTGAAAAAAAAAAAAATCATTGATGTACCATGCAATCACTAAACAGCAACTGCTTAAAAAAAAAACAGCAAGACACCAACATCCAACAGAACCAAGTAACAACTCTGGGAGTCCAGGACGCAGGTACCTTAAAACGGTAGTTTGTGTAACTGTAGCTGCATCCCTATGATAACAAACATTTCACAGACCATGACATGAGGACGAAAGAGGAATTAAAAAAAAAACAAAAAAAAAAACAAGAAGACAGTTAAACCAACATAGTAGAGGAATGCCTATGCCAAAAACTTGTAGTGAAGGTACATGCTCCACAGTGTAACTGCTGAGAGTGGATACACTGGACAGACAACAGAGGGGCCAGTCCCCACATACGGCTGCTTGTGATGAGGTAAAGCTTTAGAGGTTCAAATAATTAAAAAAAGAATAAAAATCATTCTATGATATCATGGAATACAATCAGAAATAAAAAGGATCAGGCAGGAGACCAACGAGTTGCTCAGCTGTCCAGTGCATCTCTGCTTCTCCCTTCTTATTACAAGTTTTCACAAGTCTGGCTCAAAAAAAAAAAAAAAACTAACAAGCAACTTGAACTTCACATTAAAATTCTGATTATAATTTCTATATTTTTTTTCCTTTTTTTTTTGGTCTGAACAGAACACATACAATGTCATCAAGTCCTGTTTTTTTAAAGTCAGGGAATATAAAGTGATAAGGACTCTGGATACAAACAAAAGAAAAACAAAATGTTTTAAACTCTACCATTTTCCGTCAGGTGGTAAAGTTTACAATATACCGGCCCACCAATCAGCACAAGCTTTCCTTGCAAAAAACCACAAGAACCGTCCTCAGTCTCAGGGTCATTGGCCAAAACTCCATCAAAAGAGTGGATTTGTATGGACTAAGAATATAATTCATAATTTGTTTTATACAGCAAAAAGAAATCAAAAGTGAAATAATTTAGTATGCTATATATCTTAAGTACATCTTTTTTAAAAACTTTGGTTATGAACTTGTCTAGCAATGTTTGTTAGTTAGCTCTGTTCTCCTCAACATTCATAGGATCTTTGGAACACTATACATCTAAACTAGCTAACTAACGAACGAACTAACCGCTATTTGCTCCAGGCAGGAAGCTACAGTACACTTTGAGGCGGGGCCACATTGAACAGGGCACCCAAAAAGCTATATTTGACAAGTAAAAACAATAGCTAAAAACAATATTAACGTGTAAAATCTATGAGCATTAAAAACCTGTGTTGAGAGATGGGCAGGTTAAAGCATTAGGTGAATAGTTACCATAATCTACACACTTTTTACAATTAATTACATAGGAACTTTCAACTAATCAACATAGAGTTCGTAAGAGTAATCAGAGGTAGCGAGGTCACAAGCCCATATAAATAGACTTTTCTTTTTTTCGTAAGGGGAGGAAAGCTATACAGACAAAAAAATAAAATAAACGTACCCACCGAACATATTGTTCAGTCTAAAACACCTTCTCCTCACCCCCATTAAAACTAAGCCCCCCCCCACCCCACCCCAACCTAAATCCCTACCCTCCACAAGAAAAATCCCAAGACCTTCCAGTTTTAACATTCACTGAAACATTACAAGTTCTTTAAGTAAAACAAGTACCTCAAAAAAGGGGTTCATCTTTCCAACCAGAAGTCATTCCTGGGAGAACTAGCAGGCAAAACTGAGAAAAAACAAACATCGAACATCCTCTCGTTATTACCGTGAACAGCTGTGGAGAGGAATTTGAGTATTTTGTCATTCGTGAAAACTAAAACTTGATCCAATGTGTATCCCAGCTGGAACTTTCTTTCGGGACTTTCGGTTAAAGCATGGAGATGGTCCCAAACCCGGTTACCCCTCCTCTTACATACAGTTCCCCCCATCGCCAACATAAAGGATATAAAGCTGTCAGGGTAAAAATACTCTTTTTCGCTGAATTATTGCCAGTATTGTTTGCACGGGTTTTTGGTCAAAATAGCTCTGGAGTACAGACGGGACTCTTGAGTTCTCTGTTTGAGGGACAATCTGAAAAACTCAAAAGACTCGATGCTCGAAAAGGTAGAAGAGAGGAAGGCTGCTGAGGGGCATGAGGTGAGGGGGCTTGACATTACATCAGAACCCACATTCACAAGTAAAAACAGACTTGCGACGCAGACCAGAAGTCATGCCACTTCACCATGGCTTCGTGACTTTGGAGAGAGACAGAGAAGTAAAGTGTCCCTCTAGAACTCCTGAGAGGTGAGCAAACGTCACTTTGATAAAAACGACGACATGATCCCCACGTCACCAAGAGCCCGCTGTGGCTAACGGCTACATCATTCACTTAGCCGGGGCACCGTAAACTGGATTTTTTTTTTTCTTTTTAAATGTAGAACGAACTGTGTGTGTGTGTGTGTCTGCGTATGAACGTGTAACATGTGCATTTCTTTGCTTTTTGAGATGGAAAAAAAGGTAGAGAAATGTTTTTTTTTTTAATTTTCATTATTATTATTTTTTCTTAAATTCCCAGAGTTCTTTGGCTTGATGCATTTCTAAGAGGGCGAGGTGTGCATTCTCAGGTGACTGATGAGGTTGCGCTGCTGGGTGAACTTCCCCCCACATAGTTGGCATTCATACGGCTTCTCCCCAGAGTGGACACGCATGTGCTCTGTCAGACGGTACTGGCGCGTGAAGCGCATGCCACACTCCTCACATGCAAACGGCTTGAGGCCGAGGTGGCTGCGCATGTGGCGTGTCATGGTGCCCCTCTGGGTGAACATTTTGCCACAGATGTTGCAGGGGAAAGGCCTGGTCAGCCAGTGGCTCTTTTCGTGTTGTCTCAGCGTTGCCGGGTCCTTGTAGCTCTTACTGCAGACTGTACACTTGAACGGACGCGTTTCAGAGCCGAAGTTGGAGGGACCCACGGGGGCAGAGAGGTCCTCGGCCTCCTCCTCATCTTCCTCCTTCACGAAGGTGCCTCCCTCCTCTTTGATGTAGAGCTCATCCTCCGTGTGTGTCTCCACATGAGCGTTGAGCTGCTCAGAACTGGGGAAGCCCTTACCACAGGGAATGCACACGTAGAGGTTATCTCCAAACGCTGGTTCAAAACCCTCCTGGCGGTACACATAGTTGGCGCTTTGGTTTTCCCCTCCTCTTCCTCCTTCTCCTCCTCCTCCTCCTCCTCCGCCGCCCCCGCCTCCTCCTGCGCTCTCTCCGTCACTTTGACAGCTCTCCTCGCTGTGGTCCTGGCCGTTCTCTCCTCCCTCCTCCTCCTCTTTACACTGGAAGGACTGGTCGGAGGCGAAGCTGCTGCCACTTCCCCCTATGACCCCACCGGAGGAGCGGCCATCTTTAGGACCCACTATCACCCCGTTGACCAGAGGCCTGTCGTGGTCTTCGGACTTCAACCCTGACGCCTCTCTCTTGGGCCAGACGTTCTTCCGAGCGCCCTGCCGGGATTTCTTTTGGGGTGGGGGTCCGTCTGGCTGGCTTTCCTCCACTTTAGAGGAGTCCATGGCGTCTGAGCCACAGGTGTCGGCCCCGGGTAGGGTTGTAGAGGAGTCATCCAGTGAGGCACTGTTGGTTGTGGATACTGAGGCAGATTGAGGGGATTCTTGGGAGTTGCTGTGGGGGCTGAGGGCGTCGGTGGCGGTGCCCACAGACGGAGGGCTCTTCTTGGACAGGTCTAGCCCGAGGTCCGGCTCGCCCGCACTCCCTCCGCTGCTGAGGTTACCGTTACTGCTGCCGTTGCCACCGTTCCCGTTCTTTCCGGAGCTGCCGACAAACATCTCGTCGTCTGAGAGCTTGTCCCGAAGGCCTTCGTCTGGCTGCGGCTGCTCCGCTTCGGAAGGGGTGGGAGGATAGTGGTTCTTGGGGCCAGCAGGGGTGGAAGAGGAAAGGCGCTGGTTGTTGAGGCGTAAGCGGCTAAGGGGGCCGGGAGTGGAGGGTTTACCTGGCAGAGGTTTCCCACCACTGCGCTTGAGCTTCTTTCTGCACAGGGCAGCGAGGTCATGGAGCTGGAGGTAGCTGGCTGCGGTTAAGAGGGCACTGAAGTTCTGTTCGTTGCTCTGTTCCGACGAGGACATGAGCTTCCCAGTGTAAATGAAGTCCAGAACTTGTCTGAATACAGAGGGGTTAACCATCTCTGTGTCGAGGTTAATGAGGTTATCGTGGAGGACCAAAGATTTAAAGTAGATGCTGCTTGCTGCCAGGATATTCTTGTGGGCACGGAATAGTGCATTCTCCACCACGATGATAACGTCACACAGGAAGCCTTTGGCCCTCTGCTGGTTGAGTTGCAGCAGCAGTTGTTTGGCATGATTTGGAAATTCCATTTCCACCTTCCGTCTTTCCTTCTCTCTCTCTCACTCTCTCTTCCTACACGAGCACCACCTGAAGCTGAAAGAAAAAGAAAAACTGGTTAGAACACTGCTGACAGTGAAATCCCATAGAATGAATCTAACTCATCCATTACTAATACAACCAGACAAAACAGAATTAATAATCAGCCGTGAGTTACAACAGATAACGTATTTCTAGTAAATTTATGAAAAGGTTAAATAGTACATTACAGGTATTAAAAAGCCAACAAAAAAAACATTGTTCCAGCTTGTCTGACACATTTAACAATCAAATGGCATGTGTTAGGACTCCTGCTGTGAACACATCAATCTAAACTTTTAGCTCTCATGGGGAAATTAGCACAGCATGCCACACTGTCACATGGCAGCACAGAAACAGGAACCCTTCCTACCCTCTCATCTTCCTTTTTAAGCAAATTGCAAGCCTACATGTATCAAGTTCTGATTGTATACATTGCCACTGTTCTGGCACAAAGGTCGAATGGGCGGAGACCTGGAAAGGGTAAAGTAACTACTTTTCTAAAGGCATCTCCTCTCAGCTTCTCTTCCTCATCACTGTGGAGAAACTCTAGTTTCGGTGGGTGCCCTCTTTGGAAACCCAGCTCGTTCTCCTCTACATTAGGTCATGGTAATGTCAGCCCTGCCCCATTGTCTGGGGGTGGGGGTCGGTGGCACAGCAGGGCCGGGGGGAGGGATTAGGTGATACCTGAGCAGGTAAAACTACACAGGAGCTAGGCCAGAAGAGGGGGGAGAGGGTGTGGCTCAAAGACAAGGACGGCTCCACCTGATCCCCCAGAGACGGCCTCATTTATGAAATTAGGACGGATGAATCTCATTCGCTGGTGAACTACCACAGTGTTCCACTTCTCGCCTGAGACTGAGAACACACATTTGAATAGAGAGATAGAATGCAAAAGATGCAGAGAGCCTATTCACAGCTCATGTTGAGTGATAGCAGTTGTAACGTCATTAGTTTAACACGTTCCTAAAGCCCCGGGCATGCTGGGAAAATGGACACACTGATCAGAGCAGGGTATACTGTATCACAGGAGATTACACGGTAATGCAGAGAAACGCTTAACTCAACTCGCAAATGCATGCGAGTATGAGCCATTTCAATCCAGTGGCAACTCAAAGATTTACATACATGCAGCAGGAACGGTGGAACCGGTTGATGAACTAAGCTACAGCACTGAATGTAAAGCAAAGACCTGCCCTGGAGCTGAAAACCCCCATCGCGAATACCCTCCGGGGAAATTCTGAAGTCATTGTATCAACCGGTAAATTCAGATGACTGAATGAATTCAATGAAAACCTTCTTAAAGGACATCTTCAATGAGCAAGTAGAGATCTACCCAGACAACACAAGAGATGTGCAGTGACCAAATATAGGAATTTCTTGGCTTGATGCTATTGCAACCACACTGTGGCAAAAACAGTCTATTACAGACCACGGCTACAAATCACGTGGGAAACAAGGTGAAAATTGTCAACTGGAGATGGCGGAGTGATGCATCAGAGCGGGCTCTGTTGGAACAGTCGGGCCAGTTGATATAATCAGCTGGAGTGATCATTATACTCTCAGGTCCAGGCCTGAGCTTGCTTCCACCGCTTTGACACCTCTACCCGTGGTCTTCCATCCCCTCCCCCGTCTTCCCTCCTTCTCTCTCTCTCTCTCCCCTTCACAGACACATCAGAGGAACAGTTCACTGTCCCCCAACGTGAATCATAATGAGCCATTCCGGAACACATAACCCAGATCTGCAGTTAATAGCTAAATGTGCTACAGGGGTGTTCAGTGGTCAAACCCTGCAGGCGGTAATGGAGAAGAGGGCCGCTAAAGAAAGAAGGGCCTCTACTATGATGCCAGCCAGGAAGCCATATATCAGTCAAGTCTCTCTCTTAACATACACACACACCTCTGCAGGCTTTATGGGGGGATTCAAGAGGCTTTTCCAGCAGACCGACATAAAAGGGGGCTGGGCTCCGAGAGTAGAGAAGCCAGCTCAGGAGGGAAAGAGGAAGAAGAAAAAAAAAAAAAAAGCTCTCCCCCCACCCCCTCCTCTTCTCATCCCTCGTTCTCTCTCCTCCCCCCATCACCCACACGGCTACCCTCTCCCCCTGGCCCCTCCGGTGCTGTGCCGGCTGGATTCCAGGGAGCTGCTAATGGATTACGGCTGATCTATATGCAGCTAGGGTGGGACACGTGTAGGCCCAGCTCCCTTTCCAATGCTGCTGCCCAGGAAAACTGGCTTAATACCACAGGGGACAGATAGGCCTGCACTATCATCACAGCTCCATCTTTGTGTGTGTGTGTGTGTGTGCGCCCTTTGCAGTTGGTAGGAAAATCTTTCATTACCATGTGTAGGCTATTGTACAGTAAAAGTATCACATCCTGGCGCGGGGCTGTATCGTCAGTGCATCCAACAGATATAGTAGGTCAGGGATGAAGAAGCCATTAGAAAAACGACCCCACTAGAACAGCATTGACAGGAAAGATGTATCCAGTATGCAAAGTGACCAGCGCCGGTGTATAACGTTACACAGCTGGCAAGCAGCATTTTGTGCGGGGTTGATACCTGCATTTCAGCTGTCTGCAGAGGCCGGTGCAGCCTGGCAGAGAGGTCGAGAGGTGGCAAGATATCTGGTCAGGAGGGCCATAATGAATTATTGACCCACATACCTACTAAAACCAGCTCTGGGCTTAGACTGGAGACCAGGCTAGATGTTGCCCTTCAAGCACAGGATCGGCTTACCTTGCCTGCAGTGTTAACCTTTACAAAAAAGGGTCTGTGGCTTAATGACAGAGGGGGGGGGAACCTCTTTTTTCAACAAAAAAATAGAGAAATAAATAATAATATATAAAAACACTAAACTGCTTAGCCTCCTCCTTGGTTTTGCTCAGGAGCCGACTGACGGCGAGACAAGCAGACAGGGTTTGTGTACACAGCCTTGACAGACATGAGCAGGATAACATATCCGTGTGTGGATTCCTGGACTGAAAACCTGCACAAGGGCTCCCAGTGGTGAATTAATCTCACTCGCCACAACATTAAACTGGTTACACCAGCGGTCCGGATGATCAGGTTTGACTTCATTTACTTCTGGCTTGAATCGCAATCGTTTTTTCCTTCGAGGAGTTTCTGGGTTAAACAGCACTCCGGAGTCAGTGTTCATGCAGTGAAGGTGACTCAGTGGGCTGTGGCACTAATCTCCCGAACGGAGGGTAGAGAGCCAGGAGTGAGGGCAGAGGTGAGGCAAAGTCCTGTGGCGCAATAACAAAACACACCCTACGACTGTGAAAGGTCATCTGCTAACAACCAATAGGAAACCAGAGCTAGTGGGGATTTAAACAAAAAAAAACATTTTCAAACGCAGGCTTCATTTCAGCAACATACAGCGATGCCTTTGGAAGCTCTGGAGACGGTCATGCTGTGCACTTGAAGATGAGCAGAAGAGGCCGGTGTGCAGGTAAATACATCATGCACATGAGCAAAAGGCCTCAATTTGCGCACACACACACACACACACACACACACACACACACACACACACAGACAGTGCACTTAAACACACGTACGCACACACCCAGAGAGTATGCTGGTGGGCAGAGGCGGTGGGGGAGGGGTTAGGGGGATGGTACAAAGCCAGTTTGAAATACAAACACTGAGCAACCACCTCTGAGCCATTTCAACATGGCTGACACTGTGCTGCTGCATGGGTAAGGCTGACGGCTGATCCAGGCAGGACTGGTGGGTACTGCAATTATCGGAGTTTCATTTCTCACACGAGTGAAACAACGGCTCTCGACACAATGAGATTAAAAACGGAACAGCCAGGCTGCCGGCCATCTACCCTGCATGTTCTTATACACCTGTGTCATATCTGCTGCCTTAAAAAAGGGTAAAATATATCTTCAATGATTGACTCATGATTTTAGTTCTAAAACAAAAAAAAAAGTGTAAACCTTTATCGACGGTCACGTGTTTAAGTGGACACACAAAAATCAGGTTAAGGTAGGAAATCAAAGAATGCGTGTATATGCGCTGTAATAACCTCATTACATTAAGACCTATGTTTACAGGCACTGGTCAGTAGTCAGATTGATCAAGAATTTTCTCTTTAAGAGCACTGGGATTGACACTGCAGTCAATGGGTAGGCTCTGTTGTGGGAGGGTGTGGTACTTTCCTAGATTGTGCACATTTTACAAGCAGGCTGCTCCTCAGTCACGGAACCCTTACTTGGTTCAGTTTTGTTCCGAGTTTGGACGGGCACAGGGTTGCACGTCTAAGGAGTAATGATGTTTCCTTTCATCCTGCCACACTGCTGTCACAGCGATACTTTCCCTGTCTGAGGCCTTTGTTATGCAAATGCACACAAGCAATAACCCTTTTAGAAACCCTCTTACACATACAGGATACATGGCAGAGAAATACGGTTTCCTCTGCTGAAATCTGGTGGTGTTACCTAGATCAAGGCAACTTGGTCATTTGTGTGCATGCTGTGAAGGAGTCAGCAGATAGTCAACAATACCACAGTAATTTACAAGTATATAAATGCATCGATTGTGAGCAAATGTCTCAAGAAATTGTGTTTTTCCTTTTACCATCTAGTTCATCTTGAGGACTTAGTGCAAAGCCAATTTTGCACATAGCAGGCAGCAATATGTTACATTTCCTGAACTACCTAGAGTGGCTATTTTCGTACCAACCAAAGATTACAGAGGGTGAAATAATGACTGTAACGTAATGAGTGAAATCACCTGCTGAGGTCTTTTCCTTGAAATAAAAACCTGCCTACAACCTACTCTCAGATGCAAATGCTGAATACATCTGCTGCAGTGTATCTGCTGGAATTCTGGACAGTGATCCAATTCCCGGTTATAATGTCTTCAGGATAAATATATATTTTTTCAGCAGCCCTATAAAGGTTGCAGACCGCTGTACTAAGGCGAAAAACTATTAAGGCAAGGCTCATCTGTTCGGTCAGAGAGATTTTAATTTCTGCAGAACAGTTGGATATAAATGCCAGTGAGCAGGTGCATGACCCGAGTGCTGCATGTGGGAATGAGTGGGAAATACATGAATTACAGTATCTCTGCTGCAGGCTGAGAAGAACCCTTCCAATTAAGTCCTACTTTGTGTCCGGCAGTTCAGCCGTGTTGCAGACAAACAAGTCCTGCCCAGGGTGCAGTGGAATGAAAAGAGCCCTGTCCATTTCCTCACAGGAGGGGGCCAATGGTTGCCGCGTACCCCAGATGTGCCAATGCTTTGCAGCGAGGGAAGAAAAGGCAAGGGTTTCTTGCGTACACTCAAGCACACAGAACCTCTGACATGTGCTCAACTCCACCTCTTATTGTGCATGGCATTTACACAACTGAAGAGAGAAGTTGATGTGTGATGGCCATTGTATCTGCAGAGTTCCCTCATAAAGCAGTAGCATGAGTCTTGACCTTTCCCCCCACTGCAACTTAACAGACCATGAATTTATTTGTTCTGTGATGTGCAGCATGTCACCCTCAGGTAACATTAGATACTAAAGTAACTATCTCAGCTGGCAAATGCAGAAAACATGCCCAAACCTTACTCTAAAAATGTCCCTCCTTCACATTTATTGTCATGAGAGTGGCGGATGCAGTTGACCAAGGCACAACGCCCTCTCTGATATAATAGAGTACAACCACAAAAATGCTGTCATTCCATTTAATTAATAACTTTAAAAGGTACAATATAACATTACAAACAAAATGTTAGATTACAAAAATTAGGAAGGATCCTAGCTTTAGAGACGGCTAAAGGTACCCAGGTATTTTTTTTTTGCTTTGGATTTACTGGCAAATAGCAGTGGTCAAGTACATAAAGCTGTAAATACACTGCTCGAGTCCAGCACCTTAAACAAACAATGTTTGTTCAGAATGTTTTATTGGCCCAGGTTAGGGGTGGGTATCGACAAGTACCTCACCATATGATAATATCTTAGCCCTTGATTATGATATTATTGTGATAAGGAGGTAATGGATATACAGCAAGAATCAATATACAACAACAAACTTGATATATAGAAACATCTACAATGCCTCACAGAAGGAAGCGTCATGATTATATTGCAATAGGGATTTTTTTTTACTGTGCAAAATGACACAGCATGAATTGTCCAACACTTCCTTGTTTGACAGCAGGTTTAAACCTAAGTTTGACATTGACTCAGTTTGTCAAATCCTTTGAAAAGTCTCTTTATCTACAAAAAAAACATTGTCTTTTTTAAAAGGTGACGCAATGCACAATACTTCATATTTAAGACCAAACACATACTTTACACTTTCACAGTTTTTAAAAGAACTAAACCCCTACTTGGGCCTTCTTCAGATGCGGATAAGAGTTCAGCTCTCATAGTGCAACCATTATTATTCCTGCTATAGGGGGAAATGCACTGGCCTGTTTGATTTCTTTAAACAATAAAGAAAATCCCCCAAAAACAGCAGACATATACACAGTCTGCATTCAGTGAGACTGACTATAAAGTAAGCTGACTTCCTCTCTCTCTCTACATGTCTGCTTCTTTGCTCTGTGTCTTCAGAGCTGTAGCGGCTCAGTTGATGCATCCCAATTGCACCCTGGACAAAAAAAAAAAAAATCAAATAAAGACTGACCCGAACAATGAGACAACTGGCATCCACACATGCTGCATCAGTGTGTGTGTATAGGGCATTTGTGTCTGTCCTTGCTGTAAAGTGAAGTAATCAGCCACTCTGGCTAACAAGTATGATTGGCATGATAAAGTGACCACTGTCTTGAAAGAATGAACTTTGTTGATGAGATAAAAAGAGAGGGGGGAGGGGCTGTAAAAAAGCAGCAGACCCACATGACTGGGTACCTAATGCTTTTGCTAGGGACAGAGGGCATGTTGGGTAAGGACAGATCCTGTATGGTTTTACAGAGCAACCCCCCCCCACCCTCATCCTCCTCCAGCCTTTAAACACTGCATAACCTTCTGGCTATCAGCACAGCATTCCACAGACTGTTTATTCTTCTTAAAGAACAACAACAACCCAGGCCTGAGGTGTTTCAGCCGCCGAACCGACCAACCTGCCCTCGGACAGTCGACACAGCACAAAACACACACACACACACATCCGTACGCACACAACAGCCTAGAACAATCTTTAAGTCCTCGCCTAACTTGTCAGCAGAACATACAGCCTAAGTAACCTTCTTAATGCATTGTGCTGCCCACACACACACACACACCAGTAAGCCATGATCACAATGTACACAGGATACTGTGTGTGTGTGTGTGTGTGTGTGTGTGTGTGTGTGTGTGTGTGTGTGTGTGTGTGTGTGTGTGTGTGTTAGAGAGAGAGAGAGCAGGGAAGGGAAGGGACAAGCAGGGTGAGGCAAGACCAACCAGCCGATAATGAGGATCATGAGGCACACACACACACACACACACACACACACACACACACACACACACACACACACACACACACACACAGGCCTCAAATTAACCTCCAGGCCCCACTTTGTAGTCCATAGTAATCAATGAATCTAGTCACACTGATCAGTTGACTTGACACAGTCATTCTAATGGCCTAAATAACTTGTTCAACGCCTATATGAAGGCATATCTAGTAATATCTCACAGGAGATTTAGTATCTATCAGGGGATACTCTTTTTGGTCAGAAGTCTCTTATTGTCTTTTTGGTAAAAACAGAACTGTTGTATGGCATAAATACAACGTTTTCAGTTTAAATGTTACATCTATCATCTAATAGAAGGTGTGTTAATTAATATGCAATCCAGCCGCCTCATTTACACTCTGTAAGAAAACCGACTGGAAGAAAACATTTTTTAAGAGACACCGTCTTGAGGGGAAAAAAAGGAGAGAAAAAAGAGATTATGTGAACAAAAACATGTCAGTCTGCGGTTACAGATGCAGCATTGTCATCATTAAATGCTCGAGGCGATACACGCCGGAGCCCACTTCCAGCTTTACATGCCTCACTAAATTTGATTATGCATATAAAAGTGGAAAATGTATTTGGATGCACCTAGTCAAGCCTTTAACATCCCATGCTCCCCAAATGCATTGTCGAAATGAATTGTTTGCACGGTTTTCAGGCCTTCGGAGGGAGCAACCACAACTTTGACTACATGTCCGGGTGGGTGTAACCAGCTAAAATACAGTCCAATTATCTTCATGTTTCAACACCGTGGAGCTCTAAATGACAGTTAAAGCGCTTTTGGAAACAACAGATATGCATTTTCATATAATCGTCCCAAAGTGCCAACAAATGATTCACAGCACAAGAGTCTCATATTTAGAGCTAACTCTGAAACTTACTTTTCTAAATAACTGCCTGTACAGTTTAAGCTACAAAAATCCATTACCAAGTACATGATTGGGACAAAAAAAAAACGTGAAAACAAACTCCTGGCTTCTGCCGGGGCAAGGAGCACCAAGTGACCCATTTAAAGCTAAATTGCTTTGAGAAAGATTACCATTATTAAAAATGGCACGCCCATTGTTAGCGTGTGGAGCAGCTCCTGGAGGCCTGAAGTACAGCGGACGTGTCTCATCAGAAGCACATCTTGCGTGTGGGTGTGTAACGCACTCGAAACCTCAGAGCCACACTGGAAATGTTTTTACAGAACTAAAAAGAATTCAGTTACACAAACCCAGCAGCCAGTCAAGGGAACCCACATTACTGACATTCCTGTGCCTTATTATCTCTATGCCCCTTGGTACTTTAACAACACTAATCACCTGAGAAACCAAGCTGCCTTCACACCTGAGCCTGGAGGCCTTCATTGTTTTGTTTTTTTTACTCGAAGGCACCAAGTGATCCTGTGGTTGCCTTGAATTAAAAGTCAATCAGATTATTATCAAACCCCGTGTTGTTTGCTTTTGGAGACTTTTGCTCGATCACCGGTTCACGCGAGTCAATGCGATGCAAAACGCAGTTTCGATGAACCACACAAAAAAAAAAAACGTAACGCTGCACGCGCACTGTAGCCGATCACAAAGATGGTCGATGTATAGCAGCAGCAGCAGCAGCCCACCTATGGGCAGGAAAAGACGTATATACACAACCCCACCGCATCGATTCATCTCACGGGGGGAAACGTTCGAAACCAGCAAAAAAAAAAAAAGAAAATCGGCTGCGTCTTACGCCGCGATGCATTTATTCACGAGTCGACCCCTTTAAAATAAGAAGTGTTTTTAATTGGCCACAACGGAGCAAGCGGTGGCTTTAACCTACATGAAAACAATTCAGGTTACACTGGAGGTATCGACTGTACATCTGTGTGGTCATCCGGCGATTGCGCAAAAAGAAAAAAAAAACCCGTGCGTAAAATCCACAGAATCAGCCTCGTTTCGTGTAAAAGATGCAATTTGCTGTTTTTTTTTGTTGAAATAAAAAGAGAAACGCAATACTCAAGTGTTGCGCTGGTGACAGCGATTCATTAACTCATTACCCTACATGTTGGTAAACAATTCAGCCAGCATTCATTGATACTAAAAACAGAGAAAACGAGGCGGTTTTCAACGGGAGCGGAGACGTTTCTGCGACGATCCCATAACGTGCTTTGCCAGCCTGCTAATTATTTGGTACACTCGTCCTGTGTGGGGGGCATCTTTTTTTTTATGAGCCCTCCACGACGCCAAAATAAACGCCACGACATTTGCAAACAATTCTCCCCCTTTTTTTGTTGTTTGTGCGGTTTCGGAGCAGGAGACGCGATGAACCCGAGCAACAAATACAACTGATTCCCTACAGCAGGCTGGTAGAGCCGGACTAGGCACCACCAGAGCCCCCTTTTTTTTGTTGGCACGCCGTGGAAAAAAAACACACACACCAGCGTTAACGCCGAAAAAGCCTTACGATCCTTTGCGGCGACTGAGAGAAACGCGATCCGACGAAAACAGGCGTCGGAGCGGCCTCGCAACGCGCGTACGACTCAGCCGAAAGAGGAATAAATCCGTTTAAATACCTTATTACATCGGTAGGATCGTTCTCAAGCGTTCTTTACCATCCTCTTGCTCATCTCACAGCCTTCGGGACGCCATGTTGCAAGCTTATGACGTTAGGCTTCCTCACCCCTGACCCACATTTGAATAGAAACCAGCCCAGAGTGCAGCAGAGAAAACATCCCACTGTGGGAGGGTTCGGCCACTTTCTCAGCCCCAGGACCCCTGGCAACTTTACCTGCAAGATGGCAGAGAGAGAGAGAGAGAGACACAGAGAGGAGGAGGGGGGGAGGAAGAGGGGGGGGGTGCTGCGTTCAAACTGTGGTTTGAGCCCCTTTTTTTCTCAGCCACACCGCTGAATGAGGGTCGCTGCAAAAAAAAAAGTTATTTTATGTAAATGTTCCTGTCCAACTGTTAGAATAAGGGAGGTTAAATAATCAAAGATTTATAAGTTGTTTTCTTTATTTCTAAATCTTTAAAAAAAAATGCAACATAATGGATAAAAAAAATGCTGACTTGAACTTTTTTTTGTGTAACAGTGGAAATGTTTTAATCAAGGTTTGCAAACAAAAACAAGTCAAATGATTTTGGGTCACCGTCACTCACAGCTGTTTTATATATATATGTGTGTTTTTTAAAGCTTTTTTTCTGCACTGTAGCCAGTTTCCCCTGCTCTCTCAGGAGCCTTTCACCAGCAGACCATGCAATTTCAACGTGTAGTGTATTAATGCGCCTATTGCGGACGTGTAGCACGCAGAAAGTAGTTCATCAGTTGGATTGGATTGAGGAAATTAAGAGTTTAAAATCGAGCTCATAACCATAGATAATATCTTGTTTCTATTGTCTCCGCATTTGCCTTTTTTCAGGTTGCAAAGAGCCTTCGGGTTGCATGTTTCTAAAGGGAATCTCACGTGTCTTTTTTTTGTTCATGATTAGACGTAACACATGTTCTGGTCAGGTGGATCACAGCTATCTATGGGTTTTGGTTCTGCAATCGGGCACCAGATGTGCGGAAGTGTGGCGACCAGTTGGCTCCTCCTCCTCGCCCACAGGGCCCTGACCGGCCTCTGTAGCCAATAGGAAAACAGCCTCCAACGCTAACTGATGTGGTTTCACCGGCATGCGCCACTTTCTACCGGAACCCCCCCCCCCCCCCCCCCCCCTCCACCAGCCTTCTAACGTTACCTGTAGATACGACCATCCATCCATCCGCCCCCCGGTTGCTGCAGACAGCGCGCGGCTCTCAGCGGGATCCGCCAGGCGTCGATGCGCCGCCGCTGCTTCGCATTCCGCGCGGATCGAAGCCGGTGGCGCGGTGCCAAAGAGCTCTTCTGACACTCTGCGGTTGCCGCGGAAACTGCATCCTGTGGCGGGGCGGACGCCGGGCGGCTGTTGCGTAATCATCCCGCACGCGCGTATTCAGCGCGTTGGTTAGCGGAAATATCACCTCTCCCTTCCCTGGATGAGGATCATTTTCCAACATCATTTACCAATGCGATGTCACAGTGGCTCCCATTGCATTTATAGCTTTTCAAAAGAAAAGAAAAATAAATCTCTTGACTTCGTATTCTCTCTTTATTCAATCTAGTTCGATAAAATTCAGGGTGCAAACATTTTAGAAGCAAAATAATGACGAATAACTTTTCTATCATTTAATTGAAGAGGGGAAAAAACATGTGAATTCATTATTGGCAGGAACAGTTCATCTGTTTGTGTGACCGTGTACGTGTTTGACAGGCAAACAGGCAACACTGTATAATGTACATTTCAAGCTACAAATGCACCTCGATCCTGATCGAGTTAAATGGTTTAGTAGAATCATCATATAGTTTTACATGTTCTGTAGTCTTGAAACAAAAGCTTTAGGCACAACATGGTAAATAATAAGAGTATACAAACGCATATGAAAAGTCATGTCAGTGGTTCAACTCTGCGGAGAGATCTCACAGTGGACGGTTCAATAGAGTTGGATACATCATATTTAGGGTTTTTTTCACTCTGGGAAAAATCAGTTTACATCAATGCCTAGAAAGGAGGAAGAACGTATGAGAAGTCATGTGAGTGGTTCAACTTTGCGGAGTGATCTTACAGTAATAGTTGGATACATTATATTTAGGCCATTTTCACTCTGGGATACAATAAGAAAAGCAACAAAAAATACGATTGCAAATTTTAAAAAACACATCGTCTAAATCAGATTCCTGTGTTCAAACATGTGGAGAGCTTCAGATCAGGAAGCCATGCCTAACCGAACATGACAGTCACCCTCTTCCTGTAGCAGGGTTTCCACACTTTGGCGAGCAGCGTCGCCCTGAGCGCAGCGCATCCGCGGATGTACAGCACCGGGGTCATGGCGGCGTTGACCCGGGGCAGAATGCGCAGGGGGTCGGTGCCCTCGTTCCTGAAGGTGAAACACTTGGAGTTGAAGAAATTACAGGCCATGACGTGACAGAATATCGGCAGCCAGGTGACCAGGAAGAACACCACCACCACCAGGATGAGATACACCGAGGAGCGCTTGTTCTCCCTCTCCTCGGAGGGCGGCTCCCTCTCCAGCTGGAACCTGGCGATGATGAACAGTCTGATGTTCAGCCCTATCATGATGATCAGCGTCACGATGTTCCCCGCGAACGTGCCCATGCTCGTGAGTTTCTGGGATATGCCCACCGTGACCAGGTTGTGCACGGCCACGATGAAGAAGGCGTACGCCCAGTACACGGAGATGACCAGCAGGGTCCTGTTTCTGGTCATGCGCTGGGAGTACTTGAAAGGCGAGACCACGGCGTGGTACCGGTCGGCCTGCGCGGCCAGGATGGCCATGTAGGACAGCCCCAAGAACGTGTGAACCACGTAAAAGGTTCTCGTGGGGGAGTCCAGCATGTCCCTCACATCGAAGACGCCCACGTAGTAGTAAGAGACGCCGGTGCAGATGTCGCTGAAGCAGGTGCTCAGCATGTACATGAAGCGGTTCTCCCTGCGCAGCGCCTTGTTCAGCAGGATGGACAGAGACACGGACACGTTGAGGAAAATGATGGTGGAGGCCAGGAGAACGCTGAAAAGGAGCACAAACACGCTGCCGGCGTGCGTGAGGGGCAGCACTAAAGACAGGCCCTGGCTGCTGTTACTCATCGGTGCAGAGGAACGGCGTGTGTATGTGTGTGGGTGTGGGTGTGTGGGTGTGTGTGGGTGTGCGCCAGGGTTCAGGGCTTCATTGCGCACTGAACAGGGCAGCAGAGGAGGGCCAGATGTGTGGCTGCGCAGTGCAAGAGCCGTCACCTCCCCTCTGGTTTATATAGGAGGCTCAGTTGGGTTCACAGGGAGACCTGGGTGACTCCAATTCCCATGGCTCAAGTTCCTGATAATAACACACAAAGGTCAGCAGCAGCAAAACTTTAGGCCTAATATTGTTGTCTTCTATCATTTAATCAATGCATAACACGGTATAATGTACATTTCAAGCTACAAATGCAACTTCAACCCTGATGTAGTTAAATGGTTTAGTAGAATCATCATATAGTTTCACATGATCTGCAGTCTTCATCACCTCTGAGGACAGCATCTCTTTTCAAGATTCAAGAGTCTTTATTGTCATTATGAGAACATTTTTCAAATATAATCTGGTTTAAAAACACACAACACATGCATAAAGAGAAATCCAAAATAAAAGATGAATAAATAAATAGATGTGCAATAGAAGTGCAGATCAGTGCAAGTCCATTATCATTTGCACCGAAGTTAACTTATTAGGTAAAGGTCATGTTCATGTGTAAATGTTCATTACCATTCTTTTTTGTTCTGTTTTAAGGTACTTTACTTAAGCTTCATGAAAGTACCTCAGCTTTTTAGAGCTGTTTTGCTCAGTTAAGCGCACAGAATCTGGAACTAGATCAGTTAAGTTTTGAGCACTGCATTTTGTGTCAACTGTTTTAATTGAACTGACTGATTGGTCTAAGCAATGCTTATCCAAACACACACACACACACACACACACACACACACACACACACACACACACACACACACACAAACTGAAGATGCACATTGGGTTTAGATTTGTTTGTTTAGTTTCTTTTATATATTGTAGGGTACCATCAGGGCACTTATTTGGTTACAATCATATTCTGCAGCATGAAGACACCAAACATACAGCCAAAGCTATAAAGAACTATTCTGATCACCAAGAGGTACAAGGAGTCCTGTAACAGGTGTGTTCTTCCCCTGGCTGACCTGTTCTCAACATCATGTGTCATTCTGGAATTACACATAGAGACAGAATCTTCTTGTCATTCTAATAAATGTCATCCCCAGCGTGTTCCTCTTCTAAATGTACTGTATTCCATCCTGTGCACACATCATCTATTCACCTGTCCCCCTTTGTTTCTTTCCTGAGGTTTCTTCCTCTTTTATTTCCCAATCCAGTATATATTTCAATTACTGGATACAAACTGCATTGCCATCATCCAAACATATATAATCCCTTTACATATACTAATGCCATATATAAGGAAGGAATCAATGCCGTTGTTTTCTAAGGTGTATTAAGGTGGTTCATTGATCCCTCTAGTGGCTGAAAGAAACATTGCATAAAGTCAGACAGGATGAAGGTCAAAGGCCTTGAAATGATCCTTGACTATTTCTTCGGGGAAATCTCATTTAGGCGTTGTTATTATTTGTGTAATTTTATGTTAAATGAACCACATTTATTTGACATGTGTCTGCACACATTGAAAAACGTTTAGACTGCTGTGGTCAGGTAGGATAAATGAAGTGAAACATGATTTATCTGGAAACAGAAATACAGGTGTGGTATGATAGCAGGGGGGCGACCCGATAGCTGAGTGGTTAGGAAACATACCACATGGGTCAACATGCCCTGTGCAGAGTTCCCACCATGTCACTCTCCCCTTTTCCTGTCTCTACACTTTTAACTATAATAAATGCAAACATGCAAAAAAAATATTACTCAAATAATCATGTGGACTCATGTGAATCTGTTGCTAATGCTGATGTGGAGCTCTTTTGTTTAGGTTTTATTCTGAGGCTCAAGTAGTTTAAAACTTTAAGGTTAAAGGTCAAATAAACCATTCCTGGAAGGCAGAGGCCCCACTTAGAAAGCACCGGCAAAAGATCACTTTGTTTTCACTAGAAGCAAAAGAACAAAACTCCAGAGACTCTACGTGATTAGGCCTCGTTGGGTCCGTTCCACGTGTCTGACGCGCCGGCATGAAAAACGTGTTTACGCTAAAACCTCCCTCCTCTCGGGGTTCGGAGGTCTGTCATCCAAGCCCCCCCCCCTCCCCCCCTTCACTAGCCCATAAATTGGACGGACAATACACGCTCGGTTCATCCACCGGCGGTGCGTCAGGATGCGCCTTAACGGCACCGTCCCTCTGTCGGTGGATTTCAACACTCCGGGTGACTTTCTCATCTTCATCTTCCACATCGTGTTCGCCACCAGCGCCGTGCTGGTCGCGTGCTCGGTGGTCGTGGGGATCTCCTTCACGCGCTCCCTGCGCATCCAGAACCGCTTCATCTTCATGCTGAACACCAGCATCAGTGACACGCTGACCGGCTTCTCGGTGTACTACCTGGGCCTCTTCGACGTCCAGGAGGGCTACCCCTCGCGCAACGGCACGTACTACATCCTGCCGTCGTTCCTCGGCGTCAACGTGCTGACCTTCCTCTTCGCCCAGTTCGACCGCTACTTCGCGGTGTGCCACCCGTTCTTCTACAACCGCTACATCACGCGCTCCGTGGTGATCGGCATCTGCTCGTTCTGCTGGGTATACACGTACGCGATCCTCACCGCGCAGAACATGGTGCCGATCTCCAAGGCGGCCCAGATAAACGCGTTCGGCGTGATGACCCTGCAGATCATAGTGCTCGTCAAAGTGCTGATGACGATCAAGCTGTACGTGATAGCCAGGAGTCACCTGGTGCGAGAGGCGCCGGGCGCGGAGCGGGACAACAAGAAGGAGTCGCTGCGCATCATCGTGTTCGTGGTGATCTGCTTCCTGGCTCTGTGGTGTCCGTCCTTCGTCAACATCATCGTCAGGCAGCTGACTCGTCAGGGTCTGAGGTTCAGGAACGAGGCCACCAACCTGTTCGCCATCATGGCGCGCCTGAACGCGCTGTCCACGCCGGCTCTGTACATCTGGGGCAGCCCGGCGCTGCGCGGGGCCGTGTGGAGGACCGTGTGGCGCTGGGTTTGTCCCAGACGGAGGCTGAGGTGCGGAGAGAGTCGCCGTATGTCGGTTTGATTTCATGTGTGTGTCTATTACACTGTGTCCAAAGTCTGCTTATCCCAATTAACTTATAACTCTCTCTTTCAGAATTGGTGTTAAACTTCGATGGAACGACAAGTAACTTGTAGAGAAGTATCCGACAAGGTAAAGAGGGATGAACTGTGCTCCCACCAGCATCTTTTATATACGTACTGCAAATCCATGTGATATATTACATCTGTAAAGTTTTGTAATGCCTGAGTTGGGTTGATTTACATGAGAATTAAGTGTGATGTCTGGTACTGTCTCTATATGCACATATGAACAACAAACTGTCATCAACGCCTTGGAAAAAAAAATAAAACTAATAAATAGATTTACTTTTCTGTACCAATTTCCTTTAATGTTTATCTTAAAATACAAAATCCTGTGGTGTATCCTGTAATATGCTGTGTTTACTGTTCTCCTCTCTCATTTTATTTGTGCTACTGAGGTTCCAATGGCATTTCATTCAGTTGATACTTTAGGTTTAGTTTCAATTCACCTCCAAACACATCTCACTTTGTGATATTTAAATAGTAGCGGAGGAATCAGGTTTCTTGTTGCAGGCCTTTGCTGTGTTTAAATATGCAGCCGTGACACGATGCTGCAGACTAATCGATCAAAGGGTTTTTATTTTTTGGTATAATCCTTTAAAGATGCAGTGGATCATTTCTGGTTGTTATGCAGGTGCGTCCTGGTCGCTGCCCGTGGAACCGAGGGCTGTTCTGCAGCTGTTTTCTGTATTCCTTTTGGTGCCATGTTGGTATTTGTCAGTATTTAGCAGGCTTTGCATGTAAAATTGGAAAAAAAATTCGCGTGTGGCATGGTTTAGGGTTCAGAATGAGTGTCAGGCATGGTATAGAATCACCTGGAATCACCCGGCATTCATCCGGAGGCTGGTTCGCACGCTTAAAATGGATGTCCCTGAAATACATGTCACTAAAGAGGACTGTCAGCTGAAGGAAGAGTGGTTGTATATAAAAAAGAAGGGGGAGAAGTGCGGGGCGTGTTTATGTCCCAGGTTGTTGTTGGGAAAGTACAAAATTGTGGAAATGTGAATAAAATTGTACTAATACGTTTATGTACCTTATAGAATGTGTTGTAACGCCATAAACCTTTCAGTCACAGTCTGTCTTATTATGCTTCCAAACATCTTATTAAAACAGATCATACTGAAGGGAGTAGGTAGATTAATCATGGGTCAAACAAAGCTATTCTACAGAAGGTCTACTCGTTATCAGTTGAAGACACATGATAAATAAATCCTGAACCAGGAGAATCAACGAATCAGGAGAATCAGTTACAAGCGGTGAGTTCAGCACCATGGTCAGCGGCGCTTCATACATGTTCTCTGTGGAGTCTTTCATAGTCCAGCAAATTAGTAGATGTTTGTTTAGTAGTTTGAGGCAAATTCAATACTTTACATTTAATGTATTACATATTTTAAATACATTTAAAAAAAAATAACAAAAAAACTTTCTATGTGTTATTTTTATTGTTTATGTGTTTCTTCCCCTTTTCTGTTAGCAAATGTTCATGTTACAAAGATATATGATTATTATTATTATCCTCCTGCTCTCACTCAAACTGAGTGGAAGGCCTAGGACACAGAAAGGTCTGTAGAGTCACTTAAGCGTCTGTTATTGGTGAGAATTGACGTGAAAAGAGAGATTGCATTGTTGTTGCATTAGGGGAAAAAAATTAATCAATAACCAATATAAAATGCAAGCTGCGTTATTCAAACAAATTATAGATCAGGAGAGTAATATATATATCACGATGGTGTGTTCTTTTTCGACACAAAATGTCAAATAACGATATAATAAAGTTTAAATATTTAATCGAAACTAGTTGATAGCATGTTTTCATTTATTTATTTATTTTAAAAAAGACGTTTAAGAGAGTTAAAACTATCTAGTTCCAAGTTTGTAGGGTTACACTACAGGACAGTTTTGGCATTGTCCCGTATACGATATCAACTAATTAGAATTAAAAAAAAAAAAAAAAAAAACATTGACAAAAAATGTTTGTGATATTCTAATTCTAAAGGGCTATATAGACTATAATAATTCCACATTGACACTCGTGTAGCAGTGGATTTGATTCCACAGGTTTGTCAGAGCAGTGCACTTTACAAACGTGGTCATGATTTGTTTAAGGCCTCGATGTTTATTATAAAATGCTGTGGATGCTTCTCTATGCAGAAAGAACAATGTAGGCTGTATATAAAAAGTGATCAATATCTTATAACAGAGAAATTCCACGCACTGCGCGTGTTTAAAGGTCCAAACAAAATACATATATCAACGAGAAACGACTCTGGTTAAGTCAAATTAGTGTTAGTGAGAAAGTGCAGCTATAGCAACTGATCATGAAAACTTTGTTATTCTCTGCAAGAAGGAGAAGAAAACAGATTACTCATAACATCCCAAGAGAGGACGATGCCTCAGCATCAATAAATATTTGCGTTAACGCACCCTTTGCGCATAAACAATGCTCCTGTCCAACACCACAGAGCCTGTGACAGGAGGATTGGGTCTCTCGGTGGACTTCGACAGTCCTGAAGATTATTTCATCTTCATCTTCCAGATTCTCTTCGCCACCGCCGCCGTCCTCGTAGCCGGGACGGTGGTCGTTGGCATCTTGGCGACCAGGGCGCTGCGCCTCCAGAACCGCTTCATCTTCATGCTGAACACGAGTATCTGCGACACGCTGGTCGGCTTCTCGGTGTACTACCTCGGCCTGTTCGACGTCCAGGAGGGATATCCGTCTAGAAACGGCACCTACAATGTCCTGCCGTCGCTCCTCGGGGTCAACATGATGACCTTTCTATTCGCGCAGTTCGACCGCTACTTCGCCGTGTGCCACCCGTTCATCTACACGCGCTTCATAACGCGGCGCGTGGTCATCACCGTCAACGTGTACTGCTGGCTCCACGTGTACGGCCAGTCGATCGGCGCCAATTTCCTGCCGCTCTCCAAGGCGATCCAGCTGTACGTGTTCAGCATCGTGAGCCTCCAGCTCATCGTGTTCACCAAAGTGGTGATGACCATCAAGCTGTACGTGGTCGCCAGGTTCCAGCTGGAGCGAGATCCGCCCGGAGCGGAGAAAGAGAGCAAGAGGGAGTCGCTGAGGATCATCATATTCGTCGTCATAAGCTTCCTGGTGCTGTGGTGCCCTTCTTTCGTCAACATCGTCCTCAGGCTGTTGATAGGGAGAGGCCTGACGTTCAGGAACGAGGCCACGAACCTGTTCGCCATCTTGGCGCGTCTCAACGCCGTGTGCACGCCGTCCGTTTACCTGTGGGGGAGTCCGTCTCTCAGGGAGGCCATGGTGCGGACGGTGTGGGGCAGAGTGTGTCCGAGGTGCAGGAGGAGGTAATGGCTGCGTGGTGGAGTGAAAAGTGCTGTGATGGATGTGTGATTTTAATGAGCCGATTGTTCCTCAGAGGGAGCTCCTGTCCGGAGGAGGTGAACGGCAAAGGGAGGCCGAGGAGGACGCGGTGGATGCGGAAGGGATGAGGGGGCCGAGGGAACCGAAAAAAAACACATTAAAACTAATAATTAAAGAATGAATGAAAAGAAAAACACTTTTCTTTGTCATGTTGTTTCTCATCTTGAATCTGATCGTGTCTGTGGTTCAAAAACACTGAGAACGGGCCTTATGGTGAAGTGGGACGAACATATGACCAGAATTTAAAGTTTTGTAATAAAATACTTTGCGCATCAATAAAATCTGCGGCTTTTTAACGAGAGAGAAGAGTTTGTCTTTTTAAGGGTTTTAATGACGTATATGTGTGAAAAGAAATCTGATATATAATATAATTTAAAAAATCTCTCATCCTTAGACCTGAATTATCATAATTAGGTCCGCCTATAACACAGCCTAGAATAGTATATAATATAATAATGATTATACATTATCACTATAGGATTAATTTAACAAATATACATGGTTCAGTTTGATTAGAATTATTATTAAAAGCCTGCTCATTATTACGGCCTTCTGTGGTGCGTGCGACTGTTTGAGACTCTTTTCTTTTTCTTCTGGTTTCTTGATAATTTCTGTGTGTCGGCTCCATCTAAACCTGTATGCACTGGTCATGAATAAACTGTTCAGATATTTTTGGATACATTTTTTAAGATATCGTGGTTACAGAAAAGCACATAATGATAATCCTCATGAACCTGACGCATATCCATGTAATAATGAATACATATGAATGTGGAGCTTAATGTTTGTGCGTGTTGTAGCAGAGATTTTAACATAATATAATCATTTTTATTTATAGTTAACATTTCTTGTTTTGCACATTATTTCACTATAGTAGAACAGAGGAGATAAAGTCTACACTCGTATTCATCGTTTCTTCATTATCTCGGCCTTTTCCAATGTTTTATTTCGTTATGTCACATAGTTTAATCGCGTATGCGCACAGATAAATTAAATTCGGCCTATTTGCAGTGCAATATCTCAATAAAAATACCAATAAAACTATTTATCAGGCCGCTTCCCTGATGCACAGTGTGAACTTGTGGTGGAGCTTTGGAAGTCAAATATAACCACAAAAAATCTAATCAACCGTGCAATTTCATGCAAATCAGAATATGATATATATATATATTATTCTCAAAAATGTGCATTGTATCAATCAAGGTCAGTTATATTGACTTTAGTACACGAATGAGGTAATTTTTAGGGGGTTTCAATGAGAAATAAATAAACAGAAAATAAATCACCAACTTTTCTACTTTATAGTTTTGGGTCATTTCAAATACAAAATAAAAACCTGGTCTCCTCTGAAGTGAATATCTTTGCCTTGTGGACAGTATTTCTGGACCAAAAAAAAAGACATTGTGTTTGCACCTTGGGCTTTGGGCGACAGTGATGGACATTAATCATGATTGTCCTGACAGTTTGGGCCTTTCATAGATTGTTGCAGCATATCAGTGATGAACTGTTTGTTGAGGATGCAATTACACTAAAGAAAAAAGCAGCGAGTCAGGGGGGGGAATTATTGGAAATATGAAGTTTATTAGTTTATTAGAATATTTATAAATGAGGCCTATGCAAACACTTTTTTTGCAGGACCAAAAAAAACAGATTACTCATCACATCCCAAGAGAGGACGATGCCTCAGCATCAATAAATATTTGCGTTAACGCACCCTTTGCGCATAAACAATGCTCCTGTCCAACACCACAGACCCTGTGACAGGAGGAGTGGGTCTCTCGGTGGACTTCGACAGTCCTGAAGATTATTTCATCTTCATCTTCCAGATTCTCTTCGCCACCGCCACCGTCCTCGTAGCCGGGACGGTGGTCGTTGGCATCTTGGCGACCAGGGCGCTGCGCCTCCAGAACCGCTTCATCTTCATGCTGAACACGAGTATCTGCGACACGCTGGTCGGCTTCTCGGTGTACTACCTCGGCCTGTTCGACGTCCAGGAGGGATATCCGTCTAGAAACGGCACCTACAATGTCCTGCCGTCGCTCCTCGGGGTCAACATACTCACGTTCCTCTTCGCGCAGTTCGACCGCTACTTCGCCGTGTGCCACCCGTTCATCTACAGCCGCTTCGTCACGCGTCACGTCGTGATCGCCATCAACGTGTACTGCTGGGTGTACAGCTTCGCCCACCTGCTCGCCAGGAACCTGCTGCCGCTCTCCAAGGCGATCCAGCTGTACGTGTTCAGCATCGTCTTCTTCCAGCTCATCGTGTTCACCAAAGTGGTGATGACCATCAAGCTGTACGTGGTCGCCAGGTTCCAGCTGGAGCGAGATCCGCCCGGAGCGGAGAAAGAGAGCAAGAGGGAGTCGCTGAGGATCATCATATTCGTCGTCATAAGCTTCCTGGTGCTGTGGTGCCCTTCTTTCGTCAATATCATAATCCGATTCGTGGTAGGGAGAGGGCTGACGTTCAGGAACGAGGCCACCAACCTGTTCGCCATCATGGCGCGTTTCAACGCCGTGTGCACGCCGTCCGTTTACCTGTGGGGGAGTCCGTCTCTCAGGGAGGCCACGATGAGGACGGTGTGGGGCAGAGTGTGTCCGAGGTGCAGGAGGAGGTAAAACAGTGTGTGTGTGTGTGTGTGTGTGTGTGTGTGGAGGAGTTAACCGATATGTCACTAATAGCGCACAGTCACGCAGCCAATCTGTCTGTCTCCTCTTTCCTCAGAGTGGGCTCCTGCCATGGCGCAAAGTCCTGGAAATAAGACGAAGCCGAGAAATCCGCTAAACACGTCGATCTGATGAATCTGATTAAAATACCCCCCCCCCGACGACTTGCTGCCAGTATCCTGATAATGTTGCCACAGTCAAACGCTTTTGTTTTTATTTTTTAAATGTATTTATGTGATGTTAAACCAGTGCTGCAGGCTCAGAGGTCCCTCCGTATAGAACAGATGCTCTTATACATTTGATTATTCTGGAAGATTAAACACGTCAATACCATCACAGGAATATTTTTTATATTTTCCTACTTGTTTATTTTTGTAATTGATGCTCTTTCTGTTCTTGCGATGTATTTTGATACTGGAAAACTGCAATATCCCGATTGTGGGATTCGTAAATTATTATCTTTTCATATGAAGTATAATTTTTGGGCCTAAATATTTCTAATACTTGGAGCATCCTATTTATTTTGTTTATTAATTTTTTTTAATTTAAGAAGAATGGGAAGTTAAAAGGCTACCCATAATTTGAAATGTACTGATCTGTAATGTAAGAATGAGTAGTTAAATATTGCTCATTCCATTCATATCACATCACATAGACTTGATATATTGTCTCAGACATCAGTTAATGCACGTTGCACAAATACACATTAATGGAAAACACCGTTACTGCTGTTAACCAATGAGATCCGTTTGCTTGTTTATTGCTAATGACTTATGATTTATATGCCCTTTTTAATAGAAAATATAAATTAATTTAAACAATACTGACATGGCTAAATAATAATATATGCCAAGTAAAACACAAATATGTAAGTCAACCTGCTTCTCCAGAGCCACACACACATTATATATATATATATAGAGAGAGAGAGATAGATATATACACACCTATATACTAAATTCATTAGTTAAATAAATTAAAGAGAAACACAGTCTGAAGTTTTACTTTATTTTTAAAGTCTAGCAGGCCTGACTAAAATCACTTTTCATGCTTAATTTTTACTCTCATATGCATGAAAGGTTTGTTGTAATGAATCTTTCTGAAAGGACAGCAGAATTGAGTGTGTGTGTTGTTGTTGTTACCTATCAGCTGAAGCTGAAGCCTTTTACTCCATGAAGAAAAACATGGAGTAATCAATCAAAGTCATGATTTTAGATGGCCACTGTACTTACAGCAAAAAGAAATATTGCCAAATAAATTACTTAAAACTGCCTATATTTAGTGGATGGTAAAAATTCCCTATTAGCTGCTGCATCACACCTTCTTGGTATGCACATAACACATGAGCATTATAACAAATAGCACCAGTATGATGACAATGACAATATAAAGCAGTTCATGCTCATTACTCCACTGAAACATCAAATAAATTATGCTGTGGGATTTGAGAAAACGTCAGATAAAGTTCCATAGTGAGTCTTGTTTGGTCAGACACCTTTTGATTCACAGATCTAATATGTATTGACACGGACTGTTGTATTGTATCAGTGATATCATTCAAACTGCTGGATCCAGGGAAACAAATCATAGTAGATATTAAAACTAAAAATCAAAAACAGCACCTGGGTGATCAGGCTTCGGGGATGAAAACGTATTTGTGTGGTCTTTTAAGATGTACAAATGCACACCACAGAAGGGAAGGAAGGGAATAAATGATCATGATATCTTAGCTTATATGCAAAACATGTGGCATTGTATTTATTCATCTATCTGTTGAGGTTCATGCAGATCAATAGAAATGTCTTCAAATTCCACAATCATGTGAAATTTCTGGTGTGAAGGTAAATTTCCTTTTTCCCCCCATGCAGCAGCTTGTACTAGAAGATAAAGAAACGATGTGCTTCCATATGTATGTGTCCTATTCTTCAGTTTTACAAATCAGTAGCAACTAATAGCTCATTTCCATACAACTCTGAAAAGACTACTCTACCTAAAGGCAGATTCATAATCAATGCAAATACTGATTTTTCAGTAAACGTCAACTGAACAATGGTTCTATGAACATTGCTTCCGTTGAGATTTGTTCTTTTCTGGCAAAGAGTCCATTTAAACACTAAAATGTTCATCTTCCTCTGGCTGTGTGTATAGAAGTGACCTAAACCATGTGTAAATAGGCTATGTTCATTATGATGGTTCACCACAGGAGTGGGAAAATTTCGTTTAACCCCAAGAGTTACCCTGGATTACCCTGTGATCTGCGAGTTTTTTCACTGCTGACAGAACACGTGCTGCTGTGAGGAGGCAGATGAAGTTGTGGCGTGTGTCTCATTTCTACCACAGTGTCCATGGAGGCTGCTTGAGCGGAAAGGACGCCAGAGAGGAAACGTTGACAGGAATGGAAATTACAGCCCATGGCATCGCTTGTCTTTGAAGAGAACGTTTGATCATCATCCTGGAATAAAGAAAAATGTGTAAAACAATACAGGTATGTTGTAATGTGTTCATCTGTGTGTGTGATGTGTCTCTCTTACCCATCACGTCCCAGCAAAAATAAAGCAGGTATGCTTGGTTTGGCTGTACTTCCATCAGTGATCATATCAAGGTACTGACTGTCATTATCCACAGCATTATCAGCAATCAGAACCGCTTTGCCTCCTGCTTCCTCCACATGTTGGGCTTTTTGTACAAAAGAGCAACCCCTGAAATGCAAAAAACTATATATATAAATAAAGTAAAGAGAGAAAAAAGCAAAATTTGCCACAAAATACCTTCTATAATTGTCCCAATGATAAAAAAAAATCAGTGTTTCAAACCGTCATTGTGTAAACCGACAGATTAAATATGATTAATGCATCTTTGCACACAAAACCTGAGGAGTAGAACACTGGATACTGAACACTGGTTAATCTACATATCAGACCAGAGGGGAAATACCTGAGGCCTGCGACAAGCACCTTAAAAAGGCAGGGTTTTAATTAAAAATACGGAACTGTGTTTCAGGGACAGCAAAATGTCATAATAAATGCAAAGAAGAACCTGTAATTGCACAAAATAAGAAACTGATGTAGAAATACTATGAACTAGTTTGCAATATTAAAAACTATAAAAACACATTGTTGTACTCTCTCATTTCTCCAATATATATTCAAACCTGGAAGCACTGAAATAAATTCCATATTGTGTTGGAACTGTCAGAGCCAAATTTAATAATCTGTGCTCACCCACAAACAGGTCACCATATTGGCTAGTCCGGAATGTACGCTCAGCACTTCATAGCACTATATATCATCCTTTTTTTTTTAGTATCATCTCATTGTATGTATATGTAAGGTGTCAGTTAAGCAGTCTGCTGTACAGCATACGTGTCCTGTGTCTTGTTCAACAAAGTGTTTTATCCCTGATAAATAAACAAATTACTCTTTCACCCTCATACACCTAAGCACACGTAAGCTCATGATATTTTCTTGTCATTTCGTAAAGCTTAATCCCTTCCACTGCTAAATGCCTCCATCTCATTATTTAGCTCCAGTTCTCACGTCCTCTGTGCAGATTAGATGTAGATGCAGTACATACAGAAGGTGTTAGGACACATGTGCATACCCTCTCTCCACCAGGATGACTTGTCCCTCGATGATCTCTCTGTCCTTCAGGTCTGAGCAGCCATCAGCCGGGACCGCTGGCACCAGAAAAATCTCATCATAGGACGACGTCTGGAGGACCAGGAGGAGACAAGACGGATGTGAATAGGACGGGAGCGTACCTGTGTGCCTTTGAGGCTCCCGAGACTTATTCTGGGCAACAAATTAAATCCAGGTGAGGACAGACTACTCACAAAGTCTCCACCGAAGTCCTTGGCAGGTGCTGCACTGAAGATGTAGCCTATCTCCTCTGGACTGATGACCCGGAAATACAGCAGTTCATTGACCCCTAGACCTGGAGCAGGCACACGCGCGCGTACACACACACACACACACACACACACACACACACACACACACACACACACACACACACACACACACACACACACACACACACACAAAACAAAGAAACACTGACCAGCTGCTGTTGCCAGAGGTGTACAAGCTTAACCACAAGATATTCAATGAGGACACTTATAGGAAATATAACAAAGAAGTTGCATCTCTACACTTCACAAATAGCCAGTCGTGGCGGCTGTTACACCAGCTTTAGCTTTTTGACCCTTCTCAGTTTCACCGACCTCTACTCACCTGACAAGCAGCTGAAAACACTCCAGAGGTATAAAACTAAAGCTGTTGTCCGGACAGCCTTCGCCATGTTCAAGACATCTGTAGAAGCCCTTAGTGTCGCGGCTTTTTATGTGACAGCGGGGTCTTTTTCTGTCCGCATGTAACGTTAGCTGTAGGCTGTAAACAATCTAGCAGCAGCAGCAGGTTAGCGTCCACTTCCGGGCTTGGTTTCCAGCGCATGCGCAGATAGCATGACCCGCGCTGCTCAGGCTTCTCTGTTTTTTTTAGACGCTACCGTCACACACTGGCCACACTAGAATAGGGGAGGAGGCAAAAATAAAATAAAATAAAATAAAATAAAATAAAATAAAATAAAATAAAATAAAATAAAATAAAATAAAATAAAATAAAATAAAATAAAATAAAATAAAATAAAATAAAATGTATAGGTGTCAGAAAACAAAATAGTTTTAATATGACTCTCTCTCTCTAACTTTATTTGAGACAAAGAATATGTTAAATTAAAGTCCAAACATTGTGAGAAAATACAATATTTATATTTAACTAGCACAACAGTGTTTAACATTATGATAAGTTTCCAATTTGTACAATAAAATAGTTGATTTTAGTGAGCTGTAGAGCAAAACAGCTGTTTTTTTCAGTTCAACTGTTTGGTCTCATTTATTCTCTAACTTTAGTCAGTCAGTTTTTCTCTGGTAAACAATGGCCTGCCATAAATATAATTTATACCAGTACACAGTCCAGTAACTTAACCTCTGATGGTGTCCAAAGAAGGTTTATAGTTCCCAGATTGATAAATACATCTAAATCTCAACTCTCCAATAAGACTGATTCATGTGAGTTGTCAATAAGACAACTCACATGAATCCACCCTTCATACAACGAACAGCCATTTAAATTTAACACACAGAGCAATAATATAAAACATGAACTTTTCTTAATGATTTATTGGCTTTTGCATTAGACTGTGCTGATATTAGCTTCTGTAGATCTTCCTGACAAAGTTACACTGAGTGTAAATCACAAAAAGGCATGTAAGAGACATATGGATTTGTCTTAATGAAAATGTATGCATTCTTCCACAATGTCCAATCTTTGTTTAAACAAATGTGATCAGAGCAACAATTTAATTATTATACATAAAAAAAAACATTTACACTATTTCAAAATAAGTGATTATTGTACTTCTTATATAGTCACACAAAACTCAATTCACTACAGGCTATTATTGAATAGCCTCTCTCAAAGACGTTTGACTCCACGGTTGCTCTTTTTTCCCTTTTTCTTCTTTTTCGGGCAGGCGTCATAGGACCCAGATGGCAGCCCTGGACAGCAAAATTTTGCTGTGTGTTTGCATTTGCAACGTTTTCTTTTCCCTGTTGCCACCTGTAATCAGTTAATGACAGATTAGGGTCTGAAATTAAGAGAAGAAATAAGTATTGGCATTACTTTAAGTCTTTTAACACGGGTTCTGCTTTATATGATGCAAACGCATGCTAGGCCATGCATTAGGCCCTGACTCCAAAGCAAACAGCACCATTAACATCACTGTGGTTCATAAAGACTGTTCTCACTGCTCGAAGTAGACAGAGCAGGGTTAATGTTTTTTCTAAACTTCAATAGGCACTCTACTTTTAATATACAACACACTTTGTTGTTTTGCATATTCCATATATGAATGCAGAAGGAAAATGCAGTGAGGTATGTGGTATCTCTGTGTGTAAAGTCAGCAACGATTTTACACATAAAATCTCTGACGCCAATTCAACTTTTCATGTCACCAGGAAAGCCTTGCTTTCATTTCCCATTATTCAAGAGGCGGTCATCATATTTCACAGTTTCCTTCCAGGGTTTTCTCACTTTAAATGACCTAATCTCACACCAAAAATAAAAGAACTGAGTAGTTTCAGTCAACAAAACATTGTTGTAAATAGATTCATCTGTGGTTTTCTATGATCAAGTTTCACCAATTAACTTCAGGAGGGCATATGACTCTCCTCTGAGCCTTAAATAAAATCCTCTCTTCTCTCATTACATACACAATACTTCTTCACATTGCTTTTAGTTTCTTGGCCATTTTCTTCTCAGGAACACAGCATTGTGCACCCGCCTGTCAGCCATCTGCCAAAATATCCGCCCAGTATGTGTACAATTCATTTGTGTTTGCAAATTCTGTCCATGTCAATATCTAGTTCTAGTTCTAGTTACTGCACACACTGCAGCATGGCATTCGTCTACATAACAGAGGCCTAAATAAGTCTAAGCAAGAGTGAGAAATGAGATTTGTGGGATTACTTGAAATGAAACAGGTGATAATTTCACATGAAACAAAAAATATTATTCTCTAGAAAAACTACTGTCGCTCATCATTTACCAACTAAAAAGAAGAATGTTATGAATAGGTACTAATCTTTAGTAATGAGTCACTTATTTTTTAATAACATATATCAATAATAAAGGTCAATAGGAAATGAAACAAGGCATTAGAACAAAATAATTAGAGGATTTTTGTAACCAATGTAGCATCTGACTAGTGTATAATGGCTTTAAAACAAGATATACATCTTTAATGTCTTTAATATGAATGTGCAAACAATATATGTGAGTGTGTTTTTCTTTTCTCTTAATTTTGCACATGCTTTTGTTTAACGTATTACTGGAAGATGTCTGTTGTGTAAAGCAGCGGTGTGCAATGGCATGACAAAGAGTTACTGTACAAATAAAACTAAAACACACATGTAGGCAGACTGTAGTAGAGGGGAAATTCTATTTGTCTGGTTGCTAAATATAAAAACACAGGCCCATGAACAACACACGAAGAAGGAACATAAAGAGGAAGTAGGCTACGTGCAAAGCTTTTAATAGACATTTGTTTACCACATATTGCCAAACCACCAACAAGACACATACATAGCACTTTTACACACACACACACACACACACACACACACACACACACACACACACACACACACACACACACACAAACACACACACACACACACACACACACGCACACACACACACACACACACAAGATTTGAATGTTTGACTGACTAAATTTTAGAGGGGGTTGGACTCCTTTAGTAGAAATGCTTATTATAGTTCTGATTCATATTAAGTAGAAAAAAACCCAACTTTTCTGCTAGTGGGGAAATAACATCTTGACAATTCTATATTTTAGAAATGTAAAAAATAAAGAGCTTTTGTTATCAGGACTAAACTTAATTCTTCAAATATATATATTTTTTTTAAAAAGTATAATATAACCTAATACAAATAAGTAAATACATAAATAACTATAAATATATATATATATATATATATATATATATATATATATATATATATATATATATATATATATATATATATATATATATATATATATTATTCTATAGATTTGGTAGTGGTTTAAATAAATTATATTAGAGTGCATCCATCAATAAAAATAAGTGTGCTGCTATCTTTTTTTTTGAAGATTCTCCTGAGCTGATGGTGAATGTCTAGCCTGTGTTGTCTTTTGGCCATCAGTAGTGTCACAAGAAGACATACAAGGACATTGTAGACAATAAAAAAGAGAGAAACAGGAAAGCAGGAGCAGGCAGTGGTGGGTTCAAACATGTGATGGGATGCAGGAGGTTACATTTTTGCTGCTAGACCACTGGCTCCAGCTTGAGGGCACCAGGGCCTCCCTGCAGCGGACCCTCAGGTTGCTGATGCTCCTGGGTATCAGGGTGGATGAAGTTGTTTCACTCTAATAACAGAGAGATCGCACAATGAGAAAATACAGTTCAAAACAGAGAGGAAGATCGAAACAAAAGAGCAATCTTGAGGAAGCAGTGCACGCGTGTACCTGGCCGTCGTCTTTATGCTGGAATTGAATCTCATACTCCAGGCTGAAGTAGCTGTGAGGAGTGGACCAGGTGGACGGCGGCTCCACGCTCACGTTAAGGCTCTGCCCCACCTCCTCACATCTGACGATCTGGGGACTGTCTGGTCGAACTGGAGGGAGGAAAAATGACATTATCAATAATAAACAGGTTAGAATATGTATATACCCACATCAGCATGAGAACAAGCACACATATTTGCATGAAGAATTCACACATTTTGTTTGTAACTGGATAGAAGTTGTTACCATCAATGTGAAAAACATTCGATTTTAATGCAATTATAGATTCAAATAATAAATATGTAGAATATGCCTTTTTCCCTTTCATATATATCATTTGTTTTAAGTAAGTATTTAAAATACACTGCTTTGAGTAGTAATTTGTACCTTATATGTTTTTTCCACCTAACAAATTATATTATCTTTATTTTAAAAGGTAATATCTTCTCATCCTGCCACATAAAAAAAATCCTATTGTCTTTTCTATTGTTTTCTTGCTGGACACAAGATGTTTTTCTACAAAGTCCATCCTCAAGGTTTGTGCATATATGCTCTAAAGAATATTATAAATTTCCACGTCACACTTGAATGCTGTAAATTTCCACATCACAAGATGAATATTGGCCTCGACTGGTCATTGAAACTATTCGTGTTGTCACAAATTCAGTTCACAAAGGGCAGGCCCCTGAGCTCAAAGAAACTTCCCACTTTCTAGAGACTGATGTGAAAACAGCCACAGCCCTCTAGTGTCAATCTCTGCACATACATCGTTCTGCACAACATTCAGAAGAAGAAAACATGTTTTTGACTGGAGAGGGACTTTTAACTTTAACACTTGACAACAATTAACCGAAGCCAAACAGTCACTCTTTGGTATTGAAACGTCTGATTTTGCACTTTGTTATTTTATTTGTAAGAAACTCATCTATATATGGCAGAACTTGATAAGTTTCGCTCATCTTACCAATGTTTCTGAGATAAAATCTCTCAGCCATCGATAGTATGGAATATTCCTCAGTGATGGCCTCAGCAGTGACTTCAAGCATGGTGGTTTCCTCAACGTAGGGGGAGAGGGAGTGGGATACCTCAAAGTGGAAGCTCCCATCCGACTGCTTATCACTATTGATCCACTGACACTTCCCGCCATTTTTACTAAAGGAAAAAGCAATACAACAAATGAGTTAAATACGTGACTGAAAGTTACATTTCTGCTTGCTTGTTGGTCTATTTTATTAAGATATATACCAATAATTACAGCCTTTTTACTGTCTTGATTATTATTATTAATTTTTTTTACCAGTCCAGGCCCAGTCCAAGGCGCACTGCTCTGAATTTACTGTTGCTCAAGGTACAAGTGAAGTTGCAGTCATAGGACTTGGCTCGACATTCTAGAAAAGAGACAATCACGATGTGAGAGAAATATTGACAGCAAATAATAGAAACTGCATCTCAGTGTGTGGCTATGTACTAATTTTGGTCGAAAAGCTTAAAGAAAAATTCCACCAGGCACCTCTGTGTGACATGTGACGACTTGTTCGCTGCAGGTTTTCTGTGTTTGAGAGATTTGATGAACTGGAAGGGGGTAAAATTGCTTCATTTAACAAGCATCTCACCTAACGTTTCCTTGCCTACTTCATTGTCAGATACAAGCAGCAGATAGGTCGAGGATAGCAACTCATCTCCAATCCAGCAGCTGTAATTTCCCAACTTGGGAAAATCTACGTCCGTCACTATCAGGTTTTGACCAACGCCGCCTTCCTCGTCTTCTCCCTCAAGCTTCCATGTGACATCTCCGCTGACCTTCCTAGCACAGGACAGTGTGCAATTCTGATTCTTTTTTACCGCCGTGACTGCAGACAGACAGAGACAAACACATAGAAATATGTCCACATTCACAAAAAGACGGCTATTAACATATCAGGTAATAATGAGGTTTAGAACGATTCTATACACAGGGGAAAATAATGAATTATTAATTTGTGGATCATGAATAAAATGACATACAATTTCCTCGAAAGATGTCGAGTGCATGTGCTCCTGTAAGGCCGGCGCACAGAAGCCCAAACATCATCAGAGACAGAGCCCTCTGTGGGATATATATTCTCATTAAAAAAAAATGTAATTATTTCTCCTTTTGCAAACAAGCTTCAATAGAGAAACAAAATAAAAATCTTTGCATGAGAAATTTTAATTAAAACAAAGTGTGATTAACAAAGCTGGTAAACTTATACTACATACAATCAAATGCCACTGTAACTGATCGGATAATACATACAATACAATGCATACAGCAGCATAATGTACATCACTGCTGTCTTTGTGTAGTTATTTCTTACCATTTTGATGAACTGAAACTGTAAACTTGTAAAAAAAAACAAGAGCAGAAGTTCAGTAGTTGCATTCCTGGCGAGTGCATGCTCTCACTGCCCACTAAGCATCGTTTTTATACTAATGCACACAGCGAGTATCATCATCATCACTGACGTTGTCATCATCATCATCATCATCATCATCAGCGAGACCATTACGACATCAGAGAGGTGATAAATGGTGTGGTAAGCCAATAGACAGCCGGGCGATAGAGTAGCGTGTTTTACGTCACTCCGTTTTGCATATCAGATCTCATAACCAGATAGCACTTACAAATAAGATGAGACAAAAAAGTTAAATGTGGGTGTTGAGTGGGTCGGGAAGTTTCTGACCTCTAGGATGAAACTGTTTTCTTTTTTCAAAGATACAGTTTTCCTACACAGAACTCATCCACCCACACAGCCACCAACACACACACACACACACACACACACACACACGCACGGACACACTGTAATTGATTATTAGGCTCAATGGCCAAATGTTTGTGTTTTGTTCTCTTCTATGCTATGTATGCAATGGTGATTTATGTCAACATTTCTGTGGCATTTGTGATATTATATGGACCGTTTTTCATTTTCTTGGCCAAAATTCAGCTTTTCAGATGTGTTTCCTGATCAGATCATCAGTGTGACTTGACATTTGATAGCCCTGAAGCTCGAAAGCTTGCAGGCGCATGCACGCATGCACGCATACACACACACACACACACACACCTTCATACATGAAAAGGTCTCATATGGCCGTGTCTGGTAATGCTACATAACAGGACTTCCCCTGACCATTAGTCATTATTGGGGACACCCCAATATTGCCTGTTAACTACCTGCTAAGAAAATTGATAGAGAGTTACAGCAGCTCATTCTCAGAAAACACATTTTACTCATGTGCTTAGCGTCGCTCACTTTCTCTGTCTTTCTCTCTCACACACGTAAATCATGTGATTCTGTTTCATGACATGAGAAGAAATGTGAAGTTCAGGTTTGCCTGAGAGCTTTTTTTTACAACTGTGTTTGTTACAACTACATCTCAGGCATAAAGTATATTAAGGGTCAGTCAGGATTTTTTGTTTGTGTTTTAACATCTTTAGGGATATATATATATATATATATATATATATATATATATAGAGAGAGAGAGAGAGAGAGAGAGAGAGAGAGAGATAAGATAAAGATATAAAAAATCAAATTACATTCTGAAAACATAAAGAAGTTGATTTAAAGTCAAAACACTAAAGGATATAAATTACATTCAAGAAAAACGCTGGTAGTAATTGACAATGCACTGAAGTAGAAACATGCACATGAAGAGCACATGATGCATATTACACAATTGAGTGGGCTGATGATTAATTGGTAATTTCCATCAAATAGGACACAGCTTGTCTTCCATATACAATGCTGTATTGGAAACATGTAGCACTAGTTCCCCAAGCACTATATCTAAAAAAATGAAGAAACCTCTTGGATGGGAGGTGAAGTGTCTTTAACAAACTAAGAAATGCAATCAAACTTTTAACTACTATTACAGCTGTGTAATGTAGTGACCTCCATGCATGTAAGGGTTAATCGATTCTATATGTGTTACAGTATAAACTGTGTGTTGTAACCACATGGCTCAAATTCCACGAAAGGGTCTTTGAACATCTGAGCAGAAGTCTCATCTTTCAGTTCCTTAAATTTCTAAATAGCTTCACAGCTTCATTCATGTCCTTGTACAGAAAAGCAACTCCAAAGAATATATATATATATATATATATATACATATATATATATATATATATATATATATATATATATATATATATATATATATATATATATATAAAATTCCTTCCTCACCCTTCCACAGGTGGTCTCATCCACTTTCCAAGCTCGGGTCCTCTACCAGAGGCCAGGGAGCTTGAGGGTTCTCTGCAGTATCCTTGCTGTTCCAAGGACTGCGCTTTTCTGGACTGAGATGTCTGATGTTTTTCCAGGGATCTGTTGTAGCCACTCCTCCAGTTTGGGGTTCACTGCCCCGAGTGCTCCGATCACCACGGGCACCACTGTCGCCTTCACCTTCCAAGCCTTCTCCAGCTCTTCTCTGAGCCCTTGATATTTATCCAGTTTCTCGTGCTCCTTTTTCCTGATGTTGCCATCACTTGGTATTGCCACATCCACCACCACGGCTTTCCTCTGCTCTTTATCCACCACCACAATGTCTGGTTGGTTTGCCATTACCATTTTATCAGTCTGGATCTGGAAGTCCCACAGGATCTTAGCTCGGTCATTCTCCACCACCTTTGGAGGTGTTTCCCACTTTGACCTTGGGGTTGCCAGCCCATACTCCGCACAGATGTTCCTGTACACTATTCCAGCCACTTGGTTATGGCGTTCCATGTATGCTTTACCTGCCAGCATCTTGCACCCTGCAGTTATGTGCTGGATTGTCTCAGGGGCCTCCTTGCACAACCTACACCTTGGGTCTTGTCTGGTGTGGTAGATCTGGGCCTCTATTGCTCTGGTGCTCAGGGCTTGTTCCTGTGCAGCCAGGATGAGTGCCTCTGTGCTGTCCTTCAGTCCAGCCCATTCGAGCCACTGGTAGGATTTCTTGAGATCAGCCACTTCAGTTATGTTCCGGTGGTACATCCCATGTAGGGGCTTGTCCTCCCATGATGGTCCCTCCTCCAGCACCTCATCCTCTGTTCTCCATTGTCTGAGACATTCACTGAGCAATATATATATATATATATATATATATATATATATATATAATGTTATCTTTATTTAGGATTTGTAGAGATAGGCTGTTGGTTTATTAATTTGTCTTTGGCCACATCACTCCATTAATTGGGCCCTTAATTCTACATCACAATGTTATGTATTATTCATCCAAGGTGTTTCACATTTAGATTTTGGCATTTGGTGCTGAAGAATTAGATATCAGGAAATGGCTTCCTATGGGCAAAGTGACGCAAAAATACACTATTAATACTACTAATTTATTGATTATGGCACAGCAGCACTAATAACTTGTGGGTGTGTGTTGTGTTTCAGAACATCCAGGTTGATCAGTTGTGCATGTTTATGGGGTCTGTTGATGGCTATAAACTTTCTTTTTCTTTTCTAATTTTCAAGTGGGTCACGATTTGTAAAAGTTTGGCAACCACTGACCACGCCAGTAATCAAAGATTGTTTCACCGGTAAAGCATTTTAAAATATATACACATATATATATATAAGAAATTCAAATGTAATCTTTATTACATGATTAATTCCACCAATGCGTTTGATGTGTGGCCATCACAATGCAGGAGAGGCAGCACAAGAAAGATAAAGGTGTGCACATTCCACTGAATTAAATATTTCACTTGTACTTCAGAATGAAGCAACTGACAAATAGTAACAGTTAACATAAAAAGTCATTTTGCTTTTGCCCAATTGACAAGGTTATGATTAAAAAGGCTTTTGTAGTAGTTGTGTTTTTGGAGTCAGAGAGCAGGAACATTGATAAGACATAAAAATGCAGCTGAGACCAAGTTTTGTCTAAAAGGAGCCTTGAAATATCTGCTGTTATTCGTTAGTTCGCCTCGTCCTTTGAAGCCTCATCAAAGTTCTCAACAAGATCTGAAAACAAGAGCAGAAGAGAAATGAGAAATGAGATGCCATACATCAGGTATACATACAAACATGTAGGCTAGCCTGTTTTGGATCATTCTTGTGGTTGTTCTGCAGTACATTTAAGTTAAAATCTAATTTGAATATATACATTTGCTTACCTGGAACTTCGTCGTCCTCCTCTTCAGCAGCAACCATAGGGGCTTTGTTCTCTCCAGCTATTAGGATAAAGAGAGCAAGCTGTTAGTAGACACTAACATGCAAAACTACTAACAAATGCCAACAGGTAAAGAGTGCGGTGCATACTTGGCTTGGGTAGGGTCTCTGCTAGTCTCCTGAGGCTGGTCAGACTGTCGGCTCCCAGCTGGTTCAGGATCCCTGGGAGCATTTCTGTGAGCTGTTTGTTCTCAGCATGTCCTGTGACTGTGAAGGTGTTGGCAGCCAAGGAGGCCTGGACCTTTGGGTTATTAAAGTGGATCACTGTCCCCTGGTTTGTGAACATATTCACCTGTAGCGAGAGTAGAAAGAAAGTAGGGGTAAAAATAAGGAAAGCAAAGAAAACAGGGCTTTAGAGCCAAAGAGTTGGATGCAACGACCGCCAAGACGACTTTTGAGGGGTCAACAAAGGGATACAAATAATTTATTATTAGTTATGCCTTTATAAAATGCAATTCCAACATGCAATTCCAAATTAAAATGTAATTACTTTTAAGTTTCTCTACCATTTCTTAAATTGAAATTACTAAAAAAGCTAAATTCTCATTGATATAAAACAAAGCAACCTGTCCTTTTTTCTTGCTTGTTGTATGTGAACATCTGACTAGCGATGTCAGGATGTTTCTGTGATCAAACTTTACATACCTCCTCAATGCCAGAGATGTTGTTGACTCCCAGCTTCTTGAGGGAGAACTGCAGCTTCTTGTCATCTGCTGTCGCTGTTCTGTGCACCACCTTCTTCTTTCTGCGGGCCGACCCCTAAGAACCACAACAATAGCTGTTAATATATCAGCCAGTACCACAATAGCTGACTCAAACGACTTTTTCCTGCAAGTATTTGCACTCCAACTCACTTTGCCGCCTATGCGGACCTGCGCCTGCAGTTTGGCGAGCTTCTCCTGGTTCATTATAGACTCCTTCATCTGGCACAGAAAACATACATATTTTAATTCAAAGTTAGTATTTGCTGGAAACACAGAAATCTCAGTGGTTACAGTGCTAGTGCCCAAAACCAATCCAAAAATATCTGTAATATTGGGACAATATTGATTTTAAATGTACCACTATGACACATGAACACTAATCGTTCATTATTGCAATAAGAGAATCCCTCACAGTTATGTATACAAAGTACAGGTGTAACTTTCATGACTTAACATTTGGTAATAAATACATCTCAAATTCCCTATAAAGCAAATGAAACTCATAACAGAAATTAAGATGATTACAAAAATCTTTTTTAATTTTAAAACAGAGCTGCCTTTTTTGGCTCATGAATAAAGGCAAACCTAATTACGAACAAACTTCACTGCAGTAAAATTCACCTTCATGCCATGGAACAAATATACCTCCAGCACATTGAAAAAAAAATGTTTTTAAATATGTATTGTAAAGTGAAGTCGTGTGAATGGATTTTAATTGTTATATTTGACATGTCTAACTTTGAAAAATTAAATATTAAGCGTCATTTTCTTTTAACTTAATTCATAGAAAACGCAGCTCCATTAGATTATGATTCACATTTCATTCACTTCAATGGTGTGACCTGGACAAACCCTAAACTCCCCGTCCTTTCACACACACTAAATAACAAGAATCCACAGCTGTCACGTGTTTCTTTTTTTTTGCACACTCTTTAAGTTTCGACTCCGCATGAAACCACACAGAAGCTGATGGATAAATTATGGGGTCGATGGCTTAAAGCTCCACCATCATACTACCACCACTAATGTCATTACCAGCAGGTGTAGCGTTACTGATAGCGCGTATCTGAGATTTCAGAGTGGAACGCTTTCATTCTTCAGCCTTGAGATATGACAACTGAACTGCCGTTTGGTTAGCAATGCGAGCTAAACAGCTAACGTTAGCTTAGGCCTCTCCACACCGAAATCAACAATCAGTGCGATTCTCTCCGTTCTTTACACTTTAACAGTCGATGTAACGTGGGGAACGGCTCCCTCTTCACTAGATTTAAGTTTAACGAAGTCGAAACAACTAATGAAGTCGACAGAAACGTTAACCAACCTGGGAGTGTGAAATCACGCGGGTCACACAGGCGGTAGAAGCTCGGAGAAAGGAGCGAGCGCCGGAAGTGACGCAACGAGGTTGCTAAGGTGCCGGATGCGCCCGAAGATTGTTCAGAAAAACGGCACGTGATAATAATGTCATAGTTTCCGAAGAAATTAACAAATATGATGAGCACTGGAGCAAAATACGCAAAAGTTCAGCTTGCGTATTATTCGTGTGGTTATTTCACAATTCGTTATTCTACTTTTTTTAAATGTTTTTTTTTAGATCTCTTTAATTTAACTTGTTAATATGCTTTTTGTACTAAGAGATGTTATACCCTGATGTTTGTAAATGAATTGTTTCTTTTTATTTGATTTGATAAATGTCTTTTTTAAATTATATTTAGGACTACTTAACTTGACTTGTCTGTAAATTTCAAGAGTGCACCACAACATTAAGGTCCATGTGTGAACGTTCTTGACAAAAAGGTTCTGATTATGAATCTTAAAAACGAGAACAAATCATTCAGAATTCTTTGAATGAAGGCTTTTAAAGTTGTTGAGGTTCAACAATGATCTGCTTTTCAGTAGTGAATATAACTATTGCGCTCAGAAAACTTTTTAATGAGTCCTATTTTACAGTATTATATGTTGTTTTCGAACTACCTACAATTTTTTTTTATGAATGAATTACATAAATTAACTGTTTTTGAATAGTGCATACACTTTTGAACTGAATAATCAAATAATATAAAATTTCATTCTTAAATACTAAACCATTTCAATAAAAAATAATTATCCCTACAGTTCATAGTAGACCAATGCATTAAAAAATAATTTTAAATCTTAAACGTAACATATCCCTGTTTTCAATGAGCCGGAAGTCGTCACGTTTGTAGCCATGATGGCGGCGTCCTGTGCACCGACGGGCAACGTGATAACTCGTTAAAATGGGCAACTTTTGGTTTACCTGAACAAAACATATATTACTATAATCTAATTTCAACACACTGCGTTTCAAAGAGAACATACCCACTCTTGGAACCGTTTCGCTCGAAGGTGAGAATCGTTTCCCGGTGATTTAATAGAGCATGCTAACCGGCTAACGTGTGCTAACTTTACCTCCGCACCGCACGCGTTGGCTCAGCTCTCACTGCCACAAGCTTGTGGGGCTGACTATTTTATTGACTGAAAATGTGGGTTTCATTGTGTCCTTTAACCACAATCATAACTCTAGTTACTTCCCGGTTGGTGATGTTTAGTCGAAACTCTGGATGAGATATCTGTTGCCGTAAAAGTCGATGTTGTTGGAGTTAAAACCTTATTGCAGAGTTTGTTCTTGTGGATCCAGCCTAAACAATCCAATTATCCCTTCGATATCTCACCGGTTGTTAACATAATCTCAGTCCTCTTTACTTATGATGTTATGTCCACACTGAGTAGGATTTTCAGACCCAACTCAATGCATTCAAATTTATGAAAAGATCAAGACAGTTACAGCAACATCCAGTAAAGAAATTGTATAAATACTCAGGGGTGTAATAGATTTAAAATGGCAACAAAGGTAAACATGGGACAGTATGCAAGATTTGCATTAAGCATTGCATTTTATTGTATGTATGAAGATCCTGCACTTAAAATCCAATGTCAGTTTAATGTATTAGATGTTATTTATGTGCCATGTGTTTTTTTTTCTTTTTCCTGGACTAGGAAAGAGTATTTTGCAAGCATCACCTTCACACTGAAAATGGCCTCATTTAAACCTACAAAAATCCAGGTTTATCCTAAACTTGGGGAGAAAGTCACACAAGACACACTGTACTGGAAAAACTACAAGGTAAATCTCTTTGCTGTTTCCCAACAATAATAGAGACAAATAACTTAAATTTGTTACTTATATTTGACAACTGTGTCTTCCCCTTTTGCAGGCTCCAGTCCAGATAAAAGAATTCGGAGCAATCACAAACATCAATTTTTCCCCAGTGGCTCCGCATAACTTTGCCGTGACAGCATTCACAAGAGTAGGTTGGCTTCTCTTGTGTGAATAATGCTTTGCTGTATTCACTTTTTAAACAAGTCTGCTTTCCAGGGAGTTATGGTTGAGTTCAAACATTTCCGAGTGCACAACGCTTGTTTTGAGATTTCTCCTCCTCCCGTTTTCCCTTCAGATCCACATATACGGGCCGTTCTCCCAGGAGCCGGTGAAGTCCTTTACCCGCTTTAAGGACACGGCGTACTGCGGCAGATTCCGATCTGACGGTCAGCTGCTTGTGGCGGGATGCGAGGACTCGCTGGTGCGGCTATTTGATGTCAGTGGCAAGGTGGCGCTCAGGATGTTCAAAGGGCACACAAAGTAGGTTCATGTCACCATGCCGTATGTCTGAAAGTGTTTTAGTTGTGCCGCCTTAGTATGAAAAACAGAATCTGACGAAATAGGCTTGATTTCAACATTCTATGATATTATGTGACGCTAGGAGAGGCAGAAGGTACTCTTTTACCTCCTGAAAGCCTGAGTTTTTGCTTTCCAAAACCGTGAAGGGTTTCTTTGAACTTGTCAGTCTGGAATTCAACTTTCATAAGGGTCACTTACAGTTTTTTTTCCTCAGTGTTGTAACTGACATCATTGCTAAACTGAGTGCTAAGCATATTGTGACTCCCACTTGACGTTGTCCTATAGTTATCAAATACACACTTTTTTGTCAGTAAACCTTGGTTTTAAGGTCTTTTAGGTAAAGTCAGCGTTCTGTCCTAGAGTGTCTGACATCATTTTCAAAGAAAATAAGCTCTGCAGGTACCAGAGATGACCACCAGGGTGTCCCAAACTATTTTTTAATAGATTGAAGCACTATTTATGGTTCATTATCAAAATTTAATTATCAGTTTATGGTACCATTCGCAACATGTGCTAAGAATTTGAGGAAAATCTGGTTAAAACTTGTGGGATTTTTTGCTAAGACAAACGCCTGTAAAAACACAATGTCCTTAGTGAAGGTAATAATAATTTAAGATTTAGAGAATGAATTTAAAGAATCAGGCTGATCAATATATTTCCTGCTGCATATTACAAGCTGGTTTTCCACAGTATAAAAGTCTGCATGCTGCATAGGTTTGTGTCAGCATATGCATTAGTTTTATGATATTAAATCAACAAAATCTCTATATCAGACCATCAGAAGGCTTAGGTCTGTTATGTTGAATGATGATTTCTTGAGTGATCCATCGACTGAAATAAAAATGTTGATCTCAAGACCTCTGACAACATGCTGGCTGTCTCACTAATTTAGAAACACATGGTCGTTAAAGTGAACTGACGTGAATATTCTACTTGTGTTCAGGGCTGTGCATGTGACAGACTTCACCTCGGACCGTTACCAGATCCTCACAGGGTCAGACGACTACACCTGCCGACTCTGGGACATGCCCAACACCACAGAGCTCACCACCTACCGGGAACACACCGACTACATCCGCTGCGGCGTCACAAGCAAACTCAACAGAGACCTATTCATTACTGGTGAGATGGAAGCTAAATCCTTATGATGGGCGTCCAAATTGATTAAAAGGGGAAGACAGGGACTTTTTTTTTTGTCAGTTTGACATGATGTTGTTGGTGTGTTGACTGTATTTAGGGCAGTACACGTTTTTTTTTTTACTTTTTTTTTAATGTGACAACTAAATGATGTATTCATTCTGTCAATTTTCAGTAACAGTGAAAATGTCCCATTATTTATGTGTTGTTATAATTCGCACCCTAATTAAAGACCTGCTTGTTTAGTATGCAGCAGGATTTTCTGCTTAAAAAAAATCTAAATTGTGCTATTGAAAGTCCCATATTGTACACTTTCGCTGGGTTTTATTTGAATCTTTAATGTCCCAATCAGGATATATTAGTGTTTTTTTAAGTATGAGAATTTATCTCAATATATTTTTATGTGCTCTCTCAAACTTCTCTCTAGAAATGTAATAAGAACAGCTCATTTTGTATCTGTTAACATTATTGAGCCCCTCTTTTAGTTCACTGATTTGTGTGTCTGTCTGTGTGTATGTGTTGTCATGACTATATAGTTGTGACATTGGAATTTCACAGAAGTCACTGACAGCTCATTTTAAGTCACAGCTTCTGAATAAAGGCATGTCTATGTATTGAGCATTTTGAAACATAGGACAGTATTTATATCACCTAGAACTCAAAACGGCAATAAACTGTGTTGCTTAGAAACACCCTGTCATAGGAAATTAACTTATGTGAATACTATACTTCTGGGCTGTACATGTGACAACCATTCAAAGCATGGAAAGTTAATGGCATTTCAGGTAACTGAAGAATAAACAAACTTTCACCAATGTGCGGTGAGTTCTAGGGTAGGGAAGAGCAGGTCAGAGTGGATTCGATTTGTTCTCGTGTGCCTTATGATGATTTTATTTTCAGGATCGTACGACCACACGCTGAAACTCTTCGATGCCAGAGTGGATAAAAGTGTGATGACCATGGACCACGGCCAACCGGTGGAGAGTCTGCTCCTCTATCCCTCTGAAGGACTCCTCGTCTCTGCAGGTAGCGGATTCTCCTCATGTCACTTTTGTTACAAACACAACAATATTTCATTTGATTTACTGTTGACTAATCACAGTTCTCTTTACTGGTGTCTTTAGGCGGACGCTATGTCAAAGTGTGGGACCTGCTCAAAGGGGGCCAGCCTCTGGTCTCACTGAAGAACCATCACAAAACCGTCACCTGTTTGTCGCTCAGCAGCAATGGACAAAGGCTGATGTCTGCTTCTTTGGACAGGTACATGGACATGCTAATGTACACAATGGATGTTTTAGAATAATTAAGTGAATAGCAAGTATATCTTTGGGACACTTCTGTATTTCACCAGAATATTTTTTTAGAATAGTTTAATCTAATGTGGATATGCTTTGTCTTTTCAGGCATGTGAAAGTGTACAGCACAACCAACTATAAAGTGGTCCACAACTTCGACTATGCTGCCTCGATTCTCAGTCTGGCTTTGGCTGTAAGAAATTCAATACAACCCTTATTCGTATATATAATGATTTTGTGATTTAAAGTTTGAAGGAGAAAGGGGAATCTTGATGCCTTAAGCAAATAGGTTAAATTACCTGCTGGTTAATTACAGTGTGAGTGATTCTGGTCTATAAGCCTCTAGAAGCAGAAGTTTGTGCAACAAATGGTGAGATGCAAATTTCCGTATAGCCGAGGCTCACCTTCACAAGGAGCAGTGACTGCAGCAGCTAACAGAAATATGCAATGCTGCCAGAGATTTAAATCAAGAGGGGCTGAAACAATACATCCTCTCTTGTTGTTTGCAGGAGGGCGTCTAGTTTCAAGGGCACAATGTGAAACCTCACAAAGTGAACTGACAAAGGCTTTTTTTTCTTTTTTACTGTGTATTTAGTGCTTCTGTATTTCTCCTTTCTCCCACTGTAGTAATTGAAATATATATATATTCTTATTACATACGACATTATATAGATATCATATATACTTAATAAAGATGTATTGCAACAACTTGGTTTGCTGACAGTAAAATAAAATGTCTTTCTGCTCAGCCGGATGACGAGTCCATCGTCGTGGGTATGACCAACAGTATTCTGAGTATCAAACACAAGAAAAGCCCTGAAGAGTCAAAGGAAGCGACTGGCCAACAGAGGCGGCGGCCGTCATATCGCGTCTTTGTGAAAGGGAAGAACTATGTCCCTAAACAGGCAAGGAACTGCATTGACAAACATACTTTTTAATGTAAAGCTTTTCAGACCTTTTGTTTTGCTTTTTGCTGGCTCATTGTGAATTCATTCCTTGGCTCCCCTTTTTTTTTCCAGGATGATTATCTTGTCAGCAAGCCAGTGAAACAACATTTGGCTAAATATGACAAACAACTCAAGAAATTCAACGTATCCAAGGCTCTGGACACAGCTCTAGAGGTACAAATCCCTAATAATTCAAAAAGTGAACTCACTGATGTCCTAAAATGTCTGAATAAACGCTTTTTTATTGCTGAGTTGAGTGAAAATAGTTTTTCTATAGTGGAAGCTGAACAGCATATTTCTTTTTTTTCCATTTACAGACCTGGACAAGACACAGAAAGCCAGAGATCGCAGTAGCTGTCATGAAGGAGCTGGATCGGAGAGGAACGTTGAAGAACGCTCTGGCAGGAAGAGATGAGCAGCAGCTCTCTCAGTTGCTCAACTTCCTTATTGGGTAAGTGACATTTTTTTTTTAATTTTGTGCATTGAAGGAAAAACACTGGAAGTTGAATGATGAATTCATGAGTGATCCATCGGCTGGGATAGTGTACCAACACATGTCCACTAAGTCGTCTTCAGAAGGCATAAAGCAGTTCTTTGACGCATGAGTGATCTTTGTCCTGATTGTCACTTGATTATGCTGTTTTACCCCTTTTTTTGCACCTCTCCTGACCCAGATTGCAGGACTCCCCATAGCTTTGCTTCTCATAAAGCTTTATTACTTTAGTAAGTGCCGATCAGATTTCTTATTTTACTGATGTCCTTAAGTTTTTTTTTTTCTTTTTCCTTTTCTCCTCCAGGAATTTGGTGGACCCCAGGTTTGCTCCTGTCCTGGTGATAGTGGCTGAATTGATCCTGGACGTTTATCAGTCAGTAATTGGTCAGTCGGCCATCGTGGACCGGCAGCTGCTGCGTCTGCAGGAGCTGCTGGAGAGGGAGATTGACTACCAGCAGGACCTCCTGGAGGTGCTGGGCATGTTGGACACAATGTTTGCCACCTCCCTCCCGAGGAAGGAGGTGCCGTGCTCCGGCACCAGCAGACCTAACGGCCTGTCTGAAGGAGCAGCAAGCACCTCGAGACCACAGCTCCAGGCCTCCTGAGGCCAGGAGAGGGGACGGAGGCGGGGGAAGAGTTCTTTGCTCTGGGTTAGAGTGCCTTTTCAACTCTAAAACCTCTGAAAACATCAACAACAAAACATCCTGACAATATGGCTCCATGTATTAGATTCATTAAACAGCAATATTTTGGTACAGGTTTTAAGAGACTATAAAGTGAACGTTTGCTCTCACTGACGTTTTAACTCAACATGTTTGAAAACACAACAGGCAACAGAACATGCATTTATGTATGAAGATTATGAATGTGTGGATGTAAAAGCAAGGTATCTTGTAATTACACTTTTGTGTGTGTGTGTGTGTGTGTGTGTGTGTGTGTGTGTGTGTCTCTGTATGGATTTACTAAATGTATGCTTTGTGTTTTCATAATATTCGGCATTGACAAACGTTTTGTAAACCGATAAAATAAATCTTTGTAATATTAAAACCTACTCGATACTTTAGAAAAAAAATCCTTTGTAGTATTTGCACTGTTGAGAATTGAAAGTGTACTTTTAAAGAAAAGGAGAATTTCTGTTATCCAAAAAAAAATGGTATAAGACGTGTGTTGAAAATGTTACTCGAGTAAAAGTACAGATGTATTATCAGCAAAATGTAAAGGTAACAAAGTATAACTACTCATTACTCACCTTTACAATCATTATATCATGCTATTTTTTGTGTACCAATACTATAATGGTTCACTTCATTAGTGTTGGGGTTTATTATGGGCTTTGAGTACTGCACCATAATATTTAGCACCTTTAACACAGAGTGCATAGGATTTTTTAAAGTGACATTTTATTGGAACACAATTAATAGAAATAAATGAATAAATTACGAATCATATTAAACTCTGCATCTGAAAAACGCAACATAAATGTAGTGGATTATAAAGTACAATATTTATCTCTGAGATGGAGTGTAAGCGAGCAGGTATAAAGTCGCACCACACGGAAACTCCCGTAAAGTAAAAGTACCTCAAAATCGTACTCGGGGTAGTTTCCACCGCTGGTAACACAGTAGCAGCGACATGACTCTTCTTTTATTCTATCTCCTGCCGGTAGAGGTCGCTGCAACCACAAATCAACGCTTAACTTTCACACAGAAGGAAGAAATTTGCGTTTGACTCGACTGGACGGAAGATAGAAAGCATCAACACCGTCTGGGAGGAGGAGGAGAAGGAGGAAGAGGAGGAGGAGGAGGAGGAGGAGGATGCTGTGTCAGTGAAGACTGCAGCTCAGACTGAAGCTGCAGCGACACAACGCAGCAGCAGCAGCATCTTCTACTTGTGGCTTTCAACACCGACACTTGAACTGTCTGTTAGCCATGAATCCCACTTAGCTACGAGTTGTTTTTATTTATTTATTTTTTTTAACCATTGTTTGTGTGCTAACCTGTCAGGTTTCTTCTTTCGGAGTTTGAGCTCCTGTGAAGGTAGGTACCTCAATAATGTGAACCTTCTTTATTATTTTTTTTTATTTAATTTTTTTTTTGCACAAGCTGAGTTTTTCTAACGTACCTATTTCAGTTCTCAAATCCATTTATCAGCAGATAAGTAGGTCACCATGAAACTTATGAGGTACATGCATGTTTTCCTGTTTGTGAACCAGCACGGGACTCTTTGCAGGTGCAGATTTACACCGAGTGGGTCGTGATGGGGCCTCCTGCGCGCTTTATTCTCACCTTTTCTCTAATTGAGAACGTCAGTGGCCATTGGTAGAAAAAAGTATCCTGAAACTACTAACAGCACGTGAACAGGCTGTCAGTACAGAGTAGTACAGATCCTACATTCTAAACGTGTACTTGGGTGTGCAGAACTGTTTTTAGTAGAATAGACTTTATCTGTTCTGCTGGGGCTCATTTTCAACAGCTTAATGCGCTGCTGGTTCAATCTGTCATAACACACACATTTCGTCTCTAAATGCTTTTTATTTGTTCATCTGTAAAGTAAATGCAAGCTATCAGATTACTGTGGTGTATGCCCATGTATTTGAAATATCTCAGACCAATACACATAATACTTCAGTATATGTATTGGTTACTTCCCAGCATGTGTTGTTGATGTACATGATTTCTATAACTGCATGGTTACTGGTTTATTTACCAGGCGTATTCCTTTTTGTTGTCTGACATGAACTGCTCATTGAGTAAAGTCGATTTGAGAATGGCTGTGTTGTTTTAGGATATTTGAATGATATGCTGTTATGCTACTTCGTTTTGACACACCTTTTACATATTAACATGTTTGATGCGAAATAGATGAAGACAAAACATAGGATGCATTATTATACAGTAGTTACACAGAAGTACCTACATTTTACAGAACATTCAGATGTTTGTCGGCTGCATGTCTGTAATAATAATATGAGTAACATGTAACAGTAAAACTTTAAATGTGGACTTTTGGTGAACTATAATGACTTGAGGCATCTGAATATGTCTTCTTCCATCACTGGGAGTAGACACTCCCAGTTCCTTGATTACAGTATTTCTTGTATTTTAATTGTTCTCTTTGTCTTTTTTAATGAGGGTTTGGACATAAAGAGGGTTGATGCCACAGGAAAATTTAGTTTTAGTTTCAGGGGGAGCACCGATTTTACATTTTGTTGCAACTTTTACCAATTGTCTTTCCCTTGAATTATATCTGTGATGACTGAACACGTTTTCTAAAACTCTGAAAACTTTGAGATATAGTTACAACGTTTAGAGAAAAAATTTAAAGAGTCTCCATTTGAGTCACTGTACTGTAATAATGATGTAAAATAACATGCTTCTTCTAAAAAAGAGCTGCAAATATTTGCAGTAGACTGTTTTTTGTGTACTACTACTAATAATACAAATATCACTTCTATAGTTTCGAATAATACATATTTTAATAAGCATGTTATAAAGTGGTTTTGTAAGATGTGAGCAATTCGCTATGTTATACTGTAAGCTAAAATAATTATTTTGTATATAAATTTAGTCCATGCTTTCTGTAACATGTAGTTTGTTAAAATAATGGATTGTAAATCAAAAGATTATGTGATTTTGCAAAAAAAAAAGAAAGAAATCCTCTTATTTTCTCCTATAAAATGTTCTGTCACAGTAAAAAATTTAGCTGCTGTGCCCAGTTTAGGAAGTGGCCGCTGATAAAGAACAGATCCGAACTGTGCAATGTGCAACACAATAGATTTCCCATTTAAGAGCTTGCATGCACACACACACACATATACAACTACACGTTAACACTGCCTGCATATCAGGTTGAGACTAATTTTTTGTACAGAGTTTTACACCAAGGAATGAGCTGAAGAATCATCATTAAAATGATTATTAGGATCAAAAGATTATCCTGCCTGGCACAGATGAGGTCTGATAATCTTTTTCAGGATCAGAGCAGGCAGAGCTACCAAAATAACCAAAGTAATGAGGGATCACATGACGACAGTGAGCGCGTACATTCTCTTTTCCCTTTTTGTCACTGTCTAATGTCCATTTTTTATTTGCAGCTGCAGTGCAGATGGAGCTGAGCCGGAGGAAAGTGCCTCTGTATGTGAGTATGTGCTCCAGTTTGCAGTCAAATTTGAGACCATCCTCTCCAATTAATCTCAAGAATTAGTTATCCCTCTGGAAAATCTCTGCAAAGTGGGTTTGGAATCCAGTGAGAGATCACCATCTTCTTTGAAAAAAAAAACTGTCTGTGGCAGAGACGACCAAACCATTATGTTTAAAGAAAATGCATCTCAAGGCCAAAATAGAATACTGAATAACATTTTATCTGAAAGTAATTTCATCAGCTCCACAGACCTCAGATTTGGCACAGGGTCGACGAGGGCATCGCAGTGACACATAATGTTTGTTTTCTGCTTTGTTCAAACAGGGACATTCACTTGTCTTTGGAGGAAACATTTTTGCTGTTGGATTATTTGAGCGCTGAATCATAGTTTCTCAGGGAAAAAAAAACAATACCAGGCCGGACCTTGTTTATATAACTAGCAAATCAGTAACCCTGGGATTCAATCACAGTGTTGTTTTTTATTTGTATTTGACTCGCTTTGGAGCCGGAATTTGATTTGTGACATCTCTATTGGACGAAACCTTTGAATGGATCTGTTGTCTGTGAGGTTAGGCCGCAGTCAAACAGGGCAGGACTGTGGACAAATAAGCAAAAAGGAATGTGACAATTGCTGCAGATCAAAGGGGGGATTTATTGCTCACACTGTATTCAGTCACTATATCCTTTCTAAATTGACATGTTTTAATGCTATTTTTCTGTTATACAGAGGTTACTTAAAGGTTACGCAACATAATGACGGCGTTTTGTCCTGTTCACAAATACATACTCCAAACATACTGGACTGGATTAGAGGCCTGAATATGAATGAATGAACTAATGCCACGGTTTGATTTAAAAAGTGACTCTGTGAGATTGTCATTGGGTAAATGCTGATGTCAGAATGCTAATATGCTGACACTTACTAGTTCTGATGTTTACTATTAACACCTGAGAATAGCATGTTAGACCAGCTGAGGCTGATGCCTTATTATTGCTGATATTTGTTCATAAACCATTGGACAAATAGAAGTATTCATCTGCTCGTGACACTAGTAGAAAAAATACCATCCAAAATTATTTATTCTCTGGACCTCGTGAATTTCTGTACAAAATCTCTGTGTAATCAATCAAATACATTTTTTTCACAGATGTTATATCACAGTGGCATTATAGAAAAAGTCAAAGTCATCATCCATCATCGTCTAGGGACAGTTCAGATCAATCTGTACAAAACTGGACCTAACGTGATACTTCTAATTAGTAGGCCATAAGGTGATAGTACTGGGATTGCCTGAGGGTCTGTGAATGCATCTTAGAGTAAGACGCTGCAGCTCATGTGTAATGTGGTTCCTCTGTGAAAGAAGAAAAGACGAAGCACTCGTGAACAACTCTTACAAAGATTGTTGTTTTGGCTTGGTTTGAGCTTGTAGTTCACAATGAGAGATGTTACACTATTATGCATGCAGGGATGCAGAATGTTTTTTTTTTCTCCCTAGGAGGGACATAGGCAAGATGGAAGGCATTTGTTGTAGAGGCTGCCGCCTTAAACATAAAGTGCTGCATGAGTTGGTAGCTGTTGTGTGCATCCGCAGACAGGTGGCATCACACACAGTAAGTCACCATTGTGAAAACTCACGTACAGAGAGTATAGCTTTGAGCAGAAATTCTTATAAGCAGTTATAGTTGACTGAAATCTTTAATACCGCTGCATGTTAGATGTCCTTGTCCTCCCAGGAGAGAAGAGGCTTCAGCAACAGAGTGGAAGGTTACCTTTCAGAAAGAAAAGGATTTCTAAGGTGAAAAAAATAAAACTTGACAAAGGGCATCACTGCAAACATTTGCTGAGAATAATAATACGCAAGCATGTGTGTCTGTGTGTGTGTGTACATGCACACACTCCTTACAAGGTAGAAGGAAGCATATTGCTAGACTGTTTTAATTTTGAGAAGTTTTAGGTTATATATAATTGCCATTCTATGTTTCCAAACTCTCAATCCACAGAGAAATGCACACAGTCTGTTGCTTTCACCATTCAACCATTCAGATATTCAGATGAGTGACTCATTAATATTAATGAGACAGCATAAAACTACTTTCTTTAGAGCTGCTGATAGTAGCTTGAAAGAGAAGACTTAAAACTATAAGGATTTGATTTTTGGTACTTAAAACCATAAATGGATATCATTAGGGATATTACAACTTAATTAAAATCCAGGATGAGTATTGTGTCACACTGTTGTGTGTCCAGCATTTTATCAGGGAACCAACCAGACATTAGTGGTCACCATCTATCGTACAGAGGAAAGGTAAGCACAGACATTATGACATCTATAGTAAATCAGATTTCTTTTCAACTAGTGAGGCACGTAATCCTCCGTCTCTATCTGAGACGGTGGGAGAGCTAAAGAAAAGAGCCTTTTCACTTTCATCGTGTGAGAAATCAGGTCAGCTGCCGAAATGATGCAACGCCAATCGATAGAGTGAGAGACATACGTGAATACTTGCGCTTACGCTTTTATACGAGTGGATGCTAATCTGTGATGTTCATTGCATTTCAAGTCAAGCCTCATTATTTCCGCGCACGGTGCACCTTCTTTCCTTTAACCTGTCTCCTGTTCTCCTGCTTCAGTCAGTCATTTGATATGTTTCCCAGAATAACCCACACAGTGTGTCTTGTGGCTGCGTTGCTGCAGGTCTATTGAGGCCACTGTAGGTGGACAAATTGATATCGTCCACAATTCTCCTCTTGCCACTGTTGATGTTAGTGAACTAAAAACGGATGTTAGTTCTTGATTTAAATGGTGCACAACATGCATTGGGAAATCGACACCGCAGATATTTATCCACAACAGTTATACATGTAATAATGTAATATTGTGTCTATTGCTTCTCTTAGCTGCTCATTTTGGATTTTTAGGGCTTCATAACTGAACTCTTTTAATTGATACCCACTGCTCCAGTAAGTTTTCAGTAAAAATCTATTAGTTCTGTCTCATTGCCATTAACAAAAATCTCATGGGCTGTTAACGAACAGTTGACAGGGGGGGGGGGGTCTGCCCGAGCCAGTCCCATCACCTCAGACAGGTTGCCAGCGTCTCATGGGAAACACACACACACCAATCACTCACACACTCATACCTACGGGCAATTTAGAGTTTCCAAGCAAGGAAGGAGGAAGGAGGAAGCCGGAAAACCGGACAATTGAATTATTTCTATAAATTATGAAAATATTATCCACATTGATTGGCAGATTTAACAGATAACACCAAGTAATCAACAAATAATACAAAGTTCTCGCAGTCCTTCAAAAATATGACTGGCCTCGTAGCCTCCTGAAAGACACACACACACACACACACACACACACACACATACATTTTAAAGCACTTTACACTCAACTGTCCCAAACTTTGAACAAGCCATTTATGTTGACAGACAGATTTAAACATTTTCTTTTAAACTTTCTTTCCAGAATGATCCAGCCGTATGGGTATAGCAGCGGCCCATATTTTGAACAACTCAACATAAGCCTCTTAACTGAGGATTTGCAGTCAAGCGAGGTTGACATACAACACCCACGTCTGACTCCCTCCATTTTTCCTGGGTCCACTCAGCCTGCATGTCGGCAGCGTTGCTCTGCCCTCTCTCCCTCTCTTCAGGTCAGACCAGTCGTTAGTTGACTGACAGGGCCTGTTGGGATCACCGCAGGTCTTTGCAGTAAACACTAAAAAGACATTCCTGTTTTTATTGAGGGGTGATGTTTTTTTGGACCCTCAAGAGGAATGCTTTCAGGGGATTTGGTGTACTTTACAGCAATGTAGGACCATGCATAATAGACTCTTATCTCTTTAAATGAACTTGCCTCTTTAGCTTTCGCTCTGTGGCATCTGTTTTCGTTATTTTCCTCCCTCTCACCTTCTCTCACCTTTCTTTATCTCAGGGCCAGGCGAAGGTCTTCGCTTTGCTGGAGGGTTTCGACTCCGTGCCAGAGGATGCTGAGGTCTATGTTGTTCTGGAAGGATCCACACTAGTCCACGTCATCAGGGCTCAGAGTGATATCATGCTCTGCTTTATTGTGCCTGGTATGTGTGCATGAGTGTGTGTGTGTGTGTGTGTGTGTGTGTCTGTTTGCATGTACAATGTGTGTCACTTGTTCTCAGGTCATGTGCCACGTTTTACATCAAGAAGAAAGCGGGTCAAATATTGAGCTGACAATCCAGGGGTTCCTATTCCCTCTCTGTGATATATACAGGAACAGTGAGAAACATGCACACACACACACACACACACACACGCACACACAGTGACTTCAAGTCTGGAAAGGCACGGAATCTTATCAGCTTCCCTCAGGAGGGAAACGGCTCCATAAACAATACATCAACATTACTGGGCCTCTGTATAGGTCGACTCAGACAGGCCAAGGCTCTCTCTGCTATCGCCCTGTGCACTGTGAAGTCATGAAGAAGAAAGAAAAGAGAAGAGAACAAAGGTCTCTGCTTCTACTGAGAAAGAGAAAGAAAAAGATTATCTTGGTATACCTGAAGGAAATCTGCCAACATATAAGCCACTATCAGTCACTCTCGGTACTTAGTTATTAGCTGACAATAATGGCGGCTTTGTATTTTTAACTTTAGTCCCTTTCATCCATTTATCACAGACTATAAGGATTTATATCAATTTTATTTAATCTGATTACAGTATGAACATAAGACATAGGTAGATAACATAGGTAGAAAAACTTTATTTCCTTCTTTTTGTCTAAGTTGCATTATTGCTGCATGGTAAGTTGCAGCCATTCAGGTTCGTACATATATTTGAGAGCTACAGGGAAGGGAATTAAAGTAAATGTTTGAACAGTAAGGAAATACAGGTCTCTCTATATGAAATAGCTTTCATATAGAGAGGAAAATACCATTTGGCAGGACTCTATTTGGACTTGGCTGTTCTGTGTCTCTCTTTAGGACATAACCTTGCTGAGGTGGTGTCCGTCCAGGCCTACCTGTGCTCTGAAAACACACCCCTCACCTGGGTGGGTGGAGCTATGTTGGAGTATGTGCAAGATGATGCTCAGGTAGGGCCTTGACACAAATATAATTCCAGGGCTGTATGCAACCCTGTGGGGAAAACAGCAGCTGATACAAACTTTCTTTATGTAAAAAAATGTCCATTTTATCAAGGCCAAGTAAAGAGAGAGTACAGTTGGTTTTATTGTGAGGATAATCTCTCATTTTATTGTACATCTTGTTTTGCAGTTAAAAAGTTATCTCACCTCATACTGGTTTCCTTCCCCCTGTTTTTTCTTTTTCTTTTTTTTTTTGAGCCGCACACCATTTATCACAAACCCAATCTTATTCACGACTGCTTAAATTCTCAGGACCTGGCCGAGCACCTGGTAATCCACGGACATTGCCTGAGCGCAACGGATCACAGGGAACTTAGCGGCCTCTTCAACCTGGGCCAAGAGAGCTCTCGCTGGGCCCTGGATCGCTGCGTGGCCCTGGCCATGGCTAACCTGGATATTCCTCAACACTGGAATGTGTTGGGGAGCCACAGAGGAGACGGTGAGAGCCGGATTATCTTATCTCGGTCGAACAGGCTGCCCTACCCAGATGTGTTTGTCAATTTGTTTTTCATTATATAATGATAACAAACTTTATTTGTATGGTACGTTTCATGCAAAAAATCCAGCTCAAAGTGCTTTACAACAGAGATAAAATAAATATTAATAACATGTTAAAGACAACATTAAAAGGGAAATTAAAAACCCCAAAAGAACAGTAGACAAAAAAGATGGGATCATATAATGCATAAGAACAATAAAATAAAATTGCATTGCTGCCTACAAGTACTTGAGCAGGATTTCATGGGTTTTATCTTCTACGTGGGTGGCTATGAGTAGCGATGAGCAGTCATCAACTGGTCGGAGGATTGGTGGTTTGATTCCCAGCTTCTCCAGGTTTTATGCTGATGTATCCTTGGGCAAGATACGTAACCCATAATTGTCCCAGATTGCTGTGCTACAGGTGTATATATGTAAATGATTAGATTACTTCCTGATAAGCGGTTGGCATCTCATATGGTAGTGTATAAATGTGTGTGAAGTGCTTTCTATTGTCAAAAAATCTGAAAGGCACAATTTAAATGTGGTGTATAAACTTAATCTGTGGTATTTTAGCAAATATCTATCTATAAAGCAAGGATTGTCTGTTTGCCTGTCGGTCCTTGAAACAACGATTTCCCAATATAGTTTGCACATGGCTTGATGCAGGGGGGTAACCCATTTTGTGAAATTTTTGCGATGGATTTTTCTTTTTTACATGGAGCATCAAAAGATTATTATATTATTATCATTAATAAGGGGGGGGTAGGAGGTAGTGTGCTTAACTCAAATGCTGCAGACCAGTGTTCAAGTCCTTGCTGAACAGTTTCTTTGCATCTATGCCACAAAACACATTTTACTAAACAAAAAGTAAAAAGCCATACACTTACTCATCACACTGCTATTCTGCAGCAGAGATTTGTTCCACGTAAAACAACATTGTCTTCCTGCAATGATTGTGCGGCCGACATAGTTAAAGTAAATTTCCTGGTTTAGGTCCTACTTTATTCTTTACACTGCTACACTGCTACTGCAGCCTTTGCATAGAAAACTCTACATTCTGTCATCTCTTCTTCTTTCTATGAACTACACATCTGAGACATGTTCACAGACCCTCGGGAAACCCAGATAATATTATTTTATGGATGGATGGATACATAGATAAGTTGTGAATATCATAACATTGTGAAAACACAAAAAAAAAAATTATTATCATATAACCATTTACTACACATACTGTAGTTAGCAGAACAGAGTGTGAGACATGCAAAAGACAAGTGCATCCAGTCTATCTACTTTTTTATAGGAATACATACTTTCTACAAGCACTGCATTAGTCTGTCTATAAAGCAAGGAGCGTCTGCGTGTCTGTGGCTCACATAACTCTCTGACTGTCTGTCACATCAACCTCAGCTTTAGGATATAATTTGCACATGGCACGATGGTGTGCTTAGTTTTTTATGGATTATTTTTAGAGATGTAGATAATATTATTATCATTAAAAATTAAACTCCCATAGTCTAATGTATCATACCTGCAGCACAACGTTTGCTGTAAACTGTTTAGCTGCTATTTCATTCTTCTTTTCCGAGAACCATACTCTACACCAGCTCTATACACGAGCTGCAGTATCTACTACTAACACTAAGATGTGTTCACAGACCCTCAGGAAAATCCAGCACTATCACCTAACAGAACAGAATTTGGGCCTATGCTCATTTATTTAGAAATTACACATTGATCAGTAACATGCCCAGGTTGTTACACTATACAGGCAAATATATGAAGTAAGAAGGGAAAATCAACTTAAGCTTCCACTTTTCTATAGGAATACATACATATTGTTACATACACTAAATAAGTGCATTATAATAAATAGGTAAATACAGTACACATTATTAAATAGAGGTATTTAACTTAGTTAGGTTTGGACTACTGATATGTCATTGTAATCTTCTGGACGGTTAGTGAGCAGTTGAGAAGTTTTTAACTCATCTTTCAACGTTAGTGTTGGAAACTTGGAGCCCGTGCTGTTCAAGGAGGGTGAACTCTCTTACCTCCTCTACTTTCTCCGCCGACATTCCCATTTTCCATCCTCCCTGGGCTGAAGTCGGAAGTGAGCGTGGTCACATGTGTGCCTCTGCTGAATTCATCACAGACAATTAAGCAGCATGTAATGTGGTTAATAGAGCCTTTCCGTCTGGACGTAGCCCTATAGGCAGAGCTCAATAAATCTGAGTGTGTGTGTGTGTGTGTGTGTGTGTGTGTGTGTGTGTGGGGGGGGGTTGTGTGCTGACCACCTTGTTGACTAGATGCCACCATCTGTTTGTGTAGGGCCACCTTACATAAATAACAAACTAAATTTAGGGTTAACATAGTTATGGTAGTCTGTTTCATCGCAGCGTCTCCCTCTAAATGTCTGCAGTTAATTTGATAACGCCACTTATGACATCACTCACTATTGCTAATGTCGTATGTGACTGAATTATCAATGCCCGACTTTCCCTTTTGTGGTTTCCATTAATTTATAGTTCTGCATATTTAAAGCTTCTGGAAAAACAAAGTCATTATGCTCTTTCAGAGCTTGGCGCTTTTAAACACTATTATGCAGAATTGAGTATTACAATGTTGACATACAGCTGGCAAGAGTATCATCTTTCTTTATGGCTCAACGCAGCCTGCATCCTGATGGCGTTTTGGGTGCAAAATGGGAAAAAAATGGATTTTTTAAAAAGGTCTTAACAGAAGGGGAGCCATTTAGAGCTATGAAGAAAATCTGGTTTTGGTTTCCTGGTTCCTGCCAGTTTCTTTTAATCTGATATTAAAATAAGAAAACTATTCCATAATTTAGTTTTTTAGGCACAGAACATTAAAAAAAACTGCATTTATCCTGTCCCATTTATCATGTTTCTAGTCATTATCTGCAGTCCACAACAAAATCTTTTGAAAGCTAAAGAGACTGATATAAACTTTAAATAAATATATAAAATGATGTTGATACATATGAAAGATCCTACATCAAGGAAGTAACCAATATTGTTAGCCTCATACCATAAATGCCTTTGGAAAACACAAAAAACACCATTTTATAGAAAGCACATTGGTTTATATTTATATTTATTGGTATTTTATTGATATGTTAACATACATTTAACCAGATGTGTGAACGAATCTACAAAAAGAAATATCATCAATTGTCTAACAAATGAGTAAAGGCAGAATTGTGCCTTGGCTGAGATGTTTTTGTCTTAAATAAATGCAAAACACATTTTCATACTTTTAAGCAAATAGATCATCCATCCATCCATCCATTTTCTATCCCGCTTATTCCTTTTCAGGGTCGCAGGGGTCTGCTGGAGCCTATCCCAGCGCATTTTATGGCGAGAGGCAGGGGGATACACCCCAGATGGTCGCCAGCCAATCGTGGGGCACACACACCATTCACACACCATTCACACACACACTCACACCTATGGGCAATTTAGACCCACTGCTCCACCGTGTCGCCCCAAATAGATCATTTTAAGTTTAAATAGTTCATAATCCCTTTGATTTGTAATTCCACTTAGTGTCAGGTAATGTTTTAGTGCTTGTATCAAAACTGCCTGAGTCAAACTTTGGCAGCTCGTGTTTTTGAATTCTAATAAGTGTAATTAGCCAGTGACACGGGCAGAAAGACAGGATGATGCAGCAGTGCTAGGAGAGTAAAGCTACGCAAATAACCTCAGTTTGGCCAAAAAATGACTCAGGCAATTATGCTATGAGGTCAACACTATGCAAAAATATTTTTTTCTCTTAATAAATTAACATAACACCTCACAGTAAACTAACAAACTAACAATTTTCTTAATTTGACGAATCCAAGTGGTCCTTTATGGTGTCTACATTCATGTCGTGTCTCTCCATGGTAATTAACAGTTTTCCTTAAGGGTTTGTGTGAAGTCAATTCAGTCTGCTTCTGCTGTGTTGAAACCCATTTTTTGCTGAAAATATTGACTGTCAGGCTTTACTGAAAGCTGGCACACACTGGGTATTTTCATTCGTGCGACTCACTTCTGTGGTTGTCTCTATACTTGTGAGTCACTATCTGGATTGCTGCTGAGTGGGTCACAAACACTTAGTTTTATTGGGCAAAGGCACAAGAAATTACGATAATATGAACGCACAGTGGAAACATTCATCCCACCCATCCAGCTTCTATACCCATTTATTCCTCACAAGGGTCATGGGGTCAGCTGGAGCCAATCCCATCATGCTTTAGGCAAAGAGGCAGGGATACACCCCAGAGTGGTTGCCAGTCTACCGTGGGCCGCACACACACACATTCACTCACAGCTACAGGCAAGTTAGAGTCTCCAATTAACCTCAGCATGTAAACAACCCACACAGACACGAGGAGAACATGCAAACTCACAATCTCACACAGAAAGTTTTTTTGTCTGATGAACCTGTATGTTTCCTCTATTTGAAAGAATAATGCTTCAGCGTAAATGAATGCACAGATCTCTTGTAATATATCACTAAAGTCACGCCACACTATTGATAAGAACCTCACATCTCAGTCTTTCAGTCGCTTGACTGATTTTTCTGCATTCCAGTTACCTGGATACAGACCTTGTTGGTCTGCATCGAGAGGCAGACGCAGAAATAAGAAGCTGTCACAACTTTGTTGAAAAGCTTTTATTACCTCAAAGTGGGTCAGTGGAGCAGAGGGCTCCAGTGCAACACGTCAATCTGTGACATTTAGGCTAATTATAATCACGAGGTGATTATCATCAAGATGAGATTCTTATAGCTTCTTCCTATTTTTTTTTTACCCCCCCCTCCTCCTCACATTCAGCCATTCTGGCTTAGTTCTATTTATGATATTGCTGTGTTGTTCTTCATACGCAGACCACAGTCCCAGAGAGTCCCCCCTCCACCTGGCCGTGCGGTGGCGTCTGTGTCGGCTGGCGGAGCTGCTGCTGTGTCAGCCGGGGGGTCTGATGGCCGTCAGCCTGCCGAACGAGGACGGGGTGACGCCTCTGCAGCTGGCGCAGGCGGCAGGGAACGCGGAGCTCCTGGAGCTGCTTGCACAGTAAGCCCGGGAGAGAAAACGCTCACAAACACGTCGCTTTCTCACAACCTTTCCCTCGGAGAGGGAGTTTTGCACAAGTTCGAAGCGAGCTATTACCAGGGATAATTTGCATTCTTTAGATTGCTTAAACACCTGTTAGTATTAGCTTTCATACTCAGGAATGTTTTGTGGTCAAATAAGGCTGACTCCGGATCCATAAATCATTAGCACAGCGTTATGAGCCTGCCAGCTCGAGAAAAAGGGAAGCATCATCTGCACTGAGTGAATACTTGTAGAGAGAGAAGCTTTGAATCACAAGAAGCAAGTTGAATAATAAACTTACCCTTGGTTTTTCTTCAGTTCTTTCTCTTCGCTTCTAATTGTTTAAATGGTGTTGTCACGCAAGTACTCTTTTCTCCATTCATAACTGTGATTAAATGGACTCACCTGCCTCACCGCAGCCCACCCAACCCTCTGGCCACGCCCCCCGCCGGCCTGTCCCAGGTGTGGGTCGACCGGTCCCGCTTGCTGCGGTTCTGCCATGATACGGGGAACCTGACGCTGACTGTCAGACAAAACCTGAGGTGGAGCTCGGAGGAGAGCCGGCACGCCGACATACTGCTCCTCAGAGACAGGATCAGAGATGAAGACTTCCTCAGAGAGGTCAGTGCTGTCCAGTGGGATCAAAACTTCCTTCTTTGGGAAGACCTTGTACATGAATAGAAAACCATTTTTTTTGTGCAACCAAAATAAAACCTGGTGGATATTTCTATGTAAAGTAAGTGGAATGGAGTTTTAGGGTTCTAGTTTACTGTTTTTTTCTATGTACATTTCTTTCTCAGATCAGAGCTCTGAGGAGGGAACCGGTGGGGACCATCCTAGGGAGGGAACAACTAGTGGACAATCCTGCAGAGAACGGTATCATACTTTGCTTTCATGTGGCAATGGCAATCTGCCATTTTTTCTTTTGCACTGGTGGTTTATGTGGCCAGATACAGTGATTTGAAATAGAAATAGACTGCCCCCCTCTGGGGATTAAGAGTACTGCAAGTCTATAACAAAAAAAAGAAAAGATGAACCTGAATGATCCCATTGGGTGAAATACAAAGAATAAAAAATGCAATTATGTATTTATTAAACATTATTATAGTAATTTCTAAAAAGTGATGAAGTGACAGATTTTCCTATGATGTCTGCCACAAAATGTTTGAAGCTCAAATGTAAGAAATCATTACATTTATTTATAAGAAAATTTCACCCAGTTATAAGTAACAATAGATTAATCCATCAACAGGAAACAGTTTATTCACATTTAGTTTTTATTCATAGAGCAAACTGGTAAATTCTCGTGTGGTCCAGCTTCTTAAATTAAAGGATTATCATATTTTCTTTATATCATTGTAAAATAACTGCTTTTGTTGTAAGAATGCTAAAAAAAGAAGAAGCTGTTTGGAGATATCACCCAACGATTAATTAGTCAATAATAAAAAATAATAATTAATTGCAGCCCCATTTAAAGATACACAAGTCAAACTGTAACTAAAGAATAGACAAGTTAGGAAATTGAAATATGGACAATGACAGTGTCCTTTACACAGTTATCCCTTCTACCTCTCTCTCCCTTTTTTTGTGTAAGGCATCTTTAGAGCTGCTGGCATCAGTGTTTTAGATTTGGGTAAATATGTTTTGTGGTCATGCTGAGGCACAAAAACACCATTGTCAGGTGTTGATCCACAAACTCTGACACGATACATCCTCTCCTTTGCTTTCTCTTCCTCCTCCCATGACATTTTTCTTGTCTCCAACTTTCCCTCCTGACCTATTTAACCTTCACGGGTCGCTACCGCTTCCCTCTCCCGACATATCCTGCCTTTATATTTATTCGTGACCCCCGGGCTCCTTTTCAAACCCACCCAAACACTGAGTTTTGTGCGTTGCTGCCTCATTTCTGGTAAGTGATCATAACACTGTGTCCTTTGATCTGGGAAACACATGGTAGTTACATGAAGAGAAAGGAGATCAAGCCCATACGGTAAGTATACCCTCAGGTTATGAAAAGAAATAAAAAAATAAGACTGTACAGAGTACATATATCATTAAAACCATGAATTCGATCTTACTCGAGTCTCTTTTGAAGTTGAATGGCTGCGTCTGTTCTCTCCTCTTTCAGGTCTGTATCCTGATATCACTGGAGAGAACTCCGCTGCAGAAGAAAATGTGAGAATTTGACAGGACAATGTGTTTTTGTTAGACCATTCCACAAACACAGGCTTACAAACTACCGAATGGCACTTTTTATAAAGCGCAAAAAATGAACTGTCGCTCAAACGTCTCACAAAACAACTAATTTTGTGCCTTCGTCTGCTGTACTTTGCAGCAGCGGTTTTAATTAAACATTTCAAAATGGTTCTCATCCATGAACATCTGCATCAGAACAAGGCAATGACTTCTCCCTCCCTTCCCAGGCCCTCAATACTCAGCATTGTTTTACTCTCATTGTTGAGGTGTTGCAGCCGCCACCTGGCACAGATTGCTGAATAACTGACTTTGTGAGCGGTCAAGTGTGTGTTTGGCCTTTTTTTTTTTTTTTTAGAGGTGTGGCGTGCGCACATGACTCTGGTCATCCTAGCAGACCTGTTATATGTGGTACAGATGGTTTCCTAATTGATTTTTCTCTGTCACACACCTAAGCAGACACTTGTGTTTTTGTACTTTACTCGTTTTTTTTTTTTAAAGTTTTTTCAGTACGCCGCTTGCGGCCTTGATGGAAAACTCTCACTGTGTAAATGAGTGCGTGCATTTAGTGAACGGTTCCCTGTTTCTGTGCACAGGACGACGAGGAGCCGCTGATGTTTTCCCTGAATGAAGAGGACCAAGCAGACGAACCTTCTGACTCTGGTAAAGGCTTATTCTATTTTTAACATTCTCTATAACTTCATAGTAAGCGTCTTGTCAGGAGGGGCAGCTCTTTCTGAATATGGCTTTAATTTCACAGCTCGCGGTGCCTTCAGCTGTGCCTCATGTTTTGCGGAGAGACTGAAACTGATCATTGTTGTTTTAGGTGGTATTATAGTTATAGGAAGTTATCCAAGCAGCTTCCAATCATTAAGCGAGTCCAGCAGCAGGAAACATTTCCTTTCCTGAACACTACTTGGAATTCAACTCCTAATCCTCCAGCATGACCGTCTACCTTCCCCACTGACTGCGGGATCACATTTCAGCCCCCTCGCCTGTCTCACCCCGCTCCTCTGGGGGTTTTTATGGAGGCTTGTCACTGTGCATTCGCTGTGATTGTGGCACTCAGAAGGAATTTTCTTTTTAATGCAACAAGCAGGAAAAACACATTGAGCTAATCCAGACTCACCTTATTCCTGCCGAGGGGACAGGAGACATGAACTAGGTGGCTGGAGGTGGCTTCATTCTGGGCTGTTCCTGGACGGGAAGGGAAGGATTTGGGAGTGGGAACATCCTGCGGGTTAATAATTGGCTTGTATTGCTGCAGAGCAGACTCTGATGCCTCAGTGTAAGAATGCTGTGGTTACAAGCTGAGGCTTGGGGCTTTAAAACACTTGGCGTTCTATCTGCAATCTTAACTGCCTTGCGGCCAGCAATGTTTCCATACTATACGGTTTTGCCGTTTGTACGATGCACGTGTGTACATGTGGGCTGTCGGAGGATTTTCACATTTTCTGTGCATGTCTTTGAAGAGCGTGCCTGCGACCTCGGCCGATCCCTTCAAACGCCTTCTGTGGCTCAGACGCATCGCATTGGTCATCGGGTTGATCTCTGCTTTCTTCCAGTTTCCCCCTAAATGGCGTGTTTGAGTAAAACAATAGCTCAGGCTGAAAATGACTCATGGTTTTGTATGTGTTATTCTTGAGGGATTAAAATGCATATTTGACCCTTGAGGATGTGCGAATTCCTCGCGAGGCATTCCAGGGCCGTCGAAGCATTACAACCGACTAGCAGAGCGTGTATTTTGATTCCAGTCAGTGTTTTTTATCGCCTGCGATATGGCCACTTGGCTCGGGCTAATGCGTCATCAAATAGACAGACAAGTCTCTGTAGCCAGGGGATGAGGAATTTGGAGTGTAGCTGTCATGTTCCCCCTGTCTTCTTGATGTCAGCTCTTCCTCTGCCTCAAATTTTAAACTCGCTTTATTGGCGTCAGAGCCGTAATCATTGTGCAAAAATTGCCAAAACAGGTTAGATAAGATTTAAGCAGCATACATTTGAATTTGTATAGAATCTTGACCTCCATCCTTCGGCCTCCCCTCCCCTTCCTCCCCCACCTTTGCCCTCCTATTGCCCCCAAAAATTCAAATACCCCACCCAAAACACACACTTGCCTCCTACATACACACACACACACCCGTGTGCCCCCCGCCACATCCCATCCTCCCAGGTCAGCAATTTAATGCGAGTTTAGTGAACAAACAGCAAATGACACTTCATCCTGAGGGTCTCTGCTCCCCCCAGCCGAAGAAAGGAAGGAGGTTGTGTGTGTGTGTGTGTGTGTGTGTGTGTGCGTTTGTGTGTGTGTGTGCATGTATACACTTGTGTATTTGAGAGGGATAATGTGATGGGGAAGAGCACTCTGAAGGGGGCAAGGAGTATAGAGTGGGGTGGGGGCTGTTGGTGGTTAAATGGGGGTTGCCAGGGTTGCGCTGAATGCAGTTCTCCAACGCTTGTTCACATCCCAAAGGAGAAGAGAGTGGAGCCGTGTGAGAACGGTGTGTGTGTGTGTGTGTGTGTGTGTGTGTGTGTGTGTGTGTGTGTGTGTGTGTGTCTGTGGTGACCAAGAGAAAGGGATTTATGATATGGATAGTTTGGCCTTGTGACAGCAGTCGATGAGTTGACACCAGCAACGCTCAGAAGATCCTCCGACCCCAGCTGAGTGATCTAATTGGAGAACGGAAAAAAAGGATTAAACCTCACACCGAGCCCACAAAGGCAGCATTAATGTTCACTAGTACAGTTCCAACAAGCCCCCCTCACCCCAACCCATCAATGCCCCTCCTCTCTCTCTCACACACACACACACATATACAGAAACATTTCTAACGTCTCTCTATAGTCGCAGTGTCCCTCTTTTTCTCCCACCTCGGCGTACGGTCTGCCTCCAGAAACCCTTCTCGTCCTCCTTTTTCTGCCACATTCCTCCGTTTATGTGCTTACATAAACCCGCGTTTGGCCCCCTTTCACAGTCCCGTTGTCTCTTAAAAATCCCCCTCAGTAGCTCATTGTCTTTCCTCTGCCACCCCTAGTCAAACTTTGTGCGTATTCTCGCTGCTGCGAATGGAGCACTGTACTCCTGCAAGTTGGCAGGAGGAGGGAGAGGAGGAGGTGGTGTGTGGGGGGGGGGGCATGGAGAGGGAAGGAGAAAACAGCAGCGGCTCTCACTGCTGTCTCCATGGTGAGGCTGCTGACCTGGCAGTCTGCTCCCCCTCCGTGCTCCAAACCCCCTTCCCCCCCCCTCCTCTCCCGGACTCAAGTTTGGCTTTGACATGCTAAAACATAGAGAAAGAGAGCGGAGCGGATCGCTGAGGACTCTCCTCAGACGTGGCATCGTGCATATCCCCCAGAGACAATCATGAACTCACGGGGGGTTAATGACCCCCCCCTCCCTGCGTGTGTGACGCTCGCCCCGGCCGAAGCCGTCCGCCCTGGTGTTTGACTTTGCCGTGGCTTCTGAAGTCACTCCCGTGTTTGACTTTAAGTCTCTGCTTCTCTCCCTCCTTCAGTCACTTTTTCCGGCCATCAGTACCCTCCTCCCCCTGCTCCTGTCAGCATGTGTTGATTTCGTCCCCCCTCTCCCTCCATACTGCGTGTGTGTGTGTGTGTGTGTGTGTGTGTGGTAGATGAGTGACTGGCTGAGACAGCGGAGGACTAGAAGGATCCAAAGTTGCCACAGATTTAAGAAAAGCAGTCGGGAGGGAAGGAGGACAACGTGTAGATATGCTGTAGAGGGGGGGAAAACGGCATTGGGGAGACAGGAGGTCGGTCCCGGTTCTGTCGGACGGTCGGTTCAGAGCCCTGGAGGGGGGAAGGGGAGGCTTTCAAGGGGGAGGGGTGGACCAGGGGGGGAACATGCTGGCGTACTCCTGAAGTGTCAGTGTGTCTACAGCAGGACTCTGGGAGAAGGACCCTGCAGCTAGAAGCAGTCTGATCCACCAACGGGGGAAATGGATGTAAACTGAGGCATTTATTTATACACGTTGAGCCGCTCGGATTAAGGTTTCTCCCACGGAAGACAGTAAATCATGGATTCTGACTCGGACTCCCCCTTCAACTACTCCTGGCCCTCTTTTCCAAGGATGAGGATGCGCAGGAGAACGGGCAAAAAAGGTAGCAACCGGCACTGCTAGATGTGTACATCTGCCTCACATTCAAAGTTACATTTAGATAAGTTGCCGCGAATGTCAACTGGATCGCTCTTCATTTCACAAACAGAATTAGAACACACAAGTGTTACCAGTGTGTTGACTCATGCGGCGTTTGACAGACACAAGATGAGTGGAGATTCATTTCAGAAAAGGAATGCCGCTGGCTTGTATACATGGCGTTTTCTATCTCCTTATAGCCGCATGATTAAACCGATGGCGATTGGAAGCCTTCACTGCAAACCGCCCTCATGGCAGACACATGTCACTGTTCGCTGTGGAACAATAAAGTTAAATTTAGACTGTTTCCCATTACACATTCATACTCACAGGCATCCAACTGCGGCGCAGTCAATCACAGTGAGATGGCTGCATGTTTGCCGGTGATGTAACCCGATAGCTGACAGTACGTTGGGGAATGTCAGACGTCTGCTCCAGGCTGATTGAGTGGGTTTTGGGGGCTTTTGACGTCTTCGGACCACACTGTTGTTTGCATGAATAAAGCCTTCGCCAGTCAGTTCTGACCTCTCTGCCGGGGTTCATGGCGTGCAAACGGGAGGTCTGAAGCGTGCCTTCCCGTGTACCTACTCCCAGGCACCTGCAGTTCACAATCACAATAAGCTAATCGATGTTTAAGTGCAGCGTTCGCGCACAGTTTATTGTCCATCTGTAAGAAATTCAAACAAAGCCCACGCTCATCCCGGTGTGCCGGTTCGTTGATTTGTCACAGAGGGTTAAAAACCAGCCGCTTAAAATAGTCCAGAGTCGAACCAGAGTTTTTTAAACAGTTTGTTGCTCGTGTGCAAAACAGTGACTGTGGCAAGGGAGAAGCAGAGAGACTGACAGACACAGAGGAAGCTCGAGTTACTGCCATGTCTGAGTCATGGCTCCACTCCAGTGGGTCTTTTCCTCATCTTTCACCATAAACCCCAGCAAGATAATCCGTGTTATTTCGTCGTAATTGTGATTGACATCGGCGAGTTTTATTATACACACTGTCTGCCTGCCTGTGCAATTCATCTGAAGAGCAGGGGAAAAAAACACTCCACCACCATATGGCCTTCCAAATGGATTTTTTTTTTAAATGCCCAAATTTTTAAAAGTCAGAATGAGCGGTTGAAACCATCCACCTGCGCCAGGTTTACTGTGATTTCAGGTGTCGGTGTGTTTCGTTGCCACAAGAGCTGATGGCTGGTCGCTCCGAGTTCACCTCTCTCCGGTTTTGTGCCGGCGTGACGCACCCGAGTGTAAACACTTGGGGGAACACACAGTGTGATGTTTGGACCGAGCCTCTCCACCGCAGGTGTCAGAACTGAGAGTGGGTTTTGTGGATCTTGGTGGCCAATTGTTTTAATGGTTTAAATAGCCCTCCCACGAGCGCCAAAGTCAAATAATCACCACCCCCCCTCTTATAAGGTAATATCGCCCTCTGTTTTGATTCTTTGTCTCAGTTTGTTATCTTCCCCTGCTCCTAATTTCTCCCAGCCTCTCTTCAAAGTCAAAGATATTTACTGCAGTGCTTAAAAAGTGATTTAAATCATAAAAGCATGAACAGCCCGGACAAATACTTTTTTTTTATACCCATAATAAACGAGCCGCTGTGTTTACACAATTAACACGTATGATTCTGTTTATCTTTTATTGTTTTTCTATTTAAGTTCCTGAGCGGCTTTCCCAAAGAGAGTGAACCTTGAGAAAAGAGTCCTTGTGACAGCCCTGCCTCCACTTTTCCATCCTGCCTCCCTCTCTCCCTCTCTCTCTCTCTCTCTCTCTCGCTCCCAGGGGTGCCCGCGGGTTGAAGGGTCACTCTCTGTGTTTAACTGCCCTGGTCTGGAAACCTGGCACTGACTGCTGTCTTTGTCTGAGTCCCTGTGCGAGCTCCAGCTCTCTCTTTCTCTCCCGCTCCGGGTCCTGCTACTGTATAGGGTTGGCGCTCACTCTGGGACACGCTCTGCATATCACATCACCCCCAAATATACCTTCTGTGGGCAAAAACCTGCACAAATAGCCCCACACACAACGCTCAGCATTCCCTTAAAACCCCTCTCTCTCTCTCTCTTACTCAGCGATAAATGCAGCTTCTCCAGCAGAGAAAAGAGGGATTTTGTGCAGCTCTAACATGTTGGTAATATGAACTCCCTGCTTCCCCCGGTTAACTAATGTTAAACACAGATCACGGTTCCTGACAGTAATGTTCACTGAGGCGGTGTTTATGGGTCAGAGGTGTGTGAAAGATTGGGCCCGTGGCAGGCAGCTGTGGCTTTGGACCCGGCCCAGAATCCCAACTATTAGGCCTGTCCGTCAAGTTCCTGCAAGTGGGTTTATACGAAACAGTATCTGCTTTCAAACAGTGGTTTGACCAACAACCAGGATCTGACCCTTCCCAGATTCGATGCAGGATTAAAACTAATCCTGCCTTTACAGGTGTTATAAATCTGGATTTGGCTTCAGTTCACACTGATACTCCAGAAGTGTTTTTTAATGACAGAAGAACATGTAGCTTTTATGATTAGCCGTTTTCTGCTAATCCCAGGCTGTGGTTACTTCTAGTATATGTTGATGTGCTGTGGCCTCTGTGTATCATGCAGTGGTCTATCCCTTTACATCTAATGTGGATGGGGCCGGATTCATCTGGTGTCCTCATCAATGGCCGCTCGACTCCCTGTTGCCTCTCAGATTTATCGGCCTCACCGCCAACAGGTAGCACGGCCAAGTGTTGGTCTGATTTATTCCCCCCTACGACCGCTCAACTTCTTTTCTTTTACTCTGCGGTGCTGGCAGCTCGAGAAACATGAATAAACGGCAGAAGTCGACTCCGGAGCCTCGGGTTCGGTCTGTTCGAGACATTTAGGTGGAAACAGCGGTGCCAAAGACATGTTTTCGCATCACTGGCATCGCTGTGAGCCCGACTTGGCTGGTGTAAGGTGAGACTGTCATTAGGGACATAATAATATAACTGAGATAATGAGGCTGCCACTTCTGGTTAGTGTGATACAGCGCTGCACCGTTACTACTGGTTGGTACGTGGTTCAGGCGTTTCTCTTTTCTTTCTCAACGCTATATAACGCAGTCAGCTCCTGAATGTGACCACAGTCTGGTTCTGTTGGGCTGTTTAGAACCTCCACTTACGGGTAGAATTGTAAAAGTTATGAGCAGTCAGTGGGGGATTTGCTTGTTCTTTGGTGAGCTTCTAATATTGGTAGCTCACAGACGAGTACACAGAGATACTCCAGAATACTCAGAAAAGTGCAGGAAAGAAGTTATTTGCCAAGACATGTTTGATTAGTTAGAGTTTGAGACACAAAATAAATCAGTTTCAGACAACTGTGGGGAAAATGGGCTAAAATCAACCAATAGTATGTATAACTCAAATGGATATTTTTCAAATTACATTCTATATGAACATATATGTATGTACCCAATGAGTGATGAGCATTCAATTCAATTTAATTCAATTCAGTTTTAATTGTACAAATCATGTATTCGCACCAAAGGGCTTTACAGTTTTTTAGAAGTAACACAACATCCTCTGTCCTTAGAGCCTTGCATCGTACAAGGTTACACTCCCTTAAAAAGCCCCAACAGGATAGAAATTCAGTGAGTAGAGAAATAGAATGAAAACACATGCTTCTGTACAATGCACATGATGCTATGGTCTTTTACTTGACTTCAAAAACTGCCTGTTTATTGTAAATTCTAACATTATTTTTCATACTTTACTTCAGCTTTTAGTTTTTTTTTTGCATATTCGTTGTCGGTTGTGTTGTGACTGCTGACGTTCTCTCAGCCTCTTTGTGTATGGAAGCTCTTTCCCTCGCCTATGCCTGAAATACCCTCTTAAGAAGTCGTGTTGTGGAGAAGCCGTTCTTTGTACCGAGCAACATCCCGGAGGGAGTTGTGACCGTGTGTTTTGAGAGCAGGAGTGTTTTTTTCCCCGTGTTTAACAGTGAAACCAGGCCTGCGCTCACAGTGACTCCACTGTGCTGAAATCACCTTCTCAATGCTACTGTGTGCTCGCCATGGAGTTATTTCCACCCGCCGCTGCATGTAAGAAACATGCCCACAGATGCCCCCTCACAAGTCCACGCACACCCACTCACGTGTGTGTGTCTGTGTGTGTGTGTGTGTGTGTGTGTGCAAAAAGCCGTTCAGACTGACACACATACAAACATGCATGCATGCATACACACACGCATTGTCCCGAACAATGACATGCAACAGCCCAGGATGTCTATGTCACTTCCTGTGTTTGTGAGGAGTTATTCGGTGTTACTGTGGAAACCAAATGTAATATTGAACCCCCCCCACACACACACACACCCTGTGGCTCCCTCCCTCTCTGCAGAGAAAAGCCAGTCCATAAGGGAGAGCCAGGCCTCGTCCCCAACCATGGCTGCAGCTGCCAGACTGTCAGCGATGATCCACTCCAAAGACAGAGTCTACGCCAACGCCATGCTGGTGGACCAGGTGAGTTGGGCTGAAAATAAGCAGATGTAAGCCTCTACATTTGCAGCATGAGTGCAAATATACAGTGTCTTTCTACAACTTAAAAAGAAAAAGACGAGACTGGGTTGTGAGGTGGTGTGAAAATTGTGCCATAACAGGAGTGTCAGATTAACCACAGATTAACCAACCACTAACGTTCACTCTCTCATGTTTCTGCACCAGGTGGATGACGCTGACATTAAGTACCACTCCCCGGGGGAGAAAGAGGTGAGCCCGGGCTGGGACTCCTTCCCCGTGGCCCCCTCTGACTCGGCGAGCTGGCCCAAGAACCGATACCCGCCCTCGCCGCAGAACGGGGAGCGGGGCCTCAGCGTTGTGGGGGACCATGCGGAGCTGTCCCCCTGCGTCTCTCCCCGCTCGCCCTCATCTCCTTTTGCCTCCTCCCCGACTTTTCCTTCCTCCCCCTTGGCTTCCGCCTTCCGCTTGCTGGAAGGAGGACAGAGGCGACAGACGCAGCCCTGCTTTCCAGTCTCTCCCGCGTCGAGTCGCAGAGGATGCAGTTTGCCAGCGGCGGCGCGGGGCCTGAGGTAGGAAGAAGCTCCTGTTGAATTATTATCCAGAATTTAATGGCAGGCAAGGTGTTGTAACTGTAGAAATTTGTATGTGATACTGGTTTAATTTTTTTATGTTCAAATGTTCCCAAAAAAGTGAGAAAGACCACAAACTCATCCCAACGTATTAGGTGTCACCTGTTTGGAATTTCAGCAAAGCGTTTTTTTATATGGTTCAGTGATTGTAGTCATCGATGGTGCGGAAAGTGACAGGAAGCCTAGACACAATCGAGCTGTTTGTGTACTGAAGTTTCTCCGTACATTCCTTCCAGTTTCCTCCGTGCTGCAGGATCTTCTGTGTTAGGTCAGAAGCTGGCAAAGCGCTACGTGGGTCAAAGCCTTGTTTTAGAATGGATTTATGCATGATGGCTGTCCATGGTTTAGATAGATTAAATCTGGTACTTTAGTTGAGCCTTAAACAAGTTGTGTCTAATTGTAACGTGCAACGACAAGACTTCAGCAGCGTCCTGAAAACCCATTGTCTTGCCTTGTGTGTATGCGTCTGTGTTTGTGGGATATAGCCCTAGTCTTGAGTGTGACAGTGGAGAGGAGGACATACTGGGGCATTCCTACCCCTGCTCGTCATTAAAGAAGCAGTCCGTCCTGCGCCACAGCTCAGGAGAGGAGAGGGACTCTTTCGACACGTCCCCGGACCTGAACAGCACTCACAAGCCCAGCCAGGTACACATATAAACATGTTGTTTTAAATATTGAGAGAGAATGTTCTTAATGCGTGAGATAAGATACGATTTAAGAGGTTCCATGTAGAATCCTCTGATTCTGACACCTCTTTGCTCTTGAATAAGAAATTGAAAGAAAGTTATATCAACTAGTTTCCTGTTTAATAATGCACAAGACATAGTTAATAGATTTTTAAATATGTCATTTTCTGCCGTTTCTCGTTCAAAACCAGAATGAAAGATGCAATCGATGATACTATAAAGTCACAAGAGTTCATGGGAGCTGCTGCAAACATTAACTCAGCTTGTTTCTCTAATAACTTAAGATCAGACCTTCAGAAGGTTTTTTTTAAACTGCGGACTAATCATGCTCAGAGGTCTTTGTCTCCAAAACAAACAGATCCGGTTGAAGCTAAATAAAACAGTTTCACCTTAAAGAAAGCAGCCTTTTCTCTCTAATGCTGTTCAGGGAGGTGATGTGAACATTAGCCTTAAGATCCAAACGTTCAGGAGGTTTTACCAGGAGCTGAATTATCTGCAGATGTCTTTCCCTCTTCTCCAAAGCAAACAGACTCGGTCATTAAAAGGTAAAAATGCTAATGTTTGCTTTGCTTGTTGCTCTGATAATTTAGGATCCAGTCGTGGACTATTTAAATTCTTTATCAGATTTAAGATAGTTCAAAAACAACCCAAATGAAAAACGTGTATTGTAAAAATATGGTATAAGACTGGATAATATTTTAAAAAATGTTATGCACAGAGGGGATACAGATAAGTTGATGAAAAGATTTGGGAATGTTGCAGAATGTTGCCTACCAGAGATTTCATTTTATATATGATATAAACACCTAAGTCCAGACTGTCAACAGCTCAGTGCTGTGACTGACAGGCGATGTAGTGAGCGGATCGCCGGCCCTGCAGCAGCAGCGGCGCACGACGCTCGGCACGTTTCAGGACAGAACCTGCGAACGTTTTCCTGCCGCTGATGATCTAATCTGCCTCTCGCTCAGGACGAGGAGGAAGCCGAGGTGCGTCTGCGTTCCTACTCCTACTCCTCCCCCAAGGCCAAGCCTTCGCGCCCGCTGCTAAACCGAGACGCAGCCATCACCGACCTGGCAGAAGGTGGGTGAACTTTGACCCCACCCCTCCCCCCTCCTTCCCCCCTCCTTCCCCTGTGATCTTTCTGTTCTTGGCGGCCAGCTGAGTGGACACATGCGCCACATGTCTAACAGGGAGAAGACCGGACAGGTGTCATAAATCTACAGAACCTCTATGAAGTATATGTGTGTTCAGCGTCCGCCCCCTGCTGTGATCCAGCACCGCTACTCGTGTGTGTGTGTGTGTGTGTGTGTTCATGCACAGCATTAAGGCCGTGTTTTATCCCGTGTAGATGGTGCGTTCAGCGGTAGCGGCCGCTCTCTTCTTCAAGCCTTATCTCTCTCTAAATCCCTCTCTCGCCTCAACCAAGTTAGTAAGTACAAGAGCAGTGTTCGGCGAATGCATTGCAATGCATCTCTTTGCTCTTTTTGGTGCAGCACGGGGTAAGCTGGTGGTTATAGGGTTGCACGATTAAGTGGGTATAACTACACTGTAGTATAGTATATTGAAACTTTTCATGCAGCAATGTAGAATATTAAACACATTCACACAAGATGATAAATCCAAATACAAAGTATTGAACCTGTCACGTTTAGGTGAAGGACGCAATCATTTTGCTCTAAAATCGTTTTCTAATCGTAGTCCGTATTGTGCAGCCCTGTATCTGTGGTGAGATCTAATTACTGGACTCAGAGAAGAATGTGACCATTATTGTTTTGAATTGCAGAGTGCAAATCAAAACAACAGCAGACTTTTTTCCAAAGCTCGATGGCAAATACTTTCATTCTTAGTGATAAAAGAATCCAAAAATACTAAATTATATTATATAATGGCTGACTAGTGAGGGTCTGAATATTTGTGCATTTGTTTTTGTTTTTTTTATTTTCCTCAGGCTTTGGAAAAGTGCTCTCTGCAGAACTCTTAAAGATCCTCCGAAGGAGGAGTTGTTTCTGCTCTGTTTTGCTTCAGTTGGTACATGATTTGTTTCGTTTGTCTCTTGGTTTTGATTTTTTCCATTTCTGCTGTTGACTCTTCCTTCAAGACAAAACTCCTGCGCTGTGTTAGGACTTTCTCTGTAGGGGTTTGCCACATCCAGACGTTTGCAGGGCTTCTTGTATTTACTCGTGACTCAGCTCTGATTGGGGATGATTGTTTTTAACCCTCTTGTCTGATTCAACTGACAATCTGTAATAATGTCTTCAACTTCAATGACATATTTATTTCTGGGCCTCTCATTTGCCTTCTCCCTGTGCCTCTACATTACAGAGCAGAGAGCATTCAGCCTGACTGACACTCCCAGAGAAAAGAGGTAAAACCAGCGTGTTGTTGTTTTTTTTCTCAGGCGGGATACACGCATCTGTGCAGGGATTTACTCGACTCTAGAGCGTCATTGTCCACCAGTGGTTAGAGATTGGCTCAGATAGATCCGCATGTGTGTATGCATCTGTGTCTTCAGAGTTAAACCTGTGGTCAGGGTCTAGCTGGGCAGGATGTGACATACTTCCTGTTGCTGGGGCCGGGGCCAGAATACGGTCTGATTTCAACCTCAAAATAACCCTGAGTAAACAGCAAAAAAAAAAAGCTTACACCGTTCCCGGACTTTCAGACCTCCGAAGCACTGATCTCATTTTCGGAACCATCAGATGTAGTGAATACGCGATGTCTGTTGCTCCTGATGCTTTCATTTGCTCAATTTTCCCTTACTGTGTTTTAATTTCACACATGCCACACTGACTATTCATTTCATGATTTATTTCATTTCATTGCCTCATGAATGTATCATGCTCTGATGCTGTAATACATTTTGTTCACTAATAACCATGCATTGCTAACAGGGGAAACATGTTAGAGGATCTTATAAGGCAATTAGATCATAACAGGTCATTAAGTTATTTTATTAGAGCATAATAATACTGCAGCAACACCAGCCTGGACAGACTCAGTATCCACCCGGGTGTTGTTATATTTTATTTTGTTACCAAAACACTAATTAGCAGAGATGTGACTATCTACATGCAAAAGCTGGAGTCATCTCACTTTCCCATACGCACAGCGTTTCTTTTATTTCCTCTATTAATAGATGACAGACATGTTGATAAACATCTCGAGTCTCCCGATGAGCCCCAAAAAAAAAAAGCCCCCTAACAACAGCTTGGTCTGAGGTGTGTTATATCCACGCAGGGTTTTGGGTTTCCGTAAGCGGGCCCAGTCAGCAGAGGAGGAGAGCAGCGCGTCACTGCAACACCTCACCCTCACAGAGTTCCTCAAAGAGTATGTTCTCACCACGACGGCCGCCCCCACTCTGCATGTGTGGCCTAACCCGTTCTAACGCCGCCGCACAACCACCCCCCCGCCACTCATTCATTAACCACATAGATTCTCTGCAGCTGTACTTGGTAATTAATCAATCCCCAGACTTAGAGTGTATTAACACGTTCGTGTGTCAGGTCATTATGTTTGATGCATGTGTTTTTCTTCTTAACACTCTGTCATTGTTGCCTTTCACCTCGAGTGGCTAATGTAACTGGCTTAAGCTGCTGCGAATAGCTGACACGTTATTAATTGCATTTTGTCAAGGTCACGCTATAAATAGCATCCACTAGAGTCCATAGTGACTTCCAAGCATGCCAAGCATGTTGTTAAGAGTAATAGTCCGTGGACCAGGGGTCCTGGAAGATTGTGTGTACATTCTTTCATTTCAGCATGACACCAAAGTCCCGGATGCATCTTTGTATATGAAGAGTATTAATATGAGGTGTGCATGTTGGACCGGACAGGCCAGTGGTGCCGTGGTTCACTGACTGACTGCCTGTTCACACTGAAACAGGATCGAGGATGAGGAGTGGGATAAGTACATAATCCCATCCAAAGTCGAATCTGAGAAGTACAAAGTGAGCCGGACCTTCAGCTTCCTGAAGAACAGGATGTCGAGCACTCGCAACAAAACCAAGGTGAGGAAACTCATCGGCCTGAACCTGGGAGGGGGGGGATGCCTTTTGGGAAATTTCACCTCCACACGTGTAAAGTGTGAGAGTGGAAAAGTGGGGACACTCATCAAACAAAGAAAAAGAAAGAGAGCTGAAAGGCTGGCTGCATAAAGTAGTGCTGTAAAAGGTTTACCGCCCCCCTTCCTTTCTCTCTCTGTCAGGCATGCCGCGTCAGAATTCCTGTGCCGGGCAGCCGTTGTCTGTGCCCGGTGCCTTTATTTGGTGAGGGAGAAAATTCCCTTCTTCTCAGGTCTTAGCAACGGGACGCAGTGAAAATATCCTCTTACATAATGCAGAGACCCCCAGCGCAGCACGAAGGAACAAAACACATTCCATAGTACGCGCTCCGTCCCTCTAAACACGCGTGCATATGTCACGGGGACATGTCAGAAAACAAACATGCACTCTATGGCCTCGCCGTGAAGTTTGAAAATGAAAATAAACACGGCTCAATCACACACACACACACACACACACACAAAGGGATCCCCAATCCAGCAGTGTCCACATGGACTTTAACAAAGTAAACAGAAAAGTTCACTTTATCTCTACTATTTCCTCTTTTAACGGGTGTGTTACAGCAAGAGGACGAGTGTATTTTATGATGTCTGTGCGTGAACCTCACTAAAATTAAAAGTTGTCCTCCTGTTCCAGGTGAAGGGGAAGGACGTGAAGGAGGGAAAGGAGAAGGCGGGAGCCGCCAACGGGCACCAGTTTGTTCCCGTGTGTCCGCCTGGCTCGGCTCTCTGTGTGGCCTGTGATAAGTCTGTTTCTGGGAAGGAGCTGCTGCAGTGCTCCAGTGAGTATTTTTTATGTGCCCCCGCGGTGGCCCGAGCTGTTTAGGGTTTCTGTAAATCTCTCCGCGCGTGAAAGACGTCAAGTCAGTTTTCTTCCCTCCACAAAGTCGACATCGATCATGCTTGTTTGTCAGTGAACTGGTGAAGTTATCTGGGATCTCATCTGCTCTCGTCCCACAGACTGTTTCCTGAGCGTCCATAAGAACTGTCGAGAGGCGGCGGCCGCCTGTGGAAAGGTAACAGCCAACCACATTTGGCCTCAGGACACAAAGAGCAAGAGCAATGAATCATTTAAAACTTCTCATGTAACTTATTTTCTAGCTCAAAACAGTAAGGTCATATATTTTTGAATTGTTGCATTGTTTTGCAAATCAAGCAATCACACAGAAAGCACTTCTTCAACACCAAATGCCTATAAAAAGTTTTATATTTTGACGCTTTTACCAGACTAAAAAAAAGAAATAAATCAGCTGCTGAAGCACAGGCCGGTTGATAGGAGCAATTACAACTAGAAGAGTCATTTTGGGGATTTGTCTCCTCACTCTTTTTGTTGAGCTTAAAAAGATTGATTTTGTTTTCACTTCAACCGCAACAACTTGACGTTTATTTCATAATAATAAGACAACGTGGTATCAGCTGGACTGTGAGGTGCTAGAGGAAGCGCTCTTTCACTGAGGCCGATTTGACGTAAAGGTTTTCTCACCACCTGGTACGCCAAGATCAGACTAGCCAGGTTCAAGGGTTAGGGTTAGCAGCAGCAGATCAGCTTCAACAAGACCTGACGGTACTGAGACAGAATAATGTCCCCTCAAACCACCGCTTATACTTTTTTCTCACAAAATAAATTGCCTCATTGACAGAGAGACGCTGTAAATTATGTTATTCAGTCAGTGTTACAGCTATAATAAAAATCCAAATTGTTATGCAGGTTAATAAAAAATAAAATAAAATAAAACTTTAGTCAGATTTGTTCATTTATATATTTATATTTACTGAAATGGGGCAACAGCTGTACATAAAATCTCGTGCCCAAAAGGCGGCTCTGTAGTTGTGTCCAGTAAAAACATGAGCTTCACTTTACATTCAGACAAGTTAAGGTAGAAACTACTAGAGCTGCAACAATGAACACATGAGTTTCCATTTATTACAATATTCTATCTAAATAACAACGTATGCACTATTTTGATAATTGATTTAATCAATTTGAGACTTCTTTAATAAGGAAATGTCCAAATTCTCTGGTTTTTGTTTCTCAAATCTGATTATTTCCTGGTTCCTGGTCTCTTATAATATAGCAATAGTAATAGTGGGTTGTGGCATTCTTAGGTTCAATCATCAGCTTTGATAATCACTTATCATTGTTTTACACTGTTGATTAATCTTTTTAATAAGAAATGATTGATCACTAGACCAGGGGTGGGCAACCTTGGTCCTAGAGAGCCGCAGTGGCTGCAGGTTTTTGTTCCAGCCGAGCAGTAACACACCTGATTCTACTGATCAACCATTACAGCAGAATCAGGTGTGTTACTGCTCGGTTGGAACAAAAACCTGCAGCCACTGCGGCTCTCTAGGACCAGGGTTGCCCACCCCTGCACTAGACGCTCTGTTAGATTTCATCTATGCGACCAACATTTATCTTCTAACAGTCTGGCTCAAAATGTTCCCCATTGCTGCCAGTTTTTGTGAAATGCATTCTGGGATGCTGTCCCAAACTTCAGGCGATCAACTGTATAATTTCACCGATCGGCCGAACACTTATTCAGTCGTGAACGTTTGTTGTTTTAGAGTCCGGCTAAAAAACAGGAGTATTCTGATTTATGGCTGTTGATGATTATACGATTGTATGTTTCCTCAGAAGCCGCAGGAGAGGAATGCAGCGCTGATGAAAAGCAAGACCATGTCGCTCCCACAGAGTGAGTCAGAAATTACCGTGTGTGTCCCCCCCTGACTTCTCCTCCCTCTGTCTTTGCCTCATTTAGTTTTAACTGTCCTCCCTTGTTTCTCCTTTAGTAGATTAAGTAAACCATTTTTCCTCGCCCCCCGCTCTCCCCTGTCGCTGTTGTTCTTTCTCTGGTAAAGAAGTTAAATTTTAATCTGCCTCAGTGGGGGATCAGGCCTGGATCGTGTTTATGTGTGTGTATTTGTACTTCGAGAACAGAGGTTGAGCGTTTCTCATGCGTCGACAGGATCAGTTCACGTCTTAACGTGAAGCTGTGCATCCTCACAAAGGGTTTGGCGTAGATGAAGCTGTCGAGGTCACGCAAAATCAGCGTCAAGTTCATCAACATAGAGTGTCACAACTGACAAATGAAAACCTCCGCACAGCTTTATAATGCTAACTGCATAGAAAGAACCAAACAATCTAGACAATAAAAAGACATTTGAAGAATTTGATATAAGGAACGGGGAAGGCTTTCATTCTGGGAAAATACTGACCTCTCTTCCTCCTTGTTCATCTCTTCCAGACCCGGTGAAAGACGGCTCCCCAGCCTCCGTCTTCTCCTCCTCCTGCTCCTCCTCCTCACTTCCAACAATGATCAGAGACAAGAGGGAAACAGTTGCTGGTCTCAACAAAAGCCTCTCCATCTCTATAGACAGCAGGTAGGGTGGAGAGACTGTGTTTCATTTCTATCACTCTCACTGACCCATAACTGTACATTTTAGTCCATTTCATTCCAGTTAATTCCAAATGTACTGTATATCCTGGTGTCTTAATTACCACTGAATGGGTTGTTTCCCACACCATGCCATGCCAAGTTGTGTGCAAAGCTCCATTTCTGACACCACTCTCAAAAGATCACACAAGATGTTGCATATAGGCACACTCAGGTCTACAAGTCGTGGAATTAGCCTCAAAGCTTCTTTTTATTCATGCACAGCCATGCTTGAATCGGACTTGTTCTGTGTCTGTACAGGCGTCTGAGTGATGTAGTGGGGGTGGAGGGCGAGTGCAGCGTGACCTCCTGCACTAACTCCAGCTCGTTGCCTGACGAGGGAACGCCGATCACAGCCACGCCCCCTTCAGCCGACCCGCCAATCACCTTGCAGGGTGAGGAAGACAGTCCAGCATCACCATTGCTCACACATAATATACAATATATGACCGTTTAGAATTTCCACTTTGTTGTCGTTTCTCCTGCAGAGGCCCTCGATGCTCCTCTAATGAGCGACTTGTCCGCTGACCTGTTCGGACTTGAGGTGGAGTCGTGGAGTCTCGCGGTGAGCCCAGAGTTCTGCAGACAGCTCGACAGACGCACCATCAAACGACAGGATGTTATTTATGGTGAGACAATGCTGTGTTTCTTTCTCAAGTCTGGAGAGGATCTTAGTACTCCCAGTACTTAACAATTTTATCGTGTTTCACTTTAATATTAAATTACCGTAGTACCATAGGGCATTGTGTAATTATAACACAGATTTTATTGGTTGAGCTTCAGTAGTCAAGCAAACTTAATAAGTACTGTACTCAGAGCTGGAGTAGACCAGTTCACCCTTTTCCCACTAAAACACCCGATGTTCTGATGTTCACATTTGATATATTTCATTGCTCATATTAAACCCTGATGCCCGCCCGCAGAGCTGATGCAGACAGAACTGCACCACATCCAAACGCTGACGGTCATGTCCGAGGTGTTCAGGAGAGGCATGCTGGAGGAGCTGCAACTAGACTGGGACTGCGTAGCCCGGATCTTCCCCTGCCTGGATCCCCTCCTGCTGTTCCACAGGAACCTCTTCGGAGCGTTGCAGGAACGCAGACAGGCCGCCGGCCGACCTGAGGACCACAGGAATTACCTCATCCATCAGATCGGAGACATCCTGCTACAGCAGGTTGGCTCAGAGTGATGAATGTACACAAGCGTACAGACAGTGTTTATTACATCAGACGGGACCAGACAGAATGTGTATTTGTCAATGTGGCGTTTTGCTTGATGAAAAGGAGATAAAGACAAGACCAAATCAATGCCCTCAAACACCGACTGTGATGATGAAATTCACATTTTTTCATCGACAAAAAAAGACAAGATGAAATCTCCTTGATTAGATAAAAAATTAATTGCGTGCATATTAGTTGTGCCTCCTGCTGTGCTCATGTCAGGGCAGAGTGTGTGTGACTGTGAGTGAGGAGCATATACACACACACGCACACACACACACACACACACACACACACGCACACAACAGTGCTGTCCGCAGCGATGTCTAAGGAGTACAAACCCACTATTGGTGAGACTAGATTGACAGTAAAGTTAATTGAAAAATCTGTTGTCATAGACTTAAGAAAGACTATTGACTAAAACTAGACTTTGAATTTTCTTTGACTAAAACTACACTAAAATGCCAAGACTAAATACACATACTCTGAATATCTGTAAGGATTCTCTTCTCTTATGGGCTCTTTTTTCAGTTCTCAGATGAAAATGCTGATAAGATGAAGCAGGTGTATGGAGAGTTCTGTAGTCACCACACGGAAGCCGTCAATGTGTTCAAAGAGCTGCAGCAACAGAACAAGAAACTACAGAACTTTGTCAAAGTGAGATTCTGCTCCGAGATCATATGTTCATTTTAAAAACAATGTGTGTCAATGATTTTACTGAGGAGTTCACATGCTCATAACGTTGTTGACCTCTCCGTTCGCAGCAACAGAGCAATAACTCACTCGTCAGGAGGAGAGAGGTGCCAGAATTTATCCTGCTGGTCACCCAGCGCATCACCAAATACCCGGTGCTGCTGGAGAGGATATTACAGTATACTCAGGGTAAGTCCACGCTACTGTGTCCTGAATAAACGGCTGTGCATGGAGGGTGGGCCTCGCCTGTCTAGATGTGATGTCACAAGTGTTACTTTAAATTCTAATTATAGAAAGAATCCAAGTTCTATCCCTCTAAATATGCCTAAAGTTAACATGGGCATTAGACAGAAGGCTAAAAATAAAAATTTGGACCTTTTCTTTGAAAAAAAAAACCATTAAAATCTACAATATGGGACCTTTAGGTAGAGTCTAGTTGAAAGACAGTGGTCAATAAATGTTTTCATTAACACCTCTCTTGTCACTTCTTCCGTCCACAGAGGGGAGTCAGGAACACTCCGACTTGTCTTGTGCTCTGTCACAAATCCGCGACATCATTGTGTCGGTGGACCTGACGGTGAATAAGTATGAGATGTTCCAAGAGCTGCAGGAGGTGCTGGCCCGGCTGGAGAACAAGAGCTTCGCCAAGTTGAAGAACGGCAAGGTGTTTCGCAAACAGGACCTGCACAGCAAGCACAGGGAGCTGCAGCACAAGGGGCTGGTCTACTGGAAGACCGCCACAGGACGCCTCAAAGGTGCGTTTCAGAGCGCCCGCGTCAAACACAAGAGCCTGGACTGGAACCCATACCCTACATGTTCGTACTTCTTCCTTTCTTTCAGATACGTTGGCTCTCCTGCTCACGGACGTTCTGGTTTTCCTGCAAGAGAAGGACCAACGATTCGTATTTGCAGCCGTGGTAAGACCCAACCTGAGGAAAGCTGTGAACTCACAAGAGGTGTCTGTGCTTTAGATTTGTTCTTTTTTTTTTTTGAATCCATTCTTTCAGGACCAGAAACCTCCCGTAATCCCTCTGCAGAAGCTCATCGTCAGAGAAGTAGCCAACGAGGAGCGAGGGATGTTCCTCATCTCGGCCTCCTCGGTGGGACCGGAGATGTACGAAGTCCACACCACCAGCAAAGAGGAGAGGAATGCGTGGATGAGACACATACGGCACGCCGTGGAGAGGTCTGTGTGTCAGGTCATCTGCGTTGATGCGTCAGTGCTCCTGGCATGTGTGTTACACATTATCTAACCCACCACTAACGCGCTACATGGCAGGTGTCCCGAGGAAGAGGAAGAGGAGGAGCGCAGCGCTGAGTCAGAGGAGGCCAGGCGGGCAGCAGAAGTGAGAGTTCACAAGATCAACAAGTTCCAAGGTAGAAAAAACAAGTATCTGTTACCAGACCTTATTAAAAACTGATCAGTTGTGTAATCGTGGGACATAATAGAAACCGTGAGCAAACAAAGGCCCTAATCTCCGTGTTTGCTTTGTGCAGAGACGCTGTTGGGCCAGGACCAGCGCATCTGCGACAGCCTGGAGGAGAAGCTGCAGCTGTACGCCGAGCTCACCGAGTTAACCCTCCGCTCGCCAGAGCCGGCGCCGCACCGCCACCTGCTGGCGCAGCCCGACGCCGACAGCGAGACGCCGCGCAAGACGTCCTCACTGCTCACAGCCGCACTCAGAGAAGGTGAGGAGAGCCGCCGACTGCTGTGGTGATGCTGCAGTCGTGCTGCATCTAAACATTTTCTTCTTGTCTGTTAAAGAGGTTTACTTTAAAACACATCTGTTGGTTCAACCCTCAGTTTCCTCCTCCCTCCTGTTTCCTCTGCAGCAGAGAACCTGATTGGCATTCTGCAGGCTCGCGACGGCCTTCCTGCACAGAGTCAGAGCTCCCCTGTCCGTAGGCCGGAGTGCTGCAGCTACAACAGCCACGGCAGCAGCATCCAGGAGTCGCCCTCTGAGCGTGAGTCACAAATATATACGCTACGCTGCAGAATCAAATCAAATCAATGCTGCCCACGGACATGGCGTTTATTCTGCTTAACCTTTGCTGATGTGAGCAAGCGCCTTGCATAACGGCCTGATCCAAATGTCTACACACCTAAGGACTGAGCCTTTGCAGACTGCACTCATACATGTTGTGACATGTTCATAAATCCTCACTGAGGATCTTTACCATGTTGTTAGAGAAAAGACAGATTAGAATAAACAAATCCTCATTATTAAGCAAATAGGGTTGTTATTCTGTGAGTCCATTATACCTCACTACATCCCTTGATTTATACAATCAATACAACAGTTTTTCTCCAAAAAGCTAATGTCAACAAAAGTTAATTAATTATTTACAGTTTTTTCTCTTTCACTTTGTCACTTTAAAGCCTGAATGGCCAAAATCCGGTGGCGTGGGCACCCTGAATGGGCAATAAACATTTCGGCCACTAAGTGCAAGTTGTGACATTCACCACGTTGCTTTTTTTTCCTACTCTTGATTCTATAGCAGATTATCTGAGCACGCTCAGTATGAGCTCCACCTCCCTGGGATCAGACAGTGAGCTGACGGGGCTGGACGGCGTGTTGTGGAGCTCTGCTGTTGAGCTGAAGAGAGGAGATACCAAAGAAACACTGTTAAAGGTTCAACCCCTGTAGTTTACTATGAACATTTGTTGATGGATAAATAGTGTAGTGATATAATTAGTGTGCCCCTTTACTAACGTGTGTTCTGTTAGGTGGCAGAGAGTGTCCAGAGTCTCACACAGCTTCTCTACAGTCTGCAGGTAAGAACTCATCAATGACATCAACAATGAACGATGAGAATCTCGGTATATGTTTCTGCTTGAGTGGGTATGTGCATTTATGAAAGACAATTTAATTTAATAATCACTGAGATATTACATGGGTGAATAGGATTGGTTAACAATATCTGTTACTTATTTATATGAATAGAAATACAATATATACTATTTCAAAAATAAGCCTTGTGTTTTAAGTTTGAATAATATTTGGAAAAATAATAAGTTTAATAATAAGTTTAGTATAGCACCTCTCCCATAAATAAAATATGTGCTTCACAAGAACAAAATGAGAAAACATATAATCATACAATAATAATAAACATACAATCAATAAAAACAAAGACAAACCAAACATACAGACAATATAGTAAAAGTAATACATGATAAAACCTACTCCACTAGATAAAACATTGAAAAACATAATAGGATATAAAAAGAGACACAGAAAAACACTAGACATCAGGCCAACGTAAGCAAGTAAGGTTTTATTTCTACAGTTGTTGGCCACAAAGCAGCTTTATAAGCATAAAATATATAACACAAATAGCAAGAGACCTACGATTGAACTCTGAGGCACACCACAGGAAAGATCAGCTGTTTCAGTTATAGAAGGACAGAGGGACACACAGAAACTACTGAGGGATTCTATAAGTTGGATCAAAAAAATATATATATATATATATATATATAGAAACAATTAAAGGTTAACCCTTAAAGGTTGTGTTATAAGGGCAGTAAATAGAGTGTAATAATGTGTGTGTCCTTCTCTTTTTTGCAGGCTGCTGTGACCGTCCAGGACAGCTGCTTTGAGGTCCAGAAACTTCTCCTTCAAGAGGGAGAACGACCTCAGCTAAAGACCCTCACTTCCCTCCAAAACAACCTGGTATCAGTTACACGAGTCTTATGCCCAAAGAAATATCGTTTACCACCAGTATCAGTGGTTTGAGGGAAGTTACACTAGAATTCAGTGGCCCCTTTTTGAATCACTGAGAGGAGATTAAACCGGTTTCTTCTTTTTCTCAGGAGCAGGAGAAACAGAGGAATATTGATAAGAAGAAGGAGGAGGGGGTTGAGGTGCAGAAACTCCATGTGAAGCTGAAACAAGAGCAGCAGCGCTGGGATAAAGAGTGTGTGGCCAGAGAGAAACAACAGGTCAGCCACATCAAAAAACCACTCATCTTTAACAAGTCAGTTAACTTATTCCTGTGGCAGGTAATTTTGCTCCGTGTGAATTAATAAATAATAGCTGTGGCATTTATTTATTTGAATGACAGATCAGGCATTTACTTAACTATTTGGTAATGTACAGTATTTCAAGTCTTTGTTTTTTTTAAATTAAACTTTCTTATCATATAGTTGTATCTCATATTTACAACTGTTCATCTCATATCTATTATTTTTTATTGACTTTGAACCTTTTTTTACCTCCAAATGTTGAGTATTATCTCATATATCTGACTTTTTTAATATATAATAATAATAATAATAATATATAATCTACCACGGCCATAATAGAATTCAAGATCATCCTAATTCCATCAAGTAAAAAATATTTTCACTTGTTTTTTAAATTTTTTTGAATGTTTGCTCCAGTGCAGGTGATTTGTGTCACTTTCTTTTAATCTTTCCTGACTTCCTGTCTACCAGTCGTCGTAAATATGGACAAATAAAACGTGATGATCACATATCAACAAAAACCCGTGACCCGTAATTTCAACTTCCCCTAATCAGACGTGTTTTTATTCAATCAGCATGCAATGTGCAGCGCAGTTAAGATGTTATTATGAAGGGAAGTTTTGTAACATCCTTTTTTTTCTTTAACCACACATGGGTGTTTCCTGCCTGAACATGAAGTCATAGTTTTAACTAATTTAAAAACATGTGCGGAATATTAAGTAAAATATAATTTTTCTTCATGTCAGTTAGACTAATAATCAATACATGTGTTTTGATTTAATCATTGCAAATACTTTTATCTTTTTTTATTCATAATCATCTTTTATTTAAAAAGTCAGACAGACTGGAAGAAGCAAGGTTCTAAAACCATGCAGCGCAGGACAGACCTCACACATGGGTAGAAATGCAGTTGTGCCAATTTGCAAAATAAAATGAGCATTAAAATTCATTTTTTTATGGTATATATTAAAAAATGACACATGAAAAAACACTTAAATAGACAAATAGCAGCTCTGTTATAAGCACGGTAAAAGGAATAAACACCCTGCAATGTGTGTGTGTGTGTGTGTGTCTGTGTGTGTGTGTGTGTGTCTGTGTGTGTGTGTCCATGTGCATTTTTCCAGAGCGAGCAGGAGAGTTTGCTGGAGCAGCGGGAGCAGCAGTGCCTCCTGGAGGCCGAGCGGCTGCGCTGCGAGCGCGAGGAGCTGGAGGCTCAGCTGCTGGAGTACCAGCACAACCTGGACCGGCTGAAGGAGGGCCAGAAGAGCGTGGAGCGGGAGAAGGAGAAGCTGGACACGCAGCAGAGGCTCCTGCAGAGCTGGAGACACAGCCGCCAGAGCAGCCTGCCCGTCACCATACCACTGGACGGGTTCAAGGTGATGGACGGATTTAGATTTTTAGACATCTTCAATAGGGCAATAATCATTACCTGCAGAAGCCAGGGCCGTTGCTACGGCAACCTACACACCTGCTCCAGCTCTTTGATGTAGACGAGCCATCAAAGACCCACCTGACAAATTATTGTCCCACAGTGTGGGGAGAAACGGCTGTTTAATGCTCTGAGAGGGCCAAAATAGACCCCGGACAACTGGTCATAACTCAAAAACCGTAATTCATAATCACAAAAAGATCATATTTTCTGAGAGGTGAGGGTCTCCTTGTCGTGTTGATATATTTTTTTATATCCGTAGCTTGAAAAATGATGGCACAGGAGCAGGTTAGAAATTCAATGTCTTACTAAAATGCAGGATGAGTCAGCGAAAATTTATAATGGGAGAGATAGGAAGAGCAGGAGCGCGAAGCTGCGCTTGGAGGCTCATAGCGCCAAAACCGTACAACTCTCAGCTTTCTTACTCACATTGGAGCGATCGGGAGGGTCGTGCCGACGTTTTGATGTAAACATTTTATTAACGTTCGGTGAAAACTGTGTCCGTAGCCGCGAGTTAGAAATTTTTTTTCAAAGGAATTTTTGTGCTTTTCCACTCTACCGATGACATCACCACTCTGGACTCCCCATCCGGAATGAATTGCGCCAAAATCTCGCACAAAAATGGCGACTACGTCGCCATAGTAACGAATATCACCACTAAAAGACATACTACACGATTCCAGACCCAGCCGGTCGATTTGATATAACTATTGTGGGGGTTTGTCCTTTCCCCTAGGAGGAGAAGCGAGCCAAACTTTTTACGGAAGATAGATAGATAGATAGATAGATAGATAGATAGATAGATAGATAGATAGATAGATAGATAGATAGATAGATAGATAGATAGATAGATAGATAGATAGATAGATCACTCAGCCTATCATCACACCTCCATTTTTTTGTATAATTTCCTAGGTGTCCAGCCACAGCCGCTCGGGCAGCCTGGATGGCAGCTGCTCCGTTTACGGGAACGAGGCGGCGCTGCTCGCCTCCCTGCAGCAGAACCACCACCTCCACCAGCCCGCCAACAACATCCAGCACCAGCGGCTGCTCTGCACGCCCAGAAAGAACCACGGCGGCGCCCTGCACGGCGCCGGCTATGCCGCCAACCTGGGCCTCAGCGCCAGCCTCTACAACAGCCTCAACACCCTGCTCAGCCAGACGCACGGCAAGCAGCCCCCGGACGGCCTGACGTACCCAAACTACGGCAACAGCAGCAGGGTCACAGCACAGCCACAGAGGACCAACAAGAGTAGGTGGAAATTACTGCTAAAAGTATTCACTCACTCATCCAAATAACCACAATCAGGTGTCACTTCGATCACTTCCAGAGAGCTTCATGGAATAGGGTTCCATGGCCATGTGCGAGTCAAGGCAGGTAGCAAATACTTTTTAGATATAGTGTAGGTACCTACATATACCAAATCTGAAATATGGAAGAGTCGATGTGACACCTGATTCTGATTATTTGGATGGGTGAGCAAACACTTTTTTGGCATTATAGTGACTCAGTCCAGTTCCTCCATTATATCTCTGTCTTTCTCTTCCCAGCAGATTTCAGTCCACAGGTGGACCGGCGCTCTCTGGGCCACTGGCGGTCGGAGGTCACGGGTCAGGGACTTTACGAGAACAACGACTACTCCCCCTCCTCCTCCCCCTCCCTGACCCCGCTCCTCCCCCCGCAGGCTTATCTCTCTCTGGAAGGGCAGAACGGGGAGGAGGGAGGGGAGGAGAACATTGTTTATCTCTGAGAGACACGCCTGGGACGGACGACGATACACCTGTCGCTTCAGTGTGTTCATGTACGCGTGTGTGTGTTTGCATCTATCTACCTGTGATGGATGGAAGTTCAGTTTTTAAAAAGTGGATAATCAAGTAAGGGACTAGTTACTGGGAGGAAGTGGACACAGATACAGTAGATGTGCCTTTATCAGTGTCATTGCTCCTGCATGATTAAACCATTTGTGCCTTTATTTTTTTCTCCAAACAAGCTCTTTATAAATCGGCTTTTATACTTGTAGTGTATAAAACATCTATGTAAATCAGTGTTTTTTTTTTTAGCATCACTTGCACTTGTTCGAAGGCAGAGGTACTTACACTATGTGCCCCAAACACTGGGATTGTAAAGCACCAGGTTAATGGGACACAAGTATTGATATCATTTCCCCCTGAGCACTTAAAGCAAATGTAAATGTACTAGAAGCCAATTGAGCCCTTCCCCAAACCATGTACAGCAACAGCGTTCCTACAGAGTGCTAATATTTCTCCATGTGATCTTTAATAATATTTATAAGGGATTGTGAGCATTTGAGAGACATGTAATAGACTGACAGTGTATAAATATTAAATATATATAGTTTTATGGAAAGGCTACCTATGCACCCTACATTGGAAGAGGATCTTTTTCCTCACGTAAGTGCCAAAAAATCTATCTTGCTATGTGATTTTTTTTTTCTGACGCATTGGTAATTTATTGTCTGTAAATTGTTTCATCTACTGGCGACATGTATGATATTTTGATGAAGTGTTCTCTTGTAACCTCTGTAATCAGAACAGTGCCATATATTAATATTGTGCTGCATATAAAAAACAATGTTGCTAACACATGTGCTTCTGGTGTAAAGTATTTTTTCATTTGTTTTGAATTTTTCTTTTTTTACAAGCAATAAAACATACAAAGACTCAGGTAATTTATAGGAATACCAGCACAGGCAAAGAACATGATAAACAGGAATAGTTATTTGAATAGATTGATAGAATAAGACAGAAGTACAACATAACAGACAAAAAAGATATAAATATATATATATATATGATTTTCTGTTTGGTAAAAACAAGAATAACAACAATAATCTGATATTTAATAGTAACACGCTTCAACATAGAAGCAGGTTTGGGGCGTGAAATACCACAACATGGTACAGGAACATCAGTTTGACATGTAACACACCTCTCACATGATTACACAACACACACTTGCATTTATGGCGGGCAGGTTCTTTAATAAGCATTGACTCATAAGACTGTGAGTCAGTGCGCTCGCTGGAAGACCAACGACTAACAGTCCAACAGCCTCTCTGCTGCGAGGGGATGACGACTTTCAGAGTAGCCCTGTTTAACCTGCTGGGGTCCTACCTGATATTATCAGGGTATCACAGCGGATGCTCCATGGACACTGGTGAGTTCCATTCATTTAAATTCTCCCAGGTCGTTTCAACGCTCCTTTTAGATGCCTCCTGCAACTTGACCTTCGCTGTGATGTGATGTGATGTGTTGTGTTGTGTGGCAGTTCGGCCGCCGCCGACACTGAGCCTGCGTGTAAGTGAGAATCAGAGCCTCAGGGTGAGCTGGCTGCTGAACCACAGCAGCCTGGTGGGTGACATTTATGAGCTCCAGATCAGCCGCACTGAAAACCACATAATTATTTACAATGTGAGTATTGAAAGCTCTGCCTTTTTAATTTCCCTGTTTATTATTGTAATTTTTTGTTTAAAAAAAAACACCTGAAGACCCCCTCCCCGCCCTACAGAAACATCTTTTTTGACATCACAACAGGAGCCATTTAGTAATGGCTTGCATTCTGACAGGTTTTAGCAATTCTACAGTAGGCTAGACCACAACAGCATGTTTGGGTGGTTTTATTTCACAATTTGCCTGTTACAGGAAAACCAGAAAACCTTTACACCCAGCACCAGGCACACTCATCATAGGGCCCCTTTAAGGTCTTGATAGTACTACTTTTAACAGTTGCCATTTATTTATTCATTATTTTTCTGATAGAACAGACAGAAGATTCAGACAGCTGCAACGTATAAAGACAAAACTGATCTGATTCAAGCATCATAGTGTTTTGTAGCCGATGCAAATTTCAGCCGTTTGGCGAGCGCTGCAGCGTTGATTAATGAGCCGGGATGTGGTACTTCTCTTCACCACGGCAAGGTTTGCAGAATGAAACCTCATAGTTGCAGCGTAAAGGTTTTAATCTTGATGTATGTGCAGAGCAGCCGAGGGGCCATTTAAACATTTTAAACAAGCTTCCTATAATGGAAATCAATGAAGAATGCAGAACAGAAATCTTCTCATTCAAATTTCTCTTGTCTAAAATGTTTTATCGTAAAGACATTTAAACATGCATATTTTCCCCTGCTAACAGAGGAATGTGAGTGCGGCCTCCGCAGCTAAACTCACATGGATGTGGACCTCTGATCTGCCGCTGGAGTGTGTTGATCACTCAGTCAGGATACGTCTCTATAACCAGTCTGCCCCAAGCCCCTGGAGCAACTGGGTAACCCAGCCTGGTGAGACGATGTTATCCTGATCTGTAAATGTCATTTATGTCTTAGACCCAAGCTGAAAAAACAAACTCTTTTCTATTGTTAAGATTGATTGATTTCTCAGTAGTATTATAGACTATTCAGCCAACTCTTCTCTTCTCATCATCCTAAATGCTTGTTGCCCTTTATATCCTACCCAAAGCCTGGCTACAATAAATTATAAGGTTTAAATTTGTGTTGTTTATAATTTGTGCTGGCATTATCCCACAACATTTTTTTCAGTTTCAGTATTTAGAAAGAGTTTAAGGCTCCTAGAACATAACGGCCTGAGGCAACGGTTGAGAACGTTGTATACTGCTGCACCTTTAGGAGCCGTGGTGAGGGATAAGTCCGAGATATTCCCCCGGGGTCGCGTGCTGAGGGAGGGCAGCAGTGCCACGTTCTGCTGCGTCCCGCCCAGCGGAGTCGACGTCTACAGCATGTCCTTCAAGAAGAAGAAGCAAAGCCTTATCAGCACCGGGACCAGGGTCAAGGCCATCACCGTTGGTAACTTGACCATCCCCAAAAAGACCTCCTTAAGTTCCATTCTGCTGGTCAGTTGCAACGATACAACGGGCAAAGAGGTTCACGTCTGGAACTATGTTAGCTGTGAGTTAGATTTATTATCCTTTAATGGGTTTCCTGTGATTGCATTTGGCCCCAGCTTAGTTTAATCCATGTGTGTTTGCCGTAGTTCCTCCTGAGAAGCCCAGAAACCTCAGCTGTTCCACCTCGGACATGGAAACAATCACCTGCACCTGGCATCCGAGCAGAAAACGGAGCAAATACGATCGCAACAAGCAAAACCAAACTCTCCAGATAGTGTAAGCACATGCCTCAGTACCGAGCAAGCAATCGTAACATTCTGGGCCCATCTTGACAGCACACTGTAACCAGTCGACAGGGCTCCAGAACAGAAAAGACAAACACCAACAGCCGCTGTGTCACCACACTGCAACGTTTGCCCTTAATCAAACCCGAAACAAATAGTTTCTGTTGAGCTTCCCACGAGTGGTTTCCCATTCCCTCCTTTGTTTTGCTGTTGAAAAACACAGAAACTCCGACCAGGCTCCTGTCCGCTGTGCCGAGTCATCCTGTAAATTCCCGCTTGTGCCGCAATTGGAAGAATACAACATCAGCGTGGTGGTGAGGGACCGGCTGGGAGAGGAAACAGAGAGCTACACGTTCAACGTCTCTGACAGAGGTCTTTACAAACTTATTTAAACGGAATATGCAGTTGCTTGTATATTGTATATGTCAGGGGGTCACCAACCCTGGTCCTGGAGGCCCACTGTGGCTGCAGGTTTTTGTTCCAACCAATCACACCTGATTCTACTGAATAACCACTCGAGTCCTTGCTAAGGAGCTTCATTAGTAGAATCAGGTGTCACCCACAGTAGCCCTCCAGGACCAGGGTTGGTGACCCCTGGTATATGGCCTGTTGTTTCTCAAATACATTTAAGATGGCTGTGCATTATGTGTTCCTGCTGATGTAACCAAGTAAGTGTATGACTTCCATGCGTCATCAGTGTTTCCCGTCGTGGAGTGGGACATAACGACCAGGGCAGTGATCCCCGGCGTGACGGCCGCCTCCGTGTTCTGGACCGTACTGGGGAATCTGACTCGACTGGACCTCCTTTGTCAGGTCGCCACAGGCCCTGACGGCGGCACCTTCGTGAGTCAAATGTAGTGGAAGTGCAGTAATTTACAGAATGCGCTCGGGGAGCTTTAACGCTTGTTTTTCCTTCTGTCGGTGTGCAGCTGAGCTGTCATGACGTGAGAGGTCGCTGCAGAGCCGAAGTGGAACCTCTGATGCCCAACACCCGCTACTCCGCCAGGGTCCGCTGCTCCGTCGGTGGCAAACTCTGGGGAGACTGGACACAGCCCGTGTCCTTCACAACCCGTGAGTACGAGAAGTCTGTGAGCAAGACGGTATCTGACGTCTGATACACAATGCGAGTCCATCACAGCCAACAGGAAAGTTCCCTTTTTTCCCTCAGAGTTGCTCAAAAGCCAAGGTGACACAGTGTTGCAGTGGGTAGTGCTGGTGCATCATAGTGAGAAAGTTGTAGGTTCAAGAACTTGGTCTGTGACTTTGCTTTGTAGAATTTGCATGTGCTGGATTTTCGTCAGTTTCTCTGGCTTCCTCCTACAGTCCAAAAAAACCCAATCTTGTGTTTTCTATGAATGGTCTCACTTTTATTTATCGAGATGAAAAATTAATAAATAGAGGCAAGTCATTGACAAGGTTACAATGTCAAACTTTGACCAGCTCAACTGTTTTTCCACTGTGTTCATATAATTACACAGGGGTTTTCTAATCATAGGTATAGAAGATGTGCGTTACTCATTGTGTCTGCTGGTGAATAAATACTCTGTGCTTCCCTCAGATCCGTTGGTGAAACTGGATTTATGGAGGACAATAAAGCAGCTGTCCTCCACACCCAGTCGTCAAGTTACTCTCCTGTGGACACTGGTGAGGCTTGTCTGCTCTTCTCCAGATGTGTCACCCCCTATTTTGAGTATTCATGCCACTGGTGGAATGAACTTTTTCCCACCTCTCACGACCACCGTTTTATTCTCAGCGTGCAGTGGGCGGCGCGGCTGCAGTGAACGTCCGTCACTACACGGTTCAGTGGCTGCAGGGAGGAGAAAACAGGACTGAGGGGACAGACGGAGGACAGACCCAGGCGGAGGCCTCCGTCGGTCCGGGGCAGTGTGAGGTCACCGTCCAGGCCGAGCTCCAGACGGGCCTGTCCGTCTCCGCTCACATATCCATCCCACCCAGGGACGACAGGGGTGAGTAAAGTGTGTATGTGTGTCTCCATCAGTTAAAATTATTAAGGAAAACATATTTCTGAAGTTATAAAGAACAGAAAATATTTACTTTGCGGGACATTCCTAGTAAATCTTCCAGTAAAGAAGCAGCTGAGCAGCGGCTCGGCTTCCGGTTTCCCCTTGTCCTGGGAGGGGCGGGACACGGCCACCTGTGGCTATACCGTGGAGTGGTGCATTCTGGGAAGCGCGCTGCCCTGCACCCTGAAATGGGAGAAGACGCCACAGGGAAACAGCACGTTGTTCCTCCCCGGTCGTGAGTGTAAAGCTTTAGTTGCTCTAAATGCAAACTCGTTTGCTTTGAGCGTTAATCATCACTTTCTTGTTTTGCAGGACAGTTTATAGCAGGTTGTCGATATACATTTAATATCTATGGCTGTACAGAAAATGGACACAGACTGCTGGAGATACAGACTGGATATTCAGAGGAACTCAGTGAGTGGCACCCACCCATCCACCTATTCACAGCCATTCACATCAGAAGACAGGCTTATTAACAGGGGAGACAGGGGCTCGTTGTCACATTGCATTTATCTTCACCACCAGAGGGTGCAACTAAAAATGGAATGCTACTTTTTTTTTCTTCACATGGCCAGGTGTCATGTCCTGTGTTAGACGAGAGCAGGGCCATGCAGAGGCCTTCAGAAGGAAAGATGCTCAATGTTTAAATGGGGCACATCGAACAGGAGTTTGAAACATACTCTACAATATAAGTAGTGCAATTGTAGCAACAAACAAATCATGAGAAATAGATAATGTTTGGGGAAGCTGCATGGCCCCTGGATGCCAACTGCTTAAATTCTAAGTAATAACCACCCCCCGTCCTCAGTATCTGTGCAGTCCCCACATCTGGTCGAACCTGTCCAGAGAACTTCCTCCTCTGTGACGCTGCAGTGGCGATACGACGAGGAGGATCCGACTCATCCAGCGTTCATCGCCGGTTACCTGGTTACGGTGCAGGACGCAGAGGCAGAAAGCCCGCAGAGTCGTATGGAAAGTGGGTGCAAAGCATAGTGTGCAGTGTTAGCGTGCATTTATATTTCAGCTACAGTATTCAGTGTATGTGATAACTGTGGTAACAGTCGAGTTAGGACAGCAGCAACAACATTTAGAATCCTGCGTGCATCTAGACTTGTTTAACATGTCGGTGGAGGATCCCCAGAGGAAGTCGGTGACAGTGGAGGGTCTGCAGCAGAGCCACGAGTACGTCTTCACCGTGAGCGCACTCACTAAGGTGGGGCCGGGACAAGCTGCCAGCATCACCATCAGGACCAGAACCAACTGTGAGCCCCACAACCACCGGAGCAATCACACAGTTACAGCAGGCAGCATCTCCACTGAACAGTTTTAAGAGTCCGTGTTGTGCCCATTGTCCCGTTTAGACTCCATGGAAGTGGCCAAGATACTCACTCCCATCCTGCTGCTGCTGGGCTGCACCGTCCTTCTGTGGCCTCAGAGGAAAATGTGAGTGATTTTAAAACAGGGATCCCCAACCCTGGTCCTGGAGGGCTACTGTGGGAGAAGGTTTTTATTCCAACCAGGCAGTAACACACCAGGTTCTACTAATTAGGATCCTTAGCAAGAGCTCTAGCATTAGATTATTAGAATCAGGTGTGTAACTGCTTGGTTGGAACAAAAACCTGCAGCCACAGTAGTAGCAGTAGGGTTGGTGACCCCTGAGTTAAAATATATTTAAACACTCATTTCTCCCCTCACTCTTTTTTTCCTGTTGTTATCCTGATTCTCTTCTAGGCTGAAGAGTGGGCTGAAGGACATATTTTCTTATCCCGCTGGTATGCACATAAAAGTTCCTGAGTTAGACAGCTTCCCTAATGAGGTATGGGCAAACGACTGAACTGATACACTCTTGAGGAAGCTTGTACATGCTTTGGTTTAATTAAAAAAATTATTGAAATGCATTGGATATAGACCATTCAAAAATTTGGGATCACTTAAAAATTCTATTTCATTTTTGGAAGAAAAGCTGTTTTTTCCAATGAAGTTACAATAAAATGATCAGAAATCAGAAATACTCTATATATTGCTGTGGTAAATGTCTGGTTTTTAATGCTCTATCTACATAGGTGTATAGAGGCTCATTTCCAGCAACCAACACCCCAGTGTTTAGTGGTATTCTAATATTTTCTCCTCATTTTGCAACTCATTTGATAAGTAAAAGTGTGACCCCAAACTTTTGAACAGTAGTGTGATAGTACTTTACAGCATGAACCAAAATCCTCCTTCCTCCAATGTGGTTTTAAAAGAAAAAGATTTGTTTTTAGCTTTTTTGATTTCATTTGTTATTATGGGCGTTAGGATGCATTACACATATGGTGTATGTTCCAATCATGCCGTCTGCCCCTGCATGTTGGTGCAGACTGGCGAGTGGCTGCGCTCTCAGAGGTTGGAGGAGTGCATCAGCTGTGACATCGAGATCCTAAATATCAGACCTACGGATGAAACGGCCGCACTGAGGGATCCAGAGGTCCCGCATAATATGCCGTCCTCCTCCTCCGCCTCCCAGTCCTCTCCTTCCGCGTCCTCCCTGTCGCCTTCATGCGAGCTGCTCCGAGCAGACTACTGTCCACAATCAGCCGTGGCGCTCTGGGACACACGGGGCCTTCAGCAAATCACCTCTGTCGCAAACAAGACCTACTTCGACAGGGCGGAGGAGGACAATTTGTCAACTGAGCCACATGCGGCATCCGGTGAAATCAGCAGCTTTGAACCCTCAGTGTGTCTGCAGGAATCCTGCCCTGTTATATACGGTTACATCTCCAACAAAACGTATGGTTTAAGCATATATATATATATTTTTTTCCATTTATACATTTTTTAAGAATGTGTAACTGAATAAAAATCACCTTTTTTCTGTCTCCCACTAGGTGAAGCCAGCCAGCCTGTCACTCAATACAATCCTTATTACTGGAAACATTCATACATTCCTCTTACTGCTCAAACGTCCTTGTTGTAAATACTGTAAGAAGATGCTTTGTAAGACAGAATGTGAGGAGCAGTTAAGGTTTTGTATTCATGCCACATTTTTGCATTATGTATTTTCTGATTAAATCTTTGTTCAGAGGCAACGTGCATGCTGAGGCAATATAGTCTGTAGCTGTATCCGCTCGTGCCGTCGTAAGTGGAAGAGTAAACAGCAGCGAGATAGGAGCCGATATGATTTTGAGTTGTAGACATCGTCTCCAGGATGCAACTGATCCTGCTGATAAGGCAGATTAGCATCGTGCCAGGCAGAGGGAGAAGACGGTTGGAAGTAGTCTGATTACTTGCTGCTATTACGATTATCCATACATGTTAGTTGAGCAAAAAACATTTGGAGGACATCTTAGATTGCATCAGGGCTAGAGATGCTTTCCATATTGTTACAATAGAGGAAATAGCCAGAGTTAAATGAGAGGCTTTCACTTTAAATTCAGTGCACTGCAGTTTCTTTATCAGCGATGAATGCCAGAGAAGTCTGGTTATTGCTGTGATAAGGGTTGGAGTCAAATATCCAAACATAGAGGAAACCTTGCACTTGAAGGCCAGGTACTTGTCAGAACAAGTTACAGTTGATATGAGCAGAAATCTACAAGTCATCTGCAGGCACAAATCCACTTTGCTGCAAATATGAGGTTCCTGATGAGGCTTTTTCAGCTTGTAAGGGTGTTTGATACAAATATGCATCACTTTCACGCTGTATATACATGACATTCTGCTGCAAGAGCTTGTCATTTGACCTCATCTTAAACTGTGTGTTAAGTCTATGTGTTGAATTTTGAATGCTATTTTGTTTTCAGTTCACTTGCTTCTGAAGAACTGAGCATGTGGTGTAATTCTTAGAAATGCAGCTTCATAGATTTTGGTTTTAGCAAGACATTTCTATGGAAAGAGAAACTAGAATATCATTGCTGTCCAAGTAGGACTTTGATTGTATCCCAATTTGAAATATATGTTAGAAAAAAAGGAATGACTGATTGGAATCTGTTACTAAAATGAAGTTACAGACATATGGGATAAGCAGATGAAAAACATACATTTACTCTTATTGAACTGTCATTTATAAACTTATGGTTTACAGTATCAAACAACACCTGTTAACTAAATTATATATTTTGTACAACTCCAAGAGCTGTGATTTTTAAAAAGATGTTTAATATTGAAGTTTCCAAAAATAAATCCTCTGAAATATGGACCTCTGATTGAATAACCCCACCACCATCCATCCTTTCAGTGTAATCAGGACTAACCTCACATTCTCCATCCGCCTTTTGAATGAAGCAGACACCAGTGTTTTATGCATGGATTCAACAGTTTATACAAGTGCCTGTTGTTCACATAGGTATATAATTAATGAATCTAATGAGATACCCATCACCAAAGACAACTGATGAATTATAGAGAACCACCCTACCACCACCACCCAGACTGCCACTGAAACAGGCTGGTTCCATTAGTTTCTACATGAATTCATCCACAGTATTTGACCTGTAGCTTCAACCCCCAACTGTTTCCCCACATAATTGGAGAAAACAATGGACTGAGTCTCATTTTAAGTTTCACCAAATTGTGACTCAGTCACTAAGCATTTATTGATGATATACTAAATGTAAAAAAGAAAAAAAGTCACAGTTTAGTTAGTAGTTTAAACATCCTGAGTAAAATATATATATATAAGACAACTTCAGAGACGACAATAAAACTAAACAAAAATCATTGAGTAGAGTTCCAGTTATTGCTTTAAGACTTGAGTAGAGCTGGCTGCCTGATTATCTTGAACGCCCTGATAGCTTTTGTTTTCCCCCCTTTAAGGCAGAAAACTTTGTGAAATAAGGAATTATAAAATCATATGCAAACAGAGCCTACTGATGCCATTAGGTGCCTTCTAAAACATTATATAGAAATACTACTCTACAACATGTAAGTGTTTAAGATGCGAATGTCAATGTCAAGCACGCAATAAAGACATCTACATACATACTTCACATACCACAATCTCTCAGACACACACACACACACACACAGCTTATTGGTCATTGGAGCAAGCGGTGGCCTGAGTTGCCTCATCGCTCAGTAGTGCAGAGTTTACAGAAACAAACAAACAGAATGAAGCAGCACAGTTTGACCTGGCAGCGTCCAGTCAACAGGAGGCACATCCACTAGGTTCAGTTAGGTTTTTGGGCTTTTTTGTTTGTGGTTTGATTCCCTGGATCTTCATGGCGTATCGTCGCCCTAGTTGGGGCTGGGATTGATGGGAGCCCGGTCCACTCTCAGACACCGTGAAGACCCACAAGGACCCAGAACCACGAGGAGTCTTCACACAGATGTTCTCTGTTGCACTCTGGCTCTCGCCTTGCTGTGCTTCCTGCCAAGAAAACACAAAAGGAGTGGGTTTGTGCTCGATGACTGCAATAAATCAGTAACAGTTCAATTTAAAGTGGGCGGGGGGGGAAGTGCCAATCATGTGAGACAATTTGTGTCTACGTAGCGAGCTGGGATGCAAAGTTCAGACATGTGACGCTAAAGCGTACAGTTTGCTGTGTCAACAAAATCAGGTTGAGGCTCAAGGGTGGGCTTGTGTGTGTGTGTGTGTGTGTGTGTGTGTGTTTTCTTACCGTTGTGGTGGTGACACCATGCACTTCCAGAGGACGGCGTAGAGAGCGAGCAGAAAGGTGATGAACACTGTGGCTGCAATCACACCTGTGAGCACAGAAATCATGCATTCATTTAAACTATCTCTTCAAATGCTGCCACATTTGGTAAAATTTGCCTTAACCCTTAGTTGAAAAGACCATTCTCTTTATGACCTATAGGACAATGGCCATTTTAGTATGTATATTGTATTTTATACCCAAGTCAGAGAAAACAAGCTTTAATGATAGTGGCTGCTTCAGGATACTTCTACGGTGCAGAAGAAGCTCTAAACATTAGCTTGTTACACATGTTACACTGCAACACATGCTCAAAATGTGTTGCAATGTAATATGATTTTTTGTTATTTTTTTAGATACAAGTAATTACAATATAATTTGTTATATTTTTGTTATCATTTCTTACATCCTTATTTACTACACTACATATACACTAGTAGAATCTTCCCTCACTCTGCGAGATGCAACATGATAACAAATAGTGTCTTCAATTCTCTGAGGATATCTTTCGGTCATGAGTCACCTTCCAGATCTCTGCAGACGATTCTCCTGCAATCAGAATATTTCTAAACCATTACAGAGACCTGTGGAATCCCTGAATTCTAGCCGGACTTTTGTGAACAAGCAACTTACTTGAAATGCAAAACTTTCCCTGATGAGTGGTTGGGGTTCTGTGTTGAAGCAGAAACTTTCATAGCTACGTTTCCTATCTGACGAACTCAACATGTTCATGGGTCCAACTGGGCTGCAGGAAGGTGCTGCTTTAAGGTTCCACTGGATGTCTCCAGTTCAGCCAGTTTGTATTCCTGTATTCTGCTAGTGTGACGGAAGTGAGTGTGTTGTTTCAAATGTGTATTTTGACCTGGCAAAAAAAACTATGGGAAAATCTTGTTCTGGAACTTCGCACATTTCATTATGTGTCCTGATAACTGGAAAATCTTGGGTTCCTGGCTCAGCCAATGCAAACAGCCCCGAGCAATTCAATCAAAAAGTGCTGCTACACAGAGAACTGCCAAATAAAATGTTTTGGGATTTTGGTTATTGCTGATGTAACTTGATTCCCCTTTGGATGTGGTCTCGACTCTCTAAAGTCACACACACACACACACACACACACACACACACACACACACACACACACACACACACACACACACACACACACACACACACACACACACACACACACACACACACACACACACACACACACACACACACACACACACACACACACACACACACACACACACACACACACGCACGCACGCACACGCACGCACGCACACACGCACGCTTTGATGACTCAAGGTGGGTACATCTCACGTATTGAGAGACCCCCTCCCCACCTGAAAGCAGGTCTTTGGACTGTGGTGGATGTGGTGCTCACCAGGGATGATGCCGCTGGTCCTGGTTACAGATTCCTCCGTGCAGGAAGGACACGCGGCAGCTGCAGCTGAACCTTCAGACAGAAAACAAAAAAACAGCACTACTTGAAAACAATGCTAAGAAAAAACATGTTTGTGTGACACGTATCCTGTGTATTCATTCTCATTTATCCGTGGTTGCTCCCCCCCTACACAGTGCCTTTTGTCATCGGTACAGTACATTCTTTTCTAGACAGCGTCAAACTGTTTCCCTGCGATCCTCAGAGGATTCCGTGACAACACTTTGTGAGACACCGATCTCTTGATCTCCCGTTTGATGTTTGCGGTTGTCTCGTCTTTCTTGTACGAGTATCTCACAGGCCTGACAATCCAGTTATACTAGCCCGTGATTTACAACAGTCTGGTTAGTTCGGATAAGTGCCATCACCGTTCTGTAATGCAGCCTTTAAAGCCAGATAACACTTATGCAACATCACAATATTAGGATATCCAAATTCTAAGACACTTCATGTCACAATATGGATATATTCCCCAGCCTTATTAGTATGTTGCCAAACTAAGTATTATTGTAATAATGATAATATCAGACCTGTTTGTGTCATTTGGCTGTTATCTAAAAATAGCACTGATTGCCGCATTGTAATGGATTTCACATGAAGTATAAACCTGTTTAAACAGTACTGCAATGTACAGAAATATCAAAGTTATGACCTATTTTTGCTGGGTATTGCAAATATTATATTAAGTCAATACTTGACTAACAAAACAGAAAGATGCTGCATATTTTTGGTAACTTTACTTGAATAGGGGGGTTCATGATATTTTAGGTTTAACAGTAAGGTCTGCTATGTCATGTTTATGACTTGGTTATTTTGTCTTGGTCTATGTCAAGTTGTCGTAACAAAGAGACGACAAACAATCAGCTTTGCATCAGAAGTGACATAATTCACCACTAAATGACACCTGTAATAGGCATTCATTATGTTGATGAGGTGTCATGACAGTCCTATGAACCCCATTCAAATAAACCTCTTTTTTTGATTGCACAAATTTACCCATGATTTAAAGCTGAAGCCAGTTTTGCTCTTCTGATTCAACTGCATCCTAATAATAACCCATAGCTCTTACAAACAGACAAACCTATTCCATTGATGCGGGTGCACAATGCAGTGGTCAGTGGAAAGACAGACATGTACTGTACAGAGGAACGGCGCATTAAGGAACTTTTATTCAAACTAACTTCAGGCGCCACAAGGCGGGACAGCGACACGGTGTGAAGTGTAAGGGGTTGATTACTCACACAAAAGCATCAGACAGCCTGCACAAAGCCCCCCATTTAACGCTTTTGGTCCTCCACAGGCCTTACAGTGCCTCACCGTCGGCAGCAAACACAGCACAGTTGATGACGAGACGTTTGAGCCACACCAGACACACAGATATGACCTCAGCCGTTACTCATGCGGGACATTCTACCAGGCACACGCTGACGTTCGTGATGCACAAGCAGCTCGGCTAGAATTAGAAACCAGACAGCGAAGCGCATCTGATTTGTGGCACAACTGGAATAACTGAGCAAATACTGGAAGCGAGGCCACCACAGATTTGTGTGATAAGAGATGGTTGTAAATCTTCTGAAAGGACATCTTAAAATGCAAAAAAAGGTCAATTATGACTCTTAATTATATATTTGTAAATTATTTAAAAGCCTGTGATGTCACCAGTCATCACCAATGTCATCTGTTGATAGTAAAAAGTTGATATCCATCTACAGTATATTTGATTTATTCTTCCAGCCTTTATCTACTTAGTTCTTCTCTCCATATTCCCTGCAATTACTCAGTAGATGTTAAATTTAACAGGTCAATAAGAATGAAGCTTGTTTGGTTTGTGTTTGCCGTATTTTTGAGCTTTTTTTTTTTTTTTTTTTATAAACAAAACTGACATTCGACATGATTGAGACTCTTGCATAAAGCATTTGTCCACACGCATGTTAAGAGTGTTAATAACATCCCTTTAAGGGACATTTATGATGGCAATTATTTTTATTTATTATTGATAGCCTATAGCTTATTGATATTGTTCTCAAATCGCACAAGATTTGCTGCATTTGAACTTGGAATTTTACATTTTTTCTAACATTACGCCCCTGGCTGCTCCTAGGATGGTGCGTTGCTTGCCACACCTCACCGTAAAGTGAAATGATTGTTTAGTAAAAAATCTGATTGCTTGAATATTTTATGATGGCAGCAGTAGATGTCCCTACAGTATTGTTGCTTAACTATATTAAAAAATAAAATTTGATTTTTTCTTCCCCCTGTTTCTCCCAGCCCTTCACCACAAGCCAATAAATGCAGGTTTGCGCTTGGCAGCTAAATGATTGCAGCTCCCAGCTTGTGACTAAAATGTTGTTTTTACCTCGATCTGACTACGTTTCTTTCATGAGGGCTGTATTTTAAAGATTATAGCCTGCCCAGTCTTTTTTTCAAATCATCTAAAATCCCATTAGAAAAAGGCCAATAAGTGGTTACAGCTCCTGACCTTGTGATGTTGTTTCTGCCTTAAAATAATATTTGTTTCAATCATAGTTTGGCTCGTAACTTTTTATGCACACCCCCTGTAAACTGGAGTCCTCTGTCATGGGAAATTGCTTTGTAGGTGTCTGAAACTCTTAAACAGATTAAAAAAAAAAGAAACAAAAATGCAAAGAGATTTTTTTTAATTAAAAAAAAAAAGAGATAAAACTCACCGTTTCTCTGTATAAGAGGCTGCAGGGCCAGATCTGGGTCAACCATCTGAGAATGCAGAAAAACAGCAGTCAGTGGTTTTCAGCAAAAAAACAAACCAAAAAAACTGTAGAAAAGTGGGATACAGGTCTACACTTCCAGTATCACACACACACACACACACACACACACACACACACACACACACACACACACACACACACACACACACACACACACACACACACACACACACACACACACACACACGCGTAATTAGGAGAGCTGATTACATCGGGAACAAGTCATGCAGCTCACAGCTGAAGTGGGGAAACTTGCTGCAGGAAGTACAACAATGTGGAAAATCTGAGCGCTTGAGGGCAAAGATAAGGAAGGAGAGAGAGGAGAAAAAAAAAGAAATATGCGAGATAAGAACACATGGTGTGTCAGCAGAGCTGCATGGCCAGGTGGAACCTTAATGAGACGCCTAATGAGTCCTAATGACTCCTGGAACACGCTCCGCACCGTCCGCGTCCACCAGGCAGGGGCGCGCACATTGGAACTTTATGAGAAACAAAAAGTGTTTTTTTTTTTTTCTTCATGTATCTCCTTACCTCGGAGCCGTTTCCGTGGCCGCTGACAGAGCTACTGCTGCTGTGGTTCGTCTGCGTCCACATACTCCAGGCTCATGTTGTTTTCTCCTCGGACGCTTCAGCTGCCGCCTGGGAAGCGCCTCTCGCGCTGCGTTCACGTGCCTTCCGTAAAAACCCGGAGCTTCCGACTCCGAGAAGCGGAGGAGGGGGGTCCTGGAGGAGGGGGGTCCTAGAGGAGGCGCCTGTCGTCTATTGTCACACATGGTCTATTGAATCTATGTTAAACCTGCTGCACACGAAATAGCCCTTCAAGGGGATAATTAATAGTTAGAAAAACAGTTTTTGTGACTTTAAGGGTCCTTGACATTAGATTGAGGACCACTAACCTAACACTGCCACTTTATACTGAAATGGCCGTTTGTTCATGGGTTTTTGGATATGCAGTTGTGTTCTTTGACAAAATGCAACAATTGACAGTTGCTATTATGACCAAGTCAACATGTTGAACCAATCTGCAGAATGGGGAAAACAGGGCCCCAATTTTGCCATTTTAGTATTGTCATTTATTTAGGAATTATGTAGAATGGTATGATTGAAAACACAAATATGTTGCAGGAAACCCTGTTTCCCTCCTCTCCTACCTACACCCCCCATTCATATCATACATAACATTAAACATTTATTTGTTTTTTATGCTTTACTAAAACTTAAACTTAGATATGCATTTTTCTGCTACAATATCTAAAGTATTTTACAAACTTGCCAACCAACCTCTTGAACGTGATGACGTCCCACACGTATTACTAAAGTAAAGTTTCAAGTCATTATTACATTGCATTCACAATATGCTCCAATATTCCTAGAGGTGAAGGGTGCATCAGACACTCAGGCAGCTAGGAGAGAGTTTGCTGATTCAGGATTTCCTGCAAAACAGTCACTGTCACTTAAAAAAAAAAAAAATGTACATGTCTTAAAAATAAAAGACGACATGGCACACAAGAGGCCATCTTTTTATTTACCTAAACAAGATTACATGTTCCGTAAACAACAAGTGTATTTAACAAGTAATTGTTCCAAAAAACAAAATGTTAATGCAGACAGAAAATAACCATTTATAATCTGAAGGTTTTGCTTTAAATTTGCAGACCACATCTAGACCAAACCACTTAACACCTGATCTGCAAATAGCTAAAGCATAGATCCAAATACTTGACATATTTTCGAATACAGCACATTAAATGGAATTTTGAAAAGAGGTAATTTAAGCATCTTAAAATGAATCATATGACCCCCAACTTAACATGGGAGTTAGTCATAAGAATAGCATACAAAAGTCAACTTAGTGTCCTTAAAGAGAATCGTTTTCCTTTATTTTCTCCACGTGAGAGATACACCAATGATCTGCAGATATTGCACAAAAATGTTACATTGTAAAAGCAGAAAGAGAAAATTCAGATCTCTCTCACACACACAGGCACTCAAACATCAATGCAGCCTGAAGATGTATATCAGCAAAAAAAATCATACACACACATCCATACACAGCAGAGAAACATCTAAAATACACAACTGAAGGCATCTCTCCATCTTAAACTGATCAGCAGTTCTTGGAGAAAGGAATTTCTACCCATTCAGACCTGCATACAGAGAAAACAGGGCTGAGGGAAAAAGAGTGTCAGCGGTGGAGTGTCTTAATATATGAGACAGCTGTGAAATCACTCCGTTTGTAACTTATGTCACCTACAGTGTGTTGGTTTTCTCATGTCAAACCGTTGAAACTTAACTAGCACACAGTAAAAGACCAGAGTGTGCAGCAGCACCTCAGGGTGCAGCACGTCACTTCATTTGAATACGATGGTTAAATGTTAGTGAATCCAGTTTAGAGAGACTTGAGAGGACTGCAGTGGTCCTATGGGGTTATAACTCGTTCCTTTGTGTCCTTCCCATTAGGTGACAATTAAAAAAAAGTAAAAATTTGTATTAAATTAAAAAAAAGGATAGGGCAAGATTTAGGTCTCCCACATTGTAATAAGGCTATGTCTATAGAGAATCGTTTTTTTCTTTTGCACATATAATTTCCCACTTCTCATTAGCTTCAAGATGCATCATCACTCAATAACACAATCATTCAAAGTGGGAATGTTTAAGATTTTTCATTGAGCAACATAAAACAGAAGAAATCAAAGAAATAATGTAACTTCATCCAGTATTGCAAACCATTATAGAATTTGAGGAGATTTTGATATCACGCTCTTCACAGCCACAGTGAGTCTTGGCTGAAGAGTTTTGAGTTTGACCTCAACGTCAAGCCTCCATGAAACAATGAAGTAAATAGACAGGGCCACCTAGAGGCAGAACGCGTTATGCCGGCAAGAAAAGGGTCCGAAGCATTTAAATGAAACTTGACACGTATTAATTCACGAGATAAGACTGTGAGATTGTCAGATTTGCCTCAAGTGAAAGCACAACCGTTTTTAACACTCTTTCAAAAACAGGATTTCAGTTGAGATCAAACTATTAAGGTTTGATTCAATCTGGAAAACAGTAAATGGTTTAAAGACGCTTCAACAACACATCACCGTTACAGGACATCACGCTATTATATCCTCCGCTGGTATTGAAACAATACACAGATGTTAACCCTTTGAATGGTTAAAAATAATTCAAATGTTACTTCTACTTCCCCTGACCAAACCCCCATCACCCCTCCAGCCCCCATCAGTCACAATCCAGATAGGTCACATTAAGACAGGCCACCTCCTTCCACCCCACTCATCCTGGGCGCCCATCCTCGGATTAAACACTCTGTCCTTTGTGTTGAGAACTGGTGGCTGGTAAATGATGGGGGTTGTAGGAAAAATCAGAAAGGCAGAGAGAGAGGCGTGTCCATGAGGGACGAGGCAGCGACTTCACATGATTTCACAGCATGAGTTCTGTTTCCGTGCCTGCAGGGTTGCATGAATAAACACGCACATGGTTAGACATCGAAACGGTGACTGGCAAATAACGAGAGGTCGACAGATTTATTGGTTTGGCGGATTAATCAGTGCCAGATCAGGAGGGTTAAGGCAGGGCTACTTTACTGGGGAACACAGAGCAGCGGAACATCGCATCATGGGAAATTGTTTGAGAGGGGGACTGATTTGCAGTTGTACCAAACAAGCTGCATGTGAGAGCACAGCCTGTGTGTGTATGTGTGTGTTTAGCCATTAACATGAACAGTGAAAGGAGCTTCTACCAAAAAGAGGAACCATGTCAGGAAAGTGCTTTGGCTTTTAAAAAAAAAACAGTTTGTTTCACCACAAACGCCTCCCAGAATATGAAGCATGCATGAAACTAAGACTGCATGCTCTTCGGAGTCTGCAGGTAACGATAACATTGGCCCTCTGCTAAGTAGGGGACAGCCACGACTTCTTCGTGAATAGCAGCATTTTGTGGGACCATTCAAACTTGTGCTGATACTTATCTGGTCATTTTAAGTCTATTTACTGCAGTAACAGTTATCAGAATTATTTTTTTAAAAATGGGGTTAACACCTCCTCATGCACTGTGAAAAAATACTGTTAAATACAATGATAATAATAATTTTGAGCTTCCATCTGTCGCGTGGGGCTGAGCTCCTCTTCACACACATACAAGGGGGACAAGACTGAGGTGACAATTACTCAAGTTGATGACAACTTTGCCTGTTACTGCAACCTGAGCGCAATAAAACCTTCAAAAGCAAAAAGCCAATAAGTAATTTATCGAACGACCTGTTCAACAAGCACCAACAAGTACAAAAGTGATATTTCCATCTGCTCTGTCTCCTGGCATGTTTTACACAACCACTGAGTGTTTTTAGGATAATTTGTGAAGGAAAGCTGATTGAATTTTAAATGCATTTCTTAATTTTCTCACTGATCTTTAAGCTTTTTAAAGAATCATATAAACTGCTGACTAAGACAAAGCAGCTTGGCTTTCCCAACAGAACCCACAGGCGATGAGTCACATCAGCAAAAGAAAAACACCTGATACTGACGAATGTCTTCATTGTTCATTTTGTCTAAATTTCACTCAGTACTTTGATATCAGGAATATTTTTTATGTGACTGACGCTTTAAAATTCATTCTAGTGATACAATATTACCCAGGGTCTAATTCAGTCAAATCCTTCCATGGAGCTGGGGGCTATTGGCTGATTAATCTCTACACTACTGTTATATTGGCTTTCAACAATCTGTCGACCTCTACTAATTCCTTTTGTAGTCCAATGCAAATCAACCAAATTTTTAAGCACTTACCGTCTTATAAAAGGCTTTGGACTGGTTTCCCAGGTGCTCGGATTTGGACACAAGATCGTCCAGTTTCTCTCCCCTCTCCAGAAGACTTTCCATGGTGTTGTGCTGCAGAAGTAACAATTGTTTTACAAGATGTTTTACACTGTCGATATTATCAAGGGCTTGTTCACATATGAATTCAAAGAGGTCATTTACCAAAATGATCTTTGTCTCATCCAGCTCTGCCTGCACTTTGGTCATTGCATCTGCTTCCCTGGGGTTCTGGAGGAGGAAAAAGAGAAATTGTCAGATCCACTTGATCAGAAACGCATCATTGTGCTTTTATTACTTGAGAGCATTTTTTATCATATACAAACACTGTGTAGATTGTGTCAAGTCATTACTGTGGCAACAAATCAATATAGAAACTGAAAAACACACTATCATAGTTCAATTATGGCTTAGACTATCCGTACATATCACGTGTTTTCTGATAAACAGATTACAAACCTGGTATTTTGCAAGGTGAATATCCAGGGCTTTGTAGTTTATGGTTTCAGGATTACCAGAGGGCCAATCTATACTGTCCACTTGCCTGGAAAACTCCTCTAAAACCTTAAAAAAAGGAAAATGCGATCTCAACCTTAAAAATGAGAGCAAATGATGCAATAATAATGTGTGTTTATTTGCATATGTTCTTCCCACCTTTTCTAGCAAAGTGAAACTGACTCTCTGTGGGTATTCAGAGTCTGCTATCAACACAGCGCTCAGCTTGTCATTTCTTACATACACATGACACAGGTACTCTGGAAGAAAAACAAACACACCCACACAAGGTGGAGACGGGTGAGAAGAACTGTTGAACAGCTATACTCATCAATGCCAGTGCAACAAAACCTTTGTGTAATAAGCCAATATCATATCAATACTCCTGATCAACAAGCATGTGATGTTAAACGTGTATAAAGGCAAAATTTCAATCTGACACAGAAAGTCTGTGGTGTAACTGAAAAAGGAGACAGTATTGAAATTTGTGTAACTTCATTTGAGTAAAGTTACATTATACTACAATTCGGTTGCCTAAATTAACGTTTAAAACATTTCAAACCGGACAGAAACTGCCTTTTTTACCTTGTTCTTTGACAGAGGCACGAGTTCCAAGTGATGTCCGTTCAACAATCAAGGCACTGGTGAAGGTCATGAACTCCTGAATACTACACAAACCAAAAAAACACATCTGGTGGGAAAATGACACCTGTATGATCAGGTACATATTACCTAGAATCACGCCGAGGCCTGTAAACTATGATTCAATTAACTACAAAACTAAACTTAAGTAACCTGAAGTTCAGTGTTGCATTCAGAATTTTGTACAGAAAGTATAGGTAATACTAATCATCCTAAACAATGAATCCATCCTTTTTCAAGTCTTTCTCCAAATCATGGTGTAATCATTCCTCCTTTTTGTGCTGCCTACATAAAGACCTGCTTGAAGAGAGTTTTCAATGTAAGTGATGGGGACAAAATCCACAGTCATTGTGTACTGTCCCAAAATAAAATGTTTATGTCTGTTTTGCAGCAAATTCCTCAGAAAGTGTTTTTAGATTGAGATTATCTTCAACTTTTAAAACACATTTCAGCACAGGGGTAGACTCGTGGATCGTCACCCCCATCACTAATGCATCATGAATTTCTAATTTGGTGCTTGAAGTTGAACTGAACAGTTCGAGTGGCCGTGGACTGTCAGACCCACCTGGAGCGCTGGAAGAAGCTGAAGGAGGAGAGGTCGTAGGCCGCTTTGAGGAGGTTCGCTTTGGTCGAGCCTTTGTAGAGGACGCTGAGGCTGTACAGCTTCATGCTGCCGCTGGATCAGTCCTGGTCAGTCACAGCAGACACAAGCACAGTCACATGAGAGCATTAGCCCATATCCAGCTCTACTGCCCGTTAGCTTAAAAAACGAAAATAGCCGCCTTGTTATGAGTCAACAAGCTAACCGGCTGCTGTTTATGTGGAGCCTAGTTTCTCGAGTTGTGCTTGGTTTATTTATCAGACAATGAGAAGCTCCAATGCGCCGCAGGGTGATAACAAATGCGAAACTGTGCACCTTCTAACTGGGGAAATAATATCGTAAGAAGTTAAGCGGTTAGCCACAGATGCTAGCTGGTGTTCGTGAGGCCTTCAGCTGACTTACCGGACAGCAAACGGTTTGATGGTGGATAAAAAACGGCGAGTTCGATTTTTTTTATTCCTCTTAGAATAAAACTTGTCGGTCTGTGTCGGGGAGAGGCGTCCGTTCACTCACGATGGAGTTTGCGCCGCAACGGGCAGTTTACAGTAGACAGATTGGTCACCACGTCACGATCCCCGAGAGGTCCGGCGGGATGTCAGCTCCGGGTGGAAACCAAACGCGCCGCTGATTTCATAGTTCCGGTGCTGCTCCGAAATCTCGCCCTTCGCCGCGTGAACACCCACTCGCCTTTTCCACTTGTTCTTGGTGCAATATAGTAACTAACTTGAAGTCATTAGTTGGTTGATCTGCGCTCTTCTCCCAGCAAAACGAGCGTTTCAACTATGTAGTGAAGATCATAAGAGGAAGATGCGACCGTAGCCTATTATGTTGTCATGGAAGTTCTTAGAATTATATATATATATATATATATATATATATATATATATATATATATATATATATATATATATATATACAGTGGGGAAAATAAGTATTTGAACACCATGCTATTTTGCTATTTCTATAAACTAAAAAGAAAAATCCAGAAATCACAATGCATGATTTTTTAATGATTTATTTGTGTGATATAGCGGCAAATAAGTATTTGAACACCTGTGTGTCATCTAGAATTCTGACCCTGAAGGACCTGTTAGTCCGCCCATTAGAAGTCCACCTGCACTCCATGTATCATCCTTAATCAGATGCACCTGTTTGAAGTCGTTAGCTGCATAAAGACACCTGTCCACCCCATACAATCAGCAAGACTTTAACTTGTAACATGGCGAAGACCAAAGAGCTGTCCAACGACACAAGAGAGAAAACTGTACACCTCCACAAGGCTGGAAAGGGCTACGGAGCAATTGCCAAGCAGCTTGGTGAAAAAAGGTCCACTGTTGGAGCAATCATTAGAAAATGGAAGAAGCTCAACATGACGGTCAATCTCAATCGGAGTGGAGCCCCATGCAAGATATCACCTCGTGGGGTCTCAATGATTCTAAGAAAGGTGAGGAATCAGCCCGGAACTACACGACAGGAGTTGGTCAATGACCTGAAAAGAACTGGGACCAACGTTTCCAAGGTTACTGTAGGTAATACACTAAGACGTCATGATTTGAAATCATGCATGGCACGAAAGGTTCCCCTGCTTAAATCAGCACATGTCAAGGCCCGTCTTAAGTTTGCATATGACCATTTGGATGATACAGAGGAGTCATGGGAGAAAGTTTAGTGGTCAGATGAGACCAAAATAGAACTTTTTGGTCATAATTCCACTAAGCGTGTTTGGAGGAAGAAGAATAAAGAGTACAATCCGAAGAACACCATCCCTACTGTGTGCATGGGGGTGGTAGCATCATGCTTTGGGGGTGTTTTTCTGCACATGGGACAGGACGAGTGCACTGCATTAAAGAGAGGATGACTGGGGCCGTGTATTGTGAGATTTTGGGGAACAACCTCCTTCCCTCAGTCAGAGCATTGAAGATGGGTCGTGGCTGGGTCTTCCAACACGACAACGACCCAAAGCACACAGCCAGGAAAACCAAGGACTGGCTCCGTAAGAAGCATATCAAGGTTCTAGCATGGCCCAGCCAGTCTCCAGACCTGAACCCAATCGAAAATCTTTGGAGGGAGCTCAAACTCCGTGTTTCTCAGCGACAGCCCAGAAACCTGACTGATCTAGAGAAGATCTGTGTGGAGGAGTGGGCCAGGATCCCTCCTGCAGTATGTGCAAACCTGGTGAAAAACTACAGGAAACGTTTGACCTCTGTAATAGCAAACAAAGGCTACTAGACCAAATATTAACATTCATTTTCTCAGGTGTTCAAATACTTATTTGCCGCTATATCACGCAAATAAATCATTAAAAAATCATGCATTGTGATTTCTGGATTTTTCTTTTTAGTTTATCTCTCTCACAGTGGACATGCACCTACGACGACAATTTCAGACCCCTCCATGATTTCTAAGTGGGAGAAATAGCAAAATAGCAGGGTGTTCAAATACTTATTTTCCCCACTGTATATATATACTATCTGATCTGATGGAGTTTTTTATAGTGTTTTTGTAGTAGCAATTTTTTCAAGCATGATATAGTCTCTTCGGCTTCCTCATACTAGTTGCTGAAAAGACAAACTTTAAAGATCCTTAACGACTTTTAGGTCCTTAAATTAAATTACATAATGACCCATACATAATGAACATATGCCTATTAATTAATGGGTGGTAATGATAATTACCATAAGTTATTATCAGGATGATTATTATTTTTATTATGTGGGGCATCTGTAAATCCACCAACTGTTTTCAACCAAAGACATGGCACCTTCAATTGATGTTTTCTTTGGTGATCTTGCTCCATTTAACAATTTCCTCCCGGCCATTTCCTCGGTGGTAAATGTTTTCCATGGCAGAAGTGTGCCGGCAGTTCATTTCCAAGGCAACACCACCGAAACCCTCCTCAGCCCTCAGGTGCGTCTGTTGACAGGCCGAACGCTCCAAGGGAAGACTGGATTTTCTTTTCCCGGAATTGTATGAAAGAGATTTTCTGAGTCGGAAAACTGACACTAACCTAACTGGAAGCTTGCTTCAACATTTCTTTTCCTCATTGTATTTTTTTGTTGCTCTAACATGTCACGGACCACAACTTGAATTAAAAGCTGAATGGAAAAGTAAATACTTTAATCAACTTTCTGGGCTGATCCAGACGCGGATCTTGACTGGGACACGTTGACTACTAAAAACGAGGTGATGGAGTCAATAAGTCTTTACGTATATCTACACGACCGAAGCTGAGGACATGTTTTCCTAAATATCTCTTCATAATGTAGACAAAAGCTGGATTACTGTTATTTGTTACCGTATATATAATAAAACCCACCTGCAACGATGAAGATGCACGCGTAGCTATCGCATTTCTTATTCCACCGCTCGCCATCTCTAGGCCTGTATACTGCAGATATGTGAGTGTGGGACAGTCGCTGCTGAACATTATGTAGCGCACATCAGTACAAGAGTTGAAAACGCCTTAACGGCAGAAACCTATTCGTCAAAGCTGCTGGAGGACGAGAAAACATCACCACAGATGAGCAGGACGGTCAAACACACGTCGTGATACGATGGATAAGGTAAGAAAACCATTTACATGTGTCTGATGCTGCTGATGACATATGCTGTCCATCTCTCTCTATCTATCTATCTATCTATCTATCTATCTATCTATCTATCTATCTATCTATCTATCTATCTATCTATCTATCTATCTATCTATCTATCTATCTATCTATCTATTACAGTTAACTAATTACAAACTAAATAATGAATGAATGTCACATAAAATGTAAAGGAAACACGATACATGATATGTCATATAGCAGATATATAAAAAGATATATACTGTGGTGAGCAATAAGAACAATGGAACAAAAGCAACAAATTAAACCTATACACAAAAAAATAATACATTGAGTGAAACAAATTGAATTAAATGAAAAAACAGTTAGTTCCAACCCCTTTTTTATATAAATAAACAATTTTAAACTATTATCCATATACAACCTGATGCAAGTCATGGTAACAGGTAGCCAGGTTCAGCCTACAATGCAAATATCCATCAAGTGTCAACAAAATGAACCTTAAACATTTAACACAACTGATCCATGTCCATATTATCCTCTGTAACATCCTCCTAATAACAACAGTAATTGACGAATCCTATGTTAAAAAGGAAGGTAAGTAAGTATGCACATTATAGTGCAGTTACTTAGGATTTCCTGATTGCAGGACTGAAGCTGTATGAGAATAATTCACAGTTCAAAGACATTTTGGAAGAATTTCTACGAACCATAAATGGAAGGAATTAAGTACGGCCAAGTGCACGAGTAAAAGCAGTAAACTGCTGTTCTGTCATCGCTTTAATTAGACGTAGCACGTGTTTCAGATGGTCACGTGTGACCAGACTGAGGTGAAAGCTTTCCCCCTCACTGCCCTAATTCTAATGAATCAACTCATGTGCAGGAGCAGGACAGGACACAGATTCCTAGATGTATGAGGTAATATAGCGTAAGCCTAAAGACCTTTACGTTTCCTTTTCCTGTGCTGGAGTATCACAGCGTCTCGTTCCTTGAGGTTTACTTTGTGAGACACAGCCGGTTGAATGGAGATCCATCAGGCAGGGCTCTGTGCAAACAAGCCCGAAGGTTAAATTAACCGGATAATCAGCTATTGACAAGCACTTCGCAAACATTCAACTCTTATCCCTAAATGGACACAACACAAACTGAATGTCGCAGTCCTTAGTGGGAGTGTGTGTGTGTTTCTGTGTGTACGTTATCCATTTAACATTTTTTGTACTTGATTGTAAATCAGTTTCCCAACAGCCAGTCGGCCCTATGATCCCTATATATAGTTGTTATATCAGTTGTGATTATTTTCAGTAATCTATGATAAACACAGGCCTGTAAAACTTAATAATGCTGGCAATTGTATTTATTTTAAAAAATTTTTGCTTTTTCAAAAAAGGTACAAAGAATAAATAGTGTGAGAAAGTGAACTCACAACATATATGATGTGATCAAACTAGGTCGTATAAACCAATTATGGACAAATGTTCCTTATTTCAAAACTATTAAGCTACTTAAAGTTATTTTAAGGAGAAACTTAAATTTAAACATTAATTGTCAATGTATATGTTGACACACTGGGGTGTATGAATTATAAACTGTGTTGAAATATACCACTGCACATAAGTGTGTTTGTGTGTGTGTGTGTGTGTGTGTGTGTGTGTGTGTGTGTGTGTGTGTGTGTGTGTGTGTGTGTGTGTTTGTGTGTGTGTGTGTGTGTGTGTGTGTGTTTGTGTGTGTGTGTGTGTGTTAAGAAATCCTAGGGTCAGGGCACCCAGGGAGAGGATCACAATCACCTCACAGTTCCAGGTCAGAGCTTCTGGTTTGGGGCTGATAAGACCATGGCCTTCACCTGCAGACTATTATTAGGTTCACAGACCACTCATCCCTGTTGCTAATATTAGACGTGTTTCTAATTTTATAAATATATTTTGTAACTCCCTGGCCACTTCCCTCATTGTGCAATAGTGTGACAATGCATGTTGCACATCTGAATAAGAAGCTAATGGTAGATGTGTCTCTTTATTCATTAGTTTTAGTGGTTATATAAATACTTTTTAATGTAATGTTTCTAAACAAGGCCTCACTAGAATAAAGCATTTTTTTTTAAAATGCAAAAAACAAATAACTCAAAACATGTGTTAAATGTTAAAGAAGTCATCGTATTCAGCTAGAAAGCTTTGTATGTGTGTGCATGTGGTTGTGTGTGTGTGTGTGTGTGTGTGTGTGTGTGCATGTGGTTGTGTGTGTGTGTGTGTGTGCATGTGGTTGTGTGTGTGTGCATGTGTGTGCATGGGCAGATGGGGTTAGGTTTGGAGGGGGTGGGCATTTTCGTTGGGTTGAAGCCAGCCCACCTCACCTGAGCATAAAAACAGCTGAAGCTCTCATTCACTTCACTGGCTCTGCACACACAGACGGTGGACACACGAACACACACACACACTCGCCACATGCCTAGAAACACACAGACACGCACACACACACTCATTTAGTTTAATGTCTGAAGATGCCATGTGACAACGCTCATCTTGACCAGATGGTGAAGGTGCCTTGTAGCTACAGCTCTGTGGTTGATAAAATCCTCATGGTAAGACTCACGTTTCTGTTTCCACTTACAGTGAAATAAGACTTTTGTTCATCTAATTTGACCTAATTTGATTTATGTGTTTTTATATTACATGTTCTTTCATTTATTTCATATTGTTTCCAATTTTTCACTCCGCCATCATTTAAAAGTCCTGTTAGTATTTAGCAGATAAAAGCAATTCAAGTGATTTGGTTCTGACCTCTTCTCCTCTTTTCGTTCCAGGTAGAGCAGATTGTGTCAGAGTTCAGGCTGAAAAAGGAAGAACTGAAAGAGGTGATGAAGAGGATGCAGCGCGAGATGATCAAAGGGCTGCGTTTGGAGACGCACGAGGAGGCCAGCGTCAAAATGCTTCCCACCTACGTCTGCTCCACCCCCGAGGGCTCAGGTACGCGTCTTTACATAAAACCCGCCGCTTATCGCCTATAAAAGCCTGTACACGCACTGAGATGAGATCTTGTGACAGAGGTGGGAGATTTCCTGGCTCTGGACCTGGGCGGGACAAACTTCCGTGTGATGCTGGTGAAGGTGGGCGCGGACGAGGAGAGGAGCTGGAAGGTGGAGACCAAGAACCAGATGTACTCCATTCCTGAAGACGCCATGACTGGGACGGCTGAAATGGTCAGTGACACTTGTGGATAGTTTTTTTTTTACAGCAATTCTATTTTGCTGTCAGCATAGACAAATAGACACGTTTCTTGTCGTTAGCTATTGATGATGGATGTTGCTCTATGGCGTTTTTTCCAAACCAATCACTATTATAAATCTCAGAAATGACTGGTCTTCTGTAAATGTTGACTTAAAAACTTAATTATTTAATTGTGTTTTCTATGTCTCATATTCTCCCCTCCCTCTCTCTGCAGCTGTTCGATTACATCGCTGAGTGTATGTCAGACTTTTTGGACAAACACCATATCAAGCACAAGAAGCTTCCTCTAGGTTTTACTTTCTCCTTTCCAGTGCGACACGAGGACATAGACAAGGTCAGCTGTTCTACTCCAGTTAAAGGTTTGAAGATGCTTCCCTTTGGTTCACTTTGTTCATACATGATTTTTTTCTCTTCTCAGGGAATCCTACTGAACTGGACCAAAGGCTTCAAGGCTTCCGGTGCAGAGGGAAACAACGTTGTGGGTTTACTCCGAGATGCCATCAAGAGACGAGGGGTGAGTTGCATGAATATTAAGCAGGAGATTGGTGCTTCAGTGATGGAGATCCCATTTATCCATGTTGCTGTGTTTCAGGAGTTCGAGATGGACGTGGTCGCCATGGTGAACGACACGGTGGCCACCATGATCTCCTGCTACTACGAGGATCGCAGCTGTGAAGTGGGGATGATCGTAGGTGAGAGGTCACGAAAGCGCACGCCAGGTCGGCGGAGGCGCGCGGGTTTCAGGCTGCGTCTTGAGGTTTTTTCCTTTCGGCAGGTACCGGCTGTAATGCGTGTTACATGGAGGAGATGAGGACCGTGGAGCTGGTGGAGGGCGAGGAGGGCCGGATGTGCGTGAACACAGAGTGGGGGGGGTTCGGCGACAACGGGGAGCTGGAGGAGTTCAGGCTGGAGTACGACCGGGTGGTGGACGAGACCTCGATTAACCCCGGGCAGCAGCTGTGAGTAAAACACGGTGCACTCGGTTCAGACGCACGTTTGGGACGCACGCGTAGGAACGCTCGTCACTTACTGCGTCAATGGCCGGGGGCCAGGCGGGGGGGTTCAGATTAATGAGCGCTCTCCTCTGCCTAATGGCTGTTTGCCTTTGACACCGGCCCCTCTACGCAGACAAATGCTGAGCCCGGCCTCACTCAGCCTGTTAGGCATTGACGTTGATCCCATCGTCCACTTCCCTTCATTTCCAACGCGTGTAGAGAAAGGAAAGCTGTTTGCTCATGTGGTTTGTGACGCACTTGTCCTCCCACCGCTCCACATACCCTCTTGTGTATGCTTTTTTCGCCCCTCTCTGGCCTTTCTCACCGGCCCCTCCTTGTCTCCTCTAGATATGAGAAGCTGATCAGCGGGAAGTACATGGGGGAGCTGGTGCGGCTCGTCCTGATGAAGCTGGTGAACGAGCAGCTGCTGTTTAACGGAGAGGCCTCGGAGACGCTGAAGACGCGCGGCAGCTTTGAGACGCGTTACGTCTCACAGGTGGAGAGGTGAGCGTCGGCAGGTGGAATTATTTTAATTTGATGATGCCTTTAAAAATGGAATGCCTAAAGGATGCCTAAAAACATGACAAACCTCACATAGACTATATCTTTACAAGTTTATATGCTGATGACATACCCTTATATAACACAAATCATTAGCCTCATATCATAATTCATCTGATTCTAGTTGTATGGGTTTTACTATTGAAATTATTGTCAGGAGTTTTCTTTTGTTCTTTTTAATTTTTCTCTTTATTCTCTGTTTTACCTGATGTGAAGCACTTTGCCACTTTGTTTTGATAAATGCAACATATCTATTCTGGAAATTAAGGAAACTCTAACAAATATGCCTTATACATAATGCAGTGTCACAGTGGTAGATAAATAAAGACATGCAGAGGCAAGCAGGGAAATGCACAGAAATTCTTGTGATGTGCAAATAAAGTGGATCAGTCAACAACACTTACATTCATCCACGTCTTTCGTCCATTTTTTGTTTTCAGCGACTCTGGGGACAGGAAACAGATCTACAACATCCTGTCCTCGCTGGGCGTGCTGCCGTCAGAGCTGGACTGTGACATCGTCCGCCTGGTCTGCGAGAGCGTCTCCACCCGCTCGGCGCACATGTGCGCGGCGGGACTCGCCGGGGTGATCAACCTGATGAGGGAGCAACGCAGCCAGGACGCCCTGAAGATCACGGTGGGGGTCGACGGATCTGTTTACAAGCTGCACCCGTGGTGAGGAAAGAAAACACCCATCTGTCTCAGCTTCTTATTTGGGACACCTTGGATTGACAGTAACGTGCTGTTTTTCTTTTTTCTAGTTTCCGCGACAGGTTCCACAAAACCGTCTGGGAGCTGACGCCTCACTGCGAGATCACCTTCATCCAATCAGAAGAGGGCAGCGGCCGAGGAGCAGCGCTCATCTCAGCTGTGGCCTTCAAGATGGCCGCATGTATGCTGACGGAGTAGAGGGAGCTGCGTACTGAGTGAACTGAAGCAGGCTGACGGTTGAAACCCTGATCTGATTTTGTTGGAAGTGTCGTCCTGAGACGTGCAGCTCCGGCCTTTTCTGCGGCGCTGGCTGAAGGATGCGTGTCTGTGTGTGAGCAGGAGGGGCCCTTATCACAGGGAGACGTTCAGACAGGGGATTTATACTTGATTTTTGGTTTACACTTGGTGTTAACATGTGTCCTAAGTGATCACAAGTGGACAGTAGATGGGGGGAAGTTACAGGATAATATACGTCATCAGTGCCAGAGGCGGCGATTGCGCTTTGGTGACAGTGCAGAAATAGACGAAGGATTGAGCAAGATGAGCCCAGCTGTCCTGTAGCGGAAGTGCCACGTTGGCTCTAAAATGAATGTGAGCACAAGCCATCTGGACACATCTGGAGTAACATCTGTAAACGGACAATTGTCCCGCTGAGAACCTGTGATGGGATCACTCAGGACGCCTGTAAATATCAAGTGTAGACTCTGTATAGGTAGGTTAGTGGTAACTTGTAGCAGTTTAAAGGTGTTTCTGAGCATGAAGTGGCAGCATCGGGTGTCATGAAGGCTCATTTTAAATACATGCTGATATTATTGACGATGATATGTAATATAAAGCCAGTGTGAACTGGTTGTCTGTACAAGACAAGTATTATTTTTTTGTAAATGTTTGACTAAATTAAATCCACAGCTTTGTTGTGTAGTAATGTGATTGTGAGATAAATGACATGCAGTATGTCGTTTGGAACTGTATATTTGCAATCAGTCTTTACAACTTCTGTGTCTTGGCCAATAAGTTGTAGTCTCATCTGTGCATAATAAAATGTAAAATGTGCTGTGAATGTCAATAAGCTGAACTGTAAATAAACATGCTTAATTATATTGTTGTTGTTGCATTGTTTCATTGCATGAAACAGAATTTATATGAACTCTGATGAATAAGCTAATTTGATGTAATGGCTGTGAAACGTCAGAGGTCACTCTCCCTGTGTCCTGTCTCCCTCTCTGCTCCGTATCTCTGTTTTTCCAAGCCAGAGGAATCCGGCTTCACCTCTTATCAGCTCCCTGCGGTGATACACGGAGGGCAGTTGTGGCCATGTAAGGGACTGTGCTTCCACCGTGGGTTATTATAGGAGGGCAGGAGATAGCATAAAACCCACCCCGGCATCACAGCTCAGTGGGGAGTCCACGTCGGGTCACACACGTACAGACATGGTAAGTCAATCAGAGATTTCAATTTTTTAAAGAAAATGGCAGTGGAAAAAGGAGCAGGCATGACACAAACATACAGATATTTGGTGTCGCATTGACTCTTTTTGTGTTAACGCTCTCAGGCAAGTAAGAAGGCCTCGAATAAGCGACAGAGGGGAGCACAGAAGTCCTGCTCCAATGTCTTCTCCATGTTCGAGCAGTCGCAGATACAGGAGTTCAAGGAGGTACACACCACTAAAAAAACATACTTAAAGAAGTTGACGTGCTGTTGCGAGTTTTAGAAATAGATTTAGAGGTTTCTGTATAATCAAGTGATTTCATTGTAAAAATATTTTATATTGCAAGGAAAAGATGATTTTTGTTTTATTTAGGTCAGAAGCTAGAGGCATCTTTAAGGCCACTAAACCAAGCTTTACAACCACAACTCTTATGTGGGTTTTTATAATCAGCAGATGCCAGAATAATGCTTCATAAGGAGAAATAAATACTGTGCACTTAATGCACGTAACCACTTTCAATACTTTTGAATCATCAGAAGGACCTTTTTTAAATGAATGCTTTGATTTCAGCCAGATTCAGCAATTAAAATTTAATACAATGTTTAAATATTTCAATCATTTTATTGATGGTTAGACAATATATTTTGATACTGACAAGAAAAAGAAAGATATGGACACTGCCTGAACTCACCCCCTTGTCCTCTATTCATAGCAGTATACATATTTTTGCTGTGTTTTTTAATTAATTATTAAAGAATGAATTATCAAGAAGGTCGCAGGTTCAAGACCCGCCTTGGGCCTGGGTCTGGGGCCTTTCTGTGTGGAGTTTGCATGTTCTCCCCGTGTCTGCGTGGGTTTTCACCGGGTACTCCGGCTTCCTCCCACAATACAAAACATGCTCAGGTTAATTGGTAAACTCTAAATTGCCCATAGGTGTGAGTGTGTGTGTGAATGGTGTGTGAATGGTGTGTGTGCCCCACGATTGGCTGGCGACCATCTGGGGTGTATCCCTGCCTCTCGCCTTAACGCGCTGGGATAGGCTCCAGCAGACCCCTGCGACCCCGAAAGGGAATAAGCGGGATAGACAATGGATGGATGGATGGATGAATTATCATTACTATGTTTTACTGTAAACTGAAGAAACTCAAGAAAATCAAGATCCTCATGATGATGATTATGAACTAAATAAAGAAGAAGAAATGATCATAGTGCGAATGTACAGTATAGTGATCAAACATATCAAACAAAACACCTGTTGAATACTTTGATTCAGCCTCTATATATCATTTATTATTGATCACTATCACTCAATTTTATCAAATATAGGCTTTCGGTTGCATTGACCAAGACAGAGACGGCGTCATCAAGAAACAGGACCTGAAGGAGACGTACGGACAGCTTGGTATTTTTTCTTCTTCTGTTGCTTCTTTATTCATTTTAACTGATTTATACCAGATAATAGTAGCTAAGAATATTAAGACAAGCTTTGCTGTTGTGACCTGTTTTTGTTGTCATAGTTACTACATTTGATGAAATGACTTTACTGTACCAGGAAAGCTTAACGTGAAGGATGAGGAGCTGGATGAGATGCTGAATGAGGGGAAGGGTCCCATTAACTTCACTGTGTTCCTGTCGCTGTTTGGAGAGAAACTCAACGGTGAGAACTTTTCAAACAAATTGTGGAAATTCCTTAACTTTTCCTCTCAGATGATGCTCAATATTTCTGGTGTTTCCCTGCAGGAACCGACCCTGAAGACACCATACTGGCTGCCTTCAAGCTTTTTGACCCCAACGGGACAGGCTTCGTTAATAAGGACGAGTAAGAAAAATTAATTTTCAGCTTCAACTTGTCATGTTAGAAATATATTTTATTTATCGTCTTGCTTTGTCCAGGTTTAGGCGATTATTGATGAACCAGGCTGATAGATTCACAGCAGAGGAGGTCTGTGACAGGCTCAAATATTCAATTTATATATATGTCGATTCACATTTTGATCTCCTGGGTTCACAAGTCACATTGGTTCTTCCCAAACAGGCGGATCAGGCCTTCTCCGTGGCTCCCATCGATCCAGCTGGCAACATCGACTACAAGTCGCTCTGCTACATCATCACACACGGTGACGAGAAGGAAGAGTCCTAAGAGGGATCCATGTCCTTTGCACTTTTGTTATGTGGCGTTTCATTAAATGCATCAGTGACTGTTGGAATACCTGGTTTGTCTAACTTTCTTTAAGTTCAATGTATACCGGTAGATGGAAAAAAAAACATTATCATGAAAAGAAAAATCTCCAATCATGTCAGAAAATGACCAGCAAAGAAATAATAAACCTATTTGATTTTTTAAAAGCTAAACTCATCAAGAAACACATCATTTGAGTCAGCATTATAAAAGATGAGGAAAGACAGTGATTTAAAACATACACCTTGAATTTAGATGTTTTTTTGTTGTCAACTAACTCAATAAATCTTTGCATTTAGAAGACACACGCGCACACACTTTATATGTAATTTAATACACATAAAATAGTAATAACTTAGTTGTTACATATAGGAGTACATGTCGCGCAGTTTTAATACTTTAGAATAAATATAAAGTACAGATACAGAAGTAAAAATATCTGCTTATACGTACTGTGTATTATACTTTGTCAAAAAAGAACGTGTTTATAGCCTAACACAGTAAATAGTTTGTAATAATTCTTGTTCTATTTTACTGTCAATTGTTTTCCACCGTACGTTGAGGAAGTCGTTAAAATCATGGTGAAAACCAACTAAAAAAATGCACACTTACCACACTTTGTTAATGAAAAAGTTAAAGACGCGGGCCTGTAAAGGCTGATTCCTGAAACATGCAGCATGCAGCAGCAACTCATGGGGCCCATCTGCTGCAGTGCCATTCTTCTGCGACACTATCGCCATGGATACAACAACAAACCCCCCCCTTCTCACGGCCACATTTCCCCGCTCACACGGCACTCAGCCAGCCAACGGCAATACGACAAGGAGCCTGTTGAACACTGCAAGGCAAGCCGCTCCGCTCTCAACACATTCGCAGCACAACAGCAGGGTTGGCATCGGAAATGACTGTGAGTTTGTTTTTGATATGTGAAATCTGCAGTTCCGCTGGCAGAGATGCCTATTGCCTCTGGAGCAGCAGGCAGGGTGGATGTAGGAGTACACACAGGCACCGCATCACACGGACTGAAGACCAAGGCCAAGTTTACCAACAGGAACTGTGACTCGTATCTGCAACGGTGGGTAAACTCCTGCTCGACTGCATAGGAATGTCAAATATAAGGGATGGAGATTCATAATGTGGTGGGGGGATGTGACGCTAAACAGTGTGATCGCCCGGTAAGTTACACAGCTTCAGAGCATATAGCAGAGATGCTGATGCATGAAATATATCTGAAGAAATCAAACTAATATGTCATTGATGTTAAAGGCCCAGTCTCCCACATCACATTTTATAAGCTCAAAATTGCAGGTTTAATTAGGTTTGCTGTACACATTTGAGAAAAAAAGTGCATTTTGTGATGTGGATGTAATCAAGGACTTGTTTTACCAACAAATGTAAAAAATCCTCACCTTTAAAAAAATACAAGCCGTGTGATAACGAATCGTTAGAGGTTCCTGAGTGTAATCATTGATGTGAAACTCCAGAACAATGAAAACAGAGCAGTTTGAGTTAACCTACACAGGCTTTCACAGCTCAGAGGTCGACTTAACCCAAACACTGCCCACCTGAGTCAACAGCGACCTGTTTGTCATCCGAACTGCGCAGACGATGACGCCCGATGAGAGCCACTAATCTGGCTCGTAAATATTTCAGCGTACAATTAGTCTCTCTCCGGTCGGTTTTACTGAAAGGATTAGACAGGAAGTCGGGGACCGGCTGGCCTGTGCAACACTTGTCATTTCCCAGGTTAAACACACTCTGTGATGACATGTGGCCTCGTTTTTTTTATTGTTCATGTTTGCAGATATCAGGAACTCAAACAGAAAAAGAAAAGTCATTTATTACAGGTGAGTGTAAAAACTGAATGTTTTGGAGGTGCTCAGACACAACGTGGTGCTGTGACTGCTCATGTGATCTACGGATGTGTTGGTTTCTAAACAGGGCGACACAGACCCCGCTGAAATCAGCGACCAGGAGATTGATGGTGAGAGCACTGAGAAGTTCAAGATCCCCTCCAGTCATATTTTAAGACATATTAAAAAAAAAAGCTCTGCTTAGAATAATAGATGATTGATTCTTTAAAAAAAGACATCACCCACTAAGACTCTGAATCTATGAAGATGCAAGTATTTTCTATTGAGAAGTAAACTACTGAATTTAAGTTGTCTCCTCCTTCACTGAAAGGTTCCTGGTGTATGTGAGACTTCAAGTTTCCACATCACGCTTGTGTAAGTACATACCGGCTGTCATTTGGCTCTAAAGTAGTTGTGATGTCATACTTCATATCTCTATGTAGATCCCTTTTTAATTTAACTGTCAGCAGACGAATGTGAAAACACGACTTTGAGTGTCACAGTGTTGCAGATAACACAATTTGACTGGAGGGGGACTTAAATAAAAAAGTTATACACATATATGTACACCTTATGTATCACACAGGTATGTGAATTTATGACAAACTACTCTTTATTTTTCTTTAAGGAGCTGAGGATGGGCACCCACACAGCACTGAGGACAGCGAGGAGAAAACTTCAGGGAAAACTTCCGGTGTAGAGAGACCCAAAAAGTCTCAGCTCTGCATCCTTCTGTAAAGGCATCATAAGTACATTTACTGAGCCTGTATGCGTTCATCTGTGTCTATTATTTAAGTGCCAAACCTTGTATCTGTGCTGTCGTGTTCATGCTTTAACTTTGTGATGTGTAGTTCTGTGAAAGGAAAAAAAATGTGCAACAATAATGATTCTCAAGGATACTGTAAATGAAGCCGACCAGTGTTATATACATACATAAAATATATTGCTACCCTGTTGAAATAATGGCCTATCTAATTTTTTTTAATTTTAGGTTGTGTGAATCGTTTGAATGGACTTAGGAAACATACTTTCATACTGGCTGCTGCTTCAAGCTGAATTCATTGTGGATGATAAGGGCTATAGGCTATCCTCTGTCAAGGCCTTTTTGATTGAAATAATTCAGAAATATAATATTTTCTGCATTTGAGAGTCTTTCTTAGGCCATTATTTTAATAAGGTGACAATATTGCAAGGGTGTTCATCAGTGTTAATTATTTAGCAGTAAAACGCTGCAAAAATCTTGACATGTATCTCAGTGTTTGTTACTCATGGTATGCTATAAAACGAAAAAAACTACAAAATACCTCCAGCTTGCATAATCACACAATCGAAAATAAAATTTATTTAAAAAAAAAAAAGAAAAAAGAAAAAAAAGAGCAGCACATGAACATGTCTAGAGCGTTCATGCATTTCGGTTCAGTCAGAGTTTATCGGCATTAACGTTCAATCAGAATGGAAGATACTGTACTTGCAGCAGCAGGGGAAACAAAAACAAAACAAAAACAAAACAATTCTCCCTTTTTCACAGTCAAGTCCGCTCCTCAAATTGTGCTGTTAATCTGCAGAACTCTACACTTGTTAGCTGCAAAGACGTTTTCCAAAGTGTGTTTCAGTCTACTTGGCTGTTTTCCGCTTCGGCTCCAACTAATGAGAAAACAACAGGAGAGACAGAGAGGTGCCTCTGGTAGATCTACATCAAACACGTCGCTCATTCTTCAGTCGCTGTTGCTGCTGCTGTCGTCCCCCACCACCATGCTGCTGTACTGCTTCTGCTGCTGCTCTTTGAACGACTCCTTCACCTTCGCCCTCTTCAGGCCTCCGTCCCTGCGCGGACAGCCAGGCGGGAATCAGAAGCAACGGGAGCATTGCAATAAACTGTTCTTACTGTCCATTCAACATCAATACGTTGCTCTCATGCAATAAAAAAACGGGGACTACTTTCTGGGATTTTTATGTTTGACATTCAGTAAAGGATTTACTCTTTAAAATAATAAGGTGCCAACCTTATAATTAATGAAATGATTGCACCCATTAGTGATAACATTGTTTTTAATATATAAATGATTGTTTAATCTAGGGCAAAGCTTCCAGGGGAAAAATACTCAAGGAGACAGAATCTCTCATCAATACAGTTTAATCTTACCACTGCAGATCTAGCAGCCCGCCCTGGTGAGCGATGGCGGATTTCACTCTGTTGGCAAACTGGACGGCATCTTCCCCCTCCTGTCATAAAAAACAAAAATAAAATCAATAAAGTCAGTCTCCCACGATATATTATGTGTGTCAGTGTGTGTGTGTGTGTGTGTTTCATGTGCACATGTCGTAGGCACCTGTTGGTGCATGGCTGGCAGGTACCAGACGTTACAGACCAGGGCCCAGCTGGTCATCATCCTCAGCAGGTAGCTGACCATGCTGTACTTGGAGCTGTTCCAGAAAGCGTCCCCGAACTTTGGGTCGTACTAAAAAAAAAAAAAAAAAAAAAAAAAAAAAAAGAGAGTGTCAACCAAGAGCAGGTTAAAAGGTGCAACGGCTTAACCCTGAAAGAACAGACAAGACTGGAAGCACCTTAATGGCTACGGGGTATATCGTCGCTCCGATTTCAAAACTTCCCTTTTTAAACATCATGACAGATGTGTTGTTGATGCAGGTTCCTGTAAAGAAAAAAACAGAGATCAGTAGGTCAAAGTGGGCAGAGTCATGTGAGCTCCGTCCAAAACCACATTAGACATAATAATAAAGTAGCTGCTCGTTTGTGGAACAACACTCAGAGTCTTGTCGTTGATGATACAGAAGACAAACATCACACTGGTGTGAATGAAATAACTCTCTGCGTGGTCACACTCACCCTCTGGAAATATCAATATGGGAAGCTTTGACTTGTCATTCACATGATCCTTCAACCTGGAAGCAACACAAACGTAAGAGAAACCGTTTTCCAGACTATAAACCCCCCACGTTCGAGATCAAACACCTGGAACAAGTTTCTGGGCGAGGATGGGATAGTAATGAGATAAAATCTAAACTCAATGAGTCACCGCACCGCAGCAGCTTTCCAAAAACATATCTGTTCTTGTTTGAATAGCACGCTTTTACTGCCAGGAAAATACCAAACACTCTCATTACCAAAAACAGTGTGAAAACACAGGCACGGCGGTTTATTTCATTGTTGGATAAGCAGGCACAGACGTGTGCTGCAGTTACAAAGTGGGTGGAAAAAAAACGGACCTTTTGGTCACTAGGTGGCGATCTTTCATCTCTGCTCTCTCGAACCAGACGTGGGGACAGGATCTCACCATGGCTCTCTGGAGGACTCCCATCAGCCCTCCGTGTATCTGACCCACCTGATGAACAGTACGACGATCACAGGAACATGTCATGAGCTTCGCACGACAAATAAAAGTCACAACTATGAAAATACAACTGTTACCATAGCATAGCAGCCGTCATTGCAGAGTATCACGATGTCAATGGGACTGGTGTGATTGGCAACGCAGATTCCTCCTTTCGCGGGTTTGTTTTCCCTTTTAAAAGGTTAAGACGTGGGGTCAGTATGTGAGCAAAAAGCTTTATGAAGCAGGGGCGAGGACGAGGATTCTCTTTTACCTGTTGTGGTAGTGGATCGTGGCAGAGAGTCCTCGAGCACAGATCCTGTAGCACATGACGTGGACCCACTCGCTGAGCCAGAACTTGATCCTAAAAACAGATTCCACAAACACCACACGGGAGGAAGCGCACATTAAATGATGCTTATATATATATATATATATATATATATATATCCTTTTTAGATTCAACAGATGGTTATATTTTGTGGTCACCTCCAGTTTGGGAGCAGTCCAACAGCAGATGTTCCAATGACCAACCAGGTGAGGCCAATGCAGGCCAGTGTTATCCTGGAAAGAGTGAAAAGTAGAATTGATTCAGTAATAATAATAATGATGAGGAAGCAATGCTGGAAAAAATGTTTGTTTTCTAAGAGGGATTTTTAAGAAACAGAGAGCCAGCGTGCCTGAGCTCCTCCAGCAGGTGGTCCCTGCCTCCAAAAGAGAGCGAGCTTCTGAATTCTCAGCCTGGACGTTGGAATTACTAACACACACTCCTGTCAGAGGATCTCACGCTGCATTCAGGCCCATAAGGGGTTAGCAGTGATATCAATTAAATGTGATCATTTCAAATGGATTCTAAACTGTCCAGGTCACCAGTGTACAGTTGATTAAAATAGGCTTCATGTGGACTCTTCTATTGGATTTCGTCAGGAGCCTTGCTGGAGAATTTTTGAAGTAGTTGAAGCTTGTATTGAGGGAGACAGAAATACAACAAGTCGCAGTAGTCTGGAGTCATCTAATGAAACATGGACGGCAGTCTCCACATCCTAACAGGCCTATTATTTATTTGAGAGATAGCTAAATTGTGTGAATGCATGACTGAAGGATCGCATTCACCTGTTGATCAAAGTCCAGTTCAGTATGAAAGAGAACAGATTTTGATGTTAACAGGCAGGGGAACCGCGTTACTAAAGAAAGCTGTTGTCACTCTGTTTTGTGTACATCTACTTCCCCATGAGATCATGTGAGTCAACTTCTGGCACCTTAATCTTATATGATGAAATATTTAAAGTAACAACCAGAACAACAGCAGCACTCAAGCGAACCAGATTCCCCCTTAATTTATACTGGGAGATTTTAAGCGCTGCAAAATAAAGAGCGTGTTGGCAGGTTTTTTATCAGCATGTCTCCAGCTTGACGTGTCATGATAAAAACTCGAGGAATTGAGTTACGGTTTGTTCAAAGGGGCCTAAAAATCTACGACCGGACAGTTCATTTGTCCTTGAAGGCTCCTTTCATCGTGGAGACCGCTCTGTGTTCTTGGATCGGTCTGCAGACGTAGAGGAATGTACCGTCCTTGTGTGCAGCTATGTCAGGTAATGTCAAGTCCTCCCAAATAATACATAATAAATCCCAGGTCTCAAAAAGTCTGATAAGTTTAAGGGAAAGCTGCTTTTGATAGAAATGATGTGAAAGAGTTGATGGAAGTGAGAAAAGTAACGAGGACTGACAGGCAAGTGCTGATGACATTTCGAGGGAAGTGCAAAACATCTGCACTTCTGAGGAAAAAGGAACTTTTTTCATGTGTTTAACAAAATGATGATCACATTTCTACATAACTTGTATTAAATCACGGCTGACCTTTTGTTTTGTAGCATGGATTTGGAACCCGAGTCTGGCCGATATAAAAAAGGCTCATTCGGCCTGTCAGAGCGTTCTAGGTAAGTTACTGGGGTGAACTCTGACAGCTGTGATCAGGAGGTCGTGACAAGGACTCGCACCATATCGCACTGCACTGACTGCAGCAGTCGTAGCTTCTACATTCAGGGAGAGGATATAGACTCCCTCCCCACAGGAATTTGAAGGACTGATTTATGTTTGCTGCAATAACAAAGCTGAATGCTGAAACTATTTACTTGATCTTGAAGTTATCTTATACTTCATTAAGTTGCATTGTGTTATTGTTCCAGTGTTTTATAGTATGCCATAAAAGAAGAGAGATAGAAATAGATCTGAGAGTCGTCCTCATAAAAATAGAAACTGATGTTGTAATTCTAACAGATTTGACCTGGAGGTTATCATATACACGGGCAATAATAATGCCAAGGACTGAGTTTTGAAACCACTCCATGGGAGAAATAAGAGGTGGAGAATTTTAAGTTTAAAATCATAATCAATTAAATATAAAACAATCTTCAATTAAATTGTACCTGATGCCAATGCAGCATTTAAGATAAAAAAAGACATTCGGCCAATGTAGGTTACTAAAACAATATCATTAGAACTCTATGAAATGCTATAATCTACAGTTTGATGCTTCTTTGTGGGTCAAACTGAGCTCTAACTGGACTAAATTCAAGGAATACGAGGAGCACGGTGCAGCAACATAGTTGTTCATGCTGCAAGATTCCTCCACTCTTATACTTTGCATTTTCCAATCTTAACCTTATTAATAATATAATTTTTTTTTGCCAGAACACAAAGGTCCTAGTTTGCACCCGCTGCTGTTTGACCCCTTGTATGACTACAGCTGAGTTCTACAGTGCAAACTGTGAAGTGTCTGTGAAGTGCACCTGAGCGGGGCGAGGATGCAGTATCTCACGATGACGCCGAAGCCGTAAACCAGCGTGAGCCTCAGGCTGATGTACTGGAAATGGATGTTTGTGCGGGTCAGCAGGTTCCACGACACCAGCTCCTCTGAAGTGAACCGCTGTGTCACCTAGATTTAAGATCACATTTTTTAAAAAATGAGACAAACATCGCCGGAGCACCAAGTCTGGAATGTCTCCACATCAGTTATGAGTAATTGAGTAAAAAGTCTTTAAAAAATACCTCGTCCTCTACAATGGTCTCGATTCCTCGCCGGGTGAAATAGAAACAGTCACTTAGTGTGAAATCACCGCCCACTGAGGGTTTGGGGCGACTCCGTCTCAGTTCCTCCAACTCTTCCTCCATAGAGCCGTCGTCCCTCTGGATGAGACCTGAGAAATGCAAGCACACACACGCACACACACACACACACACACATGCACACACACATATCTCATTGTTAATCTGAACAATAAATCAGGATTGGCCATATCTCTTATTGACGGTATCCAAAGTGATAGAAAACAACAACTGAGTCAACATGGTAAAAAATAAAATCAAAGGTTAACTCAGGAATATGTTTCTTGGAAGAATATGACACGCTGTATAAAACCCATTAAAAAATGATTGAGACCATTCAAAGCATATTACATGCTTCAGACAAACTAGATATTGCAATTAGGTAGAAATCGGAAAAGGGGAACTATGCAACTCTGCATCACCTCAGAAGGCTTGTGAGCCAAGAACTGATCCACAACATGGCCTGACACATGTGGACGTGTGATACATTTACAGTGACATGGGAGCTGAGCTCAAAAAGCAGTTTGGAGTAATGACATCCTCCTTTCAGGTCTCAGAACAGTTTAGAATTATTGATAACACAGAGGGGCAAAGTCCAGGATATGAAATAATAGATTCTGTATTTAATATTCAATCAAACCTTCAGCTGGTGTTTGGTTTATTTCTGTTAATGAGACACCTTTGCCGCTTATTTCCTAATCCACACACTTTGGACTCTGCAGAGGCCTTTTTCTTGCTGCCATAACTATGGTGTGTACGGGACGCCGCACTTTGCAGCTAAGGTGATAAGGTGCAGAGTAGTGGCCCAGTAATCGTGTTGTGAGAGATAAGCGGGTTTCTCAAAACAACTTCACCTGGTCTTCTATCACACATGTTCCTCAGGTTAACCGTCACAACGTAGAGAAAGAAATCCTGGAACGCAACATTAAACCAGTGGAACACACGGTGATCATCCGTTGTGCATTGAATCATCTGTGTTCAAATGGGAAAAAGTACGTTTCACAGGTACAAATGAAGTCCACTGCTCCTTCTGGATTGGGCAATAAAATTGCAACATGTTGCACTGACATGTAATTGAGTGTCTTATGAAATCCAATTTTGCAGCACAACACGTTTCTGTTAGTAAACCCCTATCTGTCACAATAAAACACATCACAATAACTATCTATCTATCTATCTATCTATCTATCTATCTATCTATCTATCCATCTATCCATCTATCTATCACACGCTTCTACTCACCATTAGATGCAGAGGCTTTAGCTGCTTGTTCGTCTGCATTTGCTTTCTGTATCTTCAGAGTCGCCCACTGAAAAGGATGATTTTAGTACTGATTATTACTGTTCCAATTATTTTTTTTTTATTTGCGCACTTTTAATTCAGTATGTGGAGCCGCAAAGACTTTTTTTTTTAATTCCATAGGAAACACATAATGAGGTCACCTCTAGGGTTTGGATCAGGATGGTCATGTAGGTCTCAGAGATGCCCAGCGAGAAGCCAAACATCGCCGGGACCATGATGAGGCCGACGATGAGGTAAAGCCAGATCGTCAGCACCCACAGGGTCAGTTCCCAGAAATCCTCCATCTTGGCCTGGTTCCCTGAGATATACAACAAGTGCCGCCCCCCCTGTGGCTCAGATGTGGTGTTGTCCTGTATGTTAGAAGAAAGGGGGGGAGGGTTGAGTTTTATCTTTTTTTCACCACAGTAACACAGATCAGTTAGGGGTAAGACACAAATCAATTCTCAGGGAGAAAACAAATCAATTATCAGTCAGCCAATATGAAGGTCAACAACTACTACAACAGGTCATTTAATTAGGAATGAAGCCTGAAAAGGGCCACAGTGTCCACGAACACACAATCACACACTGACAAAGACCACACATATGGAAGGCTGCTACTACTACTACTACTACTACTACTACTGCTACTACTACTACTACTACTACTACTACTACTACTACTACTACTACTGCTACTACTACTACTACTACTACTACTGCTACTACTACAAAACGCAGCCATGAATGTCCAAACTACCGCAGAACTAAGCTGTGAGGCTCTCTCCAACGCTCCTGTGTGTCTGTATTTGCGCCTATATTTACCTTCCAGCTGCTCGCCTTACCTGTCACACTTGAGTCCATGTTCTCTCTTCCTGGGGAATAACTCCAAGGACTGTGCAAAAGAGGAACGAACACGCCCATTCACTACTAGACCAAAGTTCACGCCGCGCACCGCGCCGCGCGCCGCGCAGGCCGCGCACCGCTGCCGCGCCAGCGCCGCGCCGCGCGCGCCGAGGGGAGCGCAGGCACGTGGATTCCGTCCGAACCCTCATGTTTTGTGTTCGGTATTTGGGAAAAACACTTATTTTATTTGATTTATTTTTTACACATCACGGTGTAACGTGCGCACAGCCAAAGACTCCTCACAATTAAAGACACGCAGTTGTAGGAATCTGGCGAAATCGAATCAAATCAAATCAAATGGTCGTTAAATACAAGATTGGAGAGAATAAAACAGAAATCTCAAGATCCACTTACTTAATAATCTTCGGTCAACTTATTACTTCAAAAATATAACGTGCAAGCTGCAGGTTACATTTGTGCATCAACTTCATTGTGTTTATCTTTTTTAAATTTATATATAAATATATATATATAGTCTAATGTTTCCTGAGTCTTGGGAAGGGAATAGAACTACTTTGGTAGTATATGTACTTTTGATTTAAATAGATGTAAATCCATCTCAGAGCCAAATATTGTACTTTCTCCACTACACTTATCTGATGGCTTTAGTTACTTTCCAGATGCAGATTTGACACAATAAATAATATATTAGGCCGTTAAAAAAAAAAAAAATACAATACGCATTTAAAGAGGAAACAGTGTTTTCCAACCTTGGCGTCTTTTGTACAATTGTGTCACAAGTTGGATGTCCATGAGCTGTGAACAGCTCCATCAAATATTGATATTTCCCTCTAAACTTCTCACGTTTTTTTTTAAATATTTTTAATAAACGTTCAAAGGATTTTACAAACAATCTAAGATTATAGAAAAAGTCCAAAAAGTATAAATCTAAAAGGGTTGTTTTTCTTTCCACTCCTAATCATTTCACATCCCAGTCGTGACCATTTGAAAGGTCCCGACCCCAAGTTTTTTAGGGGGAAACGACTTTTCCTTTGAGAAAATGATTTTGTTTTGAAGCATGACCTAACTGGGTTGGGAACCATATATGTCTGCTATACTGGCAAATGTACCAGGAGTTTTGAGAAGATTATTTCTGTTTAAAAAAATTGTCAATGCAATTGAGGAAAAAAGTGCATTATATATGACATCATTAGATTTATTAAAAATATTAAGCTTCAGTGTTTAGCAACATGTTACTGTACACTTTCTATAGGCCTATTAGTTTAGTCCAGTGGTTTGGTTTAGTCCAGACTCCCCTCACTGGGCAGCTTCACACTCCTGTCTGGCCACAGATGTGCACCAACATCACACCTAAATAATCTCCCTTGTGATGCAAGGAGGGTGAACATCTCCAAACATTGCATGCCATTCCAACAGCTTTCGATAATTAAGTTTCACCTGACGGGCAGTTTCCCAATTTGCCAGATGTTCCAGAGGATCCATATCACTGTCATGTTATTCATGGCGTGTGCATACCCGACTGTGACAAAGGAACGAGCTGTTGATTGAGAAGGGAACGGGAAATTCTGTTGTGAGCACATGCCAGCGAGTCGTATGGAGATGTACACTTTTGAGAAATGAACCAAACATCTTTTAGTCTGCTTATATTTATGCCCACTATTTACCATAAGTATGATATTTAATTGAAGACTATTACTTGTAATTGAGTATTTTTACATTTTTGCTGTGATCTGAATACTTCTTCCACAGCTGAGTCATACTAATTAAATGCCCCGGACCTCTCAGACGTGCTTCTCGCCACAACACAGAGGAAGCGTTTAGGTGGAATGCAGCCACACTCTCTCTGTCTAAAAGCCTCCCCCTCTCCCACCTAACACTAACAAAAGGTCATGATTATTCTCCAGGTTCAGACATTTCACAGTCTGTTGCACATTACTGTAACAGGGGGACTTCAGGGGGTCAGTTTGGGTAATGTCTCTCTGGGAAGGAGAAGAGGGCGATTCATTCTGGGATTGAACCTAATCCAGGGAGTTTTCTGGACCACGACCAGGCCTCCTTGGCAAAGATGCGTTCAGGAACGATAACTGCCTCCCAGAGTAACATGCAGCAGTATCTCATATGATGATGCAAGTCACATGAAAGCCTATCCTCTTATCCCGAAAATATGTTTCTACTCTGCATTTCATGCATTGGTTATTGCTCACAGTTGGGATCAATAATTAAGTCATAAAAAGGTGTAGGTGATACATGTTATCCAATATTAAAGCAATAAATCAGGAAAACAAGTAGACATTCCAAGCGTGAAGCAACTCAATAGACAACATTGGCCTCAGGCGTCAGTTCCAATAAGGCAGAGACTGCTAGATCTAAAATAGCTGCTTTTAATCTTTAAGCCTTCACACAAAGATCGTTCTATTGGGTAATTTTGGGGGCAACGCTCCAGTCCAGCCTATTTAGTGTTGTTATTGTTGCACTCTTTCTTACGTAAAGCAGGGGAGGGAGGGGTCAGAGTCAACTGTCAGGATCAGTGCAGCGGCGTGCGCTGTCAGTGTTTTTAATTGGGCTCAGTGTTTTACAGAATTAACTTTTTCTTAACCCCCCAACCCTAAAAAACAAATAAATTCTGCTCTTTTATCCACCAGTCTTATGTTCATCCAGAACTTCAGAGCTACCTTCACACAGGTTTCTAAAAATGCCAGATAGATAGAGAGAGAAACAAAAGCAGCGGGGAATGTGTCACGTCTCAGAAGCCATTTAGTCCCACATAAATCTGCTATGAGACAACTGGGCCACAGCTTTATTTACAGAGAAGGGTTACAGCCTCCAGAGGCCTGCAAAGGCTTTTTACCCCCAGGCTACACAGAGGACGTTTACGGCAATAACAAATGATGTCCTCACAGATGATTCTGCCCCAGAGCACCGCAAACATCTGAAAAGCTCCTCTCAGAGAGGTTCTTCTTCTCTCTGCAGTGGAGCACCTGCAGGTTTTAGTCCATTCCATCTATTTCATGAAGGTGTTAATGGGGTTTGATTTCCCTTGGATCTACTGGAAACATGAATACGTTTGCAAAAAAAGGCACTTTTAGGACACTGTCCTGCAGCAGGGTTACGGCACGGCAAATATTTACCAGTCATGGCAATTTAAAGCTAAAGTGTACACGTGTTTGCACAGAATTTATCTTTTGTTTTCGCCTTTTAGACCTTTTTCTTGGCAGAATTATGAGATCTGCAATAATGCAGAATTTATGCGACATATATATATATATATAAATATTTTTTTTTTCAGTTGCACACAAGTACACCCATACACAGGCCCGTAAAACTTGATAATGCATGGAATTGTATTTATTCTGGATAAACAGTATGAGACAGTGAACTCACAGTCCACATGTGCTTCATTTCTGTTATATATACTACATACTATAAACTACAAAACTACCATTATGGACAATTCATACCTGCACCTGTACTGAGGTCAACTGTGACCTCGGTACAGGTGCAGGTATTTTTTTTTTTTTTGCATATTATGTCTTATCTTGAACCTGATGTGGATTATATAGAATCCGGCAAGAACTTTTTTTTTTTTATTCAAACCTTTGTTAAATGTTAAATGATTGGAAAAAACAATTCATACACTCTTGTCCATGCCTATGTTTGCGCGGACGGTGAAACTCAATAACTCCAGGTTTGCTCGGGCTGTTTTTTTTTTTTTTTTTTTTTTTACAGAGGCCGTAAATTGTCTCCCATTAATGATGCTCTGCCTGGTGAGGCGTTCAATGACAAGTCTAGACACAGTCGGGTCAGAGATCGGAGCTGGTCTACCGCCGTCATTCAAACCAACCCCCCCCCCCCCCTCCCTCTCTCCTCTGCGAGGAAAGTAGACACCGCAGAACACTCCTCCTCCTCCCTCCTCCCTCCTTCCTCCTCCCTCCTCCCTCCTTCCTCCTCCCTCCTTCCTCCCCTCCGCCGGAGCCGGAGTTTTCCTCCTGCTCTCTGCTGCGAACCATGATCAGGCTCCCAGGGCTTCTTCTTCTTCTTCTTCCTCCTCCTCTTCCTCGGTGCGTGTTTCCCTCCGTGATCGTGGCATTCCTCCGCTCGTCCATGTCATGACCCAGCGCGGCGCGGGGTCGCAGTGGTCGCCCGTCACGCCGCCGCAGCTGCAGCAGCTGCAGCGCCCAGCTCGCCTCTTCTCCTCCACGGCTCTGCGTTCGGATCCGTGAAATATGCGATGTTCGCGGGAGCGCCCGGTTCTCTTTCTGCTACACTTTGTGTTCCTCCGCCTGGCGGCCGGCCACGGACGGCTCTCCTCTCTGTTTGCGGGGCCAGGTCAGTGCGGTGCAAGCGTTCTGCACGGGTTTAGGTTGCAGATCTGGTTCTGCATGCGTGGATCACCATGCAACTAAAAGGTCAAAAGGAAATTCAACCAATGCATCAGCCGTTGTGTTTTTCTGTTGTGCAGGTCCAGGGTCTGACCTGTCCATCGTCCACCCGGTGAAGACCCACCCCGATGGAGGCTTCCTGTCCCACTCCCTGGCTCACCACTTCGCGGGCGGCCGAGTCCGGCGTGACCTGCGACCCCCGGGTCCCGAAGGGCAGGTTTACTACAAGGTCAACTACGGGGGTCACGCTCTCACGTTCAACCTGACGGCGAACACTCACCTGGTGTCCCACGGCTACGTCCTGGAGAGGCGGCGCGATGGCGCCAGCAGCGCCGAGCATCGCCCCCCCTCTGAGGGGAACTCCTGCCACCTGGTTGGCACCGTGACGGCCTCCGGCGTGCGGGGAATCGCTGCCATCAGCACGTGTAAAGGACTGGTAAGATATCTTATCTTCACACACACACACACAAGAAAACAAGTCCATTTTAGCTGGTGTCTCATTCACCAGATGAATCTTTCCTGAGCCTGCAATGAATCACAACATAGTTCCTTTTGGCAGGAAAGTTTTTTTCTTTAAATATATATGTCTATATACCACAGGAGAGAGGGGGCACCTCTCTAGCAAAGCTGGTATGTGGTTCCTGCACTCATCGACTGTTAAACAAACCCTTCCCTTTGACAGTGGCCTGTCTGTTAGTCCGCCCTTCAAAGACTTCCTGACACTATTTGCAGAGCGACGGCGCCGCAGACCCGCTGACGGCTGCTGCTTCTCGGCCAACCCTGAGACCCTCTCTTCCTTTCTTTGTCCTTCAGAGAGGTGTTTTTTTTTCCCTCCTCTCCCCTCGCTCACTCACTCATTCATTGATTCAATCATTCTTTCCCATCACTGTCTCTTCCTGCTGGAGAAACTCTCTGCAAACCCCCATCCCCCTGGATCTGCAGTGCACATGTTCCTATAGCCTGGGAGAGAAATATCCCTCCTATGGAATGTTTTATTTCTATTCTGTTATATTTTTCTAATCATACCACTAGAAATAAGAGGTGGGCAGCAGAAAGACAAGTGAGAAGCTTCAACTGATAACTGATTCATTTGATTTTGAAACAAGCCGAAGAGGATGTGGAAGAGGAAACTTCCCCACTCCGAAATGATGGGATGCGTCAGCTGGAGTCATAGAGAATGTTTTGGTGTGCCCGGCTGTGTGGCAGCAGGAATGCCTCTCCTGCAGAGTCTTGCCTCCCGCCCTCGCCGTTGACGTCTGTGCGTTGATGTTGCACTGCCTCTCTCTGCCAAATCTGGTAAACGCAGTCCTCTCGACGCATGCGAGAACAGCGAGACGAGCAGTGACAGCCAGCCACGCAGCGCGTGATTTATACCCCACTCACTTTACATGCTCCAAGCGGTGTCACTCAGAACTCCCCTCATGTTACCGCCGTTAGAGGATCCAAACCCTCATGCTCCGGTTTTTCCTCCGATCTAGCGGGGAAACCGCTCTGATGTATCACACTGGTTTTCTCTTCTGTGGAGGGAGGTTTATGGCAGCGAAAAACCACAAAGAGACCACTAAACAGCAGGACTCAGACCGACAGATGTTGGGGAGAATCCCTGCCAGCTGCTGCAGAGGTCATTAACCCTCAGGAGACAGATGGAGATGCACTGACATTAAGTATGAATTATTGATGACCATTTGCTCTAAACTTAAATACTGAATGGACAGAAGCAAAAATGACAACAAAGGAACAATTGTAAAAGGGGAGGGGTTAACAAGTGTTAATAATGATGATGATAAATGTAAAGACTTTACGTACTATGCTTAAAAATTCACCTGTACTCACATTTTTTTTACTTACTACAAAATGAAATCTAAGTTTGGTGGAATCCACAAATGACTCCACGTGAGCATGACTTGTGACATCACAAATAATTTGGAAATCGATTCTAGTTCAGTATTACACTACATAGTGATATAAAAACCCAAAGTCTCCAATGAGGCACAGAGAATAATTTTCTGAATCCTGACACATTCTAGGTGACCTTGTAAATAGATTTTCCTCAAGAAACATCTTTCTATAAAGTCAGGAGCGTCTTTCAGTCTGTGACCTTTATATATAGCTTGTGCATGGCACAATGGCGTGTATCCTTTTCTGTGAAATATTTAGCATATTTATTATCATAACTATTATTATTATCAATTTACCATTGAAAACGCATGCTGTGGTTAGCAGAGCGGTGTGTGGGACATGAAAAAAATCACATCCATCTGCTACATCTACTTTTAATGACTTTCTACACTGCACCAGTACGTAATAAGTTAAAGTAGATTGATTTTAGTGGCATTGATCTTTCAAGAGGTTAATTGACATGAGTGCGATTTTTTGTTTTTACATGCTTCTTTTGTTGCTGAAGCTGATAATAACAAACTTAATATGAAATGGCAGCAGTTTCGCTCTCAGCATCAGTTCTAGACATTTAGTTCTCATCCTATATTAAGAGCTGTCTGTGTTTGGTTGGCGTTAGTGAACAAAATATAGGAAAGAGGCGATAGAGCAGGATCATGTCTTTAAGGTGGGGAGTCACAAGGTGGTTTTTGAGGCCTTTTCGCTTCACTAATGCATCTGCATCCTGTCATTAGAATATTCAACCTCTGGTCACAAAAAACAAAAAAGCGAATAACTGCATTAATACAGTTATTATATATTTGTGAAATTACAAGCTTTGTTGGGCGGATAGTGTCACTGTCCCGTTTTTCCTCCGTGGGAAAAAATTCTGAATCGAGCGAAGCGGCTGCAGCTCCCCCTGCATCGGGGACTTGGGTAATCCCCGAGGCGCAGCACGAAACAAGAACACGCAAGTTCAGACCCATTATATCGGTATTTTCCTCACTTAAATGCATGTGTCTTCACACTCTGCATATGAAAAATGATAATGTCTTTGACCTATAAGCTCGTAGCTCAGAGGGGAAAAAAAACGAAATCAATGTAGCGAAAACCTGTAATTATTCCCCCCCCCAGAAAAACAATTTAATTTTATTTTATTTAAATATTTTGGTAGGAAACGGTTGTGATTAATCATATCGCAGTAATGAGCACCAGCCGCCCCCACCTCCCCTCGTGTCCCACTAATCTCTGCTGAGGCCACAGGCTCCGTGGAACAGCGGGATTTTTTTTTTTTTTTATTCCAGGCTTTGGCCTGCACTACAAAACCCACAGAAGCAGGAAACAGAAATAAAACAGTTCCACATGGCTGCCGTATTTAGAACACAGACCTGTGTTATGGTAACCTCCTCTGGCACCTAACACCCAAACACACTTCCTCTAGGTTCGTGGAGGGGGGGGATTAATGGAGAGGAGGGAGGGGGAGAAGTGGTGAAGAGGTGGCGAAAGTGCAGGCTGGACGTTTGCTGGCAGAGTCCAATGTAATCCCTCGTTCTGGGAAACAAGAGTCTCATTGTTGTCATTGGGAGTTGCTGAAAAGAATCTGTACGCGGTGATTTAAGGATCTCAGAGCGACACCGTGACCACGCTGTCTGCAAGCAGAAAGGCCTCGCAGGTTGCAGGGCTGCATCCGTTGTGCGGATCATGGCGAGCCGAGGTCAGAATGTTTGGACGGGCCTCTCCGAAGCATTCCTTCCCCGGTTGTTCCGCTCCCCACCACCTGCTTTTCACTTCTGGGACTATTTCAGATGTTAAACATTCAGGGGGAAAGCATATATGAGCTGACAGGGAGGTATGATAAGAAAATACCAAAGAACACGCCTAAAAGCATTTTTTTTTCGTATGTGAACGATGCACAGGCAAAAAAAAAAAAACGCAATCTGCAAACATGACGAGCCTGTCAAACAGCGGATGAGATAGAGCAACAGTGCAGCCAGTTCAGCGTGTTGGACTCGGAGCCGCGGGGGGAAGTTTCCCCAGCCCACTGGAGACGTGCATGCTTTGCGGATGAGTCCATCACAACTCAGGGACCCCTTGGCCCAAACTCAAACTTGTGAGTCATCTGAGAAGCTTCTCATAATAATTTGTTTAATCTGAGTTTGGCCCAAAAAAAAAAACACCATAACCTCAGACATATACAGAGGGATTTTTCTTCTGACTTTGCTGTATCATTGTTGTTCAGCTGGTAGTTTTACATGGAAATAGAAGACATTTGTGTCCTGCAGAGTTTCTGTCTTTTATGTTGTTCAATGTGGAATAAAATGATAATACGGGCTGTCCAACGGGACCGCTACCCCAGATACAGCCTGCACTTGTTGAACTCCCTGAACTGAGGAATCGGATGCTCAATCAGAGCCCTGCAAATTGCTGAATGAATGCGTCGTCTTTTTTTTTTTTTTTTGCTGTCAAGAAACAGGCAGGATTTGTCAGGATGACCCAGAAAAGCAGAACAGTGCATTTTCTGCAGTAAACAGCGGGGTAGACCCTCTGGAACCACAACGGGCCAAACAGTGAGCACTGAGTGGCCTAATTTTTCACATCTGCCTCTGGCTCCTCAAAGAGTCAACATATCATATTCCCGAGAACGCTCATGTTGTTGCCCAATACATGTTCTGTGCATATGTAAGGTATTTATTCTTTTGTCTTTTCGGGAATTCTCATGCATCATTTATGCACAACTTTTACGCACGAACCAAAGCAATTCATTTAATTTCTTTACCCAGTTGCCTTTTGAAAGAATTAGATATCGCGGCTTTCATTCCCGTCTCCGTCTGGGCTTGTTTGGACTCGGCTTGACACTACTCTATACACACACACACACATGCACAAGCTCACGCACCCATGCATACACACACATTAATGAAGAGAACATGCAAACAGTGAGCTGGAGTCAGAACATTCATGCTCCTTGTGTTTACCAAGAGGAGTCGCACAGCCTCTTTTTGTAAGCACATATGCACGTCTGCTCTGGCGGAGGCGTAATTTGTGTGTGTGGCTGCGCGTACATGCACTCGTGTGTGTGTGTGACCGGCAGACCTCAGCGATCAGCCAGCGCCAGTAAGAACATGCAGGGCATACTTAGCAAAAAAAAAAAAGGCTCTGTGTTGCTGCTGCAGACATAGAATGTGCCCCGGGGAAGGAGAGAGGGAGGGATGCTTCTTGTACTTATACGGATCTGTTGACTAAAGGTCGGTGCCACGCCGGCGAAAATTGCTGTGGAATGACCTTTTCAAGCGGGCTTTACAAGGGGACGGCTGACCCCTCACCTCTTAAGTGGGGAATTACTGAAACCCCGCAATCTTTGGTGATTACTTGTCAGATTTGCCGTTTCGCTCATAGCTGCTGTAACATAAGAGCTGTTGGTGGAGCTGTTTTCTATTTAAAGTTGGAGAACATGGCTTTTACGAAAGGGAATTAAATGCAAGATTTAAGGATTTTAGATTCTAAATATTTGTTTAAACTGATTAATTGGAACTTTAACAGGAATTATATCCACTTCCTGTGCGTGTGTATAGCTTTAGAAAAGATATTTAAATGCAAGACTTTAGATTCTAAGAAAATCATATCCACTTTCAAACATGCATCTTTCCTGTGTGTACTCCTTCCAACAGAGGGGCTTCTTCTCCCTCCCTGAGGGACACTACTTTATTGAGCCGGTCCCAACATCTCCTGATGACGCTGCAGGGACTCCCGAGCCCCACGTCATATACCCGAGAGTTACCACGGAAACGCACAGAAAAAAACGCAGCTCCGAGGTCAAAGAGACACTGGGCCCCTGTGGAGTCCAAGGTATGTATCTGAGATAGATAGATAGATAGATAGATAGATAGATAGATAGATAGATTCATATATATATATATATATATATATATATATATATATATATATATATATATATATATATATATATTCATTTATTCATTGAGACTTGGGTAACTAAAAATTGAATAGAAATAAAAATATTGTATATAATATTAATTATATAATTAATGGTTGAAAAATTAATAAAAAATAATATAAACTAGTTTTATATTGTAGGTGGATTAAATACTTAAAATGTGTCTTTTCAGGTTTTGTGTCAAAACATCACATAAAATCATGATTTAAAAAAAATAATAAAAAAAGAAGATACAAATGGACTTCTGAATGACAAGAAACCAACACAAACATTTTAGGAGACTGGATGAATGCTTCCTAAAACTGCGTTTTAAAAAGTGTCTGACTTTCTCATCTTGCCAATTGCGATTTGTCCCTGAGCCAGTAATCGTGTACTTGTGAATGCTGTTTCGGGGCTTTAGATGCTTCCAGTGACTCGGCCCGTCTGGAGCGGGAGCGGGAGGACTGGGAGCGGGAGGACTGGGAAGACTGGGACAGGGAGCGGCCCCCGTCCCGCTCGCAGCGCTCCGTCAGCAGGGAGCGCTGGGTGGAGACCATGGTGGTGGCCGACTCCAAACTCATCGACTACCACGGCAGCGACAACGTGGAGTCCTACATCTTCACCATCATGAACATGGTGCGTTGTTAGGCTGTATTTTTTTAGCTTTGATCCGCTTGCCCTCCTCCGACCTGTCCCGCCTTTAGTTCCCCGCCTTGTTCATGTTGACAGGTGGCTGGGATCTTCCATGACGCCAGCATCGGAAACGCCATCCACGTCATCCTGGTTCGCCTCATTCTGCTACAAGGAGAAGAAGTGAGTTATTGGAGAGACTTAACACTTAACGGAGTTTTCTTTGGCAACACATGCGATAAAGCTGAAACGAGAGGAGCACACGCACATCTATGAATCCCTCCTCCTGAGGGTAGCGTGGAGATAGCTCCTGGCACAGCGAGCCAGCCGAGGATTATGCACTCACCTTGATTTATGTCGCCCATAAAAACTGATTTAAACAAATTCCAATAAGAAACTGGATGTTTCAGCAAGAGCAACCCAGAACACATTCTAAAATAAACACAGGGAAAAAAAACACACACATTTGTGTGAAGTTAACGGATTTTAAATCTTGCACCAGTTGCCTTGTGTCTAATAAACACTTATTTCAACACTTTTTATTCATCACATGTGATCACAGTGTAATCGAATTACACATTTTTTAAAGAAAGTGGCTGAAGATGAACAGCTTGCAGTGTCAGGTCAGGTCGATTCTGTCAGAAATTACAAATGGGTAATAGAGATAATAATAAAATTACTTTTTTTAATCTATGAAAATGCGTAATTTCCTACAGATAAAGTGGAGATGGAAGTAAACACTTGCACTGAAGCAAACTTAGTCACAAACACATGAAGGGAATTCAAATGGCGAATAATCCGAATATCAGAACACCAGAAATAACAGCCAGGACGGGCCCACATACCCAGAGGAACGGCAGGACGCAGCTTGCCAATCCCACTCATCTGTTTTCACTGCGTCCTAAGCCGAGTCTGTTCTGGCAACAGGTATTTGATGATAAAAGTTTTAAACAGCATTTTCCACAAAGACCTATAGCTGCATTATCAGGTTATTGGCAGCAGAACCTGAGGGCACAGACAGCCGGGCTGGAACATACCTCTTAAATAAGTTGCTGGCGGCAGCATTAAAACGTATAACCATTAGTTGGTTGAAGCTGGATTCTGTTCATTAAGGCTTCAAAGATTCATTTTTACTGAACGATGGAATCCTGTTCTGACTTTATTAATATAACGAGCCTCTGGCTCTTCTGATTAAGTCTTACCTGCCTCCACCTTCTTCAGGAGTAAATACTGTTCCTTTTTTTTAATTAAAACTATTAAACCTGTTTCTTTTCATCTCTGAGCTGAGGTTCAGATGGATCTGTGTTATATGCATGAATGTGCATGTATGTGCTTTTCTTCTCTTTTTTCCCTTTATACTTGAGTACACAGTATGTATAAAATATTTACTGCTGTTAATTAAAAAAGAAAGTAATCATATGGAAATATGTATACTATATTGTTGTTGATAAAAAATTAAGTCCCATAAGGACCCATAGTGACACCAAGAATGTTGGTTCCCCCTGACTCTTCCTTATGAGGTTTCATGTCTGAACCTAACTCATTAAGTCTCAAAGTGATATATATATACTAATAATTCTAATCTGGAACATATTTACCACTAATGCTCAATGTTACATATATGTCAAAATACATATCTTTGGGAATAAAGTATTATTCTAAAAAAATGTTTAGAAATATGTAAATGTAAATTTATGAAAGATAAATGTGTCTGGGTTCTTATGGGTTAAAAAGAAAGGAGCTAAAACTATTGATAACATCACACCATGAACTTCCTGTGAAAGACAAGCTTTGAAAACTTTTACACACTGCTCTGAAGTGACAGGACCGCACAAATCCGAATGAGCTGGAAACAAAATTAAATTATAGAAAGTAATCCTGCTGTTTGTTGCAGAAAGGGTTGAAGATAGTTCACCATGCAGACACCACGTTGGCCAGTTTCTGTGCCTGGCAGAAAAACCTGAATCCCCAGAGTGACACACATCCGGCTCATCATGACGTAGCCGTGCTGGTCACCAGGCGAGTGACACACACACACACACACACACACACACGCATTCATCTGAAGTCAATATAACACGTCCACATTAACGGTATCCGTTTCACCACTAGGAAAGACATCTGTGCCGGGATGAACCAGCCCTGTGAGACCCTGGGTCTGTCTCATCTGTCTGGGATGTGCCAACCACATCGCAGCTGCAACATCAATGAGGACTCAGGCCTACCTGTCGCCTTCACGATTGCTCACGAAATGGGTCACAGGTGTGTGTGTGTGTGTGTGTGTGTGTGTGTGTGTGTTCATTTTGTGATTCTCGTGAAATCTGGAGTAATGGAAAATTACAACAATGATGAGTTACTGTAGTGGATCAGCTCTTTTTGTAACAGGTAACCAGTGTTAACAACAACATATAGATAGTGAGGACTGATTAGTACGTGAATAGAATGAGATGCACAGATTAGTTGCTTCAAAGTGACACAGGAAATAATACAGAATTTTAAGTTATTAGCCGCTTCTCTGGAGCTTTGTTGAAGCTGCAGCTTCAAGTATAATTTTGTACACATGTGAAGTGGTGCTGATAAAAAATGTCTCATTAACACCTGATTAGAAATTTCAAAAAGAGCATGGCAGCAAAATGCATGAAAGAGTCAAGCAGCATATGGTTTAGACTGATTCAGTAACAAACGGCGGCTTGTGTGACTGCACTTTTGCAGACTTAAAACTAAAAAAAGCTGAAACCAAACCCCACGTTATAAGCTTCTGATATGAGGTGTTTATTATGCAGTAATCTTTGTACATTCAGGCAAGAACATAATGCAATAATGGAAAAACTGCAACAAGAGTCTGACCTAGAAGGTGCATGTATTACAGAATTGGGACGGGGCTGTTGTTTTTGGCATTGAGTGCAGTTTCCTAAAAGCACAGAAATGAACGTGTTGCATTCTAGAAAGATTAGCCGGCATCTTGTTCTAGGTCCAATCGGCTTTCTGCGGCCCCTGGAGGCACATATGCCAGGGCATGAACGCTCTCACCACTTGCAGAACGCTTTTTATTTAATGTACTGTATGTGTTATAAAAATATCACAGTCGGCCATGTTGGTTTTTGTTCCGACACAGCTTTGGAATCCATCACGACGGCCAGGGGAACGACTGCGAGCTGGAGGGGAGGCACCCGTTCATCATGTCCAGGCAGCTGATGTACGACAGCTCGCCCCTCACTTGGTCGTCCTGCTCGAAGGAATACATCACGCGCTTCCTGGAGTAAGGATGGGAGCGCCACCAATTCACTCCACTTTTACACTTTTTTTTTTTTGGGGGGGGAGGGAAGGAACACACAAAATCACTGGTGAGATAAGAGTAATTCTGCACTAGAGAAGAGAAGATAAGCGACCACGCAGGCACAGATTCCACTGAAATGATCCAAAAACACACACACACACACACAGACACACACACACACGGGTGTGGTGGCTGCACATTGAGGTGAATCTAACCATGGAAGATTTAGGGGAAACAAAGGAGCATGAGCTGAACAAGCACGATCCACCTTACAGGCAGCAAATCCAGTAACTGACAGACGAGCGAGAGGATTCTAAAGGTTAGCACCAACATCTGCAAATGTTCATGGTGCCTCTCACAGTTTTATGTTGCAGCATGAAGTTCTGCTCCAGTTCTTGTACGTTTGCAGGTCAAAGTTCATGCTGGTTGAATTTGCTGCTAAAAACATGTTTCTGTGAGTCATATCGGAGTCATATTAGAGTCTTTTCCTTTCCCAGCGCCAGGCTACGGTGCCCTTTTGGTCTTTTTTTTCCATCTCTTTTAAAATGTCACACGTTCAGCATCAGCTCTGCGTTTGTCTGTCCCAGCCGGGGTTGGGGGTTCTGTCTGGACGACCGCCCCTCCAAGAGGGACCAGACCAAGCCGCTGGCCCGCCTGGGCGTCCGCTACACCACGCACCACCAGTGCCAGCTCCAATACGGCCCCAACGCCACCTTCTGCCACGAGGTCGACGTAAGTCGCCGGGGTCAGACGCAGGAGAAATACACTATTGATTGGCCCTCAATTTACAAAACAGCAGAGATGATGTGAAAAAGATATTGTAATTTCAACACTATGATATTCAAAAAGTCAACAAGTAGTTTTTAGTACAATTAGTTTGATAATGAGTCGAATTATATAGAAAGGATTAAATTGTTTGACCTTCTATCTTAATTTGTTTATCTCTTATTCTGGATTTTAATTCTAATTTCTGACTTTTCAGAACTTGAAATCAGCCAAGTCATCTGCCAGTTCAAGATAATTCTACTCAATATTGGTCAAATTTGATTAAATAAATACTTTTCCCTGATAATAGTTCATTTTTTGCAGTTGCCTTAAATATTTATTTCTTTAACAAGAAGGCGACGCTGATCTTACACCTTACACCTTTACAAATCAAAAGATTCTCACTGACTTCATATTTCTGTAAAGAAACAGGACCTGTTCTGGTGGGGCCAGATCTGGCCCCCGGGCCGCGTGATGGACACCCTTGATCTATTTTTCCTTATTCTTTTTCTCCTTTTATTCCAGAACATTTGCCAGATCCTGTGGTGCTCGGTGAACGGCTCCTGCCGCTCCAAACTGGACTCGCCTATAGACGGCACCCGGTGTGGACCGGAGAAGGTGGATCCTCCCCGTTTGGGTTTGAGTTTTTTTATTTCAAAGTTCCACTCGTGTCGCACGTGTGATCTCACCAGCGTTTTCTCCCTCAGTGGTGCATCTCCGGGGAGTGCGTGATTGTGGGTAAACTCCCGGAGACGGTGAACGGTGGCTGGGGCCAGTGGAGCACCTGGTCCTACTGCTCCAGGACCTGCGGGACCGGCGTTCAGTCAGCCGACAGGGAGTGTAACAGCCCCAAGTACGAGCTGATTCTAGCTGGAACTGATCAGCACTGTGGAGTACATTTGAACTCTTCGCCTCTTTTTTTCTTCCTCTCATAAAACGTGCCTCTGGGCAGTTCACCTGCTCCATTCACGGCTTCTGTTCCTCTGTTCTCCGCAGGCCGGTGTTCGGGGGAAAGTACTGCACGGGGGAGAGGAAGCGCTATCGGACCTGCAACACGAAGCCCTGCCAGAACACTAACCCCACCTTCAGGGAGATGCTGTGCAGTGAGTTCGACACTGTGCCCTACAACAATGAGATCTACAAGTGGATCCCGGTGGCCAACCCCAGTGAGTGGTCCGAGCCTCGGATGTAGGATCACCGTACACACCACACACACACAGACACACGGCCGCTTCCCGTCTTTGCACTTATGCACTTATGCACTTTTTTCACTCCACAGATCGGCAGGTGCGATTGTCTTTGTGGCCCAACAGGGGGCGGCATTCACACTCGAAAGGCCTTTACCTTAAACCCTTTATCTGTATAAGAATAAATGCTTAGAACCAACCTCTTCAGCCTGGGTTTTGATTAGAACTTTATTTTACTTATTTATTTACTTATTTTATTCTTATGTTCCAGTTAACCTCTTGTTCCTCCTATCTATCTGCTTGTCAATGTTTTTATTTACTTCCTATTTGATTGCTGCTAATGATTATTTTGATTATTGATTAATCCATCAGGTATTTTCTGAATTAATCAATTGGTTGTTTTGGTCTAAAAAAAATGGTGAAAAATGAAATCAGTGATGCTTCCAAAAGCTGGAAAGAGGTGCAACCTCGACACCTTCTTTTGTCCGACAGTTCACTACCTGAAGATATTTGGTTCCATATAATAAAACATTAAAGAAAACCAGACAGTGATGACGTTAAACGTTAACTTAAACGAAGAACCAAAATGCAATTATTCAATCCAATTTTTAAAATCTATTATTAGGATTATTTCATTTTTATCTTTTTTTTTCCTATTTTCTCATGTTATACTCTAATATTTGCATCATTTACATCTGATCAACATGATCTGATGTCGAATCGACCGATTAAACCTTTCAATAGTTCGGTGCATCTGTAATTGTTGCTGAAGTCGACGCAGTGAAATGACTCTTCATACAAATTCCATTTTATTGTTTGGGGCCCTTATTTAACCTCTGCTTTCCCTCCCTCCCCTCACCAACCAGTAAACCCCTGCGAGCTGCACTGCCGGCCGGTCAACGAGCATTTTTCGGAGAAGATGCTCGACGCCGTGACGGACGGAACGCCGTGCTTCATGAACAACAAGTCCAGGAACATCTGCGTCAATGGAGTGTGCAAGGTAGTGTGGCTGGGTAAGAGACTAAGAGAGGCTGGGCGGGTGTAGCAGATGCAACAGCAGGACAATGGAAGGAAAGGAGTGTTTCTGTGCAAACGTCCACGTTCCGTTCCTCTGTGATGTGGCTGTGGTTATATTGTGTGTATGTGTGTGTGTGTTTGTGTGCTTAGGAGGTCGGCTGTGACTATGGCATCGACTCAAACGCGGTGGAGGACCGCTGTGGCGTTTGCTTGGGCGACGGCTCGAGCTGCGAGACGGTCTACAAGTCGTTCGACGAAGGGGAAGGCTTCGGTGAGTTCAGCACAAAAAAAAGACACCAGAGCAGCAGGAGATGCACAAAATGATCAGGGGGGGGGCACACGATTTCATACGAGAATAAAATTGTAGTAACGCAAAACAGGCGAAAGCGTGAGTCACTTTCGGAGGAAAGCTTTGATGCACGAGTGTGAAAAAGCACATAATTCCAATGAATGTCTACGGGCGGAAAGTCATTTCAGGACAGTTCCTGCACATTACGCCATTGTGTTGTTTCTTTGTTGTCATAGCAGCCATCTTGTCCACACTGTGCAGCTGTTGGTTCTGCTGTACTTGGCTGGTGTGTGTGTGTGTGTGTGTGTGTGTGTGTGTGTGCGCGCATGCGTGCGTGTGTGTGTGTCTGCAGGCTCATGTTTGCATATGTTTAATGTGCTTGGAAACGTAAAACTCACCCACAGAGTCAATACAGGACAAAGACAGATTAATAGAGAAAGAGGCTCATAAATATATATATATATACATAAGTTCCTGCTTCTCTTCTTCTCTGTCTTCGATCTCTGCCTGTGTGTTTGCCCCCACACAGCATCCTTTCCAGATAACCCAGATGTGTAAGACTTCAAACAGCTTTAGACCAAGGGCCTGCCTCCCCCTGCTTTGCACAAACACAGAAACACACACACACACACACACACACACACACACCTTCCCACAAACATCATTAAAACTCCAGAGACCCACTCATAGTTGCTTTCGTCCTCCCCCATCGAGCCCCCCCATCCACACACAATAAAAAACAGATACAGGGCAGTGCCTCCCACGCCAAACACACACACGTACGATCACACACACACACACACACACACACACACACACACACACACACACACACACACACACACACACACACACACACACACATGCCAACCGCCCCCACAGGCTGAGCCCACCCTCCATTAAAGATCAGAGAGAGGCAGTCTGGTAGTGTGGATGTGAGTGTGGCAGCAGCCATGGTGGGCCATCCATTACCTCGCCGTGACTCTGACCCCCCCCTCTCGACTCTCCCCAGGGTACGTGGACGTGGGGGTGATACCCGAGGGGGCGCGGGACATCCTGATCAAGGAAGTGGAGGAGGCAGGTAACTTCCTGGCCCTGAGGGCTGAAGGGGTGGAGGAGTACTTCCTCAACGGCAACTTCATCATCCAGTGGAACGGGGAGTACGAGGCGGGCGGCACGACCTTCTTCTACGAGCGCAGCGGGAACATGGAGAACCTCACGGCTCCCGGACCCACCAAACAGCCTGTCGTGCTCCAGGTAGGAACAGTTATGTCTTTTCTCCAGGTTTGGGTTAAATAAGGCTTAAATCAAAAGTTAACCAGCCAAACAGCAACTTTAATAATAAATAGGAAATATTAGGAATGGTAGATTTTCAAAAACAGTAAATGAGAGCTACAGATCTTCTTTTATCTATCTTTTATATATCAAATGAGTTGCAAAATAAATAGATAATATATTTAGGACATTGACACATTTTTATTTGAAAAGTTAATAATTTGCGCTTTGAAACTTTGCTTTCATCAAAAAATGCTCCATATAACCACATAAACTGTTTTCAGGAGTGATGCTTGCTGACGGGCCTCTATACACCTATGTAGACATTGCATTAAAAACCAGACATTTGCAGCTTGAATAGACATTTACCACAATAACAATGTGTGCAGTGTATTTCTTATTAGTTTACTGTTATGTTCATTCAAAAATGTTCTTTTTTTGGCCCCATACTTTTAAACCGTGGCGTATTTCTGTCATAGGTGTCAAGTATTGAATACGGTTTTAAAATGACTCTTTGCATATTACTTGATGTGGTCGTCCAGTTGCTGTTCCAGGAGAAGAACCCAGGTTTAAAGTACGAATACATCATCAAGAAGACCAGAGAGACAGGAAATGAGGTCATCGAGCCCGTGTACAGGTGGAAACACGGGGCGTGGACGGACTGCAGCACCACCTGCGGACTAGGTTCATGTCGCGTTTAATATCGCCTGTTCTGTTACGATGCTGTGTTGAAGTACCGGGGTTAGGCATCAACGTGGAACTCCTGTCGTTGTGTCTCAGGTGAGCAGCACCAGCCCGTGCTGTGTTTTGAGATGGATGTGGGTGTAGTGGACGAGTCTCTCTGTGACTCACAAACTCGTCTCGAGGAAAAACACAGGAAGTGTAAGAATATGGATTGTCCTGCCAGGTCTGTACTTTAAACACTTTCTAAACTTTTTTCATATCACTTACAGTATGGCCACAAAACAGAATAAGGGTTACGTTATACAAATATTTCTTGACGTGCACTGCAGTTATACTACTAAATACACAATACTGTATTTTAAATGTCACGGCTGCATCTTTAACACTTCATTTAGATTTCCAATCAGCTACTAAAGATAAACTTCTATTGCATTTTGCATTTGGTTTCATTATAACGATAAACCACATGAAGTGAACCAATCCAATGAAACTATTTATTTTAATCACAGAGCTATGTGTATTAAACCTCAACTGATTTTATCAAACTTGATTTAAATCAGATACTGACAATAATAAACTAGGCCTCAGCTAATGATTATCTTCATTATGGAATAATAAAGATGTTTGGTCTATTAAACAGCAGAATATCACCACCATTTTTTCCGAAGCCCGATGACATCTCCACTGATATTCCGTTCATTGTCATAGAAAACCAGAAAATATTCCGATTTGAGAAGCTGGAGTTTGGAATTTCGTTTTCTTTATTAAAAAATGACTGCAGTTGATTTTTAACATAGCTGACGATTAATTTCATAGTTGCAAATCACAAGCAGCTCTTACACAGCCGCTTGATTTAATGTTTTTTATGAAAGCATCAAGTATATTCCCATGTATACATGTATGCGTATTTCAACATTGATATCAGGTGGTGGGTGGGGGGCTGGCAGCAGTGCACGGCCACCTGCGGCCCTGCAGGCGCCCGGAAGCGGACGGTGCTCTGCGTGCGTACGGTCTCCGGGGAGGAGAGGGTCCTCCACCCGATCGAGTGCAAGCATCTCCTCAAACCCAAACCTGTGGTGCCGTGCAACAGAGACGTCCCCTGTGGACAGGAGTGGACCGTCGGCCTTTGGGAAGAAGTAAGCCCCCTAAATTAAAATTTGCCAGATTTTTATCTTTTCAGATTTGGAATTTTCCCTCATTAATTCATTCAATAATCTCCCATATTCTAATATGTTCCTCTTCTGAATGCGTTTTCTCTGCAAGTGCCCGGTGACGTGCGGAGGAGGCGTCCGCTCGCGCAGCGTCATGTGTGCCATAGCGCCCAAAAGGACGTGCGACCCCACCACCAAACCGCGCTCCCGCTCCCTGTGCGCCCTGCAGAGCTGCCCCAACGCGGGTCTTCGGAGGCGACCCGGGCCGCCCCCCAAATACCGCCGCGTCGTGCCGCCCAGGGGCCCCCCGCCGAACAGCCGGCCCACCAGGCGTCCCGTCTCGTCCACCCCGGCTCCCACGACCGCCGCGGCCACATCTTGGATGGCCACTAAAGAAAGTCCCACCGCCGCCTCCCGTATAACGCCCACAAGCCCAGACCCTAAAATCATCGACACGGCTGATTACGAGTTCAACGTAGTGGTGAACAAAGATGAGGTCGGAGGTCGCAAGGGCGGGAAAGTTTTCCCTACGAAACCCACTTATAGCGAAAAGGAAAAAGCGGAAGAGCGTGAGTACGGAGAGGAGGGAAGCACCCCGAACACGGAGATGTACACCCCGGGATACGATTATGTCACTGACGACAGGACAAGAGAAGAAGAGGGGATTATCGACCTGGATGTTCACACCACAGCCAAATCCTTCCTAAGTCCTCTTAAATCAACCACGCCGCCGCGGCACACACTCGTCACACACACTTTACAAACGGATCCGCCCACTGAGGCCACAACCAAAGCAACCCCCACCACAACCTCCCCCTCCCCCCCACGTACCAGTACTGAAACGTGGGCAAAGCCCGCCGATCGCCGCCCCTCCTCTGATCCACACACCACCCCTCGCGTCGACCCGTACAGCCAGCGAACTTACAGGGTTCCCCCCGCCACTCCCGTGCCCAGGAGTCGCTCCACGACCAAGCCGGTCACCACGGCGTCGTTGCCCAGGCCCACGTTAAAGGTCATCAAGCTGAAGAGGCCCGCCGCCACGCCCAAGAGGAGCGGCTCCACGCCCCGCGCCAAAAAGCCGTCGCCTTCTGCAACCCGACCCAAAGGCGGCCGCTCCAAGAACCAGAACCAGCGGGCAGAAAGTCCCATGAGCACCTTCGCTGGTGAACAAAGCAACCTGACGGCCAGGAAGCCAGTCAGCATGGATAAGCTGTGGGTGGTCGGAAACTGGAGCGAGGTGGGTGCACAGGTTTTACGATCAGATCGTCCTAATCATTCATAACTATAAAGTGCTTACACTGTAAATGGTTAAAAGGTTGTCATACTATAAGATATTCTCTATCATTTCTTCTCTGTCCCATGTTTGCTCAATTGTTTCAAAGTCCTGACATTTATAATAATTGATGCTGATGTACTAAGGGATTAATTATTTCATTGTTTGTGAAACTGATACCCAAATATAGCTTCATAAGACAGGTTGCCAACTGCTCTGCTTTTTAATGGCGGTAATAAGAGTTTATTTTCATAATATTACAACTTTATTCTTGTAATAATATAACTTTATGTGTGTAGTAATTTGACTTTGTTCTTACTCTCATCTTGTATTTTCAATTAAAAAAAATTTAGTGTGGCCTTAATACATTGCAGATTACATTTCTCATTTCTTTTACATTGCAGTCTTAAAAAAATCACACATTTAATGCTTTTTGTATGGAAGTGAAGGTGAGGACTGAAAACTATTAAACTATCTGAACTAAGTTCAGATGTTGCATTTGATGTCTGTTTTTACAAGTTCAGAACATGGAATTTACAAGCTTTGTTATGAGAAAATCAAATGCAGGAGACAAGCACTTGGCACATGCATCCACAGAGGGATTCTATATTATGTATTTCTTCCATGCATTTCTTCTGAGCTCCAAATCTCAGAGATAAACCCTGCCCGAGATTCATCCAACATTTTCCCCCTCTCCATCCAGTGCTCGACGACGTGCGGGATCGGTGCAATATGGAGGACGGTGGTGTGCAGCTCCCAGAAAGATGAAGACTGTGCCAGCATGAAGAGACCTGAGCCTGCACGTACATGTCATCTACAACCCTGTGCCACCTGGCAAAGTGGCAGCTGGAGCAAGGTTAGTAACATTAGATTTCTCCCCGTCACTGAATCCGATAATAACACTAATTACGTGTTAATTACCCTTAATACTTAATTAGAATTCCACGTAATACCTGGTAACTTTTCCAGAGGATGAAACAGTTGTTTTTTTCCCTGTTGCATTTCCTACCTGTCATATATATATTTTTAAACACTTTATTTTCCACATATACTCCCCACAGTGTCCAGATAACTGTGCAGTGGTGGGAAGGAGGTACCGGGACGTCCAGTGTGTTGATTCTCAGAGCAAACGGCCCCTCCGGCCTTTCCACTGTCAGGCCATGTCCAGCAGGCCCATCAGCAACTTAACGTGTCCCCACAAGCCCTGCATGAGTTGGAGCGTGTCACCATGGGGACCGGTAGGAGTAGACACACATTGCATCTCTCCATATCAGATTTTCCATATGAATCTTGTAGCTTTAGGATGTTATTTATATATTATAATATAGATATTATTCTTATAAATTTGTGTTTGTGTTTATATAATTTCAGTTATTTCATCCTTTATTGTTAAAATCACTCATGTTTTTAAGTTGTGCTTCAATGTGTTTGAGTTACATTGATTATCTATATAGATGTTTTAAACAAAGACAACAGTTATTGTCATTTTAGTGTAAAATGCAGCCTCAGCTCTATCACAATCACCACATTTAACACATGGAATCTTGCACAACAGTGATAAATATTCAGTAATGTGTAAAATGTAGTCATGCTCCATGCACAATATGCGGATGCGGATGAATATGGCCGTGAATCTCATATTGTCCTCCTCAGTGCTCCGGGAGCTGCGGCGAGGGCGTCAAGGAGCGCCTGGTGTACTGCCCGGCGCCGTACCGCTGCAGTGCCCCGCTGAGGCCAAACAGCACGGAGCCATGTGGTCTGAAGCCCTGCACTCACTGGCAGACGGAGGAATGGGAGGAGGTCAGTCACACGTGATCAATATCTGAGGATATTTAATTATTATTTTACGATCACTCTGCTGTGTGTGTCAAGGTAGCACACATAGTAACACAGGAATTAAATGAAGGTAAGTTTGGGGTTATGATAAGGCGAGGGGAAAGGGTAGGGTTAGGCATGTAGTGGTTATGGTTGAGATTAGGATCAGTCTCCAGGAAATGAATGTAAGTCAATGTTATGTACTCTGACGTGATGGAAACATGTGTGTGCGCATGTGTGTGTGTGTGCCTGTGTGTGTGATCTTGCAGTGCTCTGTGGGTTGTGGAGGGGGTCAACAGCAGCGTGAAGTCAACTGTGTGAGTGAGGAGGATTTGGCTGTGATGCCGAACAGCCTCTGTGAGAAGATTTCCAAACCAGAAACACTTAGGAAGTGCAATATGCAGGAATGCAAGACCAACACAGGTTTGTACGCGGCGCTGAATCTGCCTCAATGTATGCCTGGCATAGAAAAAAGGTGAATAAACCTTATTTGTGCTTTAACAAATCGCTTCCCCTCTTGTCCAGGTCCAGTTTGCAAGAAGAACACCATGTCCTCTCGCTTCTGTGACAAACTGAAGCTGCTGGGTCGCTGCTCTCTCAGGTCGGTCCAAAGACAGTGTTGCGTCACCTGTGGGTCGTAGGCCGGGTCGGCCATACCCATTACGTTACAAAAACATCCCAAACTACAGTACAACTTACTGTGTTCTCACTGTTCTGTGTATTACTGGCATAGAGCCATGCCAGTGACACATTCAACCCAAAGTGTGGATAATAAATACAAAGGAAACTGGGTCAAATATTATATATATAATGAGATTTTAAACATTTTCCAGTGAATGGTTTACAGTGGTCAATATGTGTTCATCGGTTTCTATGTAGCAGCGAATGGCCGAATTATCATCTGGCCAGTTTCTGATAACCGTGTGCAAAATTTGCACTGCAATAGATGAGATTTTAACTGGTGCGAAGTACAATCATTTTCTCAAAATTAAAAAAAAAGTGTAATTACTGATAAAATTCAATAAAAAAAATTCATATCAGAATACACAAAATCTCAAGCCAGTAAACGAGTTCCTCACATACAAATGTTATATTAAAAGTGATACATAAATTCTAACAGGTCCGGTATACACCTTCTTTATTATTCACTTATGACCTACACCTCTTTGTGGCCTCATGGTGCTTTATATCAATGTGCTGGTGATTCACAGCAAGTTACCTGTTATATTTTTTATTTTAAAGAGAACTGGTAACACCAGAATGTAAATAAAGATATTTTTGACCGATTTGATTCAATTGTTAATACAAGTAATAGTCTCTGTTTTGACTCATATATTTTGCTTTTTTTCTGCTTGAGTTGTGCTTTTTGAATTAAGAGCTGCCATCGTGTGTTTACATTAGTCCGGGTAAAACCTCCTGTTTTAGTCATTAAAAAAAAAAAATTAAATTGTCATTAATAATTAAGTGAACTACAGAACCAGAACAGTCCTGTAGTTGAAACCTGTGGTGCTCCTCATCTGGTGTGAGATTGACCAATGAGAAAGAGGTGTTGCAGGTCATCCCTCTCAGGTCCCTTTAAGGAAGGCCGCTCTGTTTGCATGATGTTGTACAGGCATTACTGTTGTTGTGCACGCTGTACATCAACCTGGGTGATTTTTTTTTTATTTTCCTTTGTATGTCTCCATCAGTAAATGTGATGATGAAAGATGTTTGTGACAAATCTACTTTGTAACTGCCACATGAAATAAAAATGTCTTTGGATATTTGTATGATCTATGTTGTTCGTCTCTCTTTAATCCATAATCCTACTCAGGTTTGAACCCGGAAAATAAATAAATGTTGATATTTGGATTTCTTGTATGCCACATTAAAAAGAATATAAACACTTTGGTTAATCTAGCGCACCAGAGCCGTCATTGCGTCATGTTTTTTTATTCCTGCGTGACCTTTCATGTCATCCTCGCCTAGAGAGAGCCAGATGCCGCTGGATGTGTAACACCTGAATCTGCGGCAGCGGGCTCCGTTTCAGGGATCGGGTTCGGCTGGCCCAGATTTCCCAGGCTCCTCTGCGCAAGATAATCTGACACGGACGAACGCGGCCCAGTGCCACGCACCCCGCTGCTGTCATTCAAGCCAGACACCAAGAGTTAGTCAGCAGTAATGGAAGGAGTAACACAATACTGGGTCAATGTGGAGCATCATGTCCTAAAAACCGTCCATGTGTGGTTGTATGTGTGCCGTCGTGACGAAGCAAACGCCATCCAGTTGTATTACCTAACCGCATCTCTTTCTGTTATGTCATTGAGTGTTTGGAAAGAGGAAATTGAGCTCAAAATCAGGAAATGCCTAAAAAATTCTTAGATTCCTATTATTTTAGTAGCTTGAGCCTCCCCACCACGAGTCAACAGAAACAAAATTCCATTGTATCTTTTTTATCTTATCTTTGTTTTAGAAACTGCAACACATTTCCTGAATAAACTCTTGATTAGCAATACCTGGCATGCTGAGTAGACTACATGTAAATAATTATACAGATGGGAATGAACGTTTTAATTAAAAGAGCTATAATCTACATATGTAGTTCTCCAAAATGTGTCAGTGGCCTACCTGGCACAGCTTTTAGACAATTTTACACATGAAACAACAAAAGCGGTTGCTGTCAGTTTTTCTCTAAAAGGATTAAGCAAAAAATAAAACATGTTCTAAAGCCAAACGATTGTGTTTTTTAAGAGGTGTTCATTCAGTAATTGCACTAATTCTGTATATATTTATATTCTATCTCTATATTCTGTACATATACATAATACCAATTTGCTACAAAGAAAAGTGAGCTTTGTAATCAAAGATAAAGTGTAGAATAAAATGTGGTAATTTGCATACACAGTACTTTTCAATGCATAATGAAAATACCTTAGCTATTTTATATTATGTGATATCTTACATCGTTTCTTTTGACTCAATGCATGCACACTGTACATTCCTCTGTTATTAGAGCTGAATGTGTCAAGTTAACAGATTTTTTGTATGATTGCATTCTTTTGCCACAAAGACTGCAATCATACCCTAATAATAACTAATAGAGAAAGCATGCTTTTTGATTTGCGAATCTGCCTACAATTGCTGTTTAAAGAAACCTGTATACACGATCAACCAAATAGCAACATATCCTGATGGTGGACAAAAGTAGATTCTCTTACAGTATATAGCATTGCATTGCCCATCATTATACTCAGAAAGTTTGGTTGTGCAGTTTACTGCATCGTCACCTCATGTTGCCCTGAGGAAGAGGGAGGACAACTCGGTGCTGATCATTTGATCCAGTGTCTGACCTGTAAGTAAATTCCTCTGCCCCCTCTGAAACTGACACTCAGCAGAGAAGGATGATGTAAGTGCCTGTTCAGGAAGGGGAAGATAACATGACAAACATATATTGATCAGCGTAAAGCAGGAAACAGCAACCTCATCTTGGAGGTTACCAGACACCCCCCCCAACACAACAGCCAGGGACACATTAAATATTTATATTTGATGTCCAACAGAGAAAAAGAAAAGGGCCTCCGGTTTGAGCCAGGCACATGTTTGGAATGTTATCTCTTTGGAACATGAGGTAACGCATTTTCCTGTGATCTATGAAAAGCTTTTAAAGCACCATCAAAGGCGAATGTTACTTTAATCTGGCTGCTTACCACTTAAATCTCAGTGGAAGCCAGTGAACGGGTCGAGGAAGAAGGCAGCGGAACATAATCTGCGCACCAATTGGCTGTCGGTTCGGAGGAAGAAGTCCAGTCTGGGGGCTCTCATCTGGACCCCATCAGGCTGCATGTCCCCAGGCAGTCAGACTGGCATCCCTGTACCAGGCCTGTTCCTTTATTAAAGCCGCGGCCTCTTCTGACCCGGCATACGCGGAGCCGGCCCCGGGGAACGCAGACGGAGATGCACACATGGTTCCCATAGGTCAGTTTGTTTGCGAGTTGTGCGTTTGAGTCCCTCATAGACCACATATGGACTCGAGCTTAAGTAACTCGGAGTGAGATGCTTTTCTTCATAAAACATCTGCCTAATGATAGGGGCTAATATACTCACAATGAGGCCAAGCAAAATCAGAGACACATGACATTAATGAGGTGAATTTCCACAGTTCAACCCAGTGCTGTGATACAATATGTTTAGACAGAAAAACAGATTGCATGGTGGATCCACCTGCTGCCATGAGGGTCAGGATGAAGTCAAGACCACAGGCCAGAATTTAACTTCAAGACACAAATCAAAATCACATTTTAGATTTTGGCTTTGGTTAATATATACTGATTCCCAGTTTCTGAAGGCTTTGATTGTTTGGGATCAAGCAGGTCTTTGCAAAGAATAAAAAAATAACTTTACGCAGGAAGTGATACATTTTATGAATAAAATACAATTTTTCATGAGCAACAATGTCATCATGGCTTTACAGAATAGTCTACAGAAACTGACAATATGTTCAAATTTAAAACTGAGCAGGCCTTTACCAATTCAATTTTGAAATGTGGCTTGAGATGATTATTTTGTTTCTGTGAGGTCATTTAGCAGTTTAACAAGTAAATACAGAAGGACTGTAAGTAATTAGCACCTTTCCAAATCAATTACGAGGTACATCCCAAGGTCATGTCAAATACACTATATTGCCAAAAGTATTTGCTCACCTGCCTTGACTATGATTGTAAGTGACATTAACGCATCTGGGAAGGCTGCTCACAAGGTTTCAGGGTGTGTTTATTAGAAATTTTGACCATTCTTCCAGAAGCACATTTGTGAGGACCCACACTGATGTTAGATGAGAAGGCCTGGCTCTCAGTCTACACTCTAATTCATCCCAAAGGTTGAGATCAGGACTAGGCTAGTCCAGTTTATCCACACCAGACTCTGTCAGCTATGTCTTTATGGACCTTGCTTTGTGCACTGGACGGGTGGATTTGGATGGCTGAGTGAATACTTTTGGCAATATAGTGTATAATAACCTAAAGATAAGAAAAAATTAGCAGTCCAATTTTCCCAGGAGGCTTTTTTAGAAATAGAAAAGAGAACAGTAGTTATCAAGCCCAAACCACAACTTACACACCACAGATAAATAACTTTAGGCCCAAATCAAACCTTTTTTAAAAGACTAACTCGAAGATGCTGTTTTTTAGTTGAACAACTTCTTGGCACCCAACAACCTTTTTGTCTTCCAGTCTAAAAAACAACCACACCACAACTTCACTAACATCCACCTTAACACAGTACTAAATCACTAAGAAAACCATCAGAGCAAAAAATAAAAAAAAAATCTGTGGAGTTCCTCAAGGCTCTATTCTGGGGCCTCGTTTGTTCAACGTCTACAAGTTACCATATGCAGATGACATTCACATTTACATAACCATGTCACAAAGGGGACTATAATACCTTACAAACATTTAGAAAGTGCATTGACAAAATCAATGCATTGACAGTCTTCATTTAAACAAAACAAAAAAAATAATCCAGAAATCTTGGTGTAGTCATGGACTCATGGATATGAATAAAAAATATGCATTTAGTTTACTATTGCCTAAAAAATATATATAAATGATTAAAAGACTTGTAAGCAATATTCCCTGATAGTTGATAAATAGCAGGATTTAGAAAAGAATGTTCATGTGTTTTATCAGCTGCAGCCGCTGCTGCTGTAGTCCTCGATAATGTCACTCCAGATCGGAGGTCTTCATGCTGGCTTCCTGTCTGCCAAAAAATCATTCTAAAATACTGCTATTGGTTTATAAAAAACTGAATTGTATTTCTGATCTGCTGCTAAATATCGAAGCATCCAGGCCTCTCAGGTCGTCTGGGACAGGTCTGCTTTCAGTCGCCAGAGTCAAAACTAAACCTGCACAAGCAGTGTTGAGTTTTTACTCTCCACATATTTGGAACAATCTCACAGAAAAGTGCAGGTCTGCGGCAACTCAAAGTTCGTTTCAAATCAAGCTGAAGACTTTTCTGTTTTTAGCTTTTTTTTTTATTTTATATTACTTTTAACTCTTTAAAGATAGTTTTATTGTATTTAAATATTCTGCATATAGTGTATTTCTTTTCATTTTGTCTTGATGGTTTGGTATTTGTGTAAAGCATTTTAAACTTCCCTGTTGTTGAAATAAGCATGGCTTGCCTTTAATATCACTGTAGGCAAATTTGTTCTAAAATCTCCCCTCAAATTTTGTAGAGGATAAAATCATACATACTGCAACACTAAAAATACATATCTTTCATACATTTACATAACAAAAAACAGACAGAAGGACATTACCTTCATGGTGCTTTATTGTGGATGTCTATGTCTCTGCTACTGCATTGATTCTTCATCCTTCTAAATTCAGTATCTGAATGCGACATTAATGGAATTACAATTGTGTTCAGGAAATTGTTAATTTTAAGACTGTTACAGCCTGAAATCCACAATAAATCACCAACTGATGGTTTCACTACTTTGTCAAAGACAAATGTGGAAAAATGTGCTTGGATTTCTGACACTCCGATACATTACATTTCACAATAGGAAATGTGAAAGAAATATTTCAGGTGCTTGACCTTGATTCATTTTTTTTTTTTGGCAGCTGTATCGGTGTGAAATCAAATCTTCGCTGACGTGTATAAATTTCCGGTATTTGAGTTTCCATTGCCTTTATTATAATTATGTTTTTGTTTTTGAGAATAGAGTAAAAATAGCCCCGCTAGAGCCGCAGCCTCAGGGATCAGAAACACATTTGTCTCTTCTATTGCCTCTTGTGCTGAACTTTGATGCAATTCGGGGAGATATATCTATAAAGAAAACCCTAAATGCTAAAGCTGTAGAGCAGTAAGGGAGATGAGACCAGCTCCTGACCCTTTCAAATCTCACTTATATTGCGTCTAGGAGCAGAACGCATGCATGGTTATGTCCACAAAGAATTTGCTCCCTGGCCTTTAAAGAAATCCTGCAAATCTTTGCGAGTCTGTCAGCATCATTGCAGGCACACATCCCTCTGAGGCACCCGCAGAGGAACTTTAGTGTCTTACTGGAAGGAACACTGAGAGTTGAGGCTACATCTGCTCAGTCAGAACCACAATCTCGGAATTTCAGGTTCATCCCTTCAGTGTGAAACGTCAGTGAAGTGCTGTTACAGTATTTTATCTCTCATTTTGCTTTTAGAAAGCATTCATAATTTCCCAGTGAACGACGAATTCACTGAAATAAAGTATTGCTAAATTTGCAACAATGATAGTATAATCAATTTAATTTCATTATAATTAATTTCAAGATTCAAGATGTCACCTGAAATACTTAGAAAAATATCATGAACCCCTGCAAAAACGTCTATTGCACAGTTTGCTACTCTTGTGTTGAGTATTTCTTCTTAACAACACAGCAAACTGGGAGTAAAATCTACTAACCCTACATTTAATTTAAACACTTAAAGAAATGTGCATAAGTCTAACAGCAGATGCCATTTTTAAGTGATGCCGCGAAATCCCAAAATATTTCCCTTATTATAAAGTAATCAATATGCAGTCTGCTCCTCCCAGCTCTGTTTCCTCAGCAATGATTCAGGTTATCACAGCGGGAAGAGACGCCCCAAAGGAAGCGCTGATAAGATTACTCTGTTTGTATCCGCAGATAAAGCCATAGCAGAACAGCAGAATAGACCAGGCCGCTGCTCTGGCCGCAGATCGTTGACAGACGTTAGGGCGAGACACTGAAAACAAGGACTTAAGGGAAGCAGGAACACATAAAGACCCCGACACTGAAGACACAAAGATCAGGCCACGCAGATAAGACTTTGTGCATGAGTTTTATTTACCACACAGCTTTGTTACAAATGATAATTGTTCCTAATTCATCCTAATATGACTTTAAAAATCCAAACTGACCACACAGTACTTTCTTTCTTCTTTTTTTTGCAATCCTTTTGCACATTTTAAAACCATTTCAATAGGCCCCAAAGCTGAGAAACATGCAACGTGTGTGTGTGTGTGTGTGTGTGTGTGTGTGTGTGTGTGTGCTTGGTGTTATTTCACTGCACGTACTGTACATTGTTCGTCTAGCCCGCTATGACATTGTCCATCCTGTGTCTGTCCTGCCTTGCGGAGCGAATGATGCATGGATTGTAAAAGAGAGTCTCACTGGCGGACGGCCACTCAGACACCTGAGTCACAGAGGAAGGCAGGGGTCTGGTGAGTGAAACTGGATCGTTTCATTGCATTACGGCGCAGCGGGAGAGATAACGCGCCACGATAAAGTGCCTGGAGGGAAAGAGAGAGGCCCTGAGCAAGATGACGGTGATAAGCCAGCATCCAGACTGGAACCAGCAATAGTAACTTAATATGATTTTTATCTGAAGAGATAAAGGACTTGTCAGGATTATCACATCCTAATGAGCAACAAGTGGGTCGATTTCAGTTTGTGATGCGTATCCCCTTTGTAGTCCGGCATACACTCACATAGGTGTGCTGAAGAACAAAAAAAAAAATACACGACATGCTGTGTCATTACTAACCATACATGGTAAAAACTTTTTTTTATTAGCAATCACAGGTGCAATCTGTAGCTGTGGGGTCAGATCTAAAGCTAGTTTCTTCCTGTCCTGCAGCATCTCCACAGATAACCCCCGCTCTCACCTCTCACCCACTCTCATAAGTTGGCTTTGCTCTCGCATGTAGGCATGCACACAGCTACTCACACACACACACACACACACACACACACACATGCAGAGCAGTACTTGCTCCCATATGTGAGAGGGGAAGTTGAGTAAAGAAAGGAGGGATCAAATAACTAACGGAGTCACACAGCAGCCACACACAACACAGTCATTCTCTGTGATCAGCCTTCAGGTGAGGAGATTAAACCAGGAGTTCTTATATCAAGGACCTAAAGGAGAGGAGGTGGACATCGCTGACTGGGAGAACAAACCCCCCCCCCCACACACACACACACACACTCCCCTCATATAGACTTACTTGTTACCTCCATGCTGATGAAGGTGGAGTCATTTGGGGGTAGAGAAAGAGAGGGAGTGTGATGAGGAGAGAGCGAGAGAAGCGGGGGCAAAAGAAGCAGACAAATGGATTATCTGACACACGCATGGATTGACCGACCGTCCTCTTTTAGTCTTGAATCCTGTTTTTTCCTTCCCAGAGTGAAATCTGACAATGATTGACTGCACATGTGGGGAGTAGTGGCTATCTAACAGGTAGTAACTTTACTGTGTGTTAGGCTCTTTATTTGATACCAGCGGATCTAAGGAATTTTGTGCATGGCAAACTAGCAACCTGGATATTTGTGAACTTTGAACTTTTTTTTTTATTTTTAGATTTTTTTTCTTTTTAGTTTGAGTAGCTGCCTGGAAATTAAAAAAAAAGGTTGCACTGCAGCAGCAGCCAAGAGTAAAAGTAAAAATTTCATAAACAATTTATAAAGTATAAAGGGAAGTAGAGGGGGAAAACAGGTTTGTTACTGGAATACACTCAAAGTATTTTTTTTTCACTCAGTCTTTCTTCATTTAGGCTTATTTATTTTCCAAGAGACACTTGGACTGCAGACTCTCTGGTTATCAGCCTGAAAGCTTTCAACAGAGGAGAAGAGAACTCAACGGAATATCCAACACAGCCACTTCGCCGAACATTATTCACACCCAAACGCGAGGCAGAAATCGGAGGATTTGATACAGGTGCTGCGCGGGGGGATCATCTCAGCCAGCCCGGTCTGTGGAGGGCTCCCCTCCCTGCCCTCCCAGCCTATCCTCGCCCCCAGCAGCATGTCCCAGGCTCTGAGGCTGCCTCTAGTCCTCCACACAGCACACTACCATGATCAGATGGGCTGCTGGAGGGAGTAAGGCTGCCTCTGCCTCGTCCTGCTCCGGGGCCGGGTCCGGGGCTCGTTCTAGATCTGGGATCAGCTCCAGGTTGAGGTCCCCGACGCTGATTCCCTCCCCGTCTCTGCCCCTGCTGCTGGTCCTGCTGGTTTTCTCCTTCCTCCTCCCCGGGGCAGCCTGCCACCAGCTCCGCAGAGACAGGCCGAGGCTCGCCAACCCGCGGACGCTCAGGGTCCCGCTGAACACTTCCGAGAGCGGGGTGGTCTCCAAACCCAGGGCCACCGGGGGGCCCCTGGGTCGGACTGGGGGGCCACAAGGTAGGCATGTGCGCAGCTACTATCACCTCCAAGGGGACGTACGGATGAGGAAGCTGTTCTCTTTCCAGAAGTTTTTCCTGAGGATCGATAGGAATGGAACGGTCAATGGAACCAAGAGCAAGGATGACCCCCTCAGTAAGTAACACAGCCGTCAGCCTAATAGCACATTAAAAAAAGAGGAACTCCAAAATGAAACTCAGAACCAAAAGAGGATATGAAGCTTTTGCTGTGCAACAAAAGTTCAAAGTGACACGATCAAGGCTTTTTTTTTCTTTTTTGTTTTAGCTAAAACGTTGCAGTTTTCTACCTTTTTCAATTTTTGCGCTTTTTGAGTTTGTTGCACATGACAAAAAGCAAAATGACAAAAAAAAAAAAAAAAACCTGTTGATTGTTTTAAGTAAAGGATTCTGACCTAAAACAAACCATTCTGAGAAATCAGGTTTTTAGTTTCATTACACTATCACAAACGGATAAATTAAATATAACTGTATTATCCATATAACTTGCCTTAGACACTGAATTTAAATTAAAAAAACATGATTCTTCACTGACGTCTAAAGACCGTCGGCCTGCCAACGGGCCGGTAGTTTAGATGAGGCATTCCCGATCTTTCTGTTTTAAACCAGACATCCCACTGATATCTCTGCTGTCCAAACACTCAGCACAATGATGGTAGCTCTCGGACGGCTTAAAAAGGAGCAGGGGCAGATAACTCAGGCCGCTATCAGGCGGTCTTCACAGCCCAGGGTAAACAGTGCTGATAACGGCCACAGAAGAACAGGGCCGTGGGGGGGAGGGCTGTGGATGTCAGTCCCATTGATGCTCCGAGGCTCCCCGCTCGGCCTCTTCCGCGTTCTGTATCTGTCGCTCTCTCTCTCTCTCTCCCACTCAGATTGCCCGCCCGCCAGGGTGCACGGGGCAAATTACATACCCTCAGTCACAGATCAGACGTTTGTTTAAAGCAGCCTGACGTGCTCACTTGGCGAAACACGTCTTTAAGGTGATTACACGTTGTATGTTTTTCGGCATATCGGTCAGTAAAATGGCATCCTCATTAACCCCCCCCTCCCTCCGGCGTTCCCCCAGAGCTACGTGTGTGTGCCCATCAGCCGGCGGGCGCTCCGGTGGGTGTGTGATCATATAGCAGCGGCATCAGCACATGTGCTCACTTATTACTGACTCGCACACACACACACACACACACACACATACATCACTGTCCTCCTCACATACTCTTTTACTCTTTCCTCTTTCTCGCCGTACTCCAACCCCCCCCCCCCCCCCCCAACGGTATACGGGGCCTTTTAATGTCCCTCTTGGGAGAGGTAAACCACGCATTCAATCAAAGCGGCTTGGTGGAAACGGCACGATGGAGGCGGAAAGTCAGAGATGTTCGTTTTGACAAGGTTGTGACACAAGCAGCTTTTATGTACTGGCTTTATTACATTTTACAGCCTTTTTACTGACGCCTTCTTTCGTTTCTTTCAAGTTGTAAAACCGAAGTGGCGTGTCCGACGTGGTTGATCGTAACAGCGTGTAAATCGGAGCAACGATTTAGCCATCTGTCTCCTTCTCTGCTGATCCGCAGATTCCGGGTTCTTTAAGGGGTTCCAAAGGTCAGTGTGAGCTCTGCGCGGGCTCGAGCGCCGGGGAGAGGGAGCTGAAAAGGGAGCGGAGGGGGACTCTCTGGAGGTACAAGTTCATGAATGACATGGCTGAGCATCATTGTGACCACATCAAAGCCGCGCGTCTTCAGTATCAATGGTGGTGCCATCAAAAAGCCGTGTCCTGAGGGGGTCTGGGGACACTGTGTGTGCCCTCGTATCGGGTTCACACGGTAAAGGATACTACACAACGGCGGCTTCAGTCTTTCGCTCCGGCCCCCGGGGCTAGACATGATCCCAGGGCTGACGTCTTTTGTAGACCCTCGATGGTCCCCCTTGAAGTGACAAAATATCAGGTTTTTGTCTCCAGCTGAGTGGAGCTTTCTCCTTCAGCCAGGATTCTGCGCATTGAAATACCGTGGCCTAATTGATATATTTTATCATGCCTTTTTTCTCCGATGTGCGTACAACGTGGAGACACTGGTTTTTGTGGGTGCTGCCTGTGGCGCTGCGGGGACCCCGGCTCTCGATGTTTGTTGAGGAGCCGGTATCCAGACTCCCACAGGTTTATGGGGATGCCAGCGCAAAACTGTCCCACATGCTTCCCAACCCGCTGGGAGCCTGTGCTGAGGTTACAGGGAGGCACGGAGAAAGAGAGAGGGAGATTTTGTTAGTCAGCTAAGTAGCTATCTGCTTGGCCTGAGCGCATAATTAAAATATCGGTGATTCACACACACACACACACACACACACACACAAACACAAGTTGTCTTAAATTTATGGACAAACGAATGACCATAGCGACGTGCTGCAAACATACGAGTCGGGGGGGAAAGGCTCGGTGGTAAAAGAGTTGGGTTAATTAGCCACGGCTGTGATGGTGTGAGAGGGTGAGCCTGTCATCTTTGTGTGTGTGTGTGTGTGTGTGTGTGTGTGTGTAGGGTCCAAGCCAGGCGTGCACGAGGCTTTTGGACGTGGCTCAGGCAGTGTGCGCCGTGTGCGTATATATATGTATGTATGTGCGTGACTTTGTGTAAGCGTGTGTGTGTTTTTGTGAACATTCATCTCCTTTAATCAAAGCAGTGGCCTTTTTGCGTGGGAAAAAAACAGATGGTGCTCTTATGGAGGTTTGGGGAAAGAGATGTATAGCTTTTTACTGAGGTGGCGGAGAAGAGGATGGATACCCTCTCTGTGTAAATACACTCAGTGTGGTCCTTATCACGTGTTATTACTAGATATCCTGATTTACGCCTCACTCCACTCCGTTTTTCTGCATGAGAATAGCACCAATTAAAATGAACAATCTTCCTTAGCTGTCAAAATATTTTGCGCAACCCCTGAAGATAAATTATTTTTTTTTTCTTTGAAAAAAAGGAACAAATTAAGAATGAGAAATAATAGCATTTCAAACTGCCATGCACATTGTTTTTGGCATCCCACTGTGGAAAAAACACCTTTAATTCTCGCTGGCATGGTTTGCCTCCATTCCACAACCAACGCACCATTTACTGTTGTAACTCCAAACAGAGCGTAACAAATAAGCCACACGTTGGGAAAAAAGCAACCGGCATGCAAAAAGAAAAACTGCTCCCTCTCCCCCACGTAAACAGCCTGAACCTGGCTGGCTTTAGGCTACATTTCACATCTGTGGTTTGTAAAATTTACCCCATACAAAGCGTTGCTGTCAAATTTAAGTGGCAATCTAGAGCAAGACAAACGACGAGCATATTTTCTGCTATGGTGTTTTTGCCCATAAGCTGCTCTCTCCCATTTGTGGGTCAAGCTGCGACTTCAGCGGTGCACAGAGGTTTAGTAGTTTTCGCAGCCAGGTTGTGTTTGCAAGATGTGCACAAGTGCACATTCACCTGCTGCTATATCGACTATGCGCGTGCATGCGGGTGCGTGCGTGCATGCACGTGCATGCACGCACACCCGCGTGCACGCGTATCAGTGTATATACAACCTGTCTCGCCCCTGCCTCCGGTGGGTGACTTTGATCAGTGATCATTACAGCCTTTCTAATCCTCACTCCACCCCCAGTCTCACTGTCATGGCTCCTCTGTCCTCCTCTGTTCTCCTTCCTTTCATCCCTCCCATGTTTACAGAGCAGCCAGACTCTGCCATAGATTGTCTTACATCCTCACTCCATATCCGACACCCGATCCTATACAGAAACCAGCTCCTCTCAGATCTTCAATGGCCGTTGTGTCACAGTCCCCACCACCGCCTTTGCCGCTTCAGACCTCACTGCCCCGAGGTGCCACTGTTTGAACTAGAAACTGATACAGTCCGGACCTCACAGACAAGGAGAGAAGCCGCTGTATTTTTTAAGAGAGGGATTGTTCTTTTCGGGGCACACCTGCGTCCTCCACTGTCCACTCATGTACTGCGGCTTGGTGGATTCCAGAGGCCCCCCAGCCACCGGAGAGTGGGTCTGACAGTAGAGCAGGCTACCACACAAACAGGCATAAGGACAGAGGAGGGGCCGATGATCAAAGGATGTCGTCGACTCTCTGGAGTTGACACCCCCATGCCGTGGTGTGTGTCACTGTGTGTGTGTGTGTGTGTGTGTGTGTGTGTGTGTGTGTGTGTGTACACACATATGTGTGCTTATCGGGATAAAATAACAACAGCTCACAGGAAGCGGAGAATGGAAGCCAGGGAGGGAGGCATGAAATCAAACATACCATGGGAACCAGGGAGGTTCACTCAGAAACACACACACACACACACACACACACACACACACCAGCATAAGATGAGACAAGTGGGTTCTGTGGTCAAAGGACACATTAGGAAGTTATATCTCTCTGACCTCTGATACCGAGACCACACAAATAACCACAGCTGTCTGCAGCAAAAGAATGCCCTCGTTAACCGGGGTATAAATTAGCCCCTCTAATAGCCTACGAGAAACCTGAATTATTTGTATAGGGACTTGGAAACCTAAATAACAACCTGGAAAACCTCTGTGGTATCCACCTATGCATTTTCAAGCTAAATGGCACGTACAGCTGGAATCTGTTACACAGGTGTAGGTTGTAAAGTAGCTTTATAATATCGCTCAAATGATAAATGTGCACAGAGAGTAATTGCGACCTTACACAGAATTCCCACGCCGTGTGTGTTCCCAATGTGTAAATGCACTAAAGTGAGAATGCATCGCTGCTATTCATTACAGTCCCACCAATGAGCGAATTATGGATTCACTGTGACCGACTCACTAGCTCGGCCTGTCCCCACTCAGGCCCAGTTGATTGTTTTATATTCTTATCTACAGCGACTGGTCAAGAAAAGGTATCATCACCTTTACTTCCTCTATCCTGTGAGTGTTAGATTTATCTCTGCAGAGACAAACTCAAGCACGTCGGTTGTTCTTTGTCAGATTGGCTCAAAATGCTTAAAGGGAATTTTACTTGCACAAATGTCAAAAGAGCTCTTATGCATGTTTTGCATTTAAACACATACTGATATAATATTCCCTTTTTTTCTGCTGAATCATAGGTATTCTGGAAATCTCATCGGTGGACGTGGGAGTGGTGGCTATCAAAGGGCTGAACAGCAACTACTATCTGGCTATCGGCAGGAAGGGGGAGCTGTACGGAGCGGTTAGTATCCGGGTCATAGGTCAATCTGGATGCACCAGAGAGAGAAAAAGATCACTCTAGATTCTTCTGTGCTTATCAAAGGAGGCCTTATCTTCTTCTCCCACTGCCTGGGTCAACTCTGAAATGCAAAAAAAAAAAAAAAAAAAATGCCAGTGCGCACATGTGAAACTCTGAGAGAACTGTGCAATTTTCAAAGTGCATACCCACATACACAAAGCAAAACATTCGATTAAGGTGTAGTAAATAAACAAGCTACCATGTGCAACCACAATGGATTTGCACAAGAAAATGATCCATGTTTTTACCCTAACCTCATACGTCGGGGATGTAACGCTGAAACGTGATACCTGCTGTTTTCCAGAGCGAGTTCGGCGTCGACTGCACCCTGAAGGAGCGGATTGAGGAGAACGGCTACAACACGTACGCCTCGGCCCGGTGGAGGAACAAGAAGCGGCAGATGTTCGTGGGACTGAACGTCCACGGGAAGCCACTGAGAGGGAAGAAAACCCGCAGGAAGAACACGGCCACCCACTTCCTACCAATTATGGTGTGAACTGGAGAACCCGACTGGAGAGAGGGCAAATGAATATGCAGCACTGGACGGAGAGGTTTTCAATACTGAAAAAAAAAAGCTGTAAAATAAAAGACATTCACTGAGAAGTCTCTCATTTGGAAACAAGGCACTAACACTGTTATACAAACAAGTGGTCTCTGCTCCTGACTATGATTGAGATCATGTACTTTGTTTGGAGGGGAAGGTGATATCTGTGTTTTCTGTGGCACAGGATGCAATATTTATCCTTTTTCTGTGCCAAACAGTTTGCAACTGGAGTACGTGTTTTAAACGGACAACACAGAAGCTACTGTCCCAGCTAATGAAATATAGATGCAAAATGTATCTTGAGATGTTATTTATAATCCGCATTCATCAGATAATCCGTAAAAGTAGGGGGGAGAGAGAGAAAAATGGACAAGATGAGGGAGGTGATGGGTCAGTCGCTCGCCACAGCGTTAAATAATAGAGGACGCAACACATTAAAGCAAATGTTTGATACTTAACCACTGTGTTTTGACTGTATTGTATTGATTTATTTATTTTGTGAAATATTTAACTGGAGGGGAACACTTACAAGGCAAGCATTCCTTTGCATTCTTTACTTTTTATAGGAACTCTGTTATGTGAAAATAAAACTACCATTTTCTCCTCTGCATCGCACTCATCTGACTTCCTTCAAGCGCCCGTTTGATTGACTTAACTTGTGGGGGTTGGGGATACCTATTTTTGCACATGTAGCACGAAACCCTGATGAACGTTCAGGTCACGGTAAGTCTACCCTTATCTGGCTCTCTCTGAGGTAGGAAGGTCCAAAAGGCAACCATTAATGCCTGGCCAGATATTCCATGTGGCAACCATTGCACTAATGATAAGCTCCCAAACAAGCGGGAAACACACAGACCGACCACAACAAAATGGAAGGGAGGTAACTTCCCTGTAGATGCTGACATCATTTCCTAATATCACCCCATTACCGAGGTGCTGCAACAGCCCCGTAACACAGATTAAGCGCTAATGCACCTGCCGTAAAGACAATGGGGGAGAAAAAAAATTATGAAAGGAGGGCCAAATTCAGCAGAGGCTCAGAGGAGGGTTCCAATGCACGGCCGAGGGAGAAGGAGATATGACCCGCGCCTGACCACCCACTTCCCCCAGTAATCATCCACAAACGCACTAATCAATGACAGCTGCCTTGATGCCAGATCAAAAGAGCATGGGGAGAACATTAACACAACAGGCTTCCGGCCCTCTTATCCTGACTCTGTGAACATCTATCTCGGCAAAGCCATGAAACTTCGGGGAGAGAAGCGCCGAGACAGGGAGGGAAAAAGGAGGATTACAAGAGGCCGCCGCGTTCATTCCCAAAATTCTTCCCAGTTTAGCCCGAGACGGTGATTTAGGAGGAGTGAGAAGAACTTAAAAAGCGATCTCACCTGAAGAAACCCTACGTTTGGGAGAGAGAGAGAGGCCTTCGCCTTAGTGTGCTGCCCTGCAAAGAGCAGCTAAAGGAATCGCTAGGACGAATGATTAATGCCCAGGAATGCTGCAGTTCGTTCCACCATGACAGCCAGAGCCAATGGCAACATATGGAATTCTATTTCATGACCATCTCCCAGCACTGTCTGTTACCTTTTCCCCCGCTCTCTCTGGTTTTCTGTGCAATATGTTGCAGCTGTGCAGCGCTGAGGCCACATTCACAAGTGTGTTCTTGCCACGGATGTTACCTAAAGGTTAGGAAGAGGAAGTTCAGCTGAGGGCTCTGGTGTCCCACACCTTAACGAATTTCGCAGCTTTCTATGGGGCTACAAGATTCTTTGCAGGTTTGTTAATAGATTAATTAATTAATTTCTCTTTTGCTTAATTAGGATTTAAGTTTAATTTCATACTGATAAATACAACAGGTTATTTGGCAGAAAACTATACTCCCGACCCCCGGCTCCAGCACCAGTGCTACTGTCATAGGTCATCTTGTGCATTCCCGAGACTTCTGAATGTTTGAACTTCCTCCAAGACACTTTGCACAGGAGAAAAAAACATCAATAACACAAAATAGGGGCAGTAATCTTTTATCAAAGTGGGTCTACAGTTCTGGCACGGGAATTCTCTCTGGCATAATGTGATCCAGCTTTGGGAAACAAGTGGAAAATCACTGGAGGCTAAAACAACTAATGAATACTTACACTGAGAGGTCTGGAGCAACACATGTTTGCAGTGTAGTGGGCAGCTACTGAGTAAGATCGGGGGGGTAAGAGACTTCTCTGGGGGTGCAGATTAATTACCCAATACCTGTTGCTTTGGCAAATATATAAGATCAATATGAGGTTACAAAAGCAATTAAACAGGTCAGGCAGGTCCAACAGAGGTGTTTGCATCCAATTACAGACAAACTAATTAGGATATTTTCTTATATTTGACACTCATTGGCGTGAATGATGTAGACAAAATATTATAAACACCTACCGAAACTCAATGGCTGCACAAAATACAGCATAAAAAGTTGAACGTTGAAAACTAAATGTTCTAACCCTGATGTATATTAATATGGCTTCTGTGGTAGTCTGCATTCATTTTAACTAATAAATTGGTGACTGGGTGCATATTCCTGGTACCTTCTTTAAAACAGCAGCCTTGAAGGAAAATGTTAATTACAATGAAGTTATTATAACAGAAAAGTTAGAATATTTTACAGTATACATGGCAGAATATGGCCTATATGGTATTTGCCAGCAGTTTGGTTTAGAAGGTTTTAATTACAAAGGAAATCTGGCATTTCATGCCTCCCTATGTTTTACATACAACTGTCATTTGTACAGTAAAACAATAACTGAATAACTCCAATGTAAAAAATAAAAGAAATTTGGTTTGTTTGGAGGGTATTGCATCTCTCTCTCTCCCCCTCTCTCTCAAAATGATCGTGAATCATTGTGTTGCATTCTGAGTGCATGAAATGAGTAAAAACATTGAAATGCATTTCATTCATATCCAAAGGCACTCGCCCACTCGTGAGAATATGATGCAGAAATGACTCACCCAACCATATCACTTTTTTTTCCACAACTCTGCAAACCAGTTCCTATGGTTTTTGCACCACCGGACACTCAAATGTGCATTCATCTTTTTGATGATGGGTTCATGCACTGCCACCCTACTATAATATCCCTCTCTATGCAATTGCCAGCGGGCTTGCTGACACAGTCTGATCACGTCCTGCATCGACAGTCACCTGACGATAGGCTGCTCTTCTGTTCTTCCTTACACTACATGTCACACTAATGCACGAGCATCATGGTCATCTACAATAAACCCTCTCTCAAAGTTACTAAAATTTTCTTTTTTCTATATCTTGAAAATCAGAATCACCTGTGCCTGTTCTGCATTTTTTAAACAGGCAACAAAACATGATTGGCTTTTAATTGCTTATGATGCATTGTAGGAGCATCTGCAATTGTTATGTTTCTCTATTCTTTTATTCAGGCTCTTTACTTTAAATCGATACCCCATCTGTGAGTATGCGCAGCAAAATGTAGTTAAAGTGTTTATATAATAGAACTAATTTTGTGTCTGATATATTACATGACATCATTACAGTATTAATACTGAAGCATCATTATTATTCTAGCTGCCGGAGGCGGAACTGCTGAGATGATTAATGAGAAAGCAAAGAAGACAAGGAAAGACACAGATCTGTTTTCACTTTTTGGATTTTTTCCTGTAATCGTAGTTTTTTGGCAAAATGCCGGATCTTTGAACATTTACAGAAATTAAACCCTGTAAGAAGTTTAGACAGAAAAAAACTGTATTTATTGGAGCTGGTAACAACATTGGAAAATGTGACCCGACTACACTGCTGTTTAATGAGACACAAAACACAAAAATATTGAAAAATACTTTTAACAATGTGCTTTTAAAAGCCTGTTATATTATCTCTTAAGTGAAATCTTCATCTGAAAAGTAAATAAAACTGTCAAAAAATGTAGTGGAGTAGTTAGTACAATATTTCCCTCTAGTGGAGCAGAAGTATAAAGTAGCATCAGAAGGAAATGCTCAAGTAAAATAAAGTATCTTACTATTAAATATAATACATGGATAAATGTACTTAGTAAAAGTGAATCATTTACTGTCATCTAAAAATACTCAATTACAAAAAAGTCCTAAACTGAAAATGTTACCTAAGTAAGTAAAGTAACGTGGCAAAATGTACTTAAAAGCATCAAAATTAAAACTAATTAAAACTAAAAAATTCTCATACTTTATTTGATAAAATAGAAATACTGTCAACCAAAAAAGGAAAAAGTATAGATAAAAATTAAAACTACCAAGTATACAGGCCGTGTTATATTATTATACTATATTATACTCATACAATGTGTATTATCTCTAACAAGCACATGATGCTTTCATTTGATTTATTTAGTTGTATTTCTTCATTGTGGAGCCAATTTAGATCCTTTGGATAGGTTATTAGTAAAAGAACTGCAATATCAAGAGAATCAAATTTGTTTATTAGACATTGTATAACACATTTTACACAGTGCATAACAGACAGAAAAAGAATTTAAACCGTAAGAATATTAAAATATATATTTTTTTATGTCACATAAATGTAATGGAGTAGAAAGTGCAATAAGTCCCAATAGTAGAAATACTCTATTAAAGTACAACAATGTACATGTACTTCGTTCTTCTCTGGGTGCACTTCACCTCCGCGCCGCCAGGGGGAGACAGTGACGTCACGTCTCCCAGCAGCAGGCGGACAGTTTGTTGTCAAAGGAAGTGGCCGAAAAAAAAAGTTGTGTATAGTCCATAACGTTACTCGCCCGATCGAGAGAAAGCCAAAATGAAAGACAGATAGGGCGTGTTGTTGCTGTGGTAAAACACAAATTGCTGCCTCTCAGCGAAGCCACAAAAAAACTCGTGTACCAGCGACCGGGGATTGTTTCTGAGAGTCGAGGCTGAACAAAAACCGAGCAGACATGAACGAGAATTTCGACCGAGCTCCGGGGGCAGGGAGAGCCCGCAATCACCCGGTAGACTCCGCGCTGCTGGGTGCCGGGGACGGCGACACCAAAACGACGCTTTTTAACCAAAGGGAGCCGCTGAGACAGCCGCGGACATCCCCGCCTTTCACCGAGAACAACGTCAGCCCGAGCAACAACATGGGAGGCGACGGTAAGCTAGGCTAAGCTAACGTTAGCCGCTTTCACATTCGTTTCGTAGAAAGTTCCGCTCGCTGGCGCTGTCAACTGAAGGCCAGGGCCGTGCGTGCCTCCATTAAGAACTAACCACCGCGTTTCCCCATTCGGGAACGCTTCCCCTCGAACCTCTGAGGGGCTTCCTCTTGGTCCAAATCTAGAGATGTTTGTAGCGAGCTGGCTGCTAATATCCAGTGACGGAAGCTAACCTGAAAGTTAGCATCTCCCTGTTGGATTGTTGTTTCATGTGAGGTAACATCTAAATAAAGCTCCCGATCATATCACATTAAGTCTGTTGAGTGGTTGCAGTTTATACCATCTCTCCCACTTTACGTCTTGTCTAGAGCTAAATATGAACATGGAGCTGATCCTGGGGTCAGGATCAGAGGTGTGAAGTACCTGAACGCCACATACGAGTAAAATGAATCTGGCCATAAAATGACTTTCGCACAAGTTAAAGTCTCCTATTAGAATATGACTCGACTAAAAAGCTTAAAGTGTCACAAGACATTTTTGGATTTGAAATTAACTTTGCATTGCATTGAAAGTGAAACCATAACAGCCTCAAGTTACTTTTCAGATGATGCTTTTAAACTTTTTTTTGGCTCGTGACATCTTGCACCAGCAGTGTGTAATCTGGTCACATTTCATATGTCCATGAGTTGTTCACAGTTCCACCATGTAGTGATTTTCTCCTCCTAAAGAGACCCTATTATGCAATTTCTATGGTTTAATATGCAGGTTTTTCTGGTCTATTTCTAAAAATGTTCATGCTTTTATGGCCCGAAGCAGCAATAATGCAGTCTGTTGTCTCACACACTCACCTTGAAAAACCACGCTGCCCCTTTCCCCTCCCTACTGAAACGCCCACGTTGTTTCGATCTGCCTATCGCCGTAGGATCTGTCACCTTGGAGAGCCAGGTTTTGTGGAATAAGTTTGGTACAAGTGCTCCAGAAAGACGGTCCGTACATGGAGTTACTATTAACTTAATCACAACAGGAGCCATCTCTAAGTTGTGTTCAGCCAGGTTTGAGCAAAAGAGGCCAGACCACCATGTCTTATTCCATAGTTTATGTGTTAGCGGGAACATCATGATATACAAACTGTATATCAGAAATAAAAAATCTTTCTCCAAGACGTGTGATCTTGAGGCAAAACAAATTGAAAAAAACAAAAACAAATAATATGTAAGTGTCCAAATTCAGTTCGTATAGAGTCTAATGTAGAAAAAGAGAAACAACTGATAAATTGAAGATCAGCAAAGCAAGTTCTTGCTTCTCAATTCTTCTCCGTGGCTACAGTACAGTAGCTAAAACAGTAACATGCAGATTACACTGCAGCTTGTAATGTATAATGTATAATTGTTTCTCCAAAGCTATTTAAAGCATGTGTTGCTTTCTTCATTAGATCAGACATAGACAGTGCACATTATTCCAAGTCCCACACACAAAATGGGACAAAAACAGATTTATATAATATCACCTACCTTCTCTATGTGGGAAGAGTGTTGTCACATAACAAAAACTGAGAACATCTCTCTTCTGCCTCTTTCAGAATGTAAAAGACAGAGCAAACCCCAACAAAGTGTTAATGCCAACAGTACTTCTGCCTCCAGAGGATGTAACGATGTGGATTCCTTGGTGAAGTCATCGAAGCTTTCAGCCAGCGCTCCAGAGTTTGTCCCCTCTGGAATGAATCATTATGAAGTAAAATTCATTTTTTTTACATCATCACATCATTAATCTTGTTTTTATAGTATTGTAACATATGTTGTGCGAAGAGATAAGTGTTTCATCTTTTTTGTGCAGGAGCCTGGTTCTTATGACGACTATGATGGCGATTACGCAGAACCCACCATGGCTCTTACTGTCACAAACTTCCTTGCGCACCTTAGCGCCTCACCTGGCTCTTTTGAGACGGACGTCGAGTACATGACCGGCATATTCAATTCCTGGGTCACCACCGAAGAGCTGTTGCAGGAGCTGGTGGAGCTGATCTACACGGAGGTATGGAGACACACATTCAGTCCTCATTATTGCTCCTTGTCTGTGCAGGTTTACCGATGTATACATGAAGTATATGTGGATAGGTTTGAGTAGATTCATGTTCACACTGAGTATAAAATGTCCTTTTAATTGCAGTCCACTGCCATTCCAAACTTCTCTTACACTGGTGCCAGGCTCTGTAACTACCTGTCCCATCACCTCATTGTCAGTCCGCCAAGCGGGAACTTTCGCCAGTTGCTCCTGAAAAGGTGATTTTATTTCATTGTATTTTTCTTTTTTTTTTTAGGGTTCAACACAATATGATGACAATTCCCACAATTTAGTTTAAAAATGATGACAGAAGTGTTTTCCTTTAGTTTTTATCTAATTGTGAGATGAGGGATAATGTATGAATCAGATTTATCTGTCATTGTTCAGTCAAATTGCCATTAAATAGAAACATGTTTTCTGTCGTAGGTGTCGAATAGAATTTGAACAGAGGGATGCTGCTGTTCAAGGAGACCCGGAGACTCAGAAGAAATTTCACTCGTTCGTACTCTTCCTGGGCGAGCTCTACCTTCACTTGGAGGTAAGAGGCCCCATGTTCGTGGTGTCTTGATGACTGGTTAAGGGTTTTCTTTTAGAAAACATTAACTTGTTGTTGTTTTAAGTCACCAGTGTTGGAATACTACTCCGTGTGCTGTTGCTCTATCAGTCTTTTATTGTTTTTCCTTTGTTCAGATAAAGAGTAAAAACGGACCCCCAAATCGAGCCAATATCCTCCTGGATGCTCTGAAAGACCTGATGACGAGTCTGCTCTCCAAACCTGTGGACGCAAACCTCATCTGTGCTGTGAAACTGCTTAAGGTTTCAAATCTCATTTAAATACAGACGTGTCGCAAACTTTACAGCTTGTTGTATTGTTCAGCAACGTAATAAAAAAAATGTTTCTTTCCTTGGCAGCTGACAGGTTCTGTCCTGGATGACGCATGGAAAGAGAGTGGAAAACAGCATATGGAGGTTCTGATCCAAAGAATAGAAACCATTCTACTGGATGCCACATGCAACAGGTGTGCATGTCTGTATAGCTCTGTTGTGTGCAACCGTACTCTGTTTGTACATAAGCTTATGATTATTAGATAAGGATATTTGCAGAAGTGTCTGCAAAGTGTAAGATGCCAGTGTTGATAATAATAGCTCCTCATATAAAAAAATTTGAAAAAGCAGATTTTCCTTGATAGAGAGAGTTGATGAATGAAGTCACATATTTATTTTGACTTGTTAAGGACTTCCCTTTTAAAAAAAAAAAACACTGTTATATATATTATTATTAGACTTTTTTTCTCCACAGGGATGTCAGACAAATGCTTCTGAAACTAGTGGAGCTGAGATCCAGTGACTGGGGCAGAGTGCGTGCTGCAGCAGCCAGCAACGCCACGCCAGACAACGACCCCAACTACTTCATGGTGTGTGTTGTTCTATAGCTTACAGATGCTGTATCTGTGTTTGGTATTATTAGTTATCGTTTTTTTTTTTCCCCCTCACAGAATGAACCTACATTCTACACAGAAGACGGCACACCTTTCACTGCAGCAGACCCAGGTAAGGACACACATACTTTCATGTCTATCTTTCTAGATATAAACAGTAGTTTGAAACTGTTTAGGAAAGTCCCCCCTGGGTACTCTCATTAGCCAATGAACTGAACAAGTCATTTACATTCTAATAAATGAGTACTTTAAATGGGAATATACTCAACATTTTTTGTAATTTGTGTCTCTTGCCGTTTTTACAGAATATGCTGAGAAATACCAAGAGATTATGGACAGACAGGACTATTTCGATGATTTTTGTGGAGACAATGGGAATGAAGAGTAAGTACACACATCGTAGACGGGTGATGAAAACCTTTCTTCTTTAACTCAAAGCCACATATTTCACTGTACCTGTTGAAGCTTGTTTCTATGGATACCCATTCAAAGATATAAGCACCACGTCTAGTAGCGCTCAGCTATATACCTTGGTGGATTCGCCAACTATTACACATTCATTGCTTACTTAAAACTGATTTCATTATTATGTTGGCATATAAGGAAATCTACAAATGGCATTCACACCTGTGGACATAAAACAAATAAGACCTATTGCTATCATCTATTCTGCTTTTTGCTTTTTTTATATATATTTATTTATAACGTGCACATATTGAATATACTATGTCCTCTGTATATAGTTACAGAAATAATTTCAAACATCAGATAATTGATGAGAATTACTAAAAGCTGGTTCTATACAAAAAAATGTGTTGCAGTTCCTGTTGAGTTATTCATGAATTCATCTCATTTATTTAAACCTCAACCGTTAGAGGTCAAATGTTGCCACCATGCTGGCACAAATTTGGTCAGGTGACTTGATAGTGGCTTCACACAGGTCCTATCACTTACATAGACTTGTGGGCCCCTGAGCTCGGCGAACGTGTTTGACTGGCCCACAATGCAACAGGGCCGACCAGGGCCTCTGTTTCAGTTTAGTCAGCAGTTGGGAGTGAAAGAGAGCTAAGCTCACTCCTATCCTCTCCCTCCAAACTGTGTGTGTGTGTGTGTGTGTGTGTGTGTGTGTGTGTGTGTGTGTGTGTGTGTGTGTGTGTGTGTGTGTGTGTGTGTGCGCGCGCGCGCTTGTGTGTGCTGCGTTTTTGTGCATCTTTTATATTTGTTGGACAAACCAAATCACAACCCTCAGTAAATTAAACTCTTAATTCCTCCTTTTGCTGTGTCACAGATACGAAGAAGACGATGAGATGGATCCTGAGATAGAAGAAGCCTATGAGAGTTTTTGTTTAGAATCCGAGAGGAAACGACAGCAATGACGCAAGAGAGAGAATCTGTGTGACCCGGCAGGCACATACTGTACCTGGAATGTTGAAAGAGCAAAGGAAACTAGCATCAGATAGGTTCAAACTTTTATTTTACTGCAAAGCCGAATTTAACAAAAAAAAAAAAAGCTGTTCATAGTTGCACTTCTGACTCTTTTTTTGGTCAGTGTTGGTTAGAAAATGGGGACAATCAAGAGGATAATTGTTCGAAATGTTGCGTTATTAAGATTTTCATCGGACTTGGAAGTTCTCTCCTTGCTGTTTTTAATCTCTTTCAGAAACTTCTTTTCTTTGCGCCTAAATGCCAAGAGGGAAAGAGTGTGCTGTGAATTTATTGCTGTGGAGTTATTTTCCGATTGGCAGAAAAACGTCATCAAACGTGTGAATAATTTGTTAAATACTAATTGATTCCCCACGCATAAAGTGCAGGCCAGAAGACTCATTGTGTGAGATGCGTAAACTTTATGTACAATGTTCTGTAGATGGAGGGGCTGGCTGTTGTAGTCGATACCTACATACAGTGTGTAAACAGACTCGGTCTCCACTGTTTTTGAAATTCTGTCTTGTCACATTGCCAATATTCACTACTATATACAAAGCTATTTGCTCCTCTGATTGCAGGTCCTTAAAGTTCAACATAAACTCTGTGGAGAAACCGTGCTTTTTACAGCACGAAACAGATCCTTAAGTCACAAACTGGAATATGTGAATACAGACCAAACATTTTTATGTAATTCCTTTTAGGGGGTTATAGTAATGAGGACATGAATTAAAAATTCATGGAGCGCATCAAAGTCACATTTATTTTCTGAATGTTGCTTTAAATATCTACACATCTTGCAGTTTAGAATGCTCAGTGTGACATAAGGTACCAGTCAAACGTTTGGGCACGCCTTCCCATCCGCATGAATGAGAGAGTGCGTCCTAACGTTTGTCTCGTGCTGTCAATCGGCTGCAAGGACGACTCAAAGACTGTTAACCAGCGATCCATGGAACCCATCAAAAGGAATGTTGTTTTATAGTTTGTACATATTATTTATAGTATTGTTTGCCTGCAATAAATACTTTATAATGTGACGTTTTGTTTGTTTGTTGTGTTGTGTGTTTGAGGTGGCTGCAGTGATGTTTGATGGGGCGCTTTTTAAGACCAAGTTAAGACAAGTTAAGACATTATTATTCATTCAACACTAAAGTAATATTTGATGCTGTAGTTAGTGATGGTGGTGTTACAGATTAAATTAGATTCAGAAATGCTTTCAGTACCCTTTCGTGCTCTTCTTTCTTAACATTAAGACAAAATATTAAACCATCTTTGAACATAATGCAGATCATCATTGCAAACTACAGACATTCTAATCCAGCCGCAGTAGTAAAGTTTGCCTGACGTGAGCTTTAAGAGAAAAATAATCACATTTATTAAAATGTAATTATCTTAAATTTTAAATTGAAACAATCCATGAAAATGAGTTGTTGGAGGCTGTCATTCTGCAAATGAATTATTCAGTAGGATTCCATTCCTCAAATTTGCGAGAAAAATAAAAGAGAAAAGGTACTTTAGGACTAATGCACATAAGTAATAGGAATTTGTGTTTTGAAAGTCACCTCCTTCGTAATAACCACAGAAACCTTTCTCTACTTGAAATGATCTGAGCAAACTCTGCCCTCATCTGGTAACTCTGTGTCAATGCAACACCTCCAGGTAAATAGGTGCATGTCTGTTCACGCTGTTTCATTTGATCCGATCACTTTGTGTCAGGGCTGCACCAAAGTTAAGGAATGTACAGCGTGTCCTGAAAACAGCAGGGTCAAACGTCACGTACTACAGTTCTCAGGAATATCTACAGGCTGCTGATTTACACTTTAGTCACCCAATAACAGCTGAATCATTCTGCCTCTACACCACATCCTTACACCTGAACTGTCACAGCGGTCACTTGCTCAAATTGTGCAGAAGGATGCAAGCTGGTGGTTCGCCTTAACAAAACAACTTTTGGCCATGTCAATGATTTCACCATGTGTGCTGCAATTGCCCTTGACCATTGTGAGAGGTTGCTCGGCCGCACCAGCACGGCTCGTTTACTTGAAATAAACCTTTGTTCCGTGGAACTCAGCGCTAAGCATATGTTATAATTGCAAAATTGAGAACTCTGATTGCATCACAGAATGTAGCATTTAGCACTGTCTTACTGACTTCAAATCATATTCATCTTGCGGGGGTACAGCCGGCCTACAGTATTAGATGCATGCCGTAAAACCACAGCGATTCTGGTTTGAGTCTTGTTGGGACCTTTGTTGCGTGTGCATTGGGTGTCAAAAAGAAAGAGCAGTCACGGAACACGGCTTGAAGCTAGGTGGCATACTTTAATGCACTTTCCCCATCACATATTGTATATATATAATACATGTTTTTAATTAGTTTATTTTCATTGTACTTCAGAATCCTTTCAGTGATTTTTAACTGAATGAGAAACATCTGCCAGTTGTGACTACTATAGACTGTATACCATGTTTTTTTTTCCTCCCACAAGTCTGTCTCCAATTTATTGCCAATAAGCTGTAGTTTCATTGCACTTATCTGCAAGAAACTAGGAATTCTTATGAAGTAGCTTTCTGCTGTAAACATTTTATGATCGCATTGTTTAATAATATTAAAGGATTTGTTCACTATTTGTCTACTTGACATGTTTCTCATGGTAAGTGATGGGGATGAAAATCCACAGTCATCCCTTCATGGAAAAGTATTGTTAAACATATTTATTTGTGTGTATGTTTTCTGCAGCTGAACAGGAAATCACTGGAAAACACAAAGAGGGATTTTTAAAAAATATATATTTTGAGACATGCATGAAAGATATGTGTTCTTTAAGACTGTTGAATGTACGACTTACTTAAATAATACTTACTAACTGTCCAGATTTGCTGCATTTTTCTTCACATAACTTAAGGACTGTTAGTTTGGTCTTATGCCTGGAAGCACCTTCACATAATCTATCTGAAAAAAAACAAAAAAAAAGCATGCAGGTCATGTGACAGGACGGTAGTCACATTACTACCATGTCTGTGCGCAGTCATTGACTGGTGAGCCCCTCTGAGCCTGCTGCATGTCACTGTCTGGCACACAATTAAACAGGCCAAACCAGGGCCTTAGAATCCCATTGGTCAGCAGATGGGTGTGAAAGAGGGATTAGCTCGATGCTGCAATCCTCTCACCCAGAACTGTGTGTGTGGCTCTCTCTGTGTGTGTATTGTATGTATATATATTGCATTTGTGAATTTGTAACAAGGGCACTATTACAGCAGTGTATTTCTTACTGACAATAGTGCACAAGAAGACTTTATAGAATTGAATGTTTTGCTAGAATGTTTATGATGTAGTAAGCGGACATTTTTGTGATTTTTGTCAATGGACTGAATTAAAATCGATGTTTGTAATTTGTCCGAGGCAGAGAGGTATTTGATTCAAACTCTGCAGTTTGTGGCAGTGTTTCGATGCATTAAAAAACTTACAAGAAAACACAGCACCTCGGGCTATGGATATTTTAACTGTGACTATTCTGAAGTAAGAGATTCTAGGATGAAATGTGTGATACTTTATGTATTTTCTGGAGTAAAATTGGCACAAAGACCTTATGCTGTTGCAATTTAAAAATGCAATTTTTTTCAATTCTATAAGCACCACAAAACAGTTTCAGTCTACTTTCATGATTATATTGGAGAGATTGAAGGAATCAGGAGTCAAAGAGTGAGAAAATACCCTTTTTATATTGTGGGCGAGCCGACCCTTCAAAATGAACAATACAAGAATGTTGGATTGTAAATATGAAAACATCCAGCCCAACTTTAAACCATTCATGATCTTTTACAGTGGGGACTTTTAACGGCCTGCCCAAACTATTTCATTACAGTACGCCATGTCGTGACAGGAAAATGGACCACAGACTCTGCTATTTCAAGTCCCTTCCTCAGATTGTTCAGCAGGATTTAAGTGAGTGAGGAAATCCCCTGTACCATGTAAATAAACGAAATAAGTTATATAACATATGTAGTTTGAATGTATGTGTTAATGTGTGACATAAAATCAATCTTAATTTGTACTTTGTTAAAAAAAAAAAGTGATTGAATCAGTTCTTAAAACAAAAGAAAAGCAACATTTTAAAAGAAGCCGGCCTCTTCCAGGAACTTCGTCAGCATCACCAAAATTCTTGCTTACTTTTATTTCTCAAGGTGCGCTGCTCACTGGGGTGACTCGCGTACGGGTCACGGCTGCACAAACAGAGGAGTGGGCTGCTGGATAATGATGCAAATAGTTTCCTCTAGCCGCACAAAACTCCATAATTGACTAAAGTGAAGTGAATCACTAAGCAGAAGATAAGTTGTATGTGTCTGTGTGTTAAAGGTTGAAATGGGCTGCTGGGAAGGGTTTAGATACTAGACATAATGACTCATAGTCACTATCTCTAGTATCCAGTATTAACAGGAAGGTCAATGGCGTCACAGAGGATGGCGACACAGAAGTAGTTGTACTACATAGAAAATATTCCATTCAATTAGTCAGCGAGATTAAGTAATAATTTATATATCAATTTTAATAACTCAATGGCTCATATAACTGCCAGTGTTGTCCAGTAAAATGAGCACTAGACTAAAAATGACTCTGTTGTTTTAGAATTGCTTTTTTTTTTGCCAAGAGAGAGAAGTTTGGAGAAGCTGGCCTGAGGCCGGAGGAGTTTTGAGTTTGACCTTTGGATCGAAAGCGGCGGGATAAATCTGAGCGAGGGAAGCGAATAAACCAGCACAGGGCTGCTTTTTGGCAAAGGCCCCAACCCGCATGCATGGGTGGCTTCCAGGTGCAAACATGTCACACAAACAGAGGTGAAAATAACATAAATTAATAGTGAAATTGTTGCAGCACATGCCTAACTTTTAGGACTTTGTTGAATAAAGTGAGAGACACTTTCTGGACTGTTACGGTTTCACATGCAGGTGCTGTAGCTTACAGTTGCTGGCCTTTTCAATCATTTATTCATTGAATATTTTTTAACTCTACAGCACGAGCCTGCAGACCTGTAGTGGTTGAATTCATGTCAATGGCAACCAAATGCACTGTAGAACTGATAAAAGAGATAACACATTTATATTACTGGGCCGCTGCCAGGTTTGAATGGCATTCAGAGCTATATATAAAGACGTGGACTTATACTTCCTGGTATGTCAACCTCAAAAAACCCTCAATCCTACATTTTAAATGATGGTATAATGGATGCATGTGTATTTGTGTGCAAGGTCCCCTGTCTGATAGCTATCAACATCTTTCGAATTCCACATCCCCAGGCAGAAGAAAGGCTTTGTGTTGAGAATCTTTAGTCCCTAAACCCGAGCCGACATGATGTCATCAGCGCTACTTCCTCCAGAGCAGCAGAAGACATGTTTGAGGACTGAATAGTGCTTGTAGTTACTGATAATCAGAACTCTGTGTACGAAATTAGTGCTTTTAAGTCAGAATATGCAGGATTTCCCCAACAAAAAAAAATTACACAAACTCATACAAATCCTTCTGAGTCATCGCTTCTGAAGTGCGTGGTGACGGTTTTATGTGCAGAGACCCTGATCTTTTATGGAAATCCTGCATCCTTTGCCTTTAATAATGATTCCACCTAAATCTTGAATTCATCAAAGTTTAATCACCCCATTCTTTTCCAAATAGCACGCTGGCCATTGGAAATGAAATATCCCATAACTCCTTTAACATCCTGCCTGGTTCTTGTTTTGCAGACATGTTCCAGTCCAGTTGGTCACTGAATGACATCCAATGAATGTGAGCTGAGCCCAGTTTCTTGATTTGCTCATGTCTCAGCTATTACTTTACGTAACGAGGTGTAAACGCATACAAATAGGTTTAGGGATGTTGACAGATGAGTCTCTGATGGATTTCTGTCGATTGAGGTGTCACCATGTTGAATTTTACCATGTGATATGTAAGTGAGTGGCGTGTTTATTCTTACAATATTCTGGATTCCGGGTGAACATAGATTTGACTTTTTTTTTATTTCAACTTTAAAGTCTTTATATTCATATTTCTCTTTAAAGTGCATTATTTAGATGTTAAAATGTGTCTGTTTGGTTGTTTTTCAGGTTTTCTGAATGTTCAAAACTGGACTTTAAGGAGGTGCAGTTTTGAGATATTTGTACTTTACTTTAGTATTTCCATTTGATGCTTCTTTATATGTCCATGCAACTACATTTATTGGATTTAGTTACTTTTCAGATGAAGAATGGACGGATAATAGAATAAGATTTAAAAATACAAAGTTTGCATGTATAACCTGTGTGTGTCATGATGTCTTACAAACAGCTTTGTGAGTGTGAGGACCTTGGGGGTGTGTTCACGTGCTTTCCTTCGTACTTTGACCTCCTCCCACCACCGGCTCCGTCGGTGCAGGTGAACGACAAAAACTTCTTGTCGGGAACGCGCGTCGTGCGCGTGCCCGCCGACTCTCGCTCAGCCACAAGTTTCGGCGTAAATCACCTCACACAGATGGAATAAAGGAAGCGACGATGGAGCTCCTCCCGGGGAATGTCTTCTTCTTCTTTACCATAATCGTCATCGGTAAGCGGCTTAAGGTCATTTCTTTTTCGCACTTTGAACTTTATTTTTGTCAACATGATGCGCCTTTTTCCCCTCATCCACACACACACACACACACACACACACCATTAATAGCCATATTCTCGCCAAGTTTACTATAGTTTCCACGTCATTCTTTATGCCAATGAATGCGCTTGAAACCGTGTTGGAAGTGTTTCTATGAAATGGATTTGGACGCGGAGTGTTTCCACACGTCCATCCCAGCTTTCCTTATACTATCAAACTTTGTTTGAATGTGATCAGATGTGTCATACATGTGTTCATAGGTGCATTCATACATGTATTCATGCGGCTTGTCCATGTCAGCTCCACACACTTTGCATTATTATAATAGCACATATGAGCGCGTTGTGCGCTTTTTGTGGATTCCCCTTCCCGACGAAGCGCAGGCAGTGCAGCACATCCACATTCCTGTAGCCTGCTTTTCTAAGGGAAGGCAGGCCGGCTTGCTGCTCCCTGCCTGTGTAGGCTTGTGGGTCACAGACTGCAGCAAGAATCACTGGAAGACAGGCAGATTCCATGTCCTGAGGGGGTTCAGATGGATGTTTTCCAATATGGATGGTGTGCATGGAGAAACGCAGTGTCCCTGGAAGTGTGTGCATAATGGACAGCACGGTTTTATTTTGTTGTCAAGCTGTTTTTTTTATTCCATGAGTCAAGCTGATGTTGTTGTTTAAGCAAACATGATTCAACCACATAAAAAAAGCACCGTCTGACTCAGAGGAAGTCAGATGGGCTGATGGTCGGGTTTGATGTCAATCGTCACATTTTCTGTTCCCAAGCAGACCACTTGAACTTGCAAATATGAAAATGTAAAACAGTATCCACAACCAAGTGGGGATTGTGTTTTTTCTGGCATATAGAAAAAACACAATCCCTATATAAAGTTTTAGTGCACATCATCTGCAAGCATTATAGAAACCTACAGCATAGCATTAAAACAATAACTGCCATAACACTGATGCTCTAATAATGAACACTAAAGTCAAGAATAGATTTCAAATGTAGTCCATCTAATCTATTAACAAGACATACTATGTTATACATGGGCTACATCAAGTGCTCACATTTCTGATAGGTCTGTAATAAGGCCTGATGGAAATTGTCCAGAGTGGATATGACAGGAATGACTCTCCTGGAGACTTCCTCACAGCCAGGTAACCTCGTCTTCCTCCTCCATCAGCCGACAGAATCCTTCCGTCCGAGTCCTTCAACGTCGGCACGGCAGGCGCCAAGGTTTTCAGCGGGCCGGCGGCGGAGGAGTTCGGCTACACGGTCCAACAAGCCACCAACCATGAGGGCAAATGGTAGGAATTTTGAGTCATCCAAAAAGTGTCTTTGACAAAAGTCATGTTCTTTGCCTTCATTACATCCACTGTGAACATCTTATTTTGCGTATTTAATACATGTGCCAGTCCAGGTGTTATAGGTTTCAACTGGAGTGCAGTTGGTCATTTATTTTGTAAATCAGCTGAACGGTTGTGTAGCGGTGTGTTTCGATGTTCCAACAGTTTAAGTTCACATTGCACTATTAGTAAGCAGCTGTAATGTTGTGCCAAGGAAACTTAATTCAGCATATTCTTATCTAACAGGAAATGTTAATTTGTAGGTCAGGATGGGGGTTTAACGGGCTGCTTTCAGCTGGTATAGCACTTTGTGTATGGAAATGTTGTATCGTCTGAGTGCTTTATAAATAAAGATTGATTCATTGATCGGTTGAATGGGTCTCGCCAAAGTCCTCCAACCCCTCTTATTCATAAAGAATGTTTGTTTTATTCATGAGCTAATGTTGCTGATTAAAATGACACAAGTTGAGCTGCCACAACCGCCATGTTTAGAGCCTCATCTGTAACATTTTAGAGTCTGAGTCACAGTGTCATAGAGGAACTCCCAGTCCATTCACGTCAGACGTGTCTGATGGACGTCGTATCATCGTGTTTAATACTGTTTCCTGCAAGTCTTCTCAGAAACAGGCAAGATATGACCGCTCCCTCGCTGTTCCTGTTTCAGGAAACTGATGCTGTAGAAGTTATGGAGAATAAATGACAGCCTTACAGCAGAACTGGAAATGAAATGTTGCTGACAGACATTTCTAGTCCCCATTCACTCACAAATGCATTTTCTTCAGGTCTGATGTTTGAGAAACATTTTTTTTTCCTTTGTAGATTTTTATTGTTATTTTTCAGCATTTGCATACACATTATTATATAAGTAAAGAAGTAAATGCATTAAAAAAAAAAAGAAACTGCTCTAGACAGTTAAATGATGCAGTGAGGAAATATCTTCACATATCATTACCTGGAAGCCTTTAAACCATTATATGGTTAAACTGTTATATTTGGGACAAGCTGTTCATATGAAGCTGCTCTAGCCGAGACGTTTCTCATTTCTTTGCAGCCTATCCCACGCTATCCTGCGTGTTATAAGCGCCCGTTTTACACAACCAACATAACTTGTGGGAAAAGGTCGTCCTTCATCTGCAGGATAGCCAACATGCAGAATGCTGGGCCTGAAGTAAATTCCATTTCCACTATGTGTTTTGGGCTACGTTCAGCGTTTGAGAGTACGAGGCTGCTTTCACATTTATCGACTGAAAGTGGAGTTTAATGTGTGGACGTACAGGCAGGATACAGTATTTTCCAGTCAGGGTCGGGGAGTAGATGATTTAAAGTGACAAGATATTATTGAAAGCATGGTATTTTTATATGTCTTAAAGCGTGCCTGCAGGGGATCTGTAATCATAAAAAAACAGCTTCAACGTCAGCAACAACACCTGTTGTGGGGATAAATCACATAAAGTATATGTTTCCTGTGTGAACTTGTATCGCTAGCTTTATAAAGTCCATGACTTATTGGTATTTGCTCAGAACAAGACCATATATACTGTTACAATGATATTGACTTTTATTTATGAACATTTTGGAATATAGATAATGTCTATATTTAGGATAATGCAAAAACGCTCAGTGAAGACTCTCAATGTGGGTGTTTATAAGACTGAGGACGAGATGAATCCAGCTGTTTTCTGCAGGCTCCTGGTCAGCGCTCCGTGGAGCGGCTTCAGCCGAGACAGGAAGGGGGACGTTTACAAGTGTCCAGTCTCAGGGTCCAGAAACAGCTGTGACAAGCTCAACCTTCAAGGTACGGTTTGGCCTTTCGCTGTTTAACCTTTGACCTTTCTATCCAACGTCAGTGGAGCAGTTACCAGACGCCTTCGCAGGACTAACAAAAAGGTCCCACAGCGTGTGGATTTCTTTTTTCTGTATATCACACATATTTTGAGCTTAATATAACTGTGCCTCGTTATAAACTACTAATGTTCCAGATGTAACAACAAAAGAAGCTAATTGGTGTTTTTTCTTTTTTTATTTCTCCAGATTCTGTCAGTATTCCAGATGTGAAAAACATTGATGTCAACATGTCTCTGGGTTTGACTCTAACCCGGATGCCTTCAGTCAATGGTTGGATGGTATGTGGGTTGTGGGTGCTGCACGAAATTTGCAGTTGTCTTGTAAAGGGAAGTTTGTGAGACGTCAGCTACTATCAACTAATGTATTTATTTCCTTTACTTTGTTGGAGGTTTTGAAAGTCGTACATAAAGATGAAAAATATATTTGCAGTCTTTCAGTATTAAACAGGGTAAATGTAATGGATGCTTCTAAAAGCAGTGACAAACATCCATTAAGTCCATTAATGGACTTACATCCATTAATCGGACTTAATGGACCTACATCCATTAAGTCCGATCTCTTTTCTTCTGTGGTCTTCTGATACAGACGTGTGGTCCGCTTTGGGCACAGAAGTGTGGTTCTCAGGACTTCTACCCAGGGATATGTGCGGAGTTGAGCCCCCTGTTCCAACCCAAACCTGCCTTCTCTCCTGCCATCCAAAGTGAGTCACTTTTCATCATTAAAGTTGTTAATTATCTGTAGGATTAATATCCAGCATTTCAACAATTTTAAGTATCTCAAGCAGGTTTTCAGAATGTATTTTCACATTATATATTGACATGAACTGTGTATTAATATACGTTCCCTCTCATGACTTTTAAAGCGTGCGGAGGGCCTATGGACATCGTGATTGTTTTGGATGGCTCCAACAGCATTTATCCCTGGGGTCCAATGACGGATTTCCTCAAGAATCTATTACCTGCGCTCGACATCGGGCCCAGGACCACCCAGGTAACATCTCTTCCCAGCGGACGTCACGGGGAAAGTCGGAGCAAGGGTCGCGACCTACAGCCTTTTTTTTGTGCTTGCTCACGCCAGGTCAGCGTCATCCAGTATGCAGTTAATCCCCAGATCGAATTCACACTGAACCAGTATAAAACCAAGGACGCGGTGGTGGCCGCGGCGTTGGAAATCACACAGATGTACGGTCACTCGACCAACACCTTCCATGCGATCCAATTTGCCAGGTTGGTGTTCCAGTAATTCTGCCTTTTATTTATTTACTGGTGTGTCTTTTTCTGTCTATATTTCTGTCGAATTATTACTGAATAGGAACTTATAATAAGTTTAAAATTGGAACTGATTCTGACTTATTTTTTTGCGATGAAGCACAAACTTAATAAAGAGAGTACCTTTCGTCCCCTCTGTCAGTCAGTGGGGTTTCCACCACAGCAACGGAGCCCGACCCGGCGCCGCCAAAGTGATGGTTGTGGTGACTGATGGCGAGTCTCATGACAAGGCCTTCAGAGATACCGTCATTGGAGAGTGTGAAAAACAAGGAATCATCCGCTTCGGTATTGCTGTAAGTATAAGTACTCATTTACTCTGATCATACACAATGGAGTAGTGACATTCATTAGGTATCACATATGTGTACATTGACAGTTTTAACTCCCATTTCCTTAATGTTAGAGCAACTGCTGTGAGACTTCAAACAAGCATTGCTAAAAAACAAATATGGTGCAGCTATCTTTTATTATATCCTATATTATATTATATATTACATATTTTGTTTATTAATTTATTTTATTCTGTATGTAATCTTTCTTTTCTTGATGTTGCTAATGCAATTTCCCCACCGTGGGACAAATAAAGGATTATCAAATCAAATCAAATCAAACATGACTTCAATCCTATAAAGTGATAGAAATGCACGCTCTTGATTATTAAATATTGTAATCTTGTAATAATAGTTACCGATCGTTTACACAGCCATTTCTAAAGGTTATTATTATTATCATTTCTATGAAATGGAACCAGAAATATTTATTTGCTTCCATGAACATTTATAGCTATACTTTTCTTCATAGTTATTCTTATACATGTGAATCTGTCTCAGTATTTAATGCCTTCTGATGGGATCAACTGCACCTACCTAAACTACTTTAATGTAACAGTGTTATTACCTGGACCTCGATCACTTTTCGAAATCCTGAATTTTGTGGTCATTTCCCTCCTTTTTCTTAGGTCCTGGGTTATTACATTAGGAACGACATTGACACAAAGAACCTGATAAAAGAAATCAAATCCATTGCCAGCCTGCCCACAGAAAAGTACTTCTTCAACGTGTCTGAGGAGGCGGCCCTCTCCACCATCGCCGGAACGCTGGGGGATCGCATCTTCAACATAGAGGGTGCATATTATTTCTGTTCCCTTCCTGTTGCTGCGTACATGCCAGTGTGTAATTTACTTGACGCTGCGTAGTCACACACTACATCAAAAGAGCTGCAGAAAATGACTCATGCGGGCATGTCACAGCACGGCAGCTCAGTTTTGGTTCTATGGAGGAAAATCACAACAGGAGTTACCTCAGAGAACTTTTTATACAGAGCAGGAGAGAGAATAGCACAATGAAAGCCCTATAAAAACATAAATTTTAATAATAATTGTAATAGTATGTTTTATATATAAAGACTTATAATTATATAGTTGCATTGATTTTGGCTTACACTGACAAATTTAGATTTATGAATGTGTACAGATGAAAAGGAAGATGAGGAGAGAGGATGGCGACTATTAAGGGCTTTAAAGGTGAGGAGCAGGATTTAGAATTCTATTAGGAATATTACAGTTTACAAAGAGAAGCTGATGTGGAAGAAATATGATCCCTAGTTCTTATTAGCACATGTGCAGCAGCATTCTGGATCAACAGGAGAGTCGTAGGGACTTGTTGGGACGGCTTGATAAGAATGAGTTACATAATCCAGCCAAAAAGTAACACATGCAAATGCATGAAGTCATTCCCTGCATCTTTTTTTTGGGGGGGATTGGTTGATTGTTGTAGGTGAAAAAAAGGCTGTCTTTAGGATTTTTTATCTGGGAGTTAAAGGACATATCCTGGTCAAAGAAAACGTTGACACCTCAGGAACACAAAATTTACTTCTGAGGTGGTTAGGGCCAAACACAATAACTCGCCTGTCTGTTTTGTGTTAATATCAGAACATTGCATGTTATCCAGGTCGTTTCCCTTAAGGCATGCTCAAAGTCCAGTTAACCGTTTGGGTTCATCTGGCTTCATCGGTAAATATAAATGGGTGTTATCTGCATTGCAATTACAATGTAGAGTGTGTGTCCAGGGATTGTAGTTTACTAATATTACATATATAAGGAGAAAAGAATTGGTCCAAGCTCAGAACCCTGTGGAACATCCTATCGCACATTTGCATGTGCAGAGGATTCATTGTTAATGTGTACAAACTGAAATCAATCTGATAAACAGAACCTAAACCAGTTTAGTTTCGTCCCTTCAATAGAAATTAAATATTCTATTCTCTGTATTAGCACGTGATGGTGTCAAATGCAGCATGAAGATATAACTAGATAACAAGAAGTGCTTTGTCCAATGCAATTAGGACCATTTGCAGCTTCCACCAGTGCTGGCTCTAAATGACTGACTGAATATCCTCAAATAAGCTACTGTTATGTGAAATGTTGCACAACTAATGGGAGACTGTTTTCTCCAGGATCTTAGAGTGGAAGAGAAAGTTAGATGTAGGTCACTAGTTAGCGAAAATGCCTGAATCACGATTTTTAATCAGATGTTTAAAGACTATGGTACATATGACTTCTATATGAACACAAATTGTTCATATAGAAGTCATAAAAAAGCGTAAAGTGAAGATCAGACATCCTTAAGAAGCTCATGAAGTCATTACTACTGCGATCTATAGGAATACCACAGATCATGAGTTACTGTATGAATCTTTGTCAGCCTGCACAAAGTTGCTGAAAAGGAAGTTGAGAAACAGTCAGATCTGGCTCTGCAGAGATCCTTCCTAAACGTTTCAAGACTATCTCACCAGATTAAGCAAGGCTCGTCTAAGTTTGGCAGACGCCATGACGTGTCTATCATCGCTGAAGATCCCAAGACAGATTGAGAACTCACTCGTCTCGTGCTTTCTACGTCTTTCTGTCTGTTTTTTGATTTGCTCCCCCGATTCTGATAGTGATGTTTATACAACGCTTTGTTTGTTCTCAAGGCACCGGAAAAGGGGGCGACAACTTTGTGATGGAGATGTCCCAGGTGGGGTTTAGCGCTCACCACTCCAGCAAAAAGGTACAGACAAACAACTGCATTGGACAGCTCTAAAACTGTGAGCATGTTTGGATGTTTGTAACATTGAACGTGCATTGTGTGAATGTGTGTGAATGTATGCATGTGGTGTAAAGTGATAGGTGAGGTAGAATAGTGTAAATTTCCCCACTGTGGGACAATAAAGGAGCTATCTAATCTAATCTAATCTAATCTAATCTAGTCACATGCTACTGGGTGAACCACATCCACGTTTGTATAACTGGTACAAATAGAGACATTTCCCTAAAATGAAAGAGGAAGTTCTGCCCTTTTTGGTTGAGCCCATTTAAGAAATAGTCTCCACTAAAAATATCATTTTTTTTCCCATGGAGAATTTTTAGTTCTCAGCTTCCCCCCCCCCCCCCCCCCATTTAAACTAAAGCAAGTGAATACAGCTCAGAACATAAAGACGTTTTAAATGCTCTAATAAGAGTTTGGGTGATAAGGGCTCTGCTACAGTCAGTTAGTGACTCTACCAGCTGACCTTTGACCCTGCTGCTTTAAGGACGTGATGATGCTGGGAGCGGTGGGGGCCTACGCCTGGAGCGGGACTGTGGTCCATCAAACCGGGTCGCAAGTACACATTCTTCCTTTCTCGGCTTTTGAGGGAACACTTCAAGACAGAAATCACAGCTCGCTACTGGGTACGAGTTTTTCATTTGACCACAAAATCTATCTACCGTAATCCTAGGAATACTTGTTACGTGTATATGACAGCTTCAATTATTTCATTTTTGTTCATGTATCTATGGTTAAATTGAGTTCAGGGATTTCACTTGTACACTTGTAATTTGATCTGCAGGTTACTCAGTCAGCACGCTGAGTGATGGGTCCACTGAATACTTTGTGGCTGGTGCACCTCGCTCCAACCACTCTGGACAAGTTATTGTCTACACCGTCAACGTCCAAAAGCAATCCACCATCATTGATACAGAAAGAGGGAAACAGGTACTTATTCTAGAGGTCGAGGTATTCACATCTGCTCTGTATAGATCTGTAGGTTGCTTCTGTTACTTTCTCGCCTCATATTCTACAATAAAACACCCTGTGAGGTCAAACGAATAAAACTCACCGTCAGTAAATGTGTGTCGTCCTAGATTGGGTCGTACTTTGGAAGCGTTCTGTGCCCTCTGGATGTGGACAGAGACGGCGTGACAGACCTTCTTCTGGTCGGTGCACCCATGTTCATGAGCGATATGAAGAGAGAACAAGGCCGGGTCTACCTCCTGTCTGTCACCAAGGTACAAATCACACTTTGGCATGAAGATGAATAGTTTTGAACACAGCAGATGACGGTATTTACACAAGAAAGGCCACTGGAGTTCAGGCTGCTTAAACTCTTTTCATGGATTATTCAGTTCAGGAGATTCAAAATTCAAGACATTTGCATTCCATTTAGAATTTTCTTTAAATTTAAAGGAACTTAAGCTTACATAGCATTGTTTTCCATCCTATCATCGGAAGGGTATACTGAATAACCAGGGATACCTGGATGGTCCGCTCCCCACTGAGAACGCACGCTTTGGGATGGCCATTTCCTCCGTTCCCGACCTGGACCTCGACGGTTACAACGACGTCATTGTTGGGGCGCCGCTAGAAGACAACGGAAGAGGCGTCATCTACATCTACAACGGGGACAAGAAGACGTTAAAAAAAGAGTTCTCACAGGTACCGAGAGACATCTGACCGACAGAAAGTTTTATGGTCAGGGAACAAGAGTAATCAGAATGTTTCACCTTTCCTAGAGAATACTTGGCTCAAAACTGGATCCCCAAATGCAATATTTTGGAAGGTCCCTTGATAGCTACAATGACCTGAACGGTGATACACTCCCTGACATCTCAGTTGGTTCCTATGGTAAAGTGGTTCAGCTCTGGTGAGTTAAATATGTCAAAATAAGAACTATATTGTATAAACCTGAGAATAAAATAACTGGCATGACTGGAAATAATTGTGATTGACTCTCAGGTCCCGAGGTGTGGCGACAGTTTCAGCTACGGCGTCTTTCAACCCCAACAAAATCAACATTTTCAACAAACCATGTGACATCGGCGGACGCAAGCTCTCGTGCTTTATGACCCACCTCTGTTTTACTGCACAGTTCAGGCCCAAGAGCCCCATTGGACCCATTGGTAAATCCTACATTTCTGTTAGACTTTTTAATAATGTGTCGATTCCTATTAATTAAAGTAATAGTTTGATATTATGGGAAGCATACTTATCTTTGCCAAGAGTTAGATGAGTTCTTTACGGTGCCCTTGATTGCCAGAAATGAGCCTTTAAATAAAATATATTATTATTTTATGATCAATGGCTGAACAATATCCTTCTTTATGTAAAAATGAGGATAGAACCAGCAAAAAGGGAAAAAGAATGTTCTATATTGAAAGGTAATAAACCTCTAGAGCTCACTAGTTAACGTGTTACGTACACCAGGTGGTTGGTAACACTCTGCTCATCTAACCTGACCACGAACGCCAACATATTTATTTCCCAAAATGTCAAACTATTGATCTAAGATGTTCAAATCCCATCCTAATGACACTTTTGTTTTTTTCAAATAATCAATCTGCCTTCACTTCTTCAGATATATCCTACACTTTGACGCTGGACGCTGACTTACAGGCGTCTCGCGTGACCTCGAGAGGACTATTCACAAAAAACAATGAGCGCTACCTCTCAGAACAGGCAAAAATATCGTCTGTGCCCCTCTGTCGAGACTACCAGGTTTATGTTCAGGTAACGAATGAAAATCATCTGTTGTGTTTTTTTATGATTCAATTTTCTCCTTAAACTCCAAGCTGCTCAGTGGCCACAGTGACTGATTAGGCGATATTATCCCCTGATTTTTCTATATTTCTTTTCTCCACAGGAGACACCGGATTTCGTGAATTCCCTCAGTCTGAAGGTAGAAATCGAGCAGCAGAATGCAGATGTGAATCCTGTCCTCGATAAGTGGTCTCCAAGTGCCTGGGAGTTCTTTGTAAGTGACAGATATTGTGCATCATTCAGTATCTGTGGTCAGTTTTTTTCACATCTTGAAACAAAAAGCTTCACATGTATTATTTTTGCACAATTTGCAGGTTTGCACAGTCATTTAGAGTACAATAACATGGTGTGCCTGATAAGTTTATCACACAAGATTTACACATTTATCTTTTTACAGAAGAATTTGATTTATGTGAAATACACAGACATAATTGCTGGTGTACTTTTGAAGAATAAAGCAGTATCCTTAATTTCAGAATCCCTTCACAAAAGACTGTGGCTCTGATGATGTGTGCATCAGCGATCTGGTGCTGAGTGTGACGACTGACACGAAGGTGTCCAGGTGAGAATCACTGACAAGGTTCGGGTGTACAGTACATCATGTACTTTCTACACTCTTTATCTACATTACTCAGTATCAGAAGTACAGTAAAGGTGCTTAACGCAAATTTCATGCTTATTTATTGACCACCATATGTTGATTGCAAGCAGGCATTTAAATGAATTAAATCATCATAATACGTTTTCACTGGAATGAAAGTGCCAAGTCCAACAGATAATGGCTGAATCACAAATACAATATATTAGTAGTAGTAGTAGTACTATACTCCCGAACAGACATGGACACACCTTCACTATCACTAGTTCCTCCACACTGCACCTAAGTTATAATCAGCATGAACACTGTGCTCAAAGTTCAATTATTTCAACTTTGACCTCGGTCGACAGTGACTTTTTAAAATGCAACCAATGAGACGACAGCTGTATGTCCCATCGCCAGAAGTGACACACCTTACACACCCTTTTATAAATAAACCTGTACACCTGCTCTGCACCACAGTTCTTGGTGAGCAAAGAGCAGATTTCTGATCATCTGAAGGCGGCTTCAAGCACTTGTGCATCGGCAAAAATGATAAACTGTAAAATAAAAAAAAGACTTCTTAGAGCATTCATGTGCAGCTTGTAACAATATATCTGATTATGGGGGAAACGCTGTAAGAACCGACATAAAGAGCTCTGTGGCAGGAATTTACTGGATGTGCATTTGTGTCCTCCCGGATAAAAGCAAGCTCAAAGAACAAGTTTGGGCATCTCAATGTCTTCATTGGCTGTAGCGATAAGCGATGCTGAACTTGTTTTCTCAACAAATAATAACTGTGCTTATGGAGTCATGAATATTTAACATTATAGAAAAAATACATCAAGCTTTCTGGAGCTTCGAGCATTGAATGTGATTATTTGAAACAGGATATTACAATTAAAGTCACACATGAGTGAGGTACAATTGGACTATTTAATCTACACTGTGTTTATGATCTATATTTTAAAGTTGTGGTCCACTATGAATGCTATGAATCTGTTTGCAATTTGAATCCTGTTTGCAGGACTAGCATAATCACATAACACAGTGTACCCATTCAGTGTAGAAACAAATGTTTAAAGATTAGACCAGACTTGGGTACAGCATTTTACATTTCCTTCAATGCCTGTTAAATGGTGCGTGAAAAAAGCTTTCAGAGTTTGGGTGATACTGTACATGCTCAGTGAATTAGGTCAGAAAAATGCACAAGTACAAGGACTTTACAGAGACCATACTGTACAATACTAAGTATTTTCCCATGTTCAAACCCATTTGATTGCATGACATTTTGCATCTGCTGTTGATTTTCAATGGTTAAAATGTAGACTTGCATTCTTCTTTTTATGTGTAACACTCAAAGCTCTGTTATGCTATATTTTGTACATTTTATGTTGAATGTAGAGACTATATTGTCAGGATCAAGATCGTTAAGATGATAAAAGAGAAGAAATCTTCTAAACAACAATTTTACAACAATTTAATCACTCTTTATTTATCATGTCCTGGTCAGTGATATTCCACTCATAGTGTAGATGTGTTAATCTGTGGCTTACACACAATGGCAGACTACATTCATTTGAGCCCTTGTGTTACAGCTCCGCTCCAGTTCTGGTCAGCGCCAATAACCGGGAACTGTCGTTTACTGTGGCGGTGAAGAATAAAAAGGAGAACGCTTATAACTCTCAGGTGTTGGTCACATATTCCAGCAACCTCTACTACTCCTCCGTCTTCCCAGCTGTAAGTGAATACGTTTATTTTGACATGATGCTTAATGTGAAAATGTTGCACGTATTCAACACAAGAGCTTTGTTAGAAAAATGAGTGTATGAATAATTTTTTATGCTTTTGTAAAATAGATATTTGCTTAACATTAAAATTCAGGTTTAATTTAATGTCTGTATTGTGTACAAATATGAATTTATCAATTACAGACAGATGGAGTGAAATGTACCTCAGCACAAACACAAGTGGTCACTTGCCAAGTGGGATACCCAGCGCTAAAAACCGGTCAAGGGGTAAGGGAGGGGAAAAAATCAGTTTCTCTATGCGTGTGAGCTATTTGTGTAATTTTACTCATGCAAAATGTATGAATCATTGTACTAATGTTAAAATTTGCATCGCAGCTGAAATTTCAGATTAATTTTGAATACAACTATGACGTGTTGCAAAACCGAGCGGAGGTGAAATTTGAGGCTAAAAGGTAAATCCGATTCAAAATAACCTTAAAATAATTAGGATGTCAATTATGAAAACATACTAATTTTACAACGTCACCCTTTTTCTGAACAGTGACAGTAATGAGGAGAGACCCGCGGACAACAAAGTGGACATAGCGATTCCTGTTCGATATGATGCAGGGATCGCTTTGTCTTGGTGATCTGACTTTTCTCCTTATTCTTTTAAACCATTTTTTATCAGACAGCGTGAGAATGACAGCCGGCAGTGTGCTAATTACTATGATTTATTTTCCCTAGGACCTCAAATATTAATTTCTATGTGCCAGATGCCACTATCCCGCTGGTAACAACGGTGAAACGTTTAGATGACATCGGCCCAGAGTTCAACTTCACAGTGAAGGTGCAGTGAATTCATGATTTTTAAATACACTTCTTTCTTCACAGGTCCTTCCTAAAAAAATAGCATATGATGTATGTGATAAAGTTCATTATTTTCTGTGATGTACTGAAACATTACACTTTCATACATTTATTCAGATTCATTACACACAACTGAAGAAGTTCAAGCCTTTTATTGTTTTAATATTGATGGTTTTGGCAAAAAAGTATGCTAATTTTTTAGATAGGAATTTGGGGTTTTCATTATCTGTGTGCCAAAGTCATCAATATTAAAACAATAAACGACTTGAAACATTTCAGTTGGTGTGTAATGAATCTAATAGAAAAGAATGAACTTTTATCACAATATGATACTTTTTTGAGAAGGACCTGTATGGTCCTTATAAACAAATATGCATTGAAACCTATTGGTTCTAAAGGTTTCGACGGGCACCTTCCCTGTCAGCCTCCTGTACCTGACCATAGATCTGCCAGTGAGCACGAAAAAAGGAAACCCACTCCTCTATGTTACCGCTGTGGACACACAGGCAGTAAGTACAAATGCACGTAATTCGTGCTAACTCATGTATAGATTATATACGCTGGATTGATACGACAGAATTCCTAAAACAGTTCATTTGTTTGGTTAATAAAATACATCCTAACTCCCACACGCTCGCTTTGGCTGAATGTAACATTCACTTCAGCAATCGATGCATTATTTGGTGATGTAAAAACATAGAGAAGGTGTATGTAAATGAACTAAAGCTTCTCCTACACCTGCAGGGGGGTGGAGGAACAGTCAGCTGTGTCTCCAGCAGCCTGGTCGACCCCCTGAAAATCGGAGTGAAGAGCCAAAAAGTCTCCTTCTCTGAGGAAAGCCTCAAAGGCATGGAGCAGCTGGTCAGTCACAAGTCATTGTTTTCTTTTTATATACAGCACTACGACCACTTCTCTACTGTACAGAGGTTGAATAAATGAGAATAATGTAATTATCATGTAAATCTGTCTAAAATCTACATCTGATGAATATAGTTATAGTTGACAATAATACAATATATAATGTTTTAGGATATTTAAAACTTGTTTTTGCACCTAAAATTCAGTTTTAATGATTTTATTTGCTTTGTGTTGCTGCTGTTGCTTGCAACTGACAGGACTGTAAGAATGCAAAGTGCGAGTCAATGAAATGCATCCTTAAAGGTGCTCAAGTGAAGAGCGACTACTTTGTGAAAGTTAAAACAAGGATCTGGAGTGGAACTTTCATTCTGGTAAATATATACGTCAATTTTAATGAATCACTTACTGCTGAATTCATGCTTAGACACTTTCTGTGATCTCACTGACGTAACTTCTCATCGCAGGCTTCCTATCAGGCCATCCAGCTGACCTCCAGCGTTAACGTAGAGACGTCCAACCCCGATCTGCTCATAATCGGCCACAAACAGTTGCCGGTAAATTCTCATTCAACATTTTGTTTTATTGCCTTGCAGAAAAAACGGAAGGAGATTTATAGGGGAATGTTCAACACTATATATGTGACTTATCGTCACCCTATTAAAGTAATGGCCTAAATGCAAGAATATTATATTTATTAATCATTTTAACCAAAAAGGCCCTGATAGTGGGTGATTGTGGACATGCAGAACGTTGTGTGTCAATTATCTAACATTAAAGAATAAAGTGACTCAAGAGCCCAATTTTTGAACATTCTAGTGTGACTTTAGGTCACCTCAAACATGGCTTAAACTCTTCTTTCATTCATTAGTGCAAACTCAAAACCTAAAATTACCTGGAGTTATTTAAACAAATGTCAGGTCCTTATTCCATCACTTTCCTGTTTTGACTTTTTGAAACCTGACAGGTAGCAAATTTCCCATACTTCCTTTCTTTCTTTATATTTGGCTGCATGTTTTGTTTTATTTATTGTCATGCACGGCACTTTATATTAAATCATTACTAAAGTATAACTTGTGCAAGTTAGACTGAATTACTATAAAATACTATAGCCTTTGTCACTCGCAGTAGTAATTGATTCAAGAATCATGTTTATAGCTTCTTGAAAGCTTGTTAAATTGCCCAAGTCAAAGCATTTTATCCTGACTCCACTTGAAAATAAAATGGTGCTTTTCCTCGGGGCATATAAAATATGATACTTCTACCTAAGGAGTAAGGTGATTACATGACCAGCATGAATCAAGACTGATTTAGGTCAAAAACTCACTTTTGTCAAATGATTAAGGCCATTATCTTAGTAGGATGGCATTATAATAGTTTTAAATTGTTCTTTGAATAAAGCGCAGCACTCAAATTCCTATAGTTGATACAGTTTTAGTGTAAAGAATTGACGTTACAGTATATGTTTGAATGTACCATGGAAGGAAAAATAAGGTTCAATCGCTCCTGTGCAAAATCTATTCAATAAGCTATTATTTTGGAGTGAAAGCAGCCTTGCAGTGATCCCTCTGTCCAGGTGGGGCTGACCATCAGTAAACCAGGAGAGAAGGACGTTCCGGTGGGGGTGATCGTCGGCAGCGTCATCGCTGGCCTGCTGCTGCTGGCTCTGGCTGTAGGGGCCCTGTGGAAGGTGAGTGTGTGTCCACGCTTTATGCCCGTTTGTCAAGATGTGAACAATTAAGAGGAGATCTGTAGTTTTTATTAACATGTGTCTGAGTTGATAAAGCAATGGGAAATTATAGAAAATTGAAAATCTCATCATTGTGCAGATAGTCGTGTTAATAATATTATACATTCAGAGATGTCCTTATTGTTTGAAAGAAAAACCCTGTTTTCCAATGAAGATAACATTAGGTGTGTAGAGGCCTGTTTCCAGCAAGCATCACTCCAGTGTTCTAATGCTACAATGTGTTTGATAATTACATTAGGAGCTAATGGATGGCTGGAAAACACTTGTGCAATTATGGTATTACAGCTGAAAACAGTTTAGCTGGAGCATTCTTTGACAAAAGCAAAGTTTGAAGGAGAAAGTTGTTATTTCAAATTTAAAAAAATCAATATTTCTGACCTTGTCAATGTCATGACTATAGTTTTCTATTCATTTTTCAACTCATTTGAATGATAGTGTGTATATAATGATAATAATAAAATAATCTAACATACATATAAGAATTATTTCATTTTTAAAAATGTTTTGTGGTATATGTTGTCACATACAGTATGTGTGTTTCAATGGATTAATTAACATTTATCCTGTTGACTTGCTAGTTCGGATTCTTCAAAAGGAAATACCAGCAGCTTCAGAAAGAGGCCGATGAAGACGCCCAGAGCCACGCACACGTAGACGAAGTGCTGTGAGGTGACGTGAAAACCTGCAGCTCGTGTGGACACTGGTAACGCTCACAGGTTCTCGTAAAGTGCAACTGGACTAAAGTTCACGTCACTGGAAAATGGGCATTGGAGTGAAACGGAAGCTGTTCAGTTTCTGGATATCTGGGATTCTGCCCTTTCTCTATTTGTCAGAGTATTTTTTATGTTTTGTACTGTCTCTGTTTGTTGTTATGCACTTTGAATGAATGTAATAAGTGTGTTTTTATTCCCCATTATAAAGCCTTACAGCGATGCTTTTTAGGTCTTTGAGGACATTAGCAATCTGGTGGCAGTCGTTACTCGGTTTAACAGGTTTTACTCTATTACACTCCTGAATGTCCATTTATTGGAATACTTCTAGGCAAGGTGATTGACAAATAGCAGTTGAAACAGAATTAACATTTCATGATAATGAATAGTCATTTGTTTAACATTTTAGTGAACAGTCATTAGAAACTGTCTCGAGATCTATTGTCGCCACCAACACTCAGGGCTTTTCTTGCTTTAAGGTAAATGATGATCCATACAAAGAAAATCATACAGATCCTGGAAAAAAAGTAGCAGATTGTTCAGTTTCCTTGTGTTCGCTCTGTATATAATGTAAGATAAAATAATGAACCATCAAGATGGGTTTTATATACATGGAATAGCTAGTTAAAAATTGTTTACAGTATGTTGGTGGCAGATTGTGGATTGTTGCAGCTAAACAAAAATGTCACAATGGAATAATCTGCTGAACCTTGATGGATTTGCTATTTTTGGAATTACAAAACAACATCTACTACACTATTCCAGGTTTTTTCTAACCAAAGATCCACTGTCAAACAAGACAAAGAAACGTGGCAAAGTTTGAACCTGTGACTGTCTGGCATCTTTTTAAAAAAATATATATTTTAGAAAATTTAATTCTATTGAATCCATCATCAAGATAGTTGCATATTTATTATATGTTGTTCAAATATCAATCACCTGGCTGATGATCTTAGCTCTGACATTGCTTTTTTTGTAAGCTAAATGGACTCAATGCATTAAATGTACAAAACGCGATTTATTTTCTCAATGTACAAATACAGTTCACTACAGAGAAGAAAGTTGTACTCACAAATATAACACTTATCTTTTCTTCACCAAAAACACGAACCTGTTAAATTCCCTCCTTAGATACCCACAGAGGTTAATCCTTCTGTGCCAGGATGTGTTGTCTCCGCTTTACCACAAGGTGGCAGCCTAACATAAATAACATGTCGGCACTGTTCATTATTTCCTCATTGCTATGTGAATGACCTGAGAACTCTATAAAACTTACATTTTAATATATCATAATTTATGACCCCCTTCTGGATTGGATTGAATTTGTCCTTTTCCTCTCTCCTCTCCTTTCCTCTTGGAATACGTTCAGAAAGCCGGGCCCAGCCAGGGACCCTAGTTGGACCACTTCCCTGCACACATCAGTACAATTTAAGTTTTCCCTCACACCGGATCCATTTCCTTTTCTGAGTTCTGAGTGTCTGGCTGTCGAGAAATGCGTCTCTGAATGTTTTTTCTTTGGGGCGAGCCAACGGCAGCACCCAGCAGAGTCTTTTAGCCTTCATTTCTTTGGATCTGGCGAGGTGGAATATGCTATTTGTCTCTAATAAGTAGCACATTTTTTTTTTTGTGAGCCTGGGCTCGAGCCTTCCTTGTTGGATCAAATGTGCAACCTGAAAAAATGTTCGAACTGCCCTGTTTCACAATTACTCATGCACTTCGGCATTGTGAAACAGGATTTGGAGTCTACGTCTAGGTGTACAGGGAGCAATGTGGAAAGAGTTGATGAAATGAGATACGGTGTTTGAACACCTTTATTAATTCCTGCGACGGTTGCCTCACAATTTGCTGCAATGTTCTTGTAAAACAAAAAAACTGATGTCACAGCAAATTACTTAATAAGAGCCAACCTTTATTTGCACTTTGTCACGATTTTAGAATTACCTGCATTTTTCTGTAATATTAGCTAGTTTCACTTTGACTTTTTTATGTCATGGAATGGAAAACTTCCATTCATTCCATTTGAGAATGCCACTTTGACATCTTTTTTTTTTTAAACGTGTGCTTGCAACAGCTACAGCCAAACAGTATTTTAATGCAACAACTCTGCATCTGTCATCCCCTCTGCAACCAATCATTTTATTGGAAATTTTATATCATAATCCGTGACCTGATCATTCCACTGAGATGCAAACAGTTCCCATCATTCCGATCATTCCCTGCACGTTTCTTTTTGTATCAAACTCGGCTCGGGGACTGGGACATTGAATCTGGTCGTCCCTCTGCTGATGCCATTAATGGCTGCAGGACAACACTTTAAATCTGATACAACGGGGCAGTGATGTACTGTACTGGCCTGTCGGGATGTGTTCTGGAAACTTCACCCGTCTCACAAATCACACATACCGGAGTGTGATTTGTGGGAGCTTGGCATTGACTGAACATATAAAAGTTGAAAATGTACTCAAATATTGACTTTTACAACAGTTTTGAAGTGATCACAGTTCCTTTAAAGGCTATTTTGAGGTTTATATATAACATTTGTTTGGCTTCTGTCCATTTGTAGTCAAAATACACCTTAACAGCCCTGTTCAGTCTTTTTATATATTCCCGAAATCGGTCAGATTCTTGATTCACTACATCAGACGATAAAACGACCCCTTCATACAAATATGAACAGCTTAATAATAGAGTCGACTTCCTCAAGTGTGGCATTCAAGTAGGATTTAAATATAAATGTGCCCTTCAGACAGCTCGTGTTATTGATTATGACACCTTGTCTTGGCTTTTATTGCAACAACAGAACTCTTGAGATGTTTTCTGCAACAGAAACATTGTGGAAAAGTTTCAGTCTGAGTCCTAGAGACACAAATCACAAGGACTGAACATTTATTTTATTTCATCCTTGACTTTGTATCTTTCATCTGACTTCTTTCCCCCCCCAAATATAATCTAATGCCACAGTCTGTCAGATGACGAGATTGTGAATTGTGGACTCCTTGTGTTTCTACTTCTTTGTTGAATTGTACAATACGCAGCACAAGCTCCATCATTGAATCACAAAAAGAGCAAAACCAAACATATGAGTCCAGCACAGAAACAACAAGGTGTCATCTGTGGGTTATCATCAAATAATATATAATGGGAATGCCTGCATTATGATGGATTGTAATGATCATTTTTATAATAAATTCTACAGTACTAAAATATATCTATTTTTGCTGTGACCCCCTTATATTGTACCTGGTATGTTTTGTGTCTGTGTATGATCGTTGTAAATTACATTTTTTTTTAAAAAGACAATAAAAAAGAAGTTATTTGCTGTTCGTGGTGAATATTGATCATGAACATGTGACACAATTATCACATCAAATCTGAGGTGGCCACGCACAGAACGAGCTGCAGTCCTTCCAGGACTTCAGGAAAGGATGTGTGATAAAGATGGTAGATGCCTTGGTAGAGTTTCGCTGGTATGAGAGCAGATCACAGGACGACAGATAATTAACTCCCTGCTCTCTGAAGCACCAAGCAGCCACTTCTTTCTGAGCAGAGCTGTAACCAGAGTTCCGCTGAAGAGGTCGCGCAAGGACTTCTGAAGGAGCGCAGCCTGTGCGTCAGGGAGGAAGGAAAGCTCTGTCTGTCCTCCCCCCGTGCGCGTGCGTGCGTTCGTGCGCGCGCGTGTGTGTGTGCGTTTCATTCAATGAAACGCAACACCCCGCTCCTCTGTCTGAAGCCTCTTCGGAAACAGGTTTGATTATATTTAAAAGCTTGACCCGGGAGAGAAACCCAAACAACTGTCTGTTCTAATATTAGCAGCGCGGCTGCGGACTACTATGAATTCTATTATTGTCTGGGCTCGGATATATTCCAAAAGGCAACTCTCATCAAAAGATTTACACTTTTGTGCGCAGTTGGTGGAAAAAATATCAGTTACCAACAAGTAGTTTTAATTTGCAGACTTGTGGTATGCTCGGTTAGGTATGCTGGCTCTGGGCCTGTTTAATTACACAGTAATAACAGCCTTGATATATGAGTAACACATACCTTTATTATTATGATCATCAGTAGGATTATTACTACTATGATTATCAATACAAGTGTTATAGCTTAGCCAAGTCATGCGTAAAAACGCGTCTCAGGTTGATAATAATAATAAAAAATGTGATCAGAAAACTAAAACCGGTCCAATGTAAACACGAGCTGTTGTTTTTTTTTTCCTCCCATCAAAACCAAATTCATGTGAGGCGTCTGGCACACTTTGTCTCGCCTGTTGTGTTTGGGGGGGAAAAAAATCAAATCGGGTTTAATAACCAAATTCAGACGTGTTTTCGTATCCCGTAATTGTTGTGGCAGGAGAGAAAGTTGCTTGTAACGATGTCACCTGATTAGGATTGAAAGAACTTTAGTAAAAAAAAAAAAAAAAAAAAAAAAAAAATCTCCCCACCCCCACAGAAGAGGAGACCGCCCACCAGAGACCGTCAACCAGAGACCCCTTATAGATTTAAAAAGAGAGGCTGCATTCTCAGACTGACACTTATTCAACACTGCCACCTTAAGCAGATTACTTTTGCGCCGCCTGTGTCAAATACGTGGTTCACTCTGCCGCTCCATGATGTTTAGGATGCTGAAACACCACCTTCGCGTTTTTATCTTCTTCATATGGCTTTGTCACCTCATGGAACATCAAAAAGTTCAAGGTAAGCTCTCTTCATCAATTTACACCCACCCCTCCTCACCCCCACCACCCACCCACTTCGGTCTTTTTTCGTTTTTGAAAAAAAAAAAAAAAAAAGAAGAAGAACTTCGACCGCTGTCATCAGGCGCGATACGCGCGCGAGCGTCGGATTAAAAAACTGCAACCGAGAAACTTTTTTAAAAGTGAGTTTCCATGCCACCACCACCCCCCTCCTCCTCAGCCCCTTTCTGATTAAACTCTCCGCGCATCGCACGGTGCGTGCGTAAAGCCTCCATAAAACAGGTGCCGTTTGGGACACTTTAAAGTCACACCAGACGCCAAGTTTTGCGGAGCTCGCCAGGCGCACGCACTTAGACCGCCACGCCGTGTCACGGTGGCAGCGCCAGCTTTTCCATAATACCTGAGCATATTTTTTTGTCTAACCTGTAACAAACTTCAGGATATGACCGAAATTTACGAGCGCGATCTCTCTCCCTCTCTCTCTCTGTGAAACCGTTTTTTGCGCACAGCCTGTCTGTATCTTTTTCGGACTTTCCAGCGGAAAATAGGAAAAAAATGACAGAAATCATCATGAACTCTTCATGTCATGCGTGTCTGTGTCGGCTCAGACAGTCTGCTGTTGTCTGGATCAAAATGGGCATTTGTGTGCCATGGGAAGAGGGGAAACTTCTGTCTTTTATTCCACTCCTTTATTATTTTTTGTGTTATTTCATTATAATAAACTTGATCCAATTGCGCCAATAAACAAGTCGCTGTGTGCTGTGTAGGCTTCATGTCTGAGATATTGTTCTGAGGCGTTTAGACACGGCTGTGTGTTTAGCCTTGTTACCTAAAGACCGTGCTTTTTTCTGAAGGAGATTGCTGCTATTTAACGCTGTCTAGACTCTGCACTTTCTGTCCAGTGATAACAAGGAGGGTCTGAGAATAAAGGGCAGCCCCCCCTCCCCTCCGACGATTTTTCTTACATTTTTTTTTTGGTTTGTGCCTGCATTGTAAAGGCTGTCAGTCACAGACGGGATAGGCAAGTGTTAACAGTCTCAAGAAAGGAAGAAAAAAAAAGGAAGAAAAAAAAAGAATCAGACAAAATACTGCCGGGAGGGCAAAAAGGGGGGAGGGAGGGAGCGTCTCGGATAATACGGGCTGCGTCTGGGTCAGCGGTTTCAGACGTTCAAACGTGCGACATTCGAGCTTTTTTTTTGTCTGTGTGTGTGTTTGTTTGTCTGTTTACAGCTGGGAACTGCTGGCTGCAGCAGGGAAAGAACGGGAGGTGCCAGGTGCTCTACATGCCCGGGATGAGCAGGGAGGACTGCTGTCGGAGCGGAAGGTTGGGAACGTCCTGGACCGAGGAAGACGTCCCCAACAGCACGCTCTTTAGGTGGATGATCTTCAATGGCGGAGCCCCCAATTGCATACCTTGCAAAGGTGGAGGTGCACTCATTTTCCCTTCGTTTCCATACCATTACCAACACACACCGCCAGCTAGTCAGTTAATTAATCCCAGCGATGATCTCATTTAAACGACGTGCGTAAATTACCCCTCCGCTGTGCTGCTCCAAGCGCACGAGTAAGTTTACGCACAAGATCCCGCATCTTTATCAGCCTCCCCATAACCCAGAACCTTTTTTTATTTTAATTGTAGAAACCTGCGACAATGTGGACTGTGGGCCCGGAAAGAGGTGCAAGATGAACAGGAGGAGCAAGCCGCGGTGCGTGTGCGCGCCGGACTGCTCCAACATCACATGGAAGGGACCCGTCTGCGGCTCGGATGGCAAGACCTACAAAGACGAATGCGCGTTGCTGAAGGCGAAGTGCAAAGGCCACCCCGACCTGGACGTGCAGTACCAGGGAAAGTGTAAGAGTAAGTAGATATTTTCTTTTATTCTCGCTTATGACATTCCTAACGCCGCAAGCGCTCATAAATCATCATAAATCCAGCGCCGCGCGGTTCCCACTTTTTCCTTCGTGTCATTTCTCTCTCTCTCCCTCTCTCTCTCTCTCTCTCTCTCCAATTTTCTGTGTGCATCGACAGAGACGTGCCGCGACGTCCTGTGCCCCGGCAGCTCCACGTGCGTCGTGGACCAGACGAATAACGCGTACTGCGTGACGTGTAATCGGATTTGCCCGGAGGTGACGTCGCCCGAGCAGTACCTGTGCGGAAACGACGGCGTCGTCTACGCCAGCGCGTGCCACCTGCGGAGAGCGACGTGCCTGCTGGGCAGGTCCATCGGGGTGGCGTACGAGGGGAAATGCATCAGTAAGTGTGCAACTGGAGAACAGCCGCAGACTCCACTCCCTGCAAAAGCGCCTCCAGCCACTCACTTTGAATATTGTTTGAGTGCATTTTCTTCCTGGCCAGCTCTGCAGTTATTCACTGCTCATTTTTGCCAACATTCCACCGAAGAGGGGGTCTTCGAGAGAGAGAAAGAGAGAGGGAGAGTGTGTGTGTGTGTGTGTGTGTGTGTGTGTGTGTGTGTGTGTGTGTGTGTGTGTGTGTGTGTGTGTGTGTGCGGGCGTCTGTGTGTTTGGTAGTTGCTTGTGTTTGCTCAAGAAATGATAGACATCTTATTATTTCCTGATGTTGGCAGCACTATCCCATATGGGAGAGAGGGAAAGAGAGGGGGAGGAAGAAAGAGAGCAAAACAGGGAGTGCTGGGGGCCATGAAGACATGCTTCAAGTTAGCATTTGAGTCAGACTGGATCCGCATCCAGAACACAGTCAATCTTAAGTCATGTAGTCTTAAAAATGCTAATTACTGCATAACATGACTGCATGTTTGCTGCCACGATCCCTGAACCTATAAAAAAAAAGGATTTAGTTCTTATTCTTAGCTTAGTTCTCCGAAAACTCTGCAGTCACCTGATCCTGCTTGAAAAGCATTCATGGTAATCCATCTAATCAAAGATTTCCCCTGTGCTGATTCCCCCCCACCCCCACCCCTCTCTCTCTTCTAGAGGCCAAGTCGTGTGAGGACATCCAGTGCAGCACGGGGAAAAAGTGTCTGTGGGATGCTCGGATGAGCCGAGGCCGCTGCTCGCTCTGTGACGAGACGTGTCCGCCGGAGAGCAGGACGGACGAGGCGGTGTGCGCCAGCGACAACACCACGTACCCCAGCGAGTGCGCCATGAAGCAGGCCGCTTGCTCTATGGGGGTGCTGCTGGAGGTCAAGCATTCGGGATCTTGCAACTGTAAGTAAAATGACGAAAATATGAGAAGTAAAGAAAAAAAAAAAAGAAAAAAAGAGAGAAAGAGAGAGAGAGAAACAAAACAACCCCCTTTCCCCCTCCAAGCAAAAGACAATATTCCATGTTGCTTCCCTCCCACCAACAAAAAAAAACAACAAAAAAACAAAAAAAACACCCTCCTCTTGAAAGTGCCCCCCAACCCTGTCCCAACTTTTCCCACATTTCCACCCGGGCCACACCACCAAGCACAGCTTAAGCAAGCAGAAAGGACTTGGGAATGGAAGAACTTGCATGACGTTGTCTCTGTCGCTGGCTTTTGTTCTTGTGTTCTTGTTTTTTTTTCCTTTTTAAATTTCGATTTTTGCTTTGATCGATTCTTCTGCAAAAAAAATCTGTATCGGCCAGCTCTAAACAGGAGTCCCGATAAAAGGCTAACTTCATTAAGTGACGCAAATAATAAAGGAGACTACTCTGGTTTGCAGTGGAACAATCCTGATATTTAAATATCGAGTTACGCTTACGGTCATGCCAGTGACCTGCAGGAGCAGGTCGCGTTCATTCTTTTTTATGATAGTGGTCATATCTTTACAGCTTGTAAAATCCATGGTCACACAGCTATTTTAAAGGTAATGGTGTATTTGTGTTTGTTTTATTTGTATTATTTCTTTTTTTGTTGCTTTTGGCTGTAATCAATCAATTCAAAATGCCTCTTGTGACATACACCACACTGCCATACATGTCAATAAGAACAGAATACTTTTAAATATACTCAAATGATGTGCATAAGGTGATTGTAACATTGGTGCCATGATAATGACTAATTCAGACAATGAATTTTAAAAATTGATAATCATGTAGACTACCTATCTGTAGACCTGACCGAGCCATTCACGTGCTCACAAATCTGGGGGGGGGGAAGACCTATCAAATTTAACAATAGCCTCAAGGAAGTATCAAATTTACATTCCACGTTGCTATGTTAAAGAATGTCTCCTTGTTAGTTTCTTTCTCCTGACTGAGTACCTTAACGTGATGTGCCTTAAGGTATGTGATGGAATCCAAGGGACCAACGTTATGATCACCGCATGAGCTAAATATTAATGTGATATTTTACAGTGTGCAGGATCAGCAGAAGAAGCTTGTAGAACCACGCTCTCTTACGTCTCATCTCGTCAGTAGAAAGGAAAAAAAAAGACATCTATCAGCTAGCATTCATTGTCCGTGCTGTTTCCACTGAATGTGTTGTCTATTGAAAGATGTATTAGAAATTACAAATCCATTTGGATTGATGAGGGATTGCCTGTTTTTTTCTTTTTTTTTTTTTTTTAACCTTTTTGTATTGTCACTCTTGCTCTTGCTTGTGTTTTTTTTATGTGTCCGATGTAAATCTCTTCTGTAAAAAGAAAAGAAAATACCTCAGAACTGTGTTGATGATCTTTGACCTACTTGCTAAGGCCAGGCCATGACACAGAGTCCTCCCTCCATGTATGTTCGAGTCAGAAACTAAAATAATGATAATAAGAGCATAGAAACTAGCAAATTCAAGAACACAAGAGCACCTTTTTTGTGTAACGTGTGTCTGCTTTCAGGAATCTGCCCAAAAGAGACCCAAGCCACTGGAGCCATCGTCCCCAGTGCCCCCCGCCCTACCCACCTAGCATCCCCTTAACCCACCTTGCACCCCTCCCCCTTCCATTCATTCCTCTTTTTTTCTCTTGTTGCAGCCCTGACTTGCTAGATTATGTAAATGGAAGTTGCATAATTGTGAATACCACAGTAATTGCTAATACCAAGTCACACAGACCCCCCCCCCCACACACACACCCAACCAACACCCCCCCTACACACACACACACACACACACACACACACACAAACACACTCACACACGCACACACATGAAACAAGAGGGAGGCTATGTGCCAGTGGCTTTGCTGTGAGTTTTTTTTCAGAACATTCAGTGATATTCTGCACTGTTGTGGTCCGTATTCATACAACAGCTACCGTATATTCTCCCATATAGCCATTACAGAAGACCAGGAGGAGGATGAGGAAGATGAGGACTCAGACTACATGGCCTATGTCCATTTATCTTCTATACTGGATGGATAGGCCCCCATCACTAGGGGAACAGTCCCAGGGCAAGGAATCATGTCCATACTGTACATTATGTGTATGCTTATTTATTTTTTAAAGAAAAAGGAAGTATACATATAGTTCAGTCTGCTAGATGTTTATTTATACTTTTTTGTGTTTTATAATTTATACATTTACAATGTCAGGCTTACTATCTACCATGATATATTGTGTTACCACTCATTTCCCCCCCTTTTTTTGTTGTTGTCCTTTCGACTTTCTTTTTTTTTATCATGAAGAAATATATTTGTCCAAAGAGAAGCAGTGTTATTTATTTGTCATGTTACCGTGTAAGTATAAGTCCTCTACAAGCTGTAAATTGCATTCCCTGAGCTGTAAAAATCTGCTTGTTACTGTCAAATCTCTATCACAGATGTTTATGTCACACATACGTAAATGCATGTTTAGGCTGTGTGTTTATTTATTGGGAATATATCAATCATTTTATGTACATAAGTGTTTCTGGTTTGTTTACAACTCATAATAACCGACCAAAGGGATTCTCTCAATGGTTTTGCAAAAAAGAGCATTGTGAAAGGTGCAACAGAGCAGCGATGAAATGGAAGAGAAAAAAAAGAGCCATTTGTTTTTTCTTTTCTGATTTTTTTCTTTCTTCTTTTTTTGGTGGTTGTTCAGTTTTAGCCCCTTAGATTTGTTTCTCCACAGAAACAACAACTCTAGACATTGTTCAATAGTGTTTATTTTGTCTCACCACATTAGAGCAGAGGTAGACTTTGGACGATACTTGATTATTTCGGAAACAATGTGCCATTAACATTTGTGCGCTGTCTTCTTGCCAATGTGCTCCATATTGCTCTCGCAGAGCTAAAATAGAATTAACGTACTGCAGTACTCAACACTATATCAGACTTCATCACTTTTTCTTTTTTTTTTGTTCAGTTCTCAGAATGCATTTTTATTTTCAAACATCACAAGAGAAATACAAAATTCTGTTATGAATATATAGTTTTGTATTTTTTATGTAAATGTCATGTGTACATACAAAGTTTGATGGTATTTGTACAGATATGAAGAGTGAAACAATAAAAGTTGTTTTCCTTATAATTTTCAGACTCCGGTTCGTTATTGATTCATGTTTAACATGATGTTAAATGTAGTTAGTTAAATGTGCGAGCAATAGACATGTTCAATTCAAAGAAACAGACATTGGGTTGGAGGATGACTGAGATTTTATACGGTTCATATTGTCCTTGCCTTTTATATCTCTGAGTATATTAGAAAGTTGTGAGCAAGCTCATAAATCAATGAGTAGCACTGATGTGTAACAATATTGGATTTTCATATGAATAATGGATAATATATCTGTTTGTCAGGTATTCAAATCAGTTGGAGTGGCCAAAAACAGACATTCCTGTACTAGTTTGTATGTTTGTCAAAAACTTTACTATAACATGATTTACATATATATACATAGAAGGCCATTGCAATATAATATAATATTGTCCAATCCTTATGCAGTAGTCTGTGCTTTAAAGGAAGTTTGTGTTGCGCAACAAAGCAACTATGAGTGTTTTAATCTCTACATAAACTTTGTTATTGAGATGGCTTTTATATGCTTAAAAGGACCAACATGAACAAAATGGGACAATAAATAACTTATTAAACAATTACATAATCATCAAATCTACAAGAGTCTGAGAAAGTTTAATAAGTTTTTAAGGGAAAGCTGTGCCATAGTGACACAGTGGCCCGGTCGTTTAAAAAGACAGGAAATGTAAAAATGTGCTAGTTGAAGTGATTACTAGAAAAACACAAATCACTAATGTGGTGGTTTCCTTGAAGATCATCATTGTCGTTATCTGTGATGTGAAACAAGCATCAGTGGCGTAAACAGACGCTAGATATGTCTGGACACGTCTCGCTATATGTGACACATCCTGTAAGGTCATTTTTAGTCGCTGGCATCAGTTCTCCTGACTCTCAGCTGCCCCCCACCCCGCGGTTTCGCGGTTCGCTCTGTTTTGTCCCTCCGCACTCGCCGTACGCCATTGTTGACAACAATCATGGCGTCCTCAATGTCACTTCTGGGCTTGGGACGTCTGTCTGTGATCAATGCGGCTTCTAAAACGTTCCTGACGTCTATCAGGTAATTACTCGAGCTCCGTGTTAATTTTTTCTTTTAGATGTGCTATCATATGAGTCATTCTGGTAGAGTATTCGAATAAAGGCGACGCGAGGAGGCCGAGTATGTGTCATATCCCAGGCTAACACTGTCGTAAGCTAGCTTGCTACGAATCATATTGTACTCACATAGCTAAATCCTGTTTTTCTTTTCCTTTTTATTTTAGTTAATGTAAATCTAGACCCTTTGTCTACCTCTAATCGGTATATTTTGTATAAAACTGCTTGGCTTTTAAGCTAATGTCAATGATATCGAGTGTCCTTACCATCCTAGCATCACTCGGCTAGCTAGCTAATTAGCTAATGCTAGGTCCGGCTAGCTGTGGACACAGTTTAAGATATAACGAATTTAAATAACAGCTAGGGAATATCCTATTGGCTGCAAACAAAACCAACACGCAGATAATCCCGCAAATATAATACTACGATTATTTTGTTCATTTTTTTATTAGAACTATACGATGCATAGTGCTTCAACATCATGGAAAACACTAACGTGTTTTAACATTCCGAGCTATTACATTAATGGATATTCTGGACTTTTCAATAATATGTGTATGTACAGTAGAAGATGTTATCACCTTAAAGGACACGTTGCTATTTTTATTTCTGTCTCTAAACAACAATCGGGTGTACAAATAAAGAAAAGTCAAGGGTTAGTGTAATGTAAAAGGTTTATCTCAATCTCAAACTTACCTTTCGCTCCCAAAGTTTTTAAAGAAAAAAAGTAAGATATCCACCTGACATTACCTCAGACTGCTTTGATTTATGTAGAAAATGACTCTATAAATGCACTCTGGATTCTGGCCCGCATCAACGACATTAAAAGTTTATTTGAAGGATATCTTTTAATCGTCAGTATGGACAGGAGGAATGATTGCAGTGGAGCCTCTGGGGCACCTGACTGTGGACTCTTTTAAATGTAGGCTATACACAGTCATCAAAAGCCATTTTATTGTGTGGCCAGTAGTTTTATTGCTCATATTTAAAAGAAGTATGATTTATTCACTGTACATTTTTTCGCCACATTCCATTTTCTGCTCCAAAAAAGGTATTCACAGTGATCAACATAGCTTTATCTAGTCATATATTTTTATATTCTATAGCCTAAACATTGGTGCAAATAGTACCATGAAATAGAAAGTTGTTCAAGAAATTCAGGCCGACCACAAATCCGCTGCGGTCAATTGGTTGTTGACAAGAAGTGGTTTTGGATATCTGAAAATGTTTATTTTAAATTAATATGCAGATTTGGTATTTAATTGAATGCTGTACTTGGTTTAGTTTTTTTCCTTTACATTTAATACTAAATAAAAGCCTTCTTAGCTTCTTTGAGAAGATTTTTTTTATTATTGTGCAAAAGAAATACTCAATATGATGTTGGACTGTGTTGCTTAAGCAGCTGCACTTGTTGAATCAGATGAATGTAATGGACCAAACATGAGGGAGTAAAGATATTGATGATAACAAATGGATGTCTTTAATTACTAAAACATTTTTTTGGCTAAGATGCTTGGCTTTTCTAATGGAGAGGATACCATGCAGATCCAATCGTTTGAAGAAATAATCGAACAAACTTTTGCACCTGGTTCTTATTTGAAGAGTAATGTGTTTTACTTGGCTTGAACTAACAACTATTTGACCTTTTGATTAAACATTTACTTTATCATGTACTATCAAAGTGACATTGTAAAATTACGTATTGCATCTGATCATCAGGCAAAAGATCTGAGAGTTTAATTTGAAATCCAGGAAACAGAAGAATTAGGCAACTGCTCTCAGCTGTCATTTTTGAGGCTAAAATCAACATCAATTTTTCTTTTTTTACTCAATAAATGGCTGAAACTAATTATTTGTTATCAGAATTAGAATCTTTTTTCTATCTGTTGATAAACCAATCACTTCATCACCTAAATTATTATACAAGGGGGTTGGTCTCCCAACCTTGATCAGAAACAGTTGTTTATATTGTAATTCATCTAATTTAAGGAACAGAATATTATTATATATTAGTAATTTAATTAAAACACATTTATGTTGAGCATTTATATCAGACACCTTTGACTGTAACAGTGGTGTGCTCGACTTTTTTTTTTCCTTATGTGTTAATTGAAACGTCGAACACTGTGAAAGGGAAATTTTTGGTTTAAAAGTCCTTCATTTGATATAAATATACAATTGAGATTATTAGTATGATTGTGTATGATTATGTGGAGTAGCCCCACCCTGGCTGAGCCAGGATGGCACATCGCTGTTTTGTGACAGGGCACGGCTGCACATTCACAAAGAGCTACACAGTCCTCTCCTGACAGACGACCACAGCCAACATTAAGCACGTCCTGTCATTAGGACGAGAGCGAGAGTCTGCCAGAAATTCACCAGACAGAACTAATAGGTGGCTGGTGGGATTCCCTCCTTGTCTCTTCCTTTTCACTGTACCCGTGCCCCCTTTCCTTTCCTCTTGCCATTTCCCCTAAGATAGTCAGTGGTTATTACTTTGTTTGTTTTAAATTTTCAACTTTGTTAATTGCCCGCCCTCAGTGGGTTTTTGCGTTGCATGTAATGTCTATTTAATGGTTTTCAGGTCTACAAGCACGTCGACATCAAGGCTGGCAGAGAAAGCAGGACAAGACACGCAACTTATTACAGTTGATGAGAAATTGGTAAGAAGCCCTTCCTGTTCAACGTGACACACAGATTGTTTTTTTTTTTTTTTTTTTACTTTCCACTGTCTTCCAATTAGGCAGTGTGTTTTCACTTTCCCTGAAAAAGTTGTTAAAAAAGACTTGTAATTGGCTGCCAAAGTGAGCTTGTATTAAACAGTAGGCTTTTGTAAAGATTGATGGTATTGTTACCGTTGGATTCTGTGTATGCACACAACTCTCATTAATCCCCTCTCCTGTTTAATATCAAGATATTTGGTGAACAATTTGGCAATGTTCGATGTCAATGAAATTTCAATCGGCTTGGATTTAAATTTAAAGCATCAGTCATGGTATTTCATGCTCATCCCTGCATGTCTTATAACGTCATCTATACTGCCCAAAATGACTAGTTACATGGTGATATATTATATATTTAATGCGGTTTCTTTTTTTTTTATTTTCAATATTTTGTCCTGTTTCAATAAGGATACACTAGACTTTAGAAATACCTCTCAATACAATGCTATATTATTCAATAGAGCCATAAACTACAACCAAAATTACTGTGTGTGTGTGTGTGGGCGTGTGTGTGTTTGTGTCTGTGTGTGTGAGTTTGTGTGTGTGTCTGTGTGGCCGTTTTGAAGTAATGCCAGTGATTTATTAAATACATAAAAGCTTTGACACTTGCTTGAAGGCTATCTGATCGGCATCAGCAGCAGGTTGTTTTTTTTTTCTTTAATTAATTGTATCGCTTAAATTGTGAAGCATAGTTTGCATACTTGACAGGTCTTATCCAGTTTTGTTTTTGCCTCCTCTTTCCTATAAATCAAAATGTCTCCACACTGCCACTTTAAAGCAAGCACACTCAGGTGGGAGTTAGCTATCTGGGCTCCATTGCCCTCAAGGAGGTTTATATTATTAAGCTTAAATCTTATTTAGGTCAGTTGGTTTAATTTTAATTGCACCCGGCAGAATGACTTGTTCTCTTCATCTAATGTTCATTTGTTCTCTTCACCACATTATTGTAACTGGTGAAAACGTAATTATGGGGATTTGTATTTTGATGCTGAATAGTTAAAAACTGAATCGCTATGTAGACCTGCAGGGAATGAGACAGTTTATTAGCTGGTCAATTGAAAGAAATTATTAGAAAAATAAAGTAGTAACCAAATAATAGTAATCGCCATATATTTGATGGTTCTGGGTTCTTAAAGGTAAGAATTTACTGCTTTTCTTAGTCTTAAATTGTAGTTAGTTGATTGTTTTGTGGGTTCTGGACGCAAAATAATCTAAGACATTGCACTTTTTACAGTTGTGATACTTACTGTTCCAAAAAAGCTATTATTTTTATAGGCCAAACAACCAAGAAAATAATCAGTGAATTAATCTGTTCCTGCTGCTCTATCAAAAAGCATTGAAAAATGTTTTATTTTTTTCCTAACATTATCAAAAAAAGCCACGGTGTGCACCTGTATATGAAGAGATGTATATCAATTGTTTGGGAAATTGAAAAATTACAAATTTACAAAATGAACCAGTAATGTTATTTCGCATTTTGTATTTTGAATCGTAGAATCCCTGTGAACCCAAAACGATGCATTCTCCTCTGTTTACCGAGCAGCTGGAAACTACATCTGTTGCTTTCGTTCAAGGCCCCCTCCGCGTGAACGCTGTCAACTGGTGTTTCTTGGGCAGACGGCATATCCTTGAAAGTACTTGGTTTCAGTTATAATTTAATCAAAGCTGGTCCACAGAGTGACTATGAAGCCACATTTCAGGATGACTTTTGTTCTATAAATTATGCGGCGCAGCTGTATTTAGGGTAGGGTAGGGTATATTTCACCAGACAAGGTTCTTGGTGTCTCTGATCATTAGCCGCTACAGTGAATCCTAAAACAGCGATAAGCCTGCATTTCAAGTGGCCAAGGTTAGCAGCGTACAAAGCAGAGAAGGATCTTTGAAGTGAATGCTTTGTCATTAAACGACGGAGGAGATCGGAGATAACCAGGAACAAGGGAGTTTAGGGAGAATGTGGGAGTCTGTTGTGGACTTGTTTTGGGGGGGGTGTGGGGGGGTTGCTGTGTGTGGGCAGCGTCAGTGCGCTTTTGTCCCAGACCAAAGCTGACCATACTGGCAGACAAACCTTTGGCTGGGCGGAGTGTCTGTCTCTGTCCTCTCAGTAGGGGCCACTGAGAGGAACAGCAGAGCAGAGGAAAAAAGGGCCTCTAAAAAATGGGGAGGGGGGGGGGGTGGGTGGGGGTGAAAGAAAAGAAGCTTGCATGGAAAAAAAAGTTTGTGAGACACCCTGAGACTCACGAAAAAAGACAGTGGCCACTTCAGTGTTGTCGGCCACAGAGGTTCCTTTGTGGCACGCTGTTGCTGGCAACGGCGTGAAGTGCTCTAATGCTCACCCAGACAGGCCAAAAAGAGAGGCCCTCAGCTGCTTACAGTACAGTGGGCTCTGTCTCACATGGACGAGGTCAATGAGAGCACTCTCCCGTTTGGGCATTCAGCGTATGTCAGCACGCTAGTCATTCATCGGGCTGTCAATAAATGTGAATTGCTTTCTGGTTAGACCAATCAAACAAAGGTCTCAATCCAACGAGAGGTTATGTTGGGCTCCCTCTGTCTCTGTCTCTCTCTCTCTCTTTCGAAAGTGGTGTGCCGTTGTGTAGTGGAAAAAAATTCTGAATAACCTAATTTAGATGAGGTTGCATTTTGCCCTGGGCAAGTGATATTTTGAAATCTCTCCAAAAACTTCCGTCTGAATGTTTGTATGACACTCATTATCTTGTCCTTAGTTCTCGTCTGTCCGAAAAAATGCAAACCTCACAGGAAGTCGTGTCTACAGTTTGCTTTATGGCCGTCTTCATTACAGACACATTTAGGCTGTGAAGGACGAGGATCTCCTGCAGGTCAAACATATGAAATAATGTAAGAAGCAGATGGAATTTAAATGGCATTTGTGAACAGTATTGCTGCAGATGGCAGGAATAATGTGAAACTAAATTGATGTTTAATCCTCCTGTTTTATGATAATAGTGGATCAAATGATGTGTGATGTGGAAGACATTACTCGAAGTGATGGACCCACAGAGAATTATCACCAAATTCATTTCTACTGAGCGCTACAGCATTTGACGCCATAGTGACTTCACTGTTTAGATTAGAGCTGCAACAAGTAGTCGATTAGTTAAAGGACAGAAATTAATTGGCAGCTATTTTGATAATTTATTCAATACTTAATTTTTTTTTTTTTTAAGTGGAAAATGAGAAACATTTCTTATCATTTGTGAGAATCTGCTGCTGTTCTTGGGAAACTCAATGTTTGAATATAGACAATCTGTTGACCAAACAGTCAAATTTTATCATGCCAGTTTGAGATTTAGAGGAGTGTGGCAAATGTTGCACTTTTTTCAGGCTTTTTTCATGATTTATGAGTAATCAAGAAAATAATCAGAACACTAAGTGCTAAGAAAATAATCCTCACTTCCAGCCCTAGTTTTGATATCTCTTCACCACTGCTTTAAGTTTTAAAGGGGATATTGAAAATAATATTAGAATATATGAATTAAAACAAACACACATTAAATAAAAAGCTGAACGTCTGTTTTAAACAAGTAGCTCCTAACAGAGAACCTGAGTGGTCTAGTGAGTACACATTTTGGTCCACACATACACCTGTATCTAGTCTTTTTTTTTTTTCCTCCACACACTTTTCTATCCAATATGAACCACACCACTTAGTCAAACTGGATAAACAAGTGAGATTTGAAAATATCAGATTGAATAGATTTGTGTAGCGACCCCAATCTGTTTTTTTTGTTTTTTTTTGGATTCATGACTTAAAAACACAGCTTGTGCACGCTCACAGTTGGTGGACATATCTCAGGTTATGTGTGTGCGTAGGATACGCTTGGTATCATTCGCGGTTTTACGGCTGAATTAAAGATTACTGAATTAAGTGTAAGCCAAGATCTCGGCAGACAAAAGTGTAGCCTGTGCCCTGGGTTGGGCCTGCTCCATGGTCCACAGTGTCCATTGTCTAAAGTCTGCATAGATTAGAGATGAGTGGTTAGCGGTTCGGCTCGGGTGGCCGATGTCACAAAAATAATAAATAAATAAATAAAACCAACAAGTAGCCCAGAAGGAGACCATTTATTGAATTGTGGAGCAGTAAAAAAACCTTAAAGTGAATTCTAAAACAGGTAGGCAGTGTAGTGGTTTTAAAACAAGTGTAATGTGTGCTCTCCTTCTGGTCCTGGGCAGCACATGAGCAGCTGAATTTTGTATAGGTGGGAGTTGATATATGGCTTTTTTTTTGGTAGACTATAAAAGAGAGAAATTACTCCGGCCTACAAGTGATAAAAGCATGAACTCTTTCAATATTTCATATATGTCAAAAGGCAGATTTGGTCATAAGTCTTGAATATCTTTGATTCCAGATGTGGGCATCACAAATTGACGGCACCCAGCTTGTGTTCAGGTGACCCAGCAATAAAGAGTTGAGCATCATCAGTGTAACTGTGTAAATTGATGCCATGTCTCCTGATAAACTTCCAAAGTAGCATCATACAGAGTCCAAACAACAGGACCTAGGACCAATAGAGCCGACTGATGGCTTAACTGTGCTACGTCCATAGGAATTTGAGCAACAATCAGAGAGAAAGAATGGAGGCTTACCTTACATAGTGACGTAGGGGAATCCAAGATATCACTCCTTAGCTATGTGATACCAGATATAAACGTGGTTATCTTATCCTTATCTATAATTCATGCTCTAAAACTCTTCACATCTGTATGTGGACCCAAATCTAAGGGAATGGGGTTAATCAGGCTGTTAATTGTTGAGGAAAGGAGTCATTATAAGGATGATTATTCACGTTTCCGGTCTAGTTTAAAGAAATGAGCTTGTCTGTTGTTTCTTAGGCTTTATTTTACACAATTTTTCCTAGGAAAAGTTTATTTCATCTTTGCTAAGGATTTCTGGATGTCCTGTTCTCTTTGGAATCAAAACATGCACTTTTGCAATACATGAAGAACAATGGATGACCCGGTTCAGTCAGTGTAGGGAAAGCTCCAGTAGGAGGTCTAGTGGGGACCCTGGAGAGTCAGGAGCTGCCCGGATTTCCTCCAGCGAGAGTGGATACTTGTGCTCAGAGTTAACCGTAGCCTTGTGCTCGGTGGATACCAGGAAGACCTTTCTTCTGCTGCTAAAAATGGTAGCTTGCTGCCAATGGAGCATTGGTAAAGGTGCAAATTGGGCCACAGCAATATTGCATGCATTGCATTTTCAATTAATATGTGGGAATCTCATCAACAAAATAAAAATAAGCAGCGGGTAAAAGAAAAGTTTGTGTAAGAAAATATCCTAAATCTAGTTGCCAATTCAACTTAAAAGGCAAAACTTTGTCAGTTTAGCTGTCACCAACTGGTACACTAAATAAGTCAATGCAGATTTAAAGTAATTTCTTAAGTGAAACTGTCAAGCTTTGAGCTTTTTGTCTAGAGTTTAAATTGTGAGAATGTGCTGCTTTTATTTGTCTTTTTTAAAACTAATTATTTGAGTCATCTTTGTTTTTTGGCTGTTGGTCAGGCTAAACAAACTATTTGTTGATGGAGCCTAAGGCTTCAGGAATTTTAACAGCCAACAAGTTTTATCCAGACTAAATATAGAGACTAAAATATTTAATAAGCAAGTTTAAAGTAGATCTTGACTGTTTTTTACCCCCTTGCTTTTAACATATGTCAAAAATGCCTAAAGTTTAACAACTGTGCGAGCAAATCGATGAAATCACTTTCTGAATTTCAGCGATAACTCAAAGGAAAGACCTGCGTGATGGAGCCCCGGCGCCCAGAGCCGTTCCCCAGAGTGCCCATGTGGACCTGCTTTTGTTTGTAATTACTGTTTGATTAAGCATGCTGGGCAGCTCCCAGGGTCCGGCTGGCTGGCCACTGATACACGGCTTTACACGGAATGTCTGTGACCTCCTTCAATTAGAGTCAGGCTTTTTCGCTTCGCTCTCTGGCTCTTCGCAGAAACAACTGTGGCCGTAACCTCAGCAGCTGCTCCGATATGAATAATACAACATCTCCCGCGTACGCCGAGATGAGTGGCTGCATGTCTGGTTCTGCTGCGGCTGCGGACGAGTGTGCTCCCTCTCTCCACATAAAGACAACACCATAATATTAAAGTGCTTGTGAAGCCTTGTTATAGAGTTCTCTAAAGGCACTAGGGTTTTACAAGAGCGAGGAGGACCGTTATTAGAGTGCGGGGCGGTGAGGGGGGAAGGTGGAGGAGAGCAGGCAAAGGGAAGAGCATTAAATTGGTAAGCCCATTTGATGCTTGGCATGTTAGCTTTGCTAATCTGAAACCTTTGGTTTCTCGCAAATTAAGAGCACAGCGCTGGCTTGGCAAGTAACATCACATCTGGACAAAAGATGTGGGGTTTGATTCTGATAACTTAGTTAACTCTAAAAGAGAAGATTTTTGGTTGTGTTTTTTTATTTTAAGCTGTACATTGAAAAATCCTGAAACTGTCAGTCAAGATTTGCCACACTAAAATATTTTAAAATATGCCCCTGATACAGAAGTCATTCGAGGGTGTAGTTCACCGCCATTTAATTGGGCGAGCCAGTTTGCATAGTGACAATTGAGCGCTCACTTTCTGCAGAATTAAACATGTTTGAAATATATCGGTGGGCAAATATCCTCCAGCCACCGCTGTCTCACACCGGCATATATACCACCACACTCGGAAACTGCAAGAAAAGCCGGCGTGCAGCGCGACGAACAAAGAGAATCACAATAAAACACGAGCCATCCCAAGTATGGGTTATATTTAGCACAAGCAGTTTAAGTCTGCAGTACAGGGGTGTATATTCACTAAGCCTGTCTGGTCTCAGACACAGAGTGACCTACAGTGGGCCAGACCACATTCACCACCCCACCCCCCTTCCCTCTCCCTCTCATCCTCCTCTCCTACCCTTCCTCCCTCCCTCCTTCGCACATAGACAACTTAAGTGTCTGTTTTGTCTGGTCGCCCCTCTCGTACGGCGCGCGCACACGCAAAAAAATCTCCCGGCTGGAGTTTTGAGTAGCGGGTCGGAGGATGTTGGTTCTTTGAAGAGTGCCAGACAAGAGGCTTTATTATGTATCATCCGCTAAATAGTATTTCATTCATTAACACACTCTTGCATAGAGACTAAGCCTCTTAAGAGGACTCCTCAGCCTTGTCAGCGCCGGCGAGTTTTAGGAAGTGTCGGCTGCTGAGTGTTGTATTTGCAGAGTGGATAAAAAGTGTTTGTCTGCATTTCCACGTATTCATTAGTTACAAGACGGCAGCTCTCTTCAATATTTTCCTGTCCCATAAACCTCATGTTTTTTTGTTACTCCTTCTAGGCTATTAATTGTAGGTTATAATTAAAACAAAAGTCTATTTCAGGTTTTATTTTGTATACAACATATCACATAGACCTATGCTTTATTGCAAAGTGTACTGTTCTTAGAGCTGCAACTGGCAATTACTATCAATATTAATTTATGTGTTTTTTTAAATTAATGTTTTAATATTTTTGATTAGAAAAAATCTCCAAAAATAGCACTAAATGCCTATTGCAGAGCTTCATTTCCAGAATGCTTATTCGGTTTGACCCAAAGTCCAAAAATCACAGTTATGAGTTATTCCATTAGGTCCTCTTAGCTTCTAGCTATTTATGAATTTAAGATGATCACAATCTGTCTGGCAGGGAAGCATTGTCTGATCTCAACAGGGCTTTTCTGGTTGAGATTTAAAAAAACAAAGAAAAAACGGAACAGAATTAAGTAACAAATCCTCAAATTTGATGAGCTGGAATGACGAGAATGTTCATTTATCAATCAGTCCTAATTAATTTTACCTCCAGAACGACATGTGAGTGTCTTTGAGATGCCGTACAACAGACAAACCAAACAAGCGCGTGTGCATCCAGGAAATTCATAAATAACCCCCCACACCTCCTCTGTCCGGCCTTTCCGATCCTCACCGGTATGTGTAACGTGAGAGTCGAGATGACCCTCGCGCCAGCTGCTTCTCGTTCCCTCTCGTGCTGCACCGCTCGCACACATGAGCGAGCAACATAATATTTGTTTCTATTAGCGACGCCCCCCCCTATGTCCGATAAGTAATTGGCACGCTTTCTCCACTTCAAAGACGCCTGAAGGTGGGAACCGGTGGCGGCTGCTGAGTGAGGCTCTTGGTCTGGGGGTGTGGGCCGGACACCGGGGGGTTAAGGGTGATGTGTTTGGGCTTTCACCACATGCTGACTCAACATGATTCAGCTCGGCTGACCCCGTGACCCCCGCCACCCCCGCCCCCCGGCTGCCGAGCTGCGGTTTCGGCGTTGGGGAATTCGCGCTATGATAGGCCGACCGTACTTGTGTCACGGCTTTCACGATGTCCAGCGTGACCCGTCACAGAAGTGGAAGTGAAGCATCTGTTATTGTCTGTCCGTCTGGTCTCTGTTCAAACAGGAAAACTTAGCGTGTGCCACACAGTTAGTATCGGCAAACCTATCAAATAAATTGATATATATATATCACAAGACAACTTGACCACAGGACATGTCCAGTTTAGAGCTGCAACTACCATTCATTATCAATTCACCTGTTTTTTTACTGTTTTTAAATATTCCAAACCACTTATAGATTGAAATACATTAGCTCAATTGTTGGCAAAGATAACCCCCTTCTTTGTACGCATTACATACCACAAATATCATCTGATCTTTTGTTCTGCCCGAAAAAGAGTTAAAACACTTTAACAGCCAGAGAATGTTTCAGGCTTTGCTTCATATTTGACTCATAATCAGTTATGATAAATCTGTTGTTGAACTGACAGGTCTTATTGTATACATATAGTACAATTGTCATATTATGAATACTTATTCATTTAAACCTAAAAGCATTGATTTCCCGGTTTCAACACACTAGCTTCATATTCTGTTCGTCTCGCATAGTCTTCACTCCCCAGTTGATGTGAGAGTTGATCATTTTTACAACTAGCGATTGAGCCATCCAGCATCATTGCAGGAACAGATGTGAATTTCCTTTTTATTTGTTTGTTTAAGGTTTAAAATAATCCTCTTTTTTTGAATGGCCACAAGGGGAGTATCAGTAAGTAAAAAATCCACAGATATTCAACTCACTAAGTGAATAAGCAGTGATGTGTTCAGAAGGCCGGGTCCTTACACTCGCCCCGCGGACTTTCTGCCAAAACCCCCATGATGCTCCAAATCCTGCAGAATCCACCACTATTCATAGCTTCCCATGCAATGGATATTTTCATTGAAAGTGCTTTCCGTTGCCTCATATTACAATTTTCTCGAAGACATGTCAAGAAAGTGTTTTCTTACCGGGAAAATCCACTTTTAGAGTAAATTACATTTGCGCACTTTGTTGGCAAAGACAACTCCCTTCACAGAAACGCATTACATACCACAAATATCCGTAAACCGTTCTTCCATTTGGAGCAGATCTGCAAATCATATCAGCAGGAATACGGAGACGTATTTTATATCACTGAGCCGACAAAACCGGGTCTGATATTCCGTCGTATAAACTGTGGGAAATTAACTGCAGGAATTGCAGACGTTCACCTGCAATTCATCCAAAGCGAACAAGATGTGCTCAACAAGATGTGCTGAACGGTCCATTTGAACCTTATTTCAGTTTCGCTTTCATTGCTGCGAAAGCATCGATTGCCCTCGGGATGGAGGCGGTCTCGATCCGCTCGACTCCACAACAAATGACAAACCTTGGTGCGGTCCCTCTGATGAAAACGTGAACTCAGGTTTAAAGGAGGGGATTCTAATAATTTCACAGATACTTTGTGGGTCCCCTATTACCTTATTTGTGAAAATGGAGCATCTCCTCCTCCTGAAACGACGCGCTGCAGATTGTTCTCCAGATGCAGCCGTGACGCATTTTGGAGCTGGTTATTTTGCCAAAAAACGGACAATACAGAGGATGTAATACATGATGATAAGAGCAAGTAGAAATGTGTGAACATGTCACTCCTCCATGAGTCAGAATCTGCGCTTTTCTACCAGAAGATAAAACACTGCAATCAGACCAGTTCTGGTTTATAAGCAGGTGTGAAAGTGGCCTGTGCTGGAGTCTAATATCCCAGTTACAAAAAAAGTGTATTTCCTGATGTGGACCAAATAATCAAACTAGTGTAAAAACGTCTTAAGAAACATAATTCATAGTCAAACAGCATCCGAAATAAAACAGCGTGTGTGTGTGTGTGTGTGTGTGTGTGTGTGTGTGTGTGTGTGTGTGTGTGTGTGTGTGTGTGTGTGTGTGTGTGTGTGTGTGTGTGTGTGTGTGTGTGTGTGTGTTGTTTCTGCAGGTGAAGAAGTCACTCAACCTGATTCACTGTATTACAGCATTATGTTATTATCCCTATATACAACTATACAACTTTATCCCAAAAGAGAAACAGACTGGATGGATAATGAGATGAACCAGTGCATTCTTCCAATCACATGTATAGATTATCAACCAGCTCCTGAAATGAGGAATTCATACCTGGAAGTACAAGTGTGTGATTTAGTGTATTTAGAGTATTCCAACACATTAGATGTGTATTTAAATAATAGCTTTTCTTGCTGATATACAAGTATTTTCTTCTGTTTTTCCTCCCACTTAGTCATACTGAATTTTTTCCCCCCTGTTTACACAAAAAAACCCCTCACCCCAACCAGGTCTGTGCTAGAGCATTAGGGGAACCAGCTCCCAGCGTTCTGGTGGGCCCAGCAGGCCCCACAGCGACAAGCCCCCTATGCTCTTTATCTGGCACACAGCCTGGAGGTGTCAGAAGTATCGACACGCTTTCACGTGACGGAGACTTCGCCAGCTTTCCCCCCCCTCGTTCTTAAGCCCTGCATTCTGTCTGCCCAGCCAGGTATTGTCGGGTCCCGTGAAGGCGCTGTGAATAGTGTCAAACTTGATAGTTCTCATTTTGCTTCCTGTACGTGGCAGAAGAAAAAGTTGCCCACCGTGTGGGTTTTTCCTTTTGTGACGGCCCTCCCTAGTCTTCCTGGGAACACACCACATTCCAGCCACAATCGTCCCTTTGTGAATCCCCGGTATTGTGGGCGAGTCTGTTATGCCGATAACCCCGCTAGCTTCCAGTGTAATGCATGCAAGTATCATAGGAGTCTAGACTCGTGTTTTTCGCAAACAATGGCCGATAATGAGCGGAGTGTCTTTCAGTGATTCGGCGGAGCTTTTGTTTTGACACATCCTTCCTCATTCATGAAGGACCTTTTTGTGCTCATCCACGCCTAAGACGTGATTTAAGGTCTGCTACATCTGGACAAATTATTGCAATAGTTTACCATAAATGGGCCTCATGTATCAGTCATGGTTTATGTAACGTACGTACGCGTAACCATAGCGCGGCCTCACTAATCCCGGGGGCAACGTCGCTAATGCGTCTTGGAGGCGTCTCCATGCGTCTGTCTCCCCGGCCGCGGGGCTGCGAATTTGATTCATCTCAACTGAAACATTACTTCATATTGTGTTTTTTTTTACGTGAATTTTTTTCCTTTTGATTCTCAACTCCAAATGTGTCACGGATGACTGAGAACAAAGTATTTTAATGGTTTTGTCCGTTCTCCAGAACCGTCTCTCTTGAACCGTATCCACCGACGATAAAAACTTTAATCCTGCAGACGGTAACGTTTTAAACTTTAAGTCTGACTACCTGCCGCCGTCTCCAAGTTGGAAGAAAACCTGGCAGGCCATTTTGTTGCTCTCTCACACTGTCTTGTGCGTTACTGTGTCATGAACCATCCACCGTTCCCCCTTTGGGTGAAGAGAACATGTTTTTCTCCTCTGTGGGACAAGAAGGAATTGTTAAGGTTAAGTAGATAGGGCAGCCGGAAATAATTACCAAGCACTTGTGAAGTTTTTTTCCCTTCCCTTTTGTCCTCCTTTTTCCTTTTCATTCCAACAATCTTTTCAACGTGCAGATCTTGTTTATGATTAAATTCAGTCTGGTCGTGCCTCTTAGCACGGCAAAAGACGTTTGGCTGGAACCGGGCAGTAGTTTAGCGGCTGGACCTGTAATTTACAAGGCTTAAATACCACCAGTAGCTCCTTTTTCGCCAAAGGAAAAGGCGGGCTTTTGTGTCGGGGGGTTCATGCAAAATGACCCCCCTTTCTACAAATCAAGCGGCAGATGACAGACAATGATGAAAATTTGATTCTTTGAAGTTGTAATGGCCATTGAAATGTGTAAAATTCTTGAATTGAAAGGAGGGCGTCCTGGAAGGAGCCCCGGAGTCTTGGGTGGCTGCTGCCTGCGTGCTGGGAGGTTCGTCTGTGTTTTGTCGCCCACTTCCCATTGCTTGTTTGCTAATTCCCTGAAGAATTGGACCAGATCCTCGATAGGAGCTTGAGGGGGGGCTCCAGTTGCTCGGGAATATGCCTTACGCCCCGCAGGCCCCTCCTCCTGCTCTTATTGCGCTGGCCTACTTTCTGATGGTCTGGAACAAATCACCTCAAGTATTAGGCATTAATTTCATCCACCTAGACGCAAGGGAAGGGCATTAGCGATGGCCACAATATCCCTGTTTCCTTTCTGTGCCGAAACCGTGCGCACATTTCCAGTTTTAAGAACATAAATAACAGGAATTACTGGACTGCTCCTGGAGACGCCAAATCCAGTGAACACGAGTATCAGATTTACTAGCAACATATCAAAAATTAAAATCACAGTAAACTTCTGACAGGTTTAAAACACACAAAAGATTAATGTCTAATTATCAGTTGTGCTTCTACACATCTTAAAAAACAATAAAACGACGATCCAAACATCTAGTTTATTTTATTGTGCTGATAAAAGGTATTAAAGCCCTCGGACCTTTTTCTGACACTGAAGATGTATTTTAGCTTTTTTGGCTCCGGCACTTAATGTGAAAATAAATCTGTGCAGATTGATGGTAAGTACAAAAAATATAACATCATTATTTATCATGTACGTACTTTTATAGTCAGGCACTTAATATTTTCCTAACCCCTTAGCCCAAATTTTTTCTGACGTCTGACAGCCCTGGAAGTCGTGTTTTTTTATTTTGAACACCTGCAGGCTAACTTTAGGATGACCCTTGTTTAAAAAAAAAAACATGCACATACATCTTTGCACAAACTCTGCCTCTTTTAAGACGTCAGTCACCAAGTCCTGGAACAGCTGGCTGGTTCCTCACCAAAAACACGTCCGTTGTGTTATTTTCTTTCTTTAAAGACGAATGTAGGATTGGATAGGGCTTCAGCTGCTGCTGCTCTTAGTCGGTCTAACTGCAATTACGGTTTTATTTGTGCATCAACTCCTTTGTCCGTTTATTAATAATTGCTTCTACCGGTATGTTTTTACTGTAATGAAGAAAACATCACACCAGAGTTATATGGGAGTTCCATTGTTATTAAATGCGTTTATGAGGACACATTTGATTTAAAGCCCTTTCTATAAAAGAGAGATTGCTGCTGTTTATACATGTTTTATTTCTGTCCTCCAGTCCTAAATCCTCCGCCAAAGTGTCTTTTATTTGATTTGCTTTGTTCTCTGCTAGGACATCACCACCGTGAGCGGCGTGCCGGAGGAGCACATCAAGACGCGCCGCGTTCACATCTTCGTGCCGGCCAAAACGTCCATGCAGTCCGGAGTCAACAGCACCAAGAAGTGGAAGATGGACTTTGACACCAGGGAGCGCTGGGAGAACCCTCTGATGGGCTGGGCTTCAACGTAAGGACCCAAATGATCATTCATGTATTAACAGGGATGTGCTGAGCTTTCTTTGTTTTTGCATTTTGCATGCGCTAATAGCAGGGCTATGGTGTTGTTTTTTTGTTTCTTTTTAGGGCTGATCCTTTATCCAACATGCTGCTCTCTTTCTCCACCAAGGAGGATGCTGTGGCGTTTGCAGAGAAAAATGGTAAAATAGAATAGTGAATATGATGTTTCCAATAATCACAGTCTGGATGAGTTGAATTGCATTGAATCAGTAGAATGGACAAAAATAGCCCTACTGTACTGTAAGTGATATTAAAAAAACAAAAACGCATAAATTATAGATATGTAATGTTAGTGTTTGTTAGAGACTATTGCTAGTGGGAGGGATGTGAATGGCAGTTTTACTTTTACTGACAATATCCAAGGGGTTTAGTTGGATTTGATCCGACACATGAGAAAAAGAACAGCTTTGAATTTTAGCCGTCACACGCATGATTTCACATGTTGGACTGGACAGAAAATATATATCTGCTCGTATTGATGCCGGAAATTACATTGGGGAAACTATGAAAAGTAATAACAGAAGTTTTTAAAACGCCGTAATAAAAACAGCGCCTATTAAAATACCTTTGTGGTAACAAACACAGCTGACGACAACAATCAGACCTCGTAAAGAAAAATCAAGCAATAAAACATAAAAAGAATACTTTTTTATGTTCTAATAAGACCGTTGGATAACTGGAATCGGTCCTGTGTCGGTCGGAGCTGAGCAGCCGTCGTAGTTATCTGTCTGGAGACTTGTACAGAAAGTCCATTTAGACTCAAAACCATCTGGGAAAGTTTGTTGAAACTAAGCAAAGCAAACCGGCGTAGTCTGTTTATCGCACCATGAAAGCGATTAGCGGCGTCCTGGCTACACACAGCCTGTTGATGTCTACAGAACACCTCATCGTGCTTGGAACGGCTCCAAAACGAATGTACGTGACGTGCTCATCCCCATCACTTACGCCAATGTTGTTTTTTCTCTCCCCGCTCCCTGGTTTCAGGTTGGAGCTACGACATCACGGAGAAGAGGAGCTCCAAGCCGCGGGTGAAATCCTACGGAGCAAACTTCTCCTGGAACAAGAGGACCAGGAGGTCCGCTAAGTAAACGGAAGAAGGCTCCATCTGTTAGCTGGTTTGACCTCAGTTTGTCCCACAGCAGACCTGTATAATTCCTGTCAATAAATGCATAATTATATATACGTGTTAACCCAAACCTCCGAGTCATTATCGCTTTTATTCTTCAAACATTCACCTCATTACCGACTTCCTAATGGTTTCAAATTGATTAATGAAGTGTTTTTCTCTCTACGACGGCGAAACAAAGCGGCGCACGTTATAACGGTTACAACCTGTTTAAACTCCAGGGTAAATATCTGCGTAGGCCAAAACCAGTGACATTTTTCCTGTGTGAGTGTTTCCATCCTGTTGCCTGACTTGTATCAGCGCCGAGCAGAGAGCTGCACAAATGGAACTCAAGTAGTAACTTCTCTTTTTTTTATGAACTAACTCAACACTTTAGAACTACAACATCTGTGCGCTGAGGTTTCCGTCTCTTTTATGAGTATTAGTCTAAAATGCGGCTTGTTCGTGGTCTTGTCTGCGTGGTAAAGCAACTTCTGGCGGATACAAAAAAATAAATGAAGTTATATAACTGGGGAGAAAAAAAGAGCTGTACGATATAAGGCTGCAACTAACAACTGCTTTCATTGTTGTTTAAAATTATAAATATTTTCTCACAAAATCAGGTTCTTTAAATCTTCAAAAGGACCAACGCTTACTGTAAAAGGAATATTTAGCATTTTTGCTTTAAACACAACAATCCAGATAGTAGTTTGTGGCTCAAATGAAGGCTAACCATCCTTTTTATTTATCCTGGTTTTGTTGTTAAATTCCAAAATGATGAATAAAATTCGTCAGCGTTTCATGTGGGTTTAAAAAAAAGAAAAAGCCCTTTAATCTTGTCAGTTGCCTGAAAACAATCTCAACGAGCCAATAAAAGCGACTTGCGTCCTCTTTTCCTCCGTTAGAGATGAGGATGAGATATTTGGGAGAAGCCATACGTCCTGTGAAATGCAGCGATTCACACTTGGCGGTTTCCTGGTTGCCAGCGCTTGTTTATGGTCTTTGTGTTCAGTAAACAGTGGTGTTACTCTGCGCCGAGTCCCGGACTGCGTGACTGCGCTGATATTCACACACCAATCATGGGCGCCTAATTGGTATAGCCCTTCGTTAATTAACGCACTGCATTGCAAATCTCTCACAGCCTCGCGCTCGCTATTTATTTTGTTCTATCACTTGGCACATCAAACGCGCCGATCTGATATGGGCGTAATGGTCCATCTGAACGGCTGGACATGAATGACAGCATGTGTTGCTTTCCCCCCTTTGAAAATCCCCTTCGGAGAGAAGCAGCGGGGGGAAAAAAAAAACGCTCTTGGCACAAGTTTGTATTATAAAAAGTTGAAAGCATTCCGCCCGTCTTGGCCTATAAGCGCAGTAAATGTATGTGAAACGAGAGCGGCGACGCGGTGGCATTGTTCAAGAACCGTCGTTACAACCCCGCTACCAGCGGGCCGACGGCCGCGGCCTTACGAGCACGGCTTCCAGCGTGTAGCGGCGCACGCGAGCCTCCGAGCTGAAGGGCCATAAATCAAACCATCTCCTCCACTGGTTTATATCACATTCAAACTATACTGACATCATGTGCTGAGGCTAATTCATTCGTGCTGAATTCAGCGTTACTCGACTTAAAGGGTCACCCAAACAAATATTTTTCACTGACCTGAAGCTTCTTACAAAGGAAAAACAGCTCTGGTTTTATTTGTTTGGGATTTTTTATTGCGTCAATACAGCGGAGGGAAATGGATTGAAAAATATATGTATTTTGCACCACTTTTTTTTTTTTTTTCTTTCCACAAACAATGTCCACTACACTCTTGATGATAACCAGGCCTTGCTGTGAAGCAGTGGAACTACTTTCCCCACGAGAAAGACTGAAAATTCGCTGATTATCCAGTTGAGCTGGTGACACGTTTTTTTGTGACACCTCTTCTCTAAATCGTTTTCATTCTTTAAAACGGCCGTGTTCTGTCGACAGGAAAAGTCCAGCGTCTTTGTCTCCGTCTGACGGAGGGCAAGGCCGACCTGAGGCGACCAGATGGTCTGATACACAGAACCATCTGAGAAGCCTTCGTGTAAACTGTTTGAAAATGGGGCGGAGCCGGCTATAAATGCCTGGCAGGTGATTGGATGAGCCACCTGTCTGTCAGCATCTATCACGTGCTGAGACACAGACGTTGTCTCGTGATGATGAGCTCAGGCAAGATGCTGATTGGTAACACCACTGCAGGTTGACAAATGGATAGGAACCCTGCAAGATGTATTGTTGTTATCTAGTGATCTGTTGGGAATCTTAACAATCTGAATTTTCATTTGAAGCTAAATGCGGCTGTGGACCATCTTGCTTATGTTGCACGATCACATCTGGTTAAATAATACCAGCAAAGTTCTGATAAAACAGGTTATGAGTGTTTTTGAGTCTTAAATTATTAATAAATAATGTGGATGTAAGTTACAGGCAAAAAATAAATGTTTTATAACTTTTTTTATAACTGACTGCTCAGGAGTATTTGGCCTTAAAGCCCTTCCCTCCCACCTTAGAAACTGTGTGTCCCTTTAAAGGTGCCACCAAAAAGCAGCTTCTCACCGCTCCATGCAGCCAGAACCAAACAGGACACTTGCTTCACGTGTGCCAGACTGTATTTAGCGCGTTTTAATGTGTCGCATATGTGCAGACAGGAGTGCGTTTTTTGGAGCCCGCGCAGGAATTTCCACATCTGATATAGAACATACAGTGTGACAGCTGCTCATTAGTTTTCAGTCACTAACAGTGTCATAATGTTTTATTGTTTTATGGGTTAAGTAATAATTGGCCAAAGCAGCTGGAAGATCTAATAAAAAAACAAAAAAAACAAGATGATGCTGAAACAATCTTTGTCACAAAAATTATATAAATTAATTTCATTTTTGTTTTTTAATGCTGTAAGCAGCAGATAATCCAGACAGTAAACAAAGGGATTCCTGCAGCAGCTCCGTGACTGATGCTTCAATAGTGGATTCCTGATTTCATTCTGCAGCTCGGCCTCCCGTCATTAGACACATGCCGCGGCGTCGCGGTGGAAAAGCTTTGCTGGCTTCGCCTGCACTCAGCAGCTGGGCAGAAGACCTGACATGAAAGTTGTAGCGTGTGCCAAGGTTCTTATTTGTTAAAGGAGCTTTCTGGCTCACGGTGACCCAGTGATCACGGCGGCCTGCAGCTCGCTTCACCGCCGTGAACCCTGCAACCCGGGAGACGAGGCACGCAACCCCGCTGGTCTGCAGCCACGGAGACCTGCTCCTGTGTGTGTGTGTGTGTGTGTCTGTGTGTGTGTGTGTGTGTGTGTGTTGTCGGCAGGCCGTGCAGACTGTGCAGCTTGTTTGGAAGGACACACACACACACACACACACAGATTGATGATGACTCCTGCTTATCCAAACAAAGGCTCACAGCAAGCAACATTGCAAAGAACCTGTTTACCTAAAATATACCGTTTATTATTATTATTATTTTTTTTTACAAAATGTTTTACCTTCAGTACAGTGAGACAACACACACTAACCCTAACAAAAGACCTTTCTATAAAAATGTACCTTATTCCAAGCATTAATTAGGTTTTGCTCGCTAAATATGTTTCCAACCACAGGTTAAATAAGTTGATATCTAGTGTGGAATGTTCAAGGACATGGACTGTAGTACGTGAATATTAGATTAAAAAAAGGATCTTAAATCCTGATATTTGAACTCATAAAGATATTTCTCGTATCCCATGTTTCAAAATGCTCAATCCACATATAAATGCACACAGCCATCAGGACTTCTATGAAGTTGTGATGTAACAACCACAGGCCAGTCACCTCCCACCCCTCATTCACATTCAAATCATTCAAATCAGCCAATCAGAGGAGAGTCTCATTAATATTAAGGAAACTGAGAGGAATTAACCTTTAATGGTTAATTAGCCAGTTAATTTGAATTAGCCAAAAACTGACTGAATTTATTATTATCACATGCACATTACACTGTGAATGCTGAAAAGGACTGAAGGTTCTAATCCAAAAAATGAAAGCATGTCATTAGTTATTAAATCCTAAACCGGGGACAGACAAGCATCTAATAGTAATACAGGGTTGAGGTGGGACGTGATGAAATGGTGTATTTCTACCTATCCTTGCACGCAGTTTTCTAGATTTCTGCTATTGACCCTATTACATGGGGGTGATTGTTGACTGTTTTTTATTTAATAAGGACTATTTCTTCAAGCTGTAGGTAGTTCCAATGAAAACTGTTTTTATAAAAGACTTACTTAGTAACTTCCCTGCATGCGCTGCAGTAGCTGCATGGCTGGACTGGTTTAAGAAGGACAAATAGAAATATTTATATTAAACAATAACCATGGGAATATTTGGGATTTTTTATATTGTCTTCAAAAATCGTGGAAACTCTTAAATCTTCTACATTTCTTACTCCTGATGCTGAAGTCACAAATCTACTATCATTTTCTTAAAAAAAAAAACCCTACATAAATCTTAAAGGAGTAGAGGGTGCATTTGTCAGGGATTTTCAGCTGTGGATTAATACACATTTGGTGCACTCGTGAGTATTTATGGTTGTGGAGGGGCCCATCTTTATCTTTTTAATAGTCTAGACAACAATGGAGGTCAGGCTTTAAATACACAGACGCTACACGTCAGCGGATTTGATTTATTTACCATCATTCATTTTCTTTCTGTTACTTTTTTTTCTTTTTACAACAATTAAAACGTAAAACGCTGCCAGCCTGGCCCTTTAAAAGCAGATATACTACGGCGTCTGACTGAAAAAGCAGTGGAAATATTCGAGGCATGCCGCCCCGATTCCAGCGTTGCTCTCTTCAAAGAAAACGCTGTTAGGTGGCGCGACGTCCCCCTTTGCCTTCCCGGGTCTGGGGCGGCGGAGAGGTTGGGGTTAGGAAGGTCCTCTCCTGGGACTGAAGGCATCCAGCAGCATAACACACTCATGTTCCGCTATTTATCAATCGCTGTATTCATCTTTTCTGTTTCCCCCCATTCACACCGCTATCAGGTTGGATGTGACACCGACTCCCGCCCCAGAAGGTCAGGATAACCCCCACCCCACACACACACACACACACACACACACACGCCCATACACACTATAGAGTTATCCTCTCACCCTCCTGAAAGAGATCAAAGATACTTCTGGTCAGCTAAGAAGACAAAAGGGTAAGATGAGGTGGTTAAAGGAGCTCAGTTCACGTGCTGATCCCTCGAATGTCTATTTTAACGGCCTTATGACATTTAGGATGAATTCCATTGCTGAATATTAACATCTTATCTATTGGTGGATTGGACATCAAAAGATCTCTTTAGATAAATTAAATTGTATTTTCAAATCACTCAGATTCATCCGTTAACGTGTGGATTTTGTGTTGGGTCCAAATTGAACTAACATCCATACTAATTAAACGCTAAATTAGAGGCAGGTTAGAGAGGAGAAAAAAAATGTCTGGAAAAGTAATTCATTTTGCCAGTGTTTGAAGTTGTCTGGCACATGGCGGGTGACGATGAATTGTCCCCCAAAGAGTTAATTGATGGAGGGGAGAAAGCTTGAGGGAGGGGAAACGCTTCAGTTTTTTACCTCCCTGTCCCGTTTGAGGGAGATGTGAGTTGGCAGAGCAGGAGAGGCTTGAAGATTAATGTTGCAAAAGGGGGCTCTGACAGCCTTTCCGCTGGTTGCGGTTCTCTTGGGTGGCCCGATTGGTCTTGGATGTCACTTTTGCTACTTAATCTTGTGTATGTGAACCAGGCTGATTCAGTGGGGCTGGGGGCTGTCTGCCTGGGGGGGGAGACATGCTGTGGAGAACGCAAGAATGTCCCTCCCTCAACTTTCAGTGGCTAATTTCTGTTTATTTTGTCCGAGTGTGGAGGAAAAAAAAGCCTTTTCTCAACTTTGATTCTTTACACAGCTGGATTGTTGTTGTTGTGTTTGCTGTACATATAAAGCTCTTTTTTTTACAGTGTGGGCGAAGAGGTTAACAACTTGATTGGGAATAATTTAACAATACAAACAACCTGCTAGAGTTTATGGAACCAAATTATAGTAAATCTAATAATAATATATCTGATATTGTGGTTTGTAATAATAATAATGGTACAAATACCCCACAAGACGTTCAGTAGAGACTTCTGGGTACTGAATCATAATGAAAATTTCGATCGATCTATAATTGACATCCTGCTGTCTGATGCCATTCAGTCAAAATGTACAATTTAATATTATTATTTTTTAACACTCTTGAACAGTATTGAACATTTACAAAATGATAGCAGTCCAGAAAATCCAGAAATATATATCTAAATATATGATCGAAAGAGCCTTTATTGAGTCTATTATTACAGGAAGAGTACTCTTGTGTTCCCAGGAATTCCAAAACTCCTTCTGACACCAAATCTTATTCTTTCCAGAGAAATAAAATCTGACCTCAAAGATTTTCACAGATGGAGGAGGTTCATCGCTCACCCATTAGGTCATAACAGCATGACAATTTTCCTATGCAATCCTAATAATCAATAATAACATTTTGAAAAGAAGCTAAAAAAGTTTTTTCAAGACTAAGCGGTGACGCAGTTTGTTGGTCAGTGAGTCAGTCACTCACAGGTACAGAGCTATTTTCTTTTTCTGCTTTTCCCCGATTGGCAAATCCTATTAGAGGATGTTTAGGCTCAGCCTTCATGACAGTAAACAGAGGGGAAGCGCTGCCATGTGATCCCAAAACACTGGACGGCAGACAGTAAAAAAAAAAAAAAAAAAAAAAAAAAATCCTCAAATCTCCAGAGAAGTGATGAGTGTGTATGATATACCTGCGTGTTTTAAAGCTGCCTTCTTTGTTTGTTTTTGAATGTGCGTTTTATAATATTGGAAGTGCTGAAATATCCAATAAGTTCATAAAAGAAAAAAAAAAAAAACATGGACTGGAACTTTAATGCGGCAGGTCTTCCGGCTATTTTTAGCCTCTCGATTGCCACAGCTGCCACTGCCAGAGCTTTGGGTTTATTAGGGAATTACCTGATGCTAAAGCAGCGCGAGGTAGAGAGGGCGTTGCTGTTTTGAACACAACCCGAGCTGCCAGTTGACCGCTTGTCCCGCGAGCACCTCCCCGCTCACCTCGCTAAGCCAATCTAAACTGGTCTCTGACTTGACCTTTCTGACATTTAACCCTAATCCCCAACACCTTAAACACTATTTCTGGACGCGGCTCTAAGCTTATTCCTGCTATCTAACCCGTGTTGTGTGTCATGCATCGCGGCGGCCTGCGGGGCCCTCGCTGCTGCACCCCCCCACCTCCCTTCCCCGCCCCCCGGGCCGAGCTGACTCATCCCCGGGCGCCACGCCGTCCGCCTCCTTCCGCCACCGTCGTTCCGTGCGTATAACTTACATGTGACTGACTCTGCAGTTTCCTGCGTGAGTCAGGCCGCACTCCGTCACGCCGGCAAAAAATATTGCACTCGACCCAAATATGGCCCCGGCAGTCGTGGAACGGCTCCGTGCCAGAACGTTGGTAAAAACACAGGTGTGTTCTCTCCGTGCGGCGCCCCTGTTTACTAGATCGTCCCTGCGAGAGATTTTTTTTTTTGGCTTTTGCACAGAAACGCTTGCATTCTGAGAGCTACAAGCTGCCCACATAGTGTCGTCACTATGTTTCCCCCCGTAAACAGTTTGGATTCAATGAGCTAATCCACCTACAGGGTCTGGCCCGGCGCCACGGAACACGCCAAACAGGCCGTAATCCACGAAGCGGGAGAGGGGGAGTTTTATAGACGACAATTAAATATTTACTACGTATTAGCGACTGATTAATTACCTGTGGCTTATCGTGAAAACACTCGCTGTCAGCGGCTCAGCCTCATAAAAAAAGGGGAGGATGAAAGGCCGTTGTCGGGGTTAATCTCACTCGTGTTTAGCTTGTGTTCGAATGTCACTCGAGGCGAAGCTCTGATTCAGCTCCAGCTCATGATGGCCAGTTCTGAATGGATGAACGTACTCCTCTGGACATTTGTATGGAAGTATGTTTTTTTGGTGACATAGTATAGTATGACCCGTTTTTGGAGGCATAACATAGTAATGACTTTTTTTGAGCGACCAGGTATAATTTGACCTTTTTTGGGCGACATAGTATAGTATAACCTTTATGTAGCAACATAACATAGTAATGACTTTTTTTGAGTGACATAGTGTAGTATGACTTTTTTTGAGCAAAATAGTATAATATGAGTTTTATTGGGCGACATACTATAGTATGACCTTTCTTCTGCGACATTGTATAGTATGACCTTTATTTAGTGACATAACATAGTAAAGACTCTTTTTGAGCGACATAGTATAGTATGACCTTTTTTAAACGATATAGTATAATATGATTTTTTTTGGGCGACATAGTATAGTACGACCTTTTTTGGGCAACATACACTAGTATGACCTTTTTTGGGCGACATAGTATAATTTGACCTTTTTTGAGCGACATAGTATAGTATGACCTTTATTGAGCGACATAACATAGTAATGACCTTTTTTAGGGCGACATACTATACTATGACCTTTTTTGAGCGACATGGTATAGTATGACCTTTTTTGGGCGACATACTATAATATGACCTTTTATGGGAGACATACTATAGTATGACCTTTTTTGGGCGACATAGTATAGTATGACCTTTTTTGAGCAACATACTCTAGTATGACCTTTTTTTGGGCAACATATTATTTTATGACCATTTTTGAGCGACATATTATAGTATGACCTTTTTTGAGCGACATGCTGTCGTATGACCTCTTTTGAGTGACATAGTATAGTATGACCTTTTATGGGCAACATAGTAAAGTATGACCTTATTTGAGCGACATAGTATAGTATGACCTCTTTTGAGCGACATACTATAGTATGAGCATTTTTGGGCGACATACTATAATATGACCTTTTTTGAGTGACATAGTATAGTATGACCATTTATGGGAGACATACTATATAGTATCACCTCTTTTGGGCGACATATTATAGTATAAACGTTTTTGGGCGACATAGCATAGTATGACCTTTTTTAAGTGACATAGCATAGTATAGTATGACCTTTTTTGATTGACATCCTATTGTATGACCTTTTTTGAGCGACATACTATAGTATGACCTTTTTTGGGCGACATACTATAGTATGACCTTTTCTGAGCGACATATTATAGTATGACATTTTTTGGGCAACATAGTAGAGTATGACCTTTTTTAAGCGACATAGTATAGTGTGACCCTTTTTGGGCAACATACTATAGTATGACCTCTTTTGAACGACATACTATTTTATGAACTTTTTTGAACGACATGCTGTAGTATGACCTCTTTTGGGCGAAATAGTATAGTATGACGTCTTTTGTGTGACATACTGTAGTATGACCTCTTTTGAGCGACATTGTATAGTATGACCTTTTTTGAGCGACATACTAGAGTATGACCTTTTTTGAGCGACATACTCTAGTATGACTTTTTTTGAGCGACATACTATAGTATGACCTTCATTAGGCGACATATTATAATATGACCTTTTTTGGGCGACATAGTATAGTATGACCTCTTTTAAGCAACATACTATAGTATGACCTTTTTTGGGCGACATAGTATAGTATGACCTCTTTTAAGTGACATACTATAGTATGACCTTTTATGGAGGAGCTGCACGGCAAAGAAAGTAAAGTGAAAGTGAACCTGGCATTTTTGATGGAGATTTAGCTACTGTTGGAATCAGAAACAGAGGATGAGGACATGATGGTTTGATTGATGACATTATCCTGCTTTTTGTTAAAATATGCACACTTGTGTACTTGTTTTATCCATGTGTTTTACCATGGCAGCGATGATTAAAAAATGTTAGTACTTTGTAATCAAAACTTCAATAAAGCACAACCAAACTCAGCTTTGCTTCCGCTTGATTTCTGTATATATCTATTTCTGTATATAAACCCCGGCCTTAAAGATAGGTGCGCCATGTGGGTGTTGAATACAGGAATGTCACATATCACCTTTTATGGACAACAAAACATAGTAATGACTTTTTTTAAACAACACATTATAGTATGACCTTTTTTGAGCGACATAGTATAGTATGACCTTTTATGGGAGACATACTATAGTATGACCTTTTTTGGGCGACAAAGTATAGTATGACCTTTTTTAAGCGACATAGTATAGTATAGTATGACCTTTTTTAAGCGACATAGTATAGTATGAACTTTTTTGATCGACATACTAGAGTATGACCTTTTTTGAGCGACATACTCTAGTATGATCTTTTTTGGGTGACACACTCTAGTATGACCTTTTTTGAGCGAAATAGTATAGTATGACCTCTTTTGAGCGACATAGTATAGTATGACCTTTTCTGGGCAACATAGTAAAGTATGACCTTTTTTGATCGACATCCTATTGTATGATCTTTTTGGGGCGACATACTATAGTATGACCTTTTTTGGGCGACATACTATAGTATGACCTTTTTTGAGCGACATAGTATAGTATGACCTCTTTTGAGCGACATAGTATAGTATGACCTTTTTTGAGTGACATACTATAGTATGACCTTTTTTGGGCGACATAGGAGTATGACCTTTTTTAAGCGACTTCGTATAGTGTGACCTTTTTTAAGCGACATACTATAGTATGACCTTTTTTGAGCGAAATAGTATAGTATGACCTTTTTTGGGCAACATACTATAATATGACCTCTTTTGGGCGACATAGTATAGTATCACCTTTTTTGGGCGATATAGTATAGTATGACCTTTTTTGAGCGAAATAGTATAGTATGGCATTTTTTGGGCGACCTTGTAAAGTTTGACCTTTTTTGAACGACATGCTGTAGTATGACCTCTTTGACGTATTATAGTATGACCTTTTTTGGGCGAAATAGTATAGTATGACCTTTTTTGAGCGACATAGTATAGTATGACCTTTTTTTTGGGCGACATATTATTTTATGACCATTTTTGAGCGACATACTATAGTATGACCTTTTTTAACATAGTATAGTATGACCTTTTTTGAGCGACATTGTATAGTAGGACCTTTTTTGAGTGACATAGTATAGTATGACCTTTTTTTTGGGCGACATATTATTTTATGACCATTTTTGAGCGACATACTATAGTATGACCTTTTTTGAGCGACATGCTTTAGTATGACCTCTTTTGGGCGACATTGTATAGTAAGACCTTTTTTGGGCGACATAGTATAGTATGACGTCTTTTGAGCAACATACTATAGTATGACCATTTTTGGGCGACATACTGTAATATGACCTTTTTTGAGCGACATAGTATAGTATGACCTTCTTGGGAGACATACTATATAGTATCACCTCTTTTGGGCGACATATTATAGTATGAACTATTTTGGGCGACATAACATAGTATGTCCTTTTTTAAGTGACATAGCATGGTATAGTATGACCTTTTTTGATCGACATCCTATTGTATGTCTTTTTTAAGCGACATACTATAGTATGACCTTTTTTGGGCGACATACTAAAGTATGACCTTTTTTGAGTGACATACTATAATATGACCTTTTTTGGGCGACATAGTATAGTATCAACTTTTTTGGGCGACATAGTATAGTATGACCTTTTTTGGGCGACATTGTTAAGTATGACCTTTTTTGAGCGCCATACTATAGTATGACCTTTTTTGGGCAAAATACTATAGTATGACTTTTTTTGAGCGACATAGTATAGTATGACCTTTTTTGGGCGACATAGTATAGTATGACCTTTTTTGAGCGACATAGTATAGTATGACCTCTTTTGAACGACATACTATTTTATGAACTTTTTTGAACGACATGCTGTAGTATGACCTCTTTTGGGCGACATAATATAGTATGACCTCTTTTGGGTGACATATTATAGTATGACCTTTTTTGGGCGAAATAGTATAGTATGACGTCTTTTGTGTGACATATTGTAGTATGACCTCTTTTGAGCGACATTGTATAGTATGACCTTTTTTGAGCGACATACTAGAATATGACCTTTTTTGAGCGACATACTATAGTATGACCTTTTTTGAGCAAGTACTAGAGTATGACCTTTTTTGGGAGATGTGAGAAGGTGATGAGCCCTCCCCTTCTCACCTGGTTAGAAGGGGGAACTGACTAGCAGTGAGAGAGTTCCCCCGGACGGGTTTGCGGAGAGTTCCCACCCGGACATGTTTGCGTGCGGGACAGGTGACGCAACGCGTAGGACTGCCTGTCTGGTCCACCTGGTGCGAGGTGGACTTCTTCTGCTGACGTGAGCGTTTTGGGTCTTCTTTTTTTGTATCACCGTCAATAAATGTTTTTAACTGAGTTCCGCTGCCTCCTGTCTCCGCTTCTTTTTCCGGTTGCCCTGATCCCTTTTGTGGGGCGACCACGTCGGTCGCTCACCTTTGGTGGCAGCGGTGGGATCTGTGGCGCCGCCTGAGAAGCTGGAGAGAGGAGGTGGAGCTCGCGGAGCGTGACGGGGGTACCGAGAGGATCGGCGGCGGTGTCGGCGAGGGTGTCGGTGAGAGTGTCGGCGAGCATGCCAGCGAGCGAGCCAGCAGAGACGGCTAGCGAGGTGCTAGCGGGGACCGCTAGCGAGGTGCTAGCGGAAGTGCTAGCGAAAACGGCTAGCGGAAGTGCCCGGCGGAAGTGCCCGGCGGAGACGGTCGGCAAAGGACCCAACAGAGACGGTCAACAAAGGAGCCAGCGGAGGCAGTCGGCGTAGGAGCCGGCGGAGACGGTCGGCGAGGGAGCCGGCGGAGACGGCTAGCGGAGACAGTCAGCGAAGGAGCTGGCGGAGACGGTTAGCGGAGACGGCTAGCGGAGACAGTCAGCGAAGGAGCTTGCGGAGACGGCTGGCGTAGGAGCCGGCGGAGACGGTCGGCGTAGGAACCGGCGGAGACGGTCGGCGTAGGAGCCGGCGGAGACGATTAGCGAAGGAGCTGGCGGAAGTGCTAGCGGAAGTGCTAGCGGAAGTGCTGGCGGGGCTACGACCGGAAATGGAGTGTGGTCGAGCGAGCCCAGAGGCAGACACACCACGGTCGCGGACTTCTGTCTCGCTTCTTTTTCTGGTTGCCCTGATCCCTTTTGTGGGGCGACCACGTCGGTCGCTGACAGGCGACATATTATAATATGACCTTTTTTGGGCGACATAGTATAGTATGACCTCTTTTAAGCAACATACTATAGTATGACCTTTTTTGGGCGACATAGTATAGTATGACCTCTTTTAAGCGACATACTATAGTATGACCTTTTATGGAGGAGCTGCACGGCAAAGAAAGTAAAGTGAAAGTGAACCTGGCATTTTTGATGGAGATTTAGCTACTGTTGGAATCAGAAACAGAGGATGAGGACATGATGGTTTGATTGATGACATTATCCTGCTTTTTGTTAAAATATGCACACTTGTGTACTTGTTTTATCCATGTGTTTTACCATGGCAGCGATGATTAAAAAATGTTAGTACTTTGTAATCAAAACTTCAATAAAGCACAACCAAACTCAGTTTTGCTTCCGCTTGATTTCTGTATATATCTATTTCTGTATATAAACCCCGGCCTTAGAGATAGGTGCGCCATGTGGGTGTTGAATACAGGAATGTCACATATCACCTTTTATGGACAACAAAACATAGTAATGACTTTTTTTAAACAACACATTATAGTATGACCTTTTTTGAGCGACATAGTATAGTATGACCTTTTTTCGGGCGACATAGTATAGTATGACCTCTTTTGGGCGACATATTATAGTATGACCTTTTTTGGGCGAAATAGTATAGTATGACCTTTTTTGGGCGACATATTATAATATGACCTTTTTTGAGCGACATAGTATAGTATGACCTTTTATGGGAGACATACTATAGTATGGCCTTTTTTGGGCGACAAAGTATAGTATGACCTTTTTTAAGCGACATAGTATAGTATAGTATAACCTTTTTTAAGCGACATAGTATAGTATAGTATGAACTTTTTTGATCGACATACTAGAGTATGACCTTTTTTGAGCGACATACTCTAGTATGATCTTTTTTGGGTGACACACTCTAGTATGACCTTTTTTGAGCGAAATAGTATAGTATGACCTGTTTTGAGCGACATACTATAGTATGACCTTTTCTGGGCAACATAGTAAAGTATGACCTTTTTTGATCGACATCCTATTGTATGACCTTTTTTGAGCGACATAGTATAGTATGACCTCTTTTGAGCGACATAGTATAGTATGACCTTTTTTGAGTGACATACTATAGTATGACCTTTTTTGGGCGACATAGGAGTATGACCTTTTTTAAGCGACTTCGTATAGTATGACCTTTTTTAAGCGACATACTATAGTATGACCTTTTTTGAGCGAAATAGTATAGTATGACATTTTTTGGGCGACATTGTAAAGTATGACCTTTTTCGGGCGAAATACTATAGTATGACCCTTTTTGGGCGACATACTATAATATGACCATTTTTGAGCGACATACTATTGTATGACCTTTTATGAGCAACATAGTATAATATGACCTTTTTTGGGCAACATACTATAATATGACCTTTTTTGGGGCGACATAGTGTAGTATGACCTTTTTAGGGCAACATACTATAGTATGACCTTTTTTGAGCGAAATAGTATAGTATGACCTTTTCTGGGCAACATAGTAAAGTATGACCTTTTTTGATCGACATCCTATTGTATGATCTTTTTTGGGCGACATATTATAGTATGACCTTTTTTGGGCGACATACTATACTATGACCTTTTTTGAGCGACATAGTATAGTATGACCTCCTTTGAGCGACATAGTATAGTATGACATTTTTTGGGCGACATACTATAGTATGACCTTTTTTGAGTGACATACTATAGTATGACCTTTTTTGGGCGACATACTATAGTATGACCTTTTTTGGGCGACATACTATAGTATGACCTTTTTTAAGCGACATCGTATAGTGTGACCTTTTTTAAGCGACATACTATATAGTATGACCTTTTTTGAGCGAAATAGTATAGTATGACATTTTTTGGGCGACATTGTAAAGTATGACCTTTTTTGGGCGAAATACTATAGTATGACCATTTTTGAGCGACATACTATTTTATGACCTTTTATGAGCAACATAGTATAATATGACCTTTTTTGGGCAACATACTATAATATGACCTTTTTTGGGCAACATAGTATAGTATGACCTTTTTAGGGCAACATACTATAGTATGACCTTTTTTGAGCGAAATAGTATAGTATGACATTTTTTGGGCGACCTTGTAAAGTTTGACCTTTTTAGGGCAACATACTATAGTATGACCTTTTTTGAGCGAAATAGTATAGTATGACATTTTTTGGGCGACCTTGTAAAGTTTGACTTTTTTTGAACGACATGCTGTAGTATGACCTCTTTTGGGTGACATATTATAGTATGACCTTTTTTGGGCGAAATAGTATAGTATGACGTCTTTTGAGCGACATACTGTAGTATGACCTCTTTTGAGCGACATAGTATAGTATAACCTTTTTTGAGCGACATAGTATAGTATGACCTTTTTTGAGCGACATAGTATAGTATGACCTTTTTTTTGGGCGACATATTATTTTATGACCTTTTTTGAGCGAAATAGTATAGTATGACCTTTTTTGAGCGAAATAGTATAGTATGACCTCTTTTGAACAACATAGTATAGTATGACCTTTTTTGAGCGAAATAGTATAGTATGACCTTTTTTGGGCGACATAGTATAGTATGACCTTTTTTGACCAACATACTATAGAATGACCTTTTTTGATTAACATAGTATAGTATGACCTTTTTTGATTAACATAGTATAGTATGACCTTTTTTGACATAGTATAGTATGACCTTTTTTGAACGACATACTATAGTATGACCTTTTTTCTGCGACAACATAGTAATTACTTATTTTTAACGACATACTATAGTATGACCTTTTTTTGTTATTTCTGGTGCTATGACGGTCCAAGTCTACAAAGTTTACAGATAACAGGGTAGTTTCAAACGCGTCCGTCTTTAAAGAATTATGACAAGAGCGAATGACTAGTAACCCCCCCCCATCCAGCGGGGGCGAGGGCTCCAATAAACGGAGCACTCTAGACCGCCCGAGACAGGCATGTCGAGGTTACCCTCATAAAAGTCCGCAAGACACGGCGCTGCCTACGGGGCTGCGGGGGAAGACGGCTCAGGGAGCTGCTACCGGGCCTCATCGCAACATTTTTCATATGTTGGTGTTTCACTGAACAACGAGCACCAGTCCAAAGCCGCGTGGAAGAGCGATGGGACAGAGGTGTCACCATATATGAAATATAAAACCTTGTCTGCCTGATTAGGAGAGAAGGCTTGTTTTGAATTAATTTTTACACAGCCTCTGTATTTTGACTTAAAATGAGACAAGTCTTATCTTATCACCACTAATTGACCTTTTGCAGGAATGCAACGCCTCCTCCTTGATTGACACTTGCTTTTAGCGGCTGGTGTGGGATGGGCCGGCAGCCTGGTGGAAGGCGATAGCGGGGGGAGATCCTCCGGAGATAAACCGCCGTGCCCCCCTGTCCCTCAGACAACAAAGAAAGTGAGTGATGTTTGTCTGAAAACCAAGAGCCGCCATCCCTCTTGTTTTGATGTGCGGGGCCACCTGGGATGCGGGTCTCCGTCAGCACTCGGGCCCGAGGAGAGAGGAAGGGGAACGGGACTCACACGGATCTCGTCCCCAGGACAAACAATCTGAGTGACAAGCCTGCTGGAATCCCGCGGAAGTCACCCCAACAGACGAGGCATTCAAACACGCAGGGAAAACAAGGGGCGTTTCGGTGGCCACAAAGGGCCCGAGTTGGATTTCACAGCGTGGTTCTCTGATGTTTCCCAGGACAAAAGGTTGAATGTTTGCATCCTTTAATATTTGTTAGGACCCTGCAAGGATCAGCTAAGTTCCATCTGCTGTTAAAATTACATATAAAACACAATAAAATATACTAGCACTTTAAGGGTTTTTACAGGAAGACGATTCTGAAGTAAATATTGATTGAGCATTCTGCAAATATAAATATAAGAACTGGTTCTGAGAAATTTTGTTTGTCCTAAAACAACCCATGGTGGTGTGACAGTGGTGCAACCGCATTGTAATGTGTGGGTGGGCAGTTCCCTTATTTTTTTTTTTTTTTTGGGAAATAAAAGTACCAAAGATACCACATAACACCAACTCATGCCATTTCTTTTCGATCCGATCATAGTTTATGACGTGAAGAACACTATGTTAAAGTGGGCTAAATAAGCTTTGTGTAGATCCATCAACACACAGAACACTCGCATACATCGTGGTTCTATGGTTTGTAACTCAACGGTAAATCAGGTCAACGATCCCCAAAGCCGTGCATTCTGAATCCCCACTCCATTGGTGGATGAGGTTTGGGACAAATCCGTTCCAGAACACACAGTTTGAGCTCTTACTGTATGCACTACATCATTACATCATGAAAATCAAACGCAGCGATAACAACGAAGGCTGGGAGAACCCTCGTCTAAACACATGACTGTCTGGTTCAGTGTCTAATATCCTCAATTTCCACCTGTGATTAGATTACTTAAGCATTCAGACTAAGTTAATAAAAACCTAAGTACCTGTCCATCGAAGGTCATGACAAGTTTAAACTTTACATGAGGCAAGATTTAGAAATAGTTGAACTCGAGTTCAAAAGAAAATAAAAAAAAACCTTAAGTGACTCATAAAGCACCTCTAGGAGAATTCAAGTGGATCAAATCAAACGTTAATTAACGGTAACAATCCCGTTTGCGTGTTGCTGCAGAGCGCGCTCACCGCTCTGGCAGAAGTGCGACTTGTTAAGATTCTATCGGGTCTGAGAACCATTCATTACTTTTACAGCTCTGACCACAAACCTGCAGGATCACATGTGGGGAGGGATTTGGCGTCGGGATCCTGCAACATCCCACACTACGACGGAGGCGGGGAACACAGCGAGATGTTTGCACTGATGCAGCGACTGTCACGTGGCGCTTGTAATTAAAGTAAACTTTAAAACTTATTTTTTTTTCCCATTTAATACACTTTTAATATATTTTTTTTAATAAGTGGTTCTGTCTGGCTTATCTGCAGATAGTTTCACACTGAAACTGGTGCTTTCAAAATCACCATTAACGTTTGCAATTAGTTTAAAAATCATGAATGCGTAAAACAAAGTGTTTATATTTAACACATTGTTGCGTTGCAGAGGCTGTGGCGGGTTTTAGTTTTAAAGCTAATAATAGCTCGTCGGGGTGGTGGTTAAATAACGCTTCGACTTTCAGCTGCATGTTGTTGAGGGAAAAGATTCTTTGATCTTCCTCTGTCTGTCTTCATGTGTGCATCAGGATATTTATTCCTGCTTCATATTAAGAAGAAAAGTGGTATTGATTTAAAAAAAAAAATATTGTGAATATTTTGTTCATATCAATCAACAATCAAAGAAAATGTTTAACACCAAAAATAAATAAATAAATACATATATATAATATTAAAGTGACTGGTGATTGTCCATCATTTTATTACATATAAAAAAATAGAAAGAATAACAGGTTATAGAGACATAGAGACAAGTATGACTTTGATTGTCAATTAAAAAAAAAATGTGGAGTCACGTTGTTGAAGATCTGCACATTTTGTGACTCTGGAACATTTGTATCACGGCTCTGGAAATGATTATTTGGACCAGGGAACATTTCCTCACTAGCTTACATCATATCAATGCATTTGTCATTTGTGTTTGTTTTTCAAAGGGGTGTGCATGTGTGTGTGTGCATGTGTGTGTGCGTGTGTGTGTGTGTGTGTGTGTGACAGAGCCATGGAAGCAGGAGGGCGTTGAAACGAGGAGGAAACACCTCGGATGAACCCAGAGATCCTGTCTGATAGCTGACTGGTATCACACACACACACACGCACGCACGCACGCACGCACGCGAACACAATGTGACTGAACGCGGCGCCCTGGCCCGTCGCTGTGCTGCGTCACCACCGGAGGATCGCGAGGAGGATCCGGGAATGCGGGGTTGTCCCGCGTGGAGCGTCGGCTGTGGGAGGCAGAGCAGGGGTGCAAGGCCCAGATGGATGTCAGGGGCAACATCTGTTCTACCTCCTGGCTGCTTCTTATCAGCAGAAACGCTGCCACACACACACACACACGCCGGACGGGAGAGAAGACAGGAGAAAATGGCATTCTTCGCAGAGTTTAAGAAAACATGCCAGCTTTTGTTTGTCTTGTAAACGAAAGTTAGGTTCCCTGTCGGGTCGCGCATTTGCATTTCACAAAGCTCACAGGGTTCATCTGGTTGTGTTTGATCACATTTGTTTATACCTCTGGTTGGTCATTATACTGCATGCAGCACATTTTTGACCCCAGTGTTAAAAAAAAATGGGGAAACAAAATCAAAATCACACAAATATAAATGCTTTCCAAACATATTAGATTTATCCATTAAATTTATACGATTTTGCTTGAAATTAATTTAGAATGTTTTTCTATTATGATGCAATCGGTAGATTCAAATTCTAAAACAATCAAAAATGCCTTATTTCTAGTGGTCACGACATGTATCGTCTGGCTCCATCAACCCTGTACGTTGATCATCTGACTCCATTTCAAACACAGGTGGACAAAAACAAAAGCACAAGCTATCAAACCGTCTCTCATTGATCGACCTCTTACACTGTAGAACCGTTCGTGTTAATACGTTTGAATCCGATCCAAAAAACGGAAAATGTGCAGGGTTCTCGTTGAGTAATGTGCACGACCGTAACCGGTCGTAAATGCAGGGACCTCATGACGTGAGTGCAGTCTTCTCGATGACAGCAAATCGAGAACCAAAGAATAAAAACAAGTGTTAAATAAAATACGATGGCGGCCGCGGCGTTTGCACGTTGGGGAGAATTATTCGTGTCTGGCAATGGTTTGCCCTCTATTGTGCGCCGTTAACTCAATTTTGATTTTATGCGCCAACTCGCCCAGTCCCTCTCTACATGTAGCATTTTTGTATGTTTCACGCTTTTGTTACAAATCACACCACCACTTTATTTCGCTGCCAACAATGAGGCTCGCCACATTGCTTTAAGTGTTTTTCCTGCCTTCCAGGCAGACATTAATTACCATTCGTTTTAGTGAACCATAAAATCAACTTGCAGGGACTTGAAGCTTGCTTAATAATACTGTATCATCATAGAAAAACAGCACGTCTCTGTTATTGTTGCTTGGTAATGTAACAAACTGATAAGGGAAGTCTGGACTGCGTTAGCACACTATAACAATAACGAAACTTCTTCCAGCTTCTTATCTGTCAGCCAACAAAAGGGCGACAGAAGCCTCAGACAGACACCGGCAATTAAACAGGTAAAGCAGGTAAAGGTTCAGTGTGGGAGGAATGGCTTGTTTCTCTTTTCTGGGTGAATAAAAATCGACTGTACAGACGGAGAGTGAGGAGGAGTGAAAGAGAGAGAGGTCCCCCGTCTCTGGGTTTTCTCCCCTGGGAGGGCTGCTTCGCTGAGGTCCTGGCCTCTTCCTCTCCCCTGGGCACCCTGGATGCCCAGACGGAGGGAGGGCTCCTCGGCGTGACCAAAGGGAAGCAGAGCGAGTAAGAGAGAGAGAGACGGAGGCAGAAAAAGAAGTGGTGAGGAGAGAGAGAGATAGAGGACAGAGAGAAAGTGAGAGCGACGGGGGAAAAAAAAGAAAAGGGGGAGCGAGACGAGCGCAGCAGCCCATGGTTTGTCTCAGGGCAGCAGCTTCAGAGCTGGTGTGCAGCAGACTGAAGAGAAGCACGTCTGCCCCAGAGGCAGAGACTGGAAAACAGGATCAAAGAGTCGCCAGGGCAACCTGCATGACACACATTGTATTAAAGCCACACGGTTAATTTGAAAGAGAGGGAAGAAGGGCGAGGAGGAGAAGAAAAGGGGAGGCGGACGTAGCGCGGAGCGGAGTATATTTATCTCAGTCGGTTAACTTTCCGCTCCAAAAAAAAAAACAAAAAAAAAAAACTTCCTTCGAAAACCCGCTCCACTTTGACTTGACTTTGACTGAGCGCTTTTCTTTCAACTTTGGCTCGACCTCCACTGGCTGATCTCGCCGTTTTCCCGATTATCTTCCAGCATCTCGGATTTCCACAGGTCACCTTAAATCACAAATCAGAGACGTCGTGAAGAAACCGTTCCCAGAAGGGCGGACAAACATTTAGCTCCTCACACATTTCATGCTCGAATATTCACACAAAACAGCCCCAAACTGATCCCACTCAATTTCTAGATTTACAAACAGACACAGTTTGACAAACATACGTTACACTGTGTAAAAATTATTCTATAATTGCAGAATAAAACAATATTTATTGACCTTTTAACAAACCTAAAACCTGCCCATACCCCATATACACACTTCAATACACAATCAGTTAGTGATTAATACAACACTGTAATCAGAATATGAACTACTAAGACAATATTTCGATTTTTAAAACTTTAATTGCCATTATAGACAAATCTGATTGAAAAAATACAATAAAACAACAAGAAAACAAAGAACAGTTGCAATGAATGTTTTAAAACCTAAAGCTTAAAGTTTAAGCAGATATGCAAATTTCAGCACTGATATAACCACTAGTTGACAGATTCGTAGTGTTGAGTCACACAGGTTAGCAGGTTAGAAAAGAAGGGAGACGAGAAAGTGTGGTACAAAAAGTGGCTCCGTTTTCTAAAAAAGAACAGACTAAATACTGAACAAAACGACTGGGGAGACATGAAGCACGCGCTGAGGACGCGCGTGCATCGGGCAACACACACACACACACACACACACACACACGCACGCACACACACACTCACACACACACACACTCACACACACACCTGTGGCACACTGAACCTTTTCGGAGGTGTCATCTGGGATAAAAAAAAAAAACCCACAGGGAGCAGTAATGTGGTCGGGGAGCGGAGGGGCAGTCTGGCTGGGACTGGTGGGGATGGAGCGGGGAGGGAGCGGGGCGGGGGTCCGCGATAAACAGCAGACAGGGAGGGGTCTTCACAGACAGTTGGAAGGCATTAGGGTGTCGGACAGGGACTTGTCAGATGCAGCTGTTGCTGTGGCTGATTGATAGAGTTTGTATTCCACCCTGATGGGAGACTGGAGTCGCAAGCCAGTGCCGAGAGGGATTATGCCAGATAAAAAAAAAAAAAAAAAGGAAGAAAAAACACAAACGAGACATTCGATATAACACTGTGAGTAAAATTAATTCCATCGTATTTTTTAAACTTGAGGATACATCCAGCCCGGTCAGCCATCCAATTTTTTTTGTTTTGTTTTTTTTAGTCATTTCACAAGTGTGGTGTGTGATATATAAAAAAAATTGCTGTAATATGAACGCAGCTCTACAAGGTTAACATACCGAGCTATAAAAGAGATCCTAAGTTGCACATTTATAAAAGCATTCAGACTCGTTCCCCACCCGGGTCTCCGTGAAGCCACTGAGTCACGTGGTTAATAGTACAGGGAGGGTACACAGCAGTACGCGTGTTCGCATGTACTGCACAAAATACTCCATGAGATACTCGAGACTACAATATTTAGATTAGATATTGAGACGTGGTGTGACACACCCATATGTAACTAGCGTACATAACACAAGGCTCCGGACTACGCACTCTGACCACACAACGACATCCGTTGTTAGAAAGTCAAGAAGGAGAAGCTGGACCAGTACAGTACTCCTCAGTGGAAAGAACATCAACGTGCCCACCCCAACATCCGCTAAAGTAATTAGTGGAGATGTTAAACATATCTACAGACAACCGGCGGCTCCACTTTCTGTGTGTGTGCGTGTGTGTGTGTGTGTGAGTGAGTGAGAATGTGTGTGTCAGTGTCCAATGATGACTGGGAGAATGCCATACATCCCAAACGCTGTGGTTTTCACTACAACAGCACAGACTGGGAGTAAACAGGATTTCCATTTCTGGCAAAGTTCAGTGAATTTTTTGATTTTTTTTTTTCCCCCTCTCGACAAACCGCTGTTTTATCAGATGGGTTTTAACGGCGGCTCCCCTCTGTCCAGTTGTTGTTGCTGACTGGTGTTTTTGTGCAAACTCTTCCAGTTTTTGGAAATGGAAAAAAAAAAAAAGGCGAGAGCGCGGTGAAGGGAGGAGAACATACAACACGCGTCTCGCAGAGAGAGAGAGAGGCCGACATCTGCTTCATTTGCTTGTGTGTGGATCTGTGTGTGTGTGTGTTTGAGTGTTTGAGTGCGTGTGTGATCGTGGGCATCAGCAGGACGCGGCGTTTCCTCGTCAGGCGGCGGCTAACGTCTCTTAGCATTAGCGGCGGTAGCATCATATCCTGGCCGGCTCTGTGTCTTTGTCCTCCAACAGGCTGATGAACTGTCCGAAGCTCTCTTTCACCACCTCCATGTTGTCGGTGGTACTGCCGTCCAGGATCCAGCGCTTCCCCCTGGCCAGCGGCTCCAACTCAAAGTACTTCTTGACCTGCGGGGAGAGACGCACCATGTGGTCAGAACATTCAGAAATACAGTGCAGTGCATGGTGTTTGGATATAGATACTGTATACACACACGAGGAGAAAACACACACTCAATGTCTATAATGCTAAACACACTGTATTCATTGTTTCCAAAATCCAGCGTAGAGATTATGGCTGAACTATTTTAAGAAAAAAACTAAAGAACAAAACTGAACTGAGATTTCTCTAACAGATGTTGCGATTTCGATGTCATTCACAATTTTCTTCCCGATCAGGTTTCGGAGCACGACGACATTTACAAGCATCGCTGAGTCTTACATCATACCAGTAAAACAAGAAATATCAATAACTCCAATGCAGGAACGAAAACTTGAAATTGCATTTTTTCTTGCCTGATACATGAACGCAGGCGGTGAAGATGGAGGGAAAGCTACAACTACAATCTTACTACACGTGCACGTTTAGAAAACATTATTAAAAATCTCTCAACATCCCATCCTGCGGTTCTTTACATGTACATGACGACATCTTGGATTTCTACATCTGGCGATGACAATTTCATCGGTGTGTTAATGTGGTTCAGGTGGAAGCAGGAACCAGTGTAGTCGCTTCATATCGGAGAAAGGCGAGCTGGACTTTCCAGAACACTGACAACATCCTGGCATGTCAGCAGCTTATGACTGCTCAATATTTAAATGAGAGTTCAATAATAAATCACAGATGTAAGTTTCGGTTCTTATGGAATTGTACAAGTAACGCTGCTGGCCCCACTGTTTATGATAAATATGAGTTGAGATTAAATGTGTGAGAGGAGCCATAATAAAATCTTATATTACAAATTCACTACCTCCGCCGTTTCCAAGATGTTCATATGCATTAGATTTATAAATGAAGTCCAACTCGTGGGACGTGATGTATGCGCATCGTCCGTTTGTCCTTATTTTGCGCGGGCGTCACAATTATAAAAGAGGCCCCCGGTAATCATTTTTGTAACGTGACCTTGATTCAAACGAAAATCCTGGCTTTGCTTTGGCGTTGCAGTTTTCTCGGGCCAGTCTCTGTCCTCTGAGACTAAAAACATTAAAAAAGGAAGGGGGGAAAGGAAAAGCCCTGTGTCTCATCCCTATCCACATTTCAATTAGTTTTCCATGCACAATGTGTTTACTTCACATAATCACTCATAAATACGTGCGTCCGCAGTCGTAAAACTGTCCAAATAATTATAATGGCAACCAAATTTAATAAAAAATCAAAAAAATCAAATAGAAATGAATTTCTTATCTAAGAAACATGTGGCTTGTTGACACTGCTCTTTGTAACAGAACTATAAAGTTCATATGTTGGCTTCTGGCAGCTCAGGACAGTTGGGTGCACTGAGGTTGGGAGGTTAGTGTGTGTGTGTGTGTGTGTGTGGGGGGGGGGGACCAGAACCAGCTGTTTTGTAAAAACAAATCTTAGCGGAGGGAAACAATGTCTTAGACCTCCACTGGAGGTACTGCAGGTTGTTAGGGTTTCTGACATCTTCAAGCTGAGAGTAATGGAAGCAATTTCACTCGCCCGACGTGTGCGAGGTTCAGCCATCTCCTCCTGTTTGCCTGACGGCCAGCGGAGAGAACGCCCGCAGACAAATGTGAAGCGTCAGCAGCTCTGAAGGCCATCTGAAGCGCTGCTAATGGCCCTGATGCAATATTGCTCCATAATTTCCCAGCGTGTATACTCATTTCATGAAACGTTTGCTTGCTGCTAGAAGATTTAGGACTTGGTGACTATCTCACTGATCAACAGTTTGATTCATTCAATTATTTCAATAAATTATTTCAATAATACTTGAGATTAAAATATAAGTAGTGTGATCATGCATCTTATTCAACAGTTTACTAATCTCTATGATTTTCCACATTAGTTAAAAGAGCTGATATTCACTGATTACTGCAGAAATACTATTAGTAACTTCTATAATGACTATAGGCTCCAACAATGCTCATTATAATGATAACTTGTTTAAATGTAAGGGTTTTTATCTGCGGAAAAAAACAAACAAAGATAAATGACTGCACAAATCTTTTAAAATGGCAGATGAGCTGAGTTCTCTAGGGCTTTGCCAGTGCAGGAAGACAAATAGATCTGTGCACCCTGGAAACCACCGAATCCACACCGGTGCCCATCACACAGTCAAATGACTCTTCAACTTCAAGTGAAATTGCTTTTGTCTAGACCGTGCTGGGCTGTCTCGCTGTGCCATGGTGTGTGGCATGAAGAGGATGGGGAGGAGGAGGAGGAGGAGGAGGGGGGTATTCTTTGTGTCTGCTCAGATCCAGCCAGCCATGCCAGTGAGTGGGAGAGTGAGCGCCGTTTCTGCCCCCCTGAGCCGAGTCTCTGTCCGGGTGTAATGTGAGTTTAATGACAGATTAAGTCACCTCAGCCGCGTTTGGCTCAGAGGCCCGGCTAGAAAGCCGAGCGGACCCAAACAGTGTTAACAAATCTGTCTGGGTAACTTGAGCCGCCCTAGTCCACGCACTAGCCCCAGACCTAGACTGCAGACGATGCGGCTGGCTGCCTGTCTGGCTGGCTGGCTCGCTCGTCTGCCTGTAGCCAAGGCCCTCTTCTGGAAGACTCTGGCCCCTGCACTGGCAGACAGTCAAAAGGCCAACAGTGACCTCTGTGCAAGCGCAGATAAGCTCAAGCTTCTCTCACTTCCCCTCCTTCGCCTCGCAGGCCAACACACACCCATCTCACAGAGCGCCGTTATAGTCCTGTGCACCAAACAACTGATTTTTACCGGTGTCTCCAGCTGACTTCTTAAGTCTCTAGTTGCAGTTTACAGTTGGCTACTCACTGAGTGAGATACCAAAGAATTCCCTCTTTATATGATACCTAAGTGGAATTAACACTATCATACCAGGGACATTTCTTTAATATGGTGCATTCAATTGCAGATCACTTTTTGTTAGAGCCATAGAGTATTTGTCATCAAAAACACGGCCTCCATGTTGTATAGTTGAAGGAACCCTGTGACCTGACGGCTCGGCGCGTCCACATGGGCAGTAAACAGTGTGGCCCAAACCAGTTTCTCTGAGATTAAGTCCTAAGCACAATTATGCTTGCTTAAGGAATTGCGTGAGGCAGTGGGAAGGGTAAGCCACACAAGACGTGTTTGCCAGATGGCTCCCGGGATGACCACTGGGTCATCCATCCGAGCTTCTTGTAGGTCATACAGACCGGGGGCCTCGCCTCAGGCATGGGAGAAAGCTGCTTATACATGCATAAGGGTGTCAAAAAATCTTTAATCACCTGCGTCTCTGTGGAGCGTTTCGCTGCTGGAATCTAGCCACTATGGCCACTGGGGTATAGTGTTGTGGGATAAGCTGCACAGCTCAGGAAAGCAGAACTCTCTGGCAACGTGCCGGAATTTTTACAGCGAGCTCTGAAGCGGACTAGTTGTGCAGTGGACAGTGCAACGAGTGAGAACCTGCATAGGTTGGGTTTGTATTTGATAAAAAAAAAATCTGTATTCCTGTTCAATTTTACATCCAGAATCAAAGATCAAATATCTGCAAGAGAAAGAGGGTCAATGTTTCCTTTAAAGGCATTTTATAGGTTTAATGCAAAAGCAATATTAAACACAATAAATATAGCAGTTTTATCTAAGTAAGGACTAATACAACACATCTTTCACCTCCTTTACATAAAAAGATGAGTCCTGTTTCACAGGTCAATGCTAACAATAATGCTAACAATGCTGCAATATTCAATTCTGAGACAAATGCCCTTTCAATCAACACGCCTTGTGATGTTCACAAAATACAGTTTGAGTGTATTGAATTACTTATAAGACACTAAGTCCCTGTGCATGCCGAACACTATTATATGAAGCTCAAAATGCATCTTAAGTAACCAGGAGTGGATGACGTTTGCGACTTGCTCTAATATGCACATAGCCAGATAACATCATTTCTGTTTGCAGCTCACTCGAGCTTTATTGCATTTACAGTAAGTTACTGTGAGTGCTGTTTGTGTGTGTGTGTGTGTGTGTGTCTGAGCTCTCAAACAAAGAGAGGAGAAATTAGCACATTTCTCTCTACTGCATTTTGCTGTAATTTATGGAGTGAAGCGGAGGAGAGAACCACGCTACTCTGCCTTGTCTGCCTGGTGTCAGCTGAGCAGGCCGCCCTTCAATGTGGTCAAGGACACACCGAGTACACACTGCTACAAGATGTCACACCGTGGCCGAGATACTCCTCAGAATGTGGTTTTGAGTGATGTCAATACCAGGTGTGCACAGGATTAAAAAATACACACAAAAACCCAACAACTTCACATTAGGTGGCTCAGTAATTTGTGCAAAAAATTATCAAAAACCTGTGTCAATAACTGACATGCTTGTTTTAACAAGGAGGTGCACGTTTTAGTGGAAAACATTTGCATAAATAATGGTTGCAGTAATTTGACATAACGTGTGCCATGCTTTCTTTAATCGCTATGAGAAGTAAATTATTACGCACTTAGTGGAAAGTTTCAATAAGAAAACGATTCAACAAAAGGTTTCCCTTCAAAAGAATAATTTATCAGTAAATTTCACACGATGACTACAACAATGTGACAACTCAGGAGTCACTGGTGGCCTCGTCGGCCTGAGTGAGAACACATGAAGGCTGAATTGCGTCTGGAGGAAATGCCACATCACATCACAGACACTGTCACATTTGACAATTACCCAGCGTCCACGGGGAGCGGCTGTACAGCCGGTCACCCAAACCCGAGCTCCAAACCCTGGCAAGCCTACTTCGGGCTGCCTAAGAGAGTGGACGGGCACGCATGACACCCGGCTGCTCCCCGGCTGCTGCCAGGTCATTTGATGGTCACTTTTGGCATCATCTTGTCAAGTCAAGAGGATATCCTGTCAGCCTCGGCTGCCAGGAGGGGCCCGCTCTGGCCTCCTGACCAACAAAACACACTGGGGAGGTGGCGAGGGCTGGAAATAAAAAATAAAAAGAAAACACAGACTAGACGAGGGGAGAAGAGAAGGATGTCTGAGGCCAAGTTCTAGTAATGGAGGTGCACGATGTTGGCTCCTGCGAACATATGTAAGAAAACCCCCAGAAAATTTATATCCTCTGTTCAGCAGTGGTGCTCGGTTTGATAATAAAATTGAGGATTCAATCTAGAGAGCAGGTTTATTGTGCTCAAATGTCTATCTTTTAAAAAAAAAAAAAAACTTTCCATAGCAGTCCCATTCCTGAGGACAAAAACATTACCGTTCATGAACCCCTGCGACTACTGGGACAAGATGAATAATCATTCCTGAAAGCTCAGGCTTTGAATTCTGTTCTCCAGTGTCAGAATCACTGTAAGTCTACCCGACACCGAGTAACACTAGCTCCAATATGGCAAATGTACTCTTGCCTAAAAATGACCTTTTTTTTTTTTTTTTTTTTTTTTTAAGTAGAGAGTTATCTTAAGAAAATTAACAGAGCCACAGCCACATATCTGGTGAAATTCAATTTCAAAGTAGATGTAAAACCTTCCAAAAACGAGTATTTAGCAATGTTTTTTTGCAGGGAAATGTCTAGGCCGATTTCCAAATGGCGTTTGGAGACTCCAAATGGCCACATAGTATCCAAATGACATTATGGGTCTTTAGAGCTACATAATACTGAATTTTTATGATTATTTCAATAGTACCACAAAAATTACTCATAAAAATGCCATTATCATTATCCAACTTGTGTTTATTCGACTGAAAAATATGCCAAACATAATAATTTGTGATATACTATAATATATCACTGGAATCATTATCTCACTGGCTGTAACACAAAAAAATGAATCATCAATCATCATGACGCATTGTGAATCGACACATCTTGCTGAAAGCCAATCGAGTGGTTCCGTCTCTTGATTGACACATTGCTCAGCCAATGATTATTACAGAAATCATGTGTTATACACCAGCAGCATAAAAAAAAACACTGTCAAAGATGATGTACATGTAAATTAAATTGTCGAGAGAAACAGACTTTATAACAAAAGATGAAATAAAAAATCTTTCAATAACTTTGCAAGATGATTTACTTACTTAGATAATTAAGTTATTTTTATAGAGCATTTTGTAACCTGGTTAGCCAGGATATCTAGAAATCCAGAAATGCTTCAGTCATGTTTTATTCATTCAGTAATTTAGGTAAAGTGCCTTTTTCTGAGGTGCAATGCCACAGGTCCCAGGCAACAGAGTAGAGCGGTTAACATGCCATGTTCACGATCTTTCTGATAAACACCAGGTCTTGCAATACATTCACATATTTGGGAAATCTGAAGTAAGGTCTAGCATTCTTGCAGAGGTTAACAGCAAAACCAGATGGAACAGATGCAGGTTTGTTGGCTACACTCCTGAAGCAGATCAGTATCGTAAAATAAAGTTAAATGACCTGCGCTGTCAACTCTCGGTTCTCATCTAGGGCAAGTTTCTGTCGAGTCTGGCACTCAAAGTTGCCTCGGGTTCCAAAAGTCTGAGAAAAATATCGAAACCAAATTCAATAATATCAAATAATATTAATAATCTCTTCCTGTTTAAGTAATAAGATCATAAAAGGAAGAACAGGAAACGATCACTTGAGAAGATTTTACCCTTCAGCCATGCGTAAACAAGCCAAAACATAAAGAGAAGCTGATAAAATGACTTACTCAAACAGATAAGTTATTCTTCAAACATGCTTTCCTGCAGGCAACTATCAAATCTCCTCTGGGGGGGCAAGGGGAGCTTTACTCAATAAACTCATTGGAGAACCGATGATTTCAGCATTGAGGTTTTCATTTGGATAAATTTCAGCGGGGGCCCTTTTCCAACAAAAATAACATCCTTTGTTCAAAGGCTACTTAAGAGCATGTGTGCATAACGTGACCTATGGGGGAGGCAGCAAGAGACCACAGTACATCCATGCAGTATATGTAGAGAAACAAATTTAAATATAGTATTAGCATTAAAATAATCATGCCTTCTAAAATGGATGCCAAGGCCTCCAAAGCCCTTATCCTAATACATCATGCTACACCGCCATGTGTCAGAATCTCACCACACGAGTAAGCCGGAGAAGGAAACATTAGGGGGTCTCTGAACTAGGGAAAGTGGCATACTCAAATATCCAAGACAATCAATTACACCATCCCTTGACATGTTGGCCCCTGTGAAGATATCAGTCACCTGGAAAGTGGCCCACACTGGCGACTGCATTGAAATGGGGGCGTAATGTGAGATCCACTTACCATATAATAGATACGGCTTTGTTTGCTTTTCCGGCTTACCTAAAGAGTCTTAAAGACACGAGAAAGCCTGGAGGGTCCACGAGGGGGAAACACTTGGGAAGCTGGTGAAAAAAGCAAACATTGCACCACAAACCATGGAAGGTGTTAAATAAAACAGCCGACTGGCCAGTATGTTAAGCCTAAAGCCTGTTTAAGCAAGGCTGTAACACCTTGGGAAATGGATCCATGGTTTTGCATCTGAGGGGATTACTGTTCACAAGCCTTATCCAAGGTAGATAATGATCTGATCATCTGTTAAAGTGAAAGTATTAACAGGTAAGGCACATGAAATGGGCACTTTGGTTGCCAAATTGCAAGATGTGAAGACTTTAGGACCCCACTGAATTTTGTTGGGATAACTATCAGTGGAAAAAAGCATAGAAAGGGGAGTATGGAGACCAAACTGTGTCCACAAAACACACAAGAAGATCACTCTTGAAGCCAACCAATTTAGTTACAGCAGCATGTGATGTCTTTCCCAACGGTTGCATCTAGACATTGAACAGCACATGTGGGTTCCTGCATTTGTTCCCTCACTACTCTTGTCTGTAAAAATACATTGGCTATCTAGTTGCTGCTGCTGTGTGTGTGTGTGCGTGTGTGTGTGTGTGTGTTTGAAGCAGGTGAAAAAGGAAGCAATCCGCTGCGGAATACTACGAATAGTTGGCACCTCAACATTTCAAACGTCTGTGGAGATCTGCCAGCGTGCACAAGACTTGCATGAGATGCATCCATAACCACGCGGCAGGCCACAGAAGCAAATGCATGGAAAAAAAATTCATGTAGAAGTTTTAAAGAAACCATGGAGACAAAAGAAAAAAATAAGAGACAAAGACTATAAACCTGAAGTCTGTGCATGGAGAGACGGAGTGCCAGAAGCCCGGCCTAGCCAGCAAGTAAAAGCGTTAAGAACACCCTGGAATGAAGCCACAGTTGTAGAACTGTTGGACCAACAGGCAACAAATTAAGACTTAAGTCCCCATGTCACAGTGCAAAACTGAGCTGCCTTTAGATTTACTATCCTGTTCCACTCTGGTGGGACCGCGGGTCTCCCTCAGGCTCGGCTCAGCGCAGGTTCAAAGTGATTCTCTCGCGGTGCACTCCTCTTCAAAGCCAACTGACCACTGCCAGATCAGAGCCATCCTCGGAGGTGCTGTAAATCTCAGATCGACTGCACAGGGGATATTCTTGCCAGCCCTTTCAGTGTGCGCCTTGGAACAATGCTATTGCACTTAAGAGCCTACACGGTGATAATGTCCTTTCCATAAAGGCAGGCATTCTGAAAATATATCTAAACGATGTGCCTGAGAAGATTCCCACTTGGACAGTGAGAAGTTTGATGTTTTTTGCTTTGTTTTTACAAGCGGAGAGGCATTTACTTATTTTTTTTTTTGTATTTTTCTTGCAGCAGATCAAATGACTTCCAACAACACTGGCTGCTGTTACCTGGGTAAATGACTCATGTCTCGAGTCTAGCAGTGGCAGCAGCAGATGCCATATGTGTTTGCAGAGAGCACCTTCAAAATGACTTAAACACACAGAGCTGCTTGATAATTTAATACTTGCCAAGGTATGCTGCTCAGTTCATAAATTTATGGTTTCCAAATAAATAATTATGAGTAAGCTGTTAACAACCTAAATGTTAATAAACTTGTTAACACTTTTTTTTACATTGTTAATAAATGATGATTTTCTACATGTGGTTTAATCCCACATAAGTGGAGCTGAAGCTCATTCATTAAATTATCTAATAATCTGCTGATTATTCTACTCTTTAGTTTATAAAATGTGACAAAATAGTAAAAACTTGGCATTCACACGTTCCTTAATACATTCTTCAGTTGTGCTTGTTTAGCATTTTTTACTTAATAGTGAAAATCAACTAACAAAATTGCTGCTCATTAATTTAATTTTTCTTAATTTTTTTGTCATTTCACTGACTGTTTAGTAGAGGAGTAAGGATCAGAAACATGGTGATGTTACAGTATAGAACCACCAATGGTATTTTCTATAGTGTGAGCATAAGTTGGGGGCAAAGCGGAAGGAAAACATCTGTCAGGTTCAGTAGCTCGGCCGTGGCCCCTTCACCAGGGGTTGACCTGTAGGACACTAAGAACTGTCTGTGAGGGCAGAATGTCCGTGAGGTGTGTGTGTAGTGGGGGAGGTGGGGTGCCCGTGTTTGCCTTGCCTTATTACAGATTTACAGTAACTCAATTTATTAAAGGCCAAGGGCTCTCTGACAAAGAACATCTGGTCTGTGGGACCTGAACGGGTGTGTTGGCGTCCTGCCCGTGCTCCCTGCTGCAGGGGCCAATGCGCCAGCACCTTCAGTCGACCCGCCATGCTCGTAGCAGCCCACACAGAGGGCCCTCAAAGCCCAGGAGGTCCATCAGAAGCCACTCCTCCTCCTCCAAGACCCCCCTAGTGGGGGCCTTCCACCCCCCTTTCACTCGGATGCCCCCCTTTCACGCTCCAGTCCTAACAGTTTGACCGGCTTGAAAAGCTGCAGCAGGCCCCCGGCCTTCAGCACGCAGCATGCGGCATTACAATCAAAGTGCTGCCCTTCTGCAAAAGATTTAAACCATGCATCCAGTCAGGAGTCTGCACACATGCACAGACGCACAAACATGCATGCACGCTCACTCATATGCTGTCATGTTTGAAACTCAATGTTCCTGGGTTTCTTACCTTTTCTGCCCTGCATACATCAGCCTTTTCACATGACATATTTAGAGTGTTTCTGTGTATCAGTCTACATGTTTGTATGTGTTATGGTAAACTACTCACAGAGGGGCTTCCCTACGGTAGAGGGCAAATAAAATGGGACAAACAACTAGAGAGATAAAGAGGCTAGTCATAAAAACAAAAAGGAATACAGTACTGTATACAAAGCCTGTTTGTTTAAAATACTAACATGCGGCCGCCTTTTCCTTCTATTTGAAAGATATTCCTACATTTCACTAACCACAGCATATGTATTTGAATAGTTACAGAGTTCTTGGTGCTGAGCATGAAAAGTGAAGTTTAATGTACTTGAAGAAATGCTTTTACTTTCATGCACTATTAAATCCCTCTGTTACAGAGTGCTGCTGACTGGTTTTAATCACTACCAGGAAACCAGGAGTGGCCAGCCAATGCTAAGGCCCAGCCCAAGCAAAAGCAGCCCGAACCGACTAACATTTGCATACCACAACTGTCAAAAATGAAAGATGCTCCACGTGCTTTCAGATAGATATATACTGGTTAGATAGTAGATAAATACTAAATCGATGACAGATACTAGATAGATGGTGAACTGAAAGAACCAAAGTCTTCAGAAGTCGTCCCTTGCTGCTTCTATAGAGCCTGCATGAAACATTTCCAGGAATCCCACATTTTGTAAAACATTATTATGCAGTCAAGGAAACGGCTAGAAAAAAATCATTAGTCATTTTTATTATATGTCAAAAGAGGAAGTTTCAATGGATGAAAAACTCTGTGGTGGAAGAGAAGCCCCCCAAAAGATTCCAAGTGTTTGATCCCTGTGAGTCAGCAATGGAACCTGGGGGTCATATCACATGCTGAATAGGCTTTTCGGAAGTCTTGTCCTGGCTAGTGGCGGCCGGTCGTCCGACCCCGTGTGACCGGCAGACAAAAGGAGGGCACCGACCACAATTGGGATGGGAGGGGATTATTTTTCCTCCAATGGAGAGTCCGGTTCTCAATAGGGTCTGGCTGGCTGAATTGCGGTCCTCACTGGTTTTGAGAGCGAGGATCCACCGGGGTCAGGGTTCAGCAGCATTTGATGCAGTGCTGTGAGAAAAGGCGAGCGCCGTGCCCACACAACCCGCCAGCCGCTCCCTCACCCACAGTGCCCCTTAACCTCCCAGAGCGACAGACCACCGGCCCGGGGATGACAGGATGAGAAAAGCTGTATGGGTGGGAAAAAGGGGAAGAAAGCGGAGATGAGGATGGGCGGGAGGGCTGCACTGGCAGGGTAGAGAAAGATGCGAGGGAGATACGCCATCAAAAGAAACAAGAAGTTTCTAAGTAGCTTCACATGTTGCGCTTCAAACATCTTGCACGCATTCTCCAGAGCAGCGGTTCCCAAACTGGGGGTCGAGACCCCCACAAGGGGTTGCAAGATTAATTCAAGGCTTCAAGAGATGACTGAAGAGGATAGTAAACTGAAAAAAATAAGATTTTGGACACAGATAATGATGATTTTGTTTTGACTTTCTCCTTTATATTTCTGATTTATTTCTTGTGACCTACTAGATTTTACCTATTTTGACAAAAATCTAGATTTTCAGTAAATGTTTTCATTCATTAATCAGTAATAGACATGTTGATGAACAGAAGATTAATCAGAAACCTTTTGGACATCTGAGTTTGTCATTTTTAAGTGAAAATAAAAAAAAATCTCTATATATGCTGTTAGCGCACTTATCAAATGTCATTATTTGTTGCTTTTCTTTATCAAGCATAATGATAAACTGAATAGCTAGACACTTCATTTGACATTTCATTAATAAATGATTGATAATCTGCATGATAACTGGTAACTTGACTGCTCGACAAAGCAACAAGTGATGAGGGTTCCCAGTTAGACTGTGCTTTATTTTAAGGGGTCACAGGCCAAACAAGGTTGGAACGGCTGCTTCAGAGGGTAATCAATATGTGCTGCTTGACTGGTTTTCCAACCCTTGCCTCCCAAGGTGGGATGAATGAAGCAGTGGAGACACATCTGTGAGATGTCTCCTGACACTGAGAGTCTGCAGCCTTTTTTTTTTAAATCACTTATGGTCTGACACACACACATAGGTTAATAGGTGATATGGAAATCTATGCTCCATTACTTCTACATTCATACATGGCTAACCATGTATGAAACCATTTGATATATATATACAAGCAAAAACATCTGGACTCAAAGTATAGATAGCTCTTCAGCTCTTTTTACGCTGGCCAAAAAGACAACTTACACCCACTAACATCTGGCTTTCAGCTTTAATGTAAAAGGGTACATTCGGCATTCGCTCCCGGGTCAAATCACTCTGCGGCCGACAGATATTTATCAGCTCCAACCTCAGATCGGCAGCGATGTAAACTAGCACCCGGGTGGACGCGATAATTTCGAGAGTTTTGCCTTTTCCGGTGTAATACTGAGACAGGGCCGTGTGTAAACAGACGGTCTGGTCCATGTTTACGTGTGCTCTCTCTGTAATAACACAGGGAAACTATACATATACACGTGCTCTCATTCATACGTTTATTATTCATGCTAGGCTAACAGTCTGTAAGCTGTGAGAATGTATATCCGCCCCGGGACAGACACTGTAAAACACACATCAACCTTGCAGCACGGTGCAGTCAAACCGCAAACACTTAACACTTACAGTCTAATGTTATACACAGCACAGCTCTGCTAACTCTGCTAGCCATGCATATATATATATATATATATATATATATATATATATATATATATATATATATATATATATACACATGTGACCTTGGATGCGGCTTCCAGACTTGTCAGGCATGGGTGTACCCACATCTAAAACCCCAAAAAATTGCATATACATACTAATATTGGTGTAAAAAAGGCTATTAGCAGTGCAGACTGACATGAGACCATGTAATGCAGCATCTGCATGGATGCATGACTTCATATTTTATAAATGGTGACTAATGTGCACAATCATTTACTGGTCACCATCAACAGGAACGACAAACCTTCACCATACTTTTCGCTCCACCGTCTGGAAGGGGATATGATAATCGGAAAAAAAGGAGCCGCGTGCAAAATGCAAAAGGTGTCGCTCTGCAGCCACAACCAGGCAACAGGCGGCTTGTTGAGACTCTGTGGGACGAGAATTTGAGTACATGACATTTAGACATTTATTTCTGATGATCTGATCTCGAACTCGAAAAGAAATAATCATGAACCGCAAACCTGACACGACGTGAAACAACTCCCAAACATCTCTGTATCGAGTTACTTTATTAAATCACCCAATGACGAGCATTGGAAAGGTTAAGTGTAACACAAGACGGAAAAGCAGCCGTCTAAAGACAGCTTAATTGTAAGAGTTTAACGTTCTGTTGGAAAATCAAGCTGTCAACGCTGCATTTTACCAGAGAGGATCGAGTCATCTCGCTGCACATGCTGGGGCCACTGGCTGGAGACACCTCTTAAAAAACTATCACGCGCTGCTTTACTGTACATGGAATGTCACACTTCTGGCTGCCATACAGTACACCTCATCAACTGACAGGAGGGAAGTGAACCCACACTACACGGGATCTTCTGCAGAACATGTTCATTGTTCTTAAAACATCTGTGTTCAATAAAAATCCATAGGATCATCTTTACTATTAACAGTTAAAAAACGCACACACACACACACACTCGGGGCGTGCTTTCCAATTTCCTGTCAGCTGATTCCGACTGTAGGTTTCCCAACCACATGATTTGTTTGTGCACTGTCAAATAACATGAACCACAATTATGACAAGCATGCGTGAAGTGAATCAGTTAGTCGCTACTGGCTCCCAAAACAGGAAGTTAAGAATTACTCATAAAAGGAACATCAAAAGAGTAACAAGCAGAGTGGGAAGCTCACTCTGGCACTCGCATTTAATCTGAGGAGTGTGCCCTCATTTAAAATACTAGCACCTTGTAAAAAAAATAAAAATAAATAAAGGCACTGGACTGATGTATTTTAGTTATGTCTAAACAGTATAACACTGTGATAGCCTTTTTTTTATTAATGTGCTGAAAATGATGATTTTTCATGTATTGGGGAGAGGAGTTGCACACCTAAAGAAGCGGTATCATGCACCAGATATTTGTATAATGATTAACACTCATTATGTCACTGGATATTTTTATTGCCAGAGTGACAGAGCATCGCACTATTAGTGTGTCTTTTAATACCTTGTGGTCAGTGTGTTTAATGTGGCCATAGGGCCAGAGCTGTTTCGCACTTGGCTAGAAACGAGGGACAGAGCACCGCAAGGTCACCTGCTCCTCATCCGTTTTTCCACTGTAGCCAGCAAGTCACAAGTCGGGGAGGGGAGGGGAGGGGAGGGAGGGAGGGAGGGAGGCGGGGGGCGGGGGGGACGGGGAGGGCCAGCCGCTGACCGGCTTCAGTCTAGACGGCTCAATACGCAGTTGACTTTTTAAACCCGCTTGTCTGGAAAAAGAGCAGACGTGAGGTAAGAGGGGGCTGAGCTGCAGCAGAGGTGGTGGTGGTGCATTTTGGCTGCTACACAGCCAGCAGGCTAGACGTGCTACGAGCAGGCAGAGAGAGGGGACGAGGGGACGCGGGAGAGAGAGGGAGAGGAAATGAGAGAGAGAGAGAGATATAGAGACACAGACAGAGAGGCAGAGAGAGAGAGAGAGAGAGAGAGAGAGGCGCTGTTGGTGAGAGCTATCCGAGTCGCTGGCTGTGGCTCCATTGTCAAGGTCAGTGAGCCGCGGAGTAAAAAGTCACGCCACCTGACCCCCCTCCCTCTCTGCCTGTCTGCTTTCCTGCTGTTCATCCCATCCTCCCCCTCAGTACCTCCATCAGTCTCGTCTGCTCACTCAGCACACACAGTGGGAGAATCTGATCTCAGTGTTTGCAGAGTTATTCCGAAGGCTAGTGGCCGTACTGTCGTTGTGCGAGAGGGATTTTCACGTCTCGTAATGTGTTTTTGAACTTGAGATCGCAGGAAGAGCAAAACATTTCTGAAAGACTATATGAAGATGAAGGATTCTCTTTATCTCACGTGAGAGACGGGTCGTTGCCGCCGTCTATGAAAACACTCTGGCTTCTGCTGACCCCGTGTCTAAACTCTGCACCAGAAAAGATTTGTCCAGCCGCCGGACCTTTAAAGTTTAGAGCACATTCATCTTCACTTGGCATCATGAAGAACGGTTTTAATGGGGAACTAGCAGAATTCAAAAAGAATGTTTGAAATGCTGACTGCACTCAATTTGCAGTTCTCATTAGTCCCAATCTTTGGCAGTCTAGCTGATAAAAATGATTTGACTTTGACATTGCACGATGATCTCATCTTTACGGGACTGGCAAGGGGCCCTTTTGGAAGTTCTCTTAATTATTATACTGCAGAGAAAGAAGAAAGATGAAATTGGCTCACTCCAACTTTTGCAACATTACTTTACTCTCTCAAGGCAAAAGCAACTCACTGAAGGATACTGACATCTGCTGAATCATTTGACAGCGCTGCCGCAACCCATTACTGATTGTCTGATGGGTCTGAATGCTTATTACTGGTGATTAAATATAAAGACTAAAAGAAGTTATAGCTCACAGACTGCCTTTATGATGATTAAGCACTGGCTGCAGCTTGTTCCGGTGATGAGGTATGCGAAAAACAACAAAAGGCAAGCCAACAAAACAGTGACATATGCTGTGCAGCATAAAGCAGAGCATCACTTTGTCATGAGCATCAGTGTTCATGGGCTGGCGGAGGTGAGCAAATATGCCCCCCCTCCAGGCCCTTTTATATCACTATCCCTTCCATTCCTGCATTTTTTTCACAGAAAACAAGCAGCGGAAGGACAGAACACACTCATCAGCACCCATCACGACTTGTGACTGGAACAAAGTTTTCTTTTTTTACCAAAGCGTCATGATGGTGTCATATCATAAGCAACAGAGTTTTGTGAAAACAACATTTTTGGTGAGACTCACATTATTTATTAATGTTATTATTATTTATTTATTTATTTTTTAAACGGGATGTGCTTTCGTTTTCAAAATGCTGCTTTGTTTGACCTGTGCCTACCTCCAAGGATGCCATATTAATAAGTTATGCATTTTAATTAAACATGACTCCATTTTGCATAAGGATGAATGCGTGAGTCCTGCAACCACAATGATAAATGCACCATTTTATTTGAGAAGAGTTTAAAGCTTTTTTTTTTTAATTACAAGATATTTTCCTGAGGAATGCTACTAAAAAAATAGAAAACTGGTGCAAAAAATATTTATACACTATTGTACAAAGCAACTGACACAAATAAGAAATGATTAACACATTCACATGAAGTAACTATTTACCTCAAATATTCCACAAAGTAAATGTCACCCAAAATTTCATTTATGACTAATGTACAATGTTCGCTCTGTTGATCATTTTTAATGAGCTGGTAATAATTAGACACCTCCTCTCAGTAATGACGCAAGTCGCAAGGTATTATAGGAGTGATCTTAACAAGTTAGTTAGAGCCATTTGGTAACGGGGTTGCTCACACTGTGTTGTTTCCGTCTTCAGGTTCGTTGATTGGCCCTTACCTGTGCCTCATCTTCCAGACGACCAATCAGCAGCCACTGGGGAATTTAGAGCCACCAGCGTCACCGGCCACAATGACACACACACACACACACACCATGTGCCAGACGTTTGACGAAAGTTTCAGACACTGGGCGCCACATGAGTCATTGAGCACAGCCACCACCCAATGTGTGCCAAGACCTGCAAGTTCACCATGTGCAAAATGTGACAGAAGACAGTGGTTGACTGGCCACTTCCGCCCTGGACCGTTCCCAACACAGTTTGATCTAAAGTTACAATTTCTGCAATGTTAAGTGCCTGCAATGGACACAAAGGAAAATATACGTATTGTCCCAGCTATGTGAATCCAAAGCCTATGGGAGACTTTCTTTGGGCGAGTAGGGTCTTGAGCAAAGATCAGCGCAACATTACTTTGAGCAGGGGAAAACTTTGCTGGATTCATGCTCTTTTCTACTTATTCTGCAGCTCATTTTGTTGAATTCATTTCTCAGGACCCCGATAAATGTAGAATTCTTTTGTCTGGTGTTTCTACAAAGCACGTATTTAGAGTTATGCATAACAATTAAGCCCTTCACAGGTTTAAGTGGAACCCTGGTGGTTGTGAGTGGTTCTAATAAACTTCATAAAAAAAGGCAAAGAAAGTTCCTAAAATTCTATGGCAACCAAAACATATTGTATATGCTGCCTTTCAATGTGTAAGACTCATTAATGAACTTTTAATGGCTTCCATATTACCAAAATAACTGTTTTAATCACAGCTGCCAAGATTGTAAGGTTGTGCAAGGTGGAACCTGGAGCAATGCATTATTTACTTGGCAGTGCTACATGCTGAGAGAACTTATTAATTACATTATGCATTAATGGCTAAGAGCGAGTGGTCGATCGGATGTAGCATTCAAGTAGCCATCTGGATGTCTACCACCTGTTGAGGGTGACTAAGAACATTATGTGGCTAGGAAGAAAATGAGTCACGAAAAAAAAAAAAAAATCACAGTTGATCTTACTAACTTTTTCCATGACTACAATAGCTAATATCTTCTGATCAACTGAACAGGAAATCTATCACACCAACATATCTTTTTTATATATTATCTACCTATAAATCCATTAACAATATCACCAATGTCTGTCTAAACTATTACTCCTAATGTAGATTCATGCACAAAATGAGATTTATCGGTTTAAATGTTTTTGTGCATCTGTTCTGATCATACTGTTCTTGATTTTGTCCACATGGATTTGTAAATCTGTCACAGATGGCAGTATTTTTAACTTTCATTTTCTCGTTTTCAATTACGCAAAAAGCAGAAGCGTGCATGACTGGAAAAGTTCTCAGCTTCTTTTTTTTTTACCCCTTTCGAACATGATCATCAATATTATTGGAGTTTGCTCAAATGATGGTTTTCTTGTTTTATTTTGTATATGTGTATATATATATATTATTTTATTCTTTAAACACATTCGAGAATCCAAAGCATTGAGATCATCCTGACTCAGGATGTAATATGATGCAGTGTGGTACAACATGATACAATTAGCACTGAACAACAAGTCCTTCAAATCTTCAAATGGTGCACATCAAACTCTCTCCAGTCACAGGACAGACAGAAGTTTATATATATTTAAATATTTATATATCTCAGGATGGCTGTAACAATTTTTAAATTAATTGCATATGTAGGTTTTGACTCTTTAAAAAGACTCCTATTACGTCTTGCTATCCCCGTTTATCTATGTGAACCAGAACACATGGGAGGTTGTAGTATTTGCTGATGCCTTCTACGTCTCTTGATGCCTTTCTTTAGGATCAACATGCGTAAAGAATATCTCTTACAGCGCTCAAACCCGTTTAGCCGGCGCAGTAGCGGTGGGTACAAAGAGGCAAGTCTGTGTTTTCTTTGACCGAGGGGCGAAGAAGGGGGGGGGGGCATGTGTGACGTGTGTGTGAGCCGTCACACTCGCAGACAGGCAGAGGAAGCGAATCACAGAGTCCACTGAGGGGAATGCATGACAAAAGCGGGAACAGCGGCGTTTATTATTAGTTGTTAAATTTTTCTGCCTCATGACACCGAAGCCCCGTACAAGATGCAGCCCAGTGCACAAGTTTAGATGAATGAATCATCACACACTTAACACACAGTATACACAGCTGTTTACCATAAATTACACAAAAAAAAAAGTTGTGGGGGTCCCTGACCTAAAAGTAGAACGCACATAAAGGCAAAATTAAATTAAGATGGTTCGAAAAACATGGCCTGGTGCAGTGCAATAAATTGGTGAAATACCTCCTTGCGCTCTAAATGTTGACAGGAAGAAATGTCTCCAGTTAACGGTGCTCGCATGCTTCTCTATTAATAAGTGAGTGAGTCAAACAACTGTCCAAATGAAGAGAGATAATTATACTATCACATCATTGAGGTTTTAGAAAACACAAACTGTCACCGACTGTCCGGGAAATGCTGGGAAGTTCAAAATCATTATCACCGATCCCAAAGGATCCAGAGACTTTGTTTAAACAAACGTCCTGAAATGTGTATTAAACAAAAGAAAACAGGGAAGCTGTCTGTGATATACTGACAGAAGACTCTACAATCATTTTGGTTTTGTGTCCCTCCAGATTCTACAACAACAGTGCTGGAGGGAAAAAAATAACATTCATTGTTACAGCTTTATGGTTTAAAAGGTCCCATATTTGACAGTTATCCTGGGTTTTACTTAAAATTGATATATCCCCTAACAGCTCTATACTAAACAGGTCATTTTGGGTCTGTCTCCTTAATCAATACGAGCCTCTCCTCTGAATGGCTGATTTGAATGGCTGTGGAGACTGTATTGCTGTGACATCACTACTTCACATAAGCCCTGAATACAGCTGTGTGCATTGTGTTTGAGGGTTTTGAATTGGACAGTTTTTATCCACCACCCAGATACTCAAAAAGCAGCTAAAATCCCACTTTCTAACATATGGGACTTTTAAGAGACATTTACAAGAGTGAAGACTAGAAAACCATGTTTGCATCAGTGTTTTCCTTGAGAAAGCGCTCTTCTCTTCTCTGGTGTTGGCAGCCAATTGCCTCCGGTGAATTAAGTGAATCCTTCCCCATAAGAGCCTTCAAAGATGAGAGTCAAATGAACGTAAATTACTGAATCAAAGTCAAATCAAATCAATGCTGGCGAAACCTCGGTCTGTTGTGGTCGTGGGAGCTGCTCCAGAACCTGGGAGTGGCTTGTTGGGTTGTGCAAAGAGCTGTTCGTTTTCATAGTCAATGCTTTTACATTTCTTTAAGGCCCCTTGGGGTTTTTCCATTTTACATGTTACCTGCACCACAGCGGTATTACCTGCATCCTTTAATACTTACCAACCATGCTGATGACTCAATATGCTGCTTTGTGGTGAAGTAACTCAACTGGAGGTGTGAGCAGGACTGTTTGGTGTTATTAATTAATTAAATAATACAACCCTCAGCATCCATGTATTAGTTCAAAAGGCCTAAATTACAAGAGATTATTACACATAAATGTTTCCGTTAATCGTGCCATTGTCCTGACATATACAGTGTTCGGCTGTAATTGTGAGAGTTGGAATAGCATCGTCTCCATTGCAAATGAATGGCAGTTTGTTTCCACAGGTGAAAAAAAAAAGACTGTCTTTCCACAGGCTTGGATTACACACAGAAAAGAGGAAACAATATCATAAATTTTGAATAGCGGAAAGCCCCCTTCTGCACAACAGACACCATAGGTGTAATTTAAATAGACCTGAAAGTAGGGGGAAAAAAAGCTTTTACCACATTGCACCAAATATCAGAAATATATCTGTTCCCAGAATACAAGCAGAGGACGTGCATCCTGTTTGGGTGTCTGCGTCAACATCCTAAGAAATCAGAGCTAACGCAGGCTTCATCTGGAGGCTATGACACAGCTGCTCGTCAAACACCCAAAATCATTTTGATTCACTTCCAGACAGTAAAGTGCCTGAAACAAATCTGCAGAAACACAGTGTTCTGGGAGAACGTCGGTGCTGAGGTCTGGTTTGTGCTGCGGGGAGCAGACGCTGGGCAGACTCCCTGCAAGCTAACCCATGTAGGGTCATTCTGGTCATATCACATCAGAGCCCTTTAACATTTCACCATTAGCCCTCATTAGGTCTTAGCGGGATTAGTCATATCCCTAGACATTTTGTTCATTCCCCTGCAATCACCGGTTAAACCTGAGGGGCAGTGACTAGACTTTAAGACTTTAAGTAAATTACTTTTATAATTTGCTATTACATAAAAAGCTTACTTATATGCGCCTGCTTCCAGAATTGCCTCCACTCCGCCAACCGACACCAAAAAACAAGACGTACCACCAGCCCACAATTCCTTCATGGTATAATGCAACATGGCACACTGGGGGAAATGCTTTCAAATCGGTGCTCACGTATCCACGGACGATAAAAAAAGATGAATAGGTGGTTTTGCAAATCTGGTACATACCGGCGGTACAGGAACAATTATGTGCTATGCCCACAGTTTAAGACAACAATTACCACCACCCACTTGAGGACTGAGGGAAATAATGTTCTGTGTGGGAAACGAGACCGATTTTTTTTTTCATATTTGCACTTAGCAACAGGACAAATAGCATATTGGGCATGACAAAACGTGTGCTACTGCAAAACAACCATGCAATCAACAGCTTGATTGATGCGTATCACAGGAGCTCAGCAATACTTTGTGTGAGGGTGATTAGATTATTAAAACAAACAAAAAAAAAACTAAAAAGCAAAGTTTATCTTAAAATTACACTTCATATTTCCAAACACCAATGCAGTCACAACACTGGGGAACTTATTAAGTCCTCATCAAGTTAGGATTGCAGGATAGGTAGTGACATAATCATCACATTGGATTCAATGTGATGATTATTCAATGGATCCTTGGACTAAAATCACACACTAGATTTCTTACAAGACCTTCAATTTTCCACTATTAGAAACCTTCACTTCGGTTGAATATAGTTGAGAATAAAACAGATGTAAAATGTCACTAATAAACCCACTGTGTGTTTTGTGGATTACTACCAATAATGTTAATAGTACACACTCAAGAAAATGCTGTCTGGGTAGATTTTAGATTCATGTCCCTAATTGAAAAACGTAAACTTTTGTATGCACGGGCAAACAAACAATGATCAAACACAGTGTCAGAGGAAGGTTACAATAGCCCTTTGCCACAGCCTCTTACGTTTGCTTCTAAACGACTGAGGTTCAGGTGTAGGCCCCCGGGCTCCACTAATCCTACTTGAATTGCCCGTCCCATTACACCACGTAATCAGGAATGTGCTGCAAAGCAGGTGTGTTAATAATGCTAATTAAACAAGCGCCCGTTTACTGCTGTCTGCTTTGGATACCTGATGTCGGTGATGTCATGACAGACGCAGGACGGGGAGGGGGAGAGGAGGAGGTGAGGTTAGCGAGGAGTACTTTTCACAGACTGGCGAGTTCAGACAGCGAGGCAGAGTGAAAATAGCTCAAGGGGCAAACAAGGTAACCTTTTTTCAAAAGACGCTTCAGGGGGTGTCTGCCAAGTCCCACACAATGCTGTCTGCAGCGTGTGTCTGTGTTGCAGTTGTATTGCACTGCAGAACAAAATATCTTAAAACGTCTGCATCTTCTTAGGGCAGATCAAATCTACTGAAACAGCTAAGCTACCCATCTGAATGCCAACAGTCCACGGTGCACGCAACCTAATATCTTCCTTGCAGAAACAGTTGTTTTGCTCAGAGATTGTGCTGTGTTTACCAGTCCGGCATCTGGAATTCCACATGAATCTATAAAATAGTATATCTGTAATTACGTGTATGTCCGCATCCTTTTCTGCACATTCCCGTATTGTAACTCACCTTTTCTCTACAGCCTGAGTGATGACAGTGGAAATACAGAATTCAGTAATCACATCGTGAGAAAACGTCAACCTCTTTGATGTGCCATTTGAGGTGCATATAAATACAGTAGGAAGCATTGCTTTCCAATTATTACAGTAATTACACTCGTGTAGTACTTGCTCATGCATGACCAAAACCAATTTAGGCTATAAAGTACAAACCATTACTTAAATTGTGGGTTTAAACACACACTGAGAAGGATATCTGTAATTTATAGTTTTCTTCTTGACCTTTTGGGGCCATCGTAATACTTCCAATGATACATTCAGGGACAGATCAAAGAAACAGCAATCAACATCAATGTAGTCAAACATAGAACGAGATTGTAGTGCACATATAGAGGAATGCAGACTCCACTCCCTGCTGCTGCCCCGGGTTAAGCCCCGCACATAAACATGTTGCACTGAGGTCATGGTCATCCCTTGTGTTCATGACATCAGAACCGCAGAATAAGTCATGTATGGGGCTATAATCAGATCTCCTACATGGTAACTGTTGTCAAGAATAAGGCCCAGAGGATAACACTGCCCAATTTACTTGAAAGATGAGCATATCCCCTTCTAAGACATCTCTATGATTCACAGGAAGGGGTGGGGGGGTGCAAAGGCTGGACGACATGTCTGGACACATCCATGCCAGCCGGGACAACCCCCCACCAAGGGGCCACTTGCTTCTAAAAGTGGAGTGAGATGGGGTGCAGGGATCAAATGGCCTGTTGTTTACAAGGTGTTAGCCCACTAACATACATAAAGATTTGAACTGTAATAAGAGGAAAGGTTAAAAAAAAAAAAAAAAAGATAGGATGGAATAAAAAAGGAGATATGAGAAAATGTGAGGAATGTGAATATGGGTTTCCCTGTATGTTGGTTCATTTAATTAGTTTGTTGGGTTGAATGAATACTATTTTCTGGGATATGAAGATCCGTGGTCTGGTGTTTGGAACAGTGAAAAAGTGAAGGGAAGCCTGAGATGTGACATGAGGCGAATTCAAAGTGTTGCTGAACAAGTCACAGGAAGCTTTTCTAAGCCACGATAGAAATAACCCGTAGATGTTTCTGATTGCCGAAGCACAAAATTGTGAACATCGCAGCGGCTGAGGGTCACGCACTCGTCGAGGAAGTGACGTGTGTCCAAAAAAAAAAAACTGGGGGGAAAAAACAAAACGAAAAAAAAAGAAATGCAGAAATGACTTAAGTGAATGATGTGTGGAAGCGTGAGCGGTGGATTTAAGTGCTACAAAGTGACTGGCCATGCCCTCTCTTTGTGTCCTGAGGCCAGAGTGCATCCTCTATGAGTCCCCTGACATGCTCAGGCCTCATTCATGGGTAATGTACCAGACAGAGCAGATTACTCCCCTTTCTTCATTCTCTCTGCTCAGCCGAGGAAGCCCTCCCTGTCCACGCCACTTTCTCTGTTGTGCTGTTTGTCCAGATGACGGAGACGCCGCTAACATGCCCTCGTTTGAATGCTGAAATCAGATGTACAGCATTGCTAGGGGGAAAAGAAAGGATTTAAGTAATGTGGTTGTGTTTGAGTCACAAAAAGTCTAATAAATGAACAACTTTCTTCATCTGGGATTAATTTTAGTTTCACTTCAAGACCTGGTCAATAAGTTAGAATGTGGTGGAAAAAAAACTTGCTGGATAAGATTGAATTTGCCTAGAACAAACTATTCATTTGATCTCAGCCCATGACTTCTGCCCACGGTTTGTGCGAGTGAACGATTCCGCATCAAGGGCCATTTAAAGTGACGGTAACAGACGGACCTCTGAGAGCGAGTGATAGTTATCAGCGACTTGTGTTTTCCTAAGTCCTTCAAGAGCAACCTGAAGGGTTCCACGCTGGCTCAGCACGGCCAGCAGTGTTGGGACCCTATGCAGTGTTTACATACACTCACTCATCCATCCTGCACACAATGCTGACGGAGGAGTGTTGGGCAATGAGGCATTCATGTACAATCCATGGCCTATTTGTCGCCAATGACCAGAGGCTGCTCCGATGCAAATAGCTGAAAAAAAATATATCACTTGTTTCTCAGTTTGAACAGAGTTAAAAATAGATGCTTTAAACATGGAGGAACAAATCTAAACATGGATCTATGTGCAGTAAGTATTTTGAACTCATATAAAATGCAAATCAAATCGTTGAAGTTTCATATGTTTTCTCTTCCCTTTCTACTAATGGAAGCATTTTTCTGTCCACATGCCATGAGAAAAAATTAACTAGACTACAACATTTCTATTTATTTAAAAACCTTCGTCAAAAATGACAAGCTAAATGAAATGGTTAAATTATACATTGTAAATACTTATTGTATCTTCTGCTTTGTGAATTTCAGTAGTCTTTATATTGGTATCTGGATATATATAATATACGGATCAGATATCTAAAAATAGGCAAATAAAGCCTGAACCCAAAAGGAACTGGTAAACGTATCTGATGGTGACATTAGAATTTGTAGCACATACAGCTACTATGTTGGTAGCCTGCCTTCAAAGGCATAACCGGATTTAAAAAGGTGCTGAATCACATAATGACGCAAAAAACGTAACAACATTGTAGGAGCAACAAGCACCAAGATGAGTCACTGGGCTGCATGTCTGCAGGGTTTTTGTGCTTAACTGAACATTAAGCATAAAAACCGAACATTTCAAGCCTCGCTACTTCTCATCAGCCACGCTAGTTTTACCACAACCCAGTCTAATTAAAACGTACTAGAAATAATATCACTAATCTGCAGGGCTGCCACGGTGCGTCTGCTTCTGCCCAGGTGGGGCGGCACCGGGCTCTCTATCAAGTAGACCAAAAAAAAAAAAAAAGTGACAACAAGGCTGATAGCGACCCTTGCATTTCTCAAATGGTTTGCAAATTTATGGTAGAATGATGAATGATGATGTGCCAGTTTCACTTTGAATAACTTCTACTGGACTTTAGGGTCATCAAGAGCAACAGTTGAAACAGTCAAAACACTCAAAGCTTCTAACCATATGGCCGTACTAATCTGTATATTTTTTCTGTTTTTCAACCTGACAACAAGAATCTTCAATCGCTCATTTACTGCAGTGTGATACAACGTGGGAGCTTCGCTGTCACCTAGCCACGCATATGGTCGCTTCTCAGGACCCTTCACCAGTGACTTAGACATTGGCACCGCCGCACACTCGGCCAGACAGAGTTGAAAGAGAGCGAGAAGAAAGAGAGGAGCTGGCATATGAGTGAGGTCCACAGGTTTGGCATCCAGCGGGGCTGGCAGAAACACGGCTAAAGATGGCTGAGTGCATTCCCAGCCCTGGCAGAACAAATAGAACTGTTGTTTGGGTTCAGAGGAGCTGGCCCTCAGAAAGGACACCGCGGGAGGGAGGTGGAGGGGCGGCCGGGCCAGACAGGGACAGACGAGGACACCGGGGCAGGGTGGCAGGGTTGCATGGCTCACACCACCCACATCAGCTCCAACAAACAGCATCTAACTGTTCCCGGAGGGGAACGTTTGTGGAGGGGGGGGAAAAAAAAAAGGTCAAACTTGGTGGAAGTCACAACATAAATAGGAAAAACCTGCGTACTCCTTATGAGGCTAAATAACCACGATACAATCCTGGAATACCTCACGAAAATGACAGGTACGAATGTGATGAGACGCGTCATAACATGTTACTTTCTCCAGGCGTTCACACTGTATAGCTGCTACTGTTACATCAAAGGTTTTTTTTGGCATTTTCTCAATGAAAGTGACTGCTCTGTTTGGGGAATCAATTGAGTTAATGGTGTGGTGAGGTTAAGACATTATTCCACCTTAAATTATCTGTCAGGGTAATACTGCCATGGCAGTTTTCTGTCTTCTTTTGACTATGCTCTTAAGCACTTTAGGGAGGGTATCACAGATCACAGGAAGCGCGTCTCATGTGGCCCAGACAGCCCAGGGGACTCGTCTGTCATCTGCTGCGATTAAGACGCAAATCAAGCTGGAAGAGTGAAACTGCCCAATGCAGAATGCAGCACAGCGAGGGGAAGCCACTGAGAGGTGTGGAAGTGACTTAAAACGGACTTATCAGCTACTTCTAAAAGTACTACTAGTACTACTAAGCTCTGCTTTTCCGCTATATCTAATGAAACAAGCTTATATTGTACTCAAATAAAAAAATAATGCTAAAAGATGTCATTTGTGGTAGGTACAGATTCCAAAACTGTGCAAACTTTATATTTGGTTGTTTGGATATTCCCTACCACCCTACCACCATTGCATCCTTTTTCTGTGGCGCCACAATTGTTGTGGCAAAAAAATAATCTGTTGCTTTTTCCCGACAGCATCAAAGCATGAAACTGAAAAGTACAAACGACAGAACAGTGTCATGTCCGATGACCCTCCGTATGCTGCGTCTATTCTTGTTTACTACGCCGCCTTCCCTACACCTTTTGTCCCCCCCTCCCCCAGAGTCTGCATGAAAACTGACACACAATCACAATGCAGACAATGCATGAATAGCATGTTAACGTGCGGTGTCATGGGATTAATATTATTTAAATAGGTGTATGCGGTCCATGTGTTCCGGACAGATAAAACCCAAAACACACACACCGACGACACACACACCGACGACACACACACACACACACACACACACACACACACACAGTTACTAAAAGCAGTAGTTAGTACACTTCGTAACCCCTTTTAGCATGATATGTTATCTCACTCGAAGAATGTTTGGAGATAATGCTGCAGCTTTAATCGTAGCCGGGCAGGCTTTGTGGTGGTACTCCAGGCACCTGGCATCCAAATCATGTCGGTCACATCTCCATTTTTGGTAGACATTTTTCAGAGCCATTAAATGTGTCTTGGTCTGTGTCTGCAGACAGGGTGGCCAAGGCTGTTTACCAGCATTGGCTGGGGCATGGTGATGAAAGAATGTTGTTTTTGGAGAGGAGGGAAATTCATCAAAACTGAACTGAAGTGGTGCAAACACCAACCCCTGCACGAAAATTACATTTTTTTCCACTAAGGTACAAATTATGGCTTAGGTAAACTATGAAAGCTACACAACTACCACAAAAACCAACGAGCTTATGTAGTCGATTTTAATTGAGTTTTATAAACAAGATGGTGTGAGATCAGTCTCATAATTACCATAATGAATAAATGAACATGCAAATGTTTATTCACTGTATAAAAAAAGTTTCACAATTCTATTTCTGATGCACACAAATATTTCTTGTAATAGAAATGAACAAATACATGTTTTGTAACAATATCAAAATAACTAAAGTTAACTATTTGCATAATTTTATTTGATTTGATTAATTTATAAGTGGGTTTAATAGTGACAGAGTAGCAAAGTAAACACCAAAGTGACTAAAACTGAACTCTTCCGCCAACACGGTCATAAAAAATACCTCAGCACATATTTTCAAATGCAAGCCTCAAATGTCACACGTTACATCATGTTACACTGCAGCGCTCGCCTTAACATATCTGCAGAGGGGCCTCAGACTCTGGGGTTAGAGGTGGCAGCAAGTGTACCGAGGTGTCGATGTAATCGTCCCGTTGTTTTCCTGTCTGAGTCCTAGATCATAATCCTGCATTGAATTTGGCAAATAGAAACACAGAATACACTCTACTGGAGCCCATATGCTTAGATATATATGTGATTCAGTTATTGCTTAGACATGCCTCTAATAAACTGATAATGTGAATTTATTCTGAAATTAGTTGCAAAGACAGAAAAAACCGAACACCTTTAGGGGCATATAGAAGAAGTCTCACCAAGCAAAGCTAGGACATAATTTACCAGCTTTTTTTTTTTTACTGAAAAGCAAAACCGATTATTTAGCAGAAAATTATACCAATTGTTCTATGTGGCACAATTGCAGTTTTTACATATGCATGCAATCCTAATGAATCAAAATAAAAATGTACAGGTGTACAAAACCGAACACAAGTACACTAACGCTTGCCGACATCTGCTAGTTTCCACGCCCCTCATCACAGCCACCTCTTCTCCCTCTGACAGCTACAACAGGTAACGCCATAAACTGTTTACATGAAAGATGACGCTTTCTAATGCAGATGAGCACCTCCCACGCAACCACCTGACTCCCCACCTCCCTCTTGGCAGAGCATACCGATTTCCACCTGGATAGTCTTCAACTATGTGCCAGGAGGATATCACGGCAGCTCCATATCCTCTTTGTGACAGTGTAATTCCATCTGCCCTGCAGCGATGTCTGCAAAACTCAGACAGTTTACATGTTCATGTAGCTACACTGCACTGGGGAAAGAGTGACATGCCAAGTATTCTGTGCATTCATTTGATTTCTAGGACACACTTTAACCCCCTCCGACATGAGCTGACACAGGTGCAACAAAGTCAAATGGGAAGGCGTTTTGATCCTTTATTCGGTTCAGGGTGTGTCACCTGAATCCCGGCGTTCTGGACTGACTCTTAAGCTTTCTGCTTTGTTACATTTCAATATACAATCGCTGCCGTCCAAGTTGAACACAAATACTTTGCGTCACCGCTGAGCAGCACAGTAATGACTGTATTATGAATGGATACAGGGTACAGGGACATATCAAGTTCCAGGCATTATTCAAACCAGGTATGCGGAAAATATCTGTTATAATTGGTAATATTGTATTCCACACTTGATTACAGTACAAAGGAAACAGGCAGCATACATTTCAACCATTTATGTTAAAATTTAATTAAGTCTTCTAAAATCTGAGCCAAAGCCTTCAGATCACTGACAGCTAAGGACTGCAAGACCCTCTGGCCATGTGCCAGTGTATTACAGCAACTTGGGAGCATAATACCACCTACATAGCAAAGCCTGGTAAATTAATATGGGACTTACACTAAATGGACTTTAAAGAGCGGAGTGTTCCATTGTTTATAGACTGGGAAGAGGTCTGAGATTAAAGGCTGTTTCTTTTTTTTTTTCCCGGGCTGTTGATCCATTAAAACAGGATTGCTTAATGGATTGAGATTACTCAAAATTGATCACCATTATTTGGAATAGTTTCCTCTTAATATGGAATCTTGTAACAATGTATGTGTAAATATAAAATTATGGAATTAAACATGATATGTAATTTTATGTTATTTCAGATGCAGATGTTTTACTGGTAAATGAATAAGGCTGGATTCTGGCGGAGATGTTTACTCTACTAAAGGCTATGTTAACAATAAGAAAACCGTACTCCTCTTATTCACCGCCTTTCCCTCTACCATCACTCGGTTTCTTCATTCATTACGTAGCTCGCTCAGCGGCTGCTGCTCTCCATCAGGAGGCCGACAGCAAAGCCTAATAAACGTTACCTTTAACCTTATCAGAGACAAATGTTCTCCCTTCTTCTTCTACTCCCTGATGTCAAGGTTGGTGTCGCTCTGATCAATCTGATCGGGTTCACATTATTGACTCCTGGAGCGGGACTTGGAGTTGTGCTTCTGTTCTGCCTAATCCTGTGTGAATCCAGCCTTATCCAGGAAAACCTGAAAACTCAAAATGCTAAATAAAGCGGTTTCACCAAGGACCTTCATTAGTAGAATCGGGCGTGTTACTGACCTGCACCCACACCGGCCCTCCAGGACCAGGATTGCCCACCCCTGGTCTAATAACTTAAGATGCAGACTTTCCGGAGGATTTTTTTTTTTTTTTTTTTTACTTGGATCCCGATTATCTGCAGATGTCTTCTTTTCCTCTCCAAAGCAAAGTGACCTAAACACTGAACGAAACAGTTTCACATGAATGAAATCTGTGTTTCTCTGAGGCAATTCAGCACCGCAATCCAAGCTAATGCAAACATTCGCTTTGCTTGGTAGTATGATAACTTAAAAAGGAAAAAAAAAAAACTTCATCTGGTTAAAAGTCGTTGTAAAATGACCAAGCTGTTAAAAGTGTGAGTGAAAAGTAAATTCATGACAGTCAAACCATTGATGCATGCGAAGGGGATATTGATCTCTTTTCCATGCAAGGCTGTGATTTGTTATTACAAATTTTAATCATGAATTCATAAAAATTCCCAAATTGTTGGAAACCTTTGGAATAAATACAGTACACAACAACATATTTTATGTAGGTTTAGTCATTTTTAGAACCAACACACTGCACTGCACACATTTTGACATGATGTATAGCGTATTTGTGTGCAGCATCAATCAAAAGGATAGGCAAATGTCCTAAAATGTGCATAAATGACAAAACACTTCTTTGTCTGAATCTTAAATGAACCTCTGAAGTCTTAAAGGCAGACAAGCCTGCACAAGGCTTGTCTGCCATGTGGCTATGTGAAACAGGTTTCTAGACACTGTGAAAATTGAATAAAGGACTTTCAGAATTGGGATGTTGCACCCCTTAGAATTTGCTTGTGACGAGTAACAGAGACATGAAGGAACAGACAGAGGATATATTATTCTCTTTTTTTTTTCTTAAACAATTGTTCATTGTAGACAGCTAACACCAAACACTCGCCACCCCCCACCCCAAGCTAAGGCTATCAGACAACTAAAGCTGCAAAAGTAAAATGACCTGGTGACTGTTAAAGCTCTTGGGAGAATTTATGTCTGGGTTCTGGGCTCATCTATCAGTCCTGAGACAGGATTATATATACTGTGATGTTTTGCACAGACAAAAGCATTGGAGAGATGTCTGATGCATACAACTCAATGAAAGACATGCACTGATTTTGAGAAAGTGCTCCATGTTCAATGCCCTTTTTTATTTTTATAAATCTTTGTGCAGGTACTGTATATTCCTAAGTAATTGTTACAAAAAAGTTAATAATATATGTAATGTAATATAATATAACTTTAACCAAGATAACCTTTGAAATATTAAAATTTATGCAAAGGGATATTAAATGAATTTGTTACTTTTAGACAGAAGGTGTAACAATGTCATTTTTTTCTGCAGATCATTATGTTTGGGAAGACCCAGTGGGGGGACTCTTCACTTGATGTCTCATGCCTTCTCATCCCTCTCCAAACAGACCGGCCGCAACGTGGTCCTGCCCTCCTGGCCTGCAGGTCAGCGGACGCGCCGATTACCCGCAAGTCCTTGACACAAGACAAATCTGAGCGCTTTCATCTGTGTCGGTGGGTCGCCCCTCAAAGCCTTGTTACAGGATTGGCGCTTGCCAATTAGCACAATTAGCTTTTGGCAAGCCACTGGGAGCGTCACATGGCACCAGATTTGCACTGATGGTACCTGACAAGCCCACAGATCAGTCATGTCTACCGGGGTTGGTTGCAGAATGGAGTGGGGAAACATGTATGCTCTTGGATGAAACATGAACATGAAATATTTGGTACAGAGAATAATTAGTGTGCCATTCCTGATATGCTATATTACTTAATATTAAGAGTTGGTCAGGAAAATTAAATACAAGTGGAGTGTGAGAGACAGGCAGGTATATCTTTGCTGCAGAATGCCTTTAAGAAGTGTTACTCTTCTGATGGACCTATTGAGTTTTTGCTCTCGGTTTTGATAAAAATACAAAGCCAAGCTGTCATGTGTCCTTTCAAGTCAAGGTGAGTTTGTTTGTGAGGCCTGCATCCCCTAATGTTTTATCCAGAATGCGCCGATGTGGGGCTCCCATGTCAAAGTCTTTTGAAGAGATGAAAAACACTGGCAAATAAAGTGGCTTTATGGGGGGAAATCCAACCCAAGCCAGGGTTGCCTGCCTTTGCAGAAAGAGAAGTTTGTACATGGGTACAGTATAGGAGGTGAACATCTGGAGGTGGTTGTGCCATGAAGGAATGCAGACGCTAAAAGACGGAGGCTTTGGACAGAGTGCAGTGCATCATTATATCAATGTGAGAATGTCTACTGTGTGTGTACATTTTATATTGCATAGGAAATCAGTTTGGAAAATGATACACCAACAGTGTTATACTGGCAGAGGCCAAATATATATAGCCTCACTGTCTGCATAATGTAGCAACATCAGTAGCGTTGCACTGTATTCTTTTACTAGAAATATTGCAATATCCTGCTGTTAAAATGGTACCGATTTTATAAGTGTGTTAGTATTAGTATACTTTCTCTCCTCTCTCTCTCTCTAATATACCTTCAAACAGATACACCTGCACTGCGAGTTGTTCTCTCCCTGCTGCTCAAAACACCTGTAGACTGAAGCAAACTTTACAAAGACTTGACTAATCATGGCATATCACCAAAACTGGAAGAATCTCGTCTGAAATTGAAAGACAGACTTAGAACCAATGGGAAGGCCCTTTGTAATGACAGAGCTACCAATTACCCACCATTCATAGAGGAAAACAAACAAAAAAAAGAACAACCTAGGTTTCTTTTCTACATTTTAGCCTTTTAGAGTCACAACTCCATAAATCCACCTTTTTCCTAGAGCTCTCAGTAGAAATGACAAAATTCCGTTTACAGGAGACAGAATTCATCACATTTTCCCTTAAAAAGGCATAGATTTACCTACAAACCCAGGAAACTTACAGAGAGATGAAAAAGCTGATGTATATCTAGATCTCTTTTTCCTACTGTATCAGCCTTTCATCACCCGTCTCTTTCACCCTAACTGTCTGGATAGAGGTTTTTCCCCTGATTGACAATTCCTTGCTGGATATGTTCAATATGTCTGTATTATCCAGTTGTGAACCACAGTCCTTTAGTGGCTGTAATCAAACCCCTAACCTCAAAAACCTGCTTTTGATTCAGGCGCTCTAGCCAACTACAGACCTTTATTAAAACCTCTCTTTCTCTTTAATATTCTAGAGAAAGCAGTCTCCGAATAGTTGTGTGACTTTCTAACACAATATTTAAGGTAGGTTTTTTAAAGGCTTCTAGAGTTTAAAAGTGGATTGGCAGAGCCTGCAACTATCAGGCTCCTTCCCTGTGGAACATCTACATTTTTTTAGTCTGGGGGGCAGATGCCTTCTCTACAATTGATAGTAGACTAAAAACTGTTCTTTTTGAGAAAGTTAACACTTAGGCTTGGCTCATGCTGGCCTAGAACATGTTCTACTAATGTACATATCAAACCTGTTATCTTTCCTGGAGTCCTGCCCTGTTTTCTCATCCTGCAGATTGTGGTCACAGCTCGCCAGACTTCGAGTGATGCACCCCAGCTGCCTGCAGACCACCTGATGCAAGGATATCCTCTCACAGTTTCTGCCCATGGTCTATACAAATAAAAATTATTTGACTTAACTCCGAGCTCTCTGTTTGAGCCTTTGCCTTACAGTCATGTCAGAAACAAGGATGGTGCATTCAGGTGCGCTTGGGTGCACATTGTAAAAGCAGTCATCATGTGAGAATTCATTTTGCATTTAAGTGAAACTTGGAAATATAACACAATACAATATATTTTTGTTATGATTTAGCATCATTTCCACAATGGCAAACATTAAAAAATCAGCAAGTCAAATTCACCTCAAAAACAGAATTGTATGGCACTTTAATCTATGAAAGTAACAGTACAATGAGCAACAATGTTTGGTCATGATTGCCTCCAAAATCACACCTGACTGTTTTCTATAATACAGTTAGTTTCCATTAGTCCTCATGAACTATGCAAAATCTTGATAAGACCCTACTCTAACAAGCCTACTAAGTAGGGCTACATATGAAAACATAGGCAGAAACCCTTGGCCTGGATACTATTGGTGTGCTGATAAAATAGGCCCAGACGATAGGCAGAGAGATAAGCAGCAGGGGAGGTCTGGGTCAAGACATTCTGCTACAATACCTTTCTCAATTGCAGCTTTATGTTTCCTTGGCCCACTCGCTTTTCTTCGGCCTCATCAGAGTAATCTCTGTCCCTGGCTACACTCGGTATCTTAGGTAACACTGCTTGAGATAAGCATCTTCCCGCAAAACAAGAAGCCAGGAAGTGTTCCGTCTGTCATTATCACAATTCACCCAGCACTGCGGTTTTCCTCTTCACATCAAATCCATTCTTTATGGTTTCCTTCCCAGAGATCGTGTGTAAGTTAGTTGTTTAAACCTTTCCAGCTGAGGATAGTAAAGGAGAGAGCAAGTACTATGTCTATGTGTGTGTGTGTGTGTGTGAGTGTACGTACCAATATGTGGTGTAGCTGGTGTGCAGCTGCATTCCTGAGGGTGAGTAGTGAATTGACCACACAACACCATGGTGTGTGTGTGGGAGTGTGACACAACGAGGAAGTGAGATTATGCCAGAAAGGTTTGTTGATGTAAAACACAACTGTTTGATTTACACGAGTGTGCGCGTGCACGCATAAATGAGCACATCCGCACAGCTGCTCGTGGATGGGCGTGTTGGAGCGACACACCTTGTCTGACAACACTTGGCCGCATCTGGAGGTCTTGAAGAAGAGACAAGTTAAAAGAGGAACTTAATTATCTGTCCTGAATACCGAAGACACTAAAAAGAAAACATTCCCATCTCTTCTTCTCTTCCTTCCTGTCATGGCGCTTCTCCTTCTTGCAAAACAGGTAGATGTTTGCACTCCACATGAAAGTCTTAACATAAAGAGTGCACCGAACCACCTAATCATCGGTCTGTTAATTGCGCTGAGAAAGAGCAGTTACAAAGGAAGGAAAAACATAGTGACCTCGATAAACCGTATTGCAAAACTGTGATTTATGTCAGCAGAATCAAAGACAGGCGGCTGCGAGGTCTATCTTTTCTCAGAAGACGTAGTTTCAAAACAACTTTGTGTGAGTTATCCCCTGTAATCAAATCAAATGGACCACCTGAATCAATCAGTTGCTGCAGCCCTTGGGTGTTTTTGGATGTTAATACGCTGAAATGATTTTAAACTGAAAAGACCGGTTTGGAAATAAGTCACAGTGACCTCATTCAACGCTTGGTAGGGAAAAAATTTGTATTTAAAAAAACACTATAATTGCTCTTGATCCTTGGTACATGATAGTGAGCACAGCTTTGCTCAGCTACAACAGAAATGTAGTGGACTCACTATTTTTCAGTTGTTTTTGTATTCCGCTATCCATCAGCTACCAGGATAATAGGAACATCTTGTGGATCATCTGAGTCAGGTTCATGATATGTAGTTACTTGCATAATCCTCGTTTCAAAAAAAAGGTACCCTTGAGTCCCAGGCCTGTAGTAACACAATGGAGAACATGCATAATGGTGACGTGATACACAGTTCTTCCAGTGGTTGTGGCATGTTTTTTTAATGATCTACAAGTGGCTGTAATGTACACTTTGCAGCCAGCAAAAGCAGGGAAACAGACAACTACAACATAGTAAACATGGATGTAAAAAACACAAAATTTTAAATACTTAACATACAAATACAAACGCAGCTTTGGAAAGGGCACACACAACATGTTCTATTAGGTAATATACAAATATGAGGTTTTTTTGCTAACAAAAAATCCACAGGTCTGCAACTGGTTTAGTTTTAGATTAAATGTATTAGAGTGGACGGTATAAAACAGTTTAAATTCCGTTATCTTCTACTCACCAGCACTCAAAATTTCTTTTTAGGTCAAAAGTCATATTATTATTGACTTCAGACAAGAAAAACTGAAATGAGACACAATAGCTATATTGTTATAAAAAATTATGAATTTCATGGGTAACTCTTTCTGATAGATACACATGAGGCTCTTAAAAAAGCACAAAACTATAATCATGGCAATATCCAACACAGACCATGGTCAATTAGCACCATCATGAGGAGGCGGACGATGGTAATGGTTTAGTATATAGAGCAGCTCAACTAATGTGAGAGGGTGCAGTCTGGTTGTCTTGTCACAACATTCGGTTTGAGCCCCAAAGACAGAGACACTCTTATCCTCTTATTGTGATGGAGAGTAGTGTAGACTTGAGACACAAAGGCTGGAAGAAAGTTAGCCTTAAATCTTCTTTGGGGATAGAGTGAGACATTTGCATGATGGGAGAACATCCTCAGTGGAAGGCTTTGTGTTCACACAGTGGACTGAGGATAGAAAAATCACCTTTATACCAGCTCTGTATTCATGAATTCACTAGTTTTTGTTTGTTAATAATACTAATAATATATTTGAGAATATGCAGCTCAAAGTGATTTAAAAGAAGAAAAGACAAAGGGGAAAATTTAGTAGAAAAGCAGCAGTAAAACATGTCTCCATTCTCCAATTAACTGTTTCGAAGTAGCCAGGATGGTCAGTTAAATTAAAATAGCTGGTCCGCCTTAAAGATCAGTCCACCTTAAGTGAGCCTGGTCAGGGGTAAGCCTGACCCATCGCTGCTATCCTTGGGGCAAACACCTTTCACCTTAGTCATCAGGGAGCAAGCAAGACACTGGAACTTGGCCTGGATCTGGAGGAGTTGTAGCATTTATTCACTGACAAATAGACTAACTGTACTGCACTGCTGCATTCACAGCTTCTCTCTCTCTCTCTATCCTACTCTGCGATAGTTGTGGTTTAAAGACACTGTCATGAATTGGCCTGCAGACTCTATAACTAGCTTGCTGCTGAAAGTGGGTCATAATTTACAATAAATTAGTATACTAGAGGTTAAGTGTGCAGTTGCTCTTCATTTTTTCCCCCATACATATTTTTGTCTGCCAGCACTTCAACACTAAAAGTGTGTGTTTGACACACTTCTAGACAAACAAAACTACGCCTGAACATTCTTTATTGCGAGTGGGCGAGGCCTATATAAACTTCACTGGTAATATCAACTGAGGCGTAGATATCTGTGTTTAATCAGTCAGAAAAGTAAAATCAGCTGGTACTTGTCGTAAATTCCAATTTCAGATTTGCATACACTTGTACATGTGCACACATGCACGTATTCACCTTCCCTCCTCATTACACTCTTCCCAGCTCAAGTGGAAAAACACCCCGACCACTTTCCCCACAGCATCCTCGCGCTCTTGTTCCCGGTCAACGTCCACCGCTGTCACCCTTCCTCAAAAAAAATCCTTGATGAGGTCAACTAAGAGATTAAGACCCTTCAAATGGGGTCATGGAGATCAATGATCAAACAGAGAGCCAGGCCCAGCCCCCATGGCCCCCGCTCCACCCACTTTATTTCAGGAAGCCTGATAATAGAGACAAAAAAGATGGTGAACAATTACTTCCCTAAACCATGACCCAACCACCCTCTTCGCCTCCGGTGGTGGCCTTATCTATAGCTGTCACTGACAGTTCCACCAATCACTGATCAGGACATCTCCATTAATTGAGGGTGAATTTCAGGAATGTGCCAAGAGTAAAGCAGATACGATTATGTTCTGGTCAATCAGTGTTAGCCCATTTACAAATGGCATTGTTTTAAGAAAGGGGTCTATACAAGAAAAAGCGGAAATAAGAGTATTGTATGATGCGTTATAAAAAAGTATGGTAATAATATGGAGAATAATTAGACAAAGATAATGTCACATGTGAGTAAATTTTCACACAATGGATCCATTATTTTTAAGATTTTGGAATCACACCTGTCACACAGTGAGCAATTTTATCTTGTTTCTTGTATATATATATAAGGCATTTAAGTGTTAAGTGTAAATGAAAAATGTTCTTAAACTTATGTTAAATATTTTGTTGAGTCGTGTTTTTTTAGTATCCAAAATGTTTTTAACAATTTTCAAAAGCATAGAAAGTCCTAATTTTAGCACTTTTAAGTGCTAAAATGTTATATGGCTGCCTCTCAATGTTCCCTTTTGTCCATACATGCCTTGTGCACATGAGTCATTGTTGTGGTTATCCTCCTCAAGCTTCATAAATTTAGTTTTTTATATATTTTTAAGTAAACTTGTACAATACAAATTTGTATAGAGAAAATTGACTGAAGAGCAATGAACAACACCCATGATCCCACACTACTGCATGACACCATCAACTTCACTTTTGGTAATTGTTTTAATTTATGTTACATAAACACAGTCCAAAACCCATCTATTTAGTCACTCTCCAACACCAACTGCACTCCTATAAATTATGTCAGATAGCAGCTAATCTAGGCACAAAGTGCTTTTCATGGGGAACGGCATCATGGTGATTTACCGTTTAACAGACTGAAGCGTTGCGGGGAGGAAAGTTTGCTGGCGAGCACAGCGGTTTACAGTAGAACTCAGAGGCTTTTCCCTTGAACTAATGTAGAAAAAATGCTTGTTTATGCAGGGCCTGACAACACATGAGGAGATGTTCTCGGTTTGGCTTGTGATTGTGTCAACAGCAGTCGAGGGCAGCCAAGAGAAAACAGTGCACATTGGGAGGATTCTAGGATCAGCTGAAAGCAGAATATACGGCACACATGAAACGACATCAGTGTCGACGTGCCCATGTGTGTCCTTGTGAGTGTATGTGTGCATTTGTCTGACAGGTTCTGTCAAAACATAACAAATTGATGATTAATGATATGTTTGCACGCTGGATGGTGAGGAGGTGAAAATCTATCACTTTGTACATTCTAGTTCTTGGTACCATTGCCTAGAGGTAGAGACGACCAGGTCTGCAACAAATGTTCAAAAAGTATAACACCATTTAGCAATTTACACCAGCCTCGGCTTCATTTGTAATTCTCTTTATTCTTTTTTAGTGGTTTGGCACAGAAAACGTCCCACAAGTGACGCATTTGAGTGGCTGCTAGCCTGTGCGTTGTAACTTTGTCACAATGCAGAAGCAACATCAGGCTTTGGCTTTGGTACACTGGAAACAGATGTGCCTCAATTCATACCAGGCATGCATTGTTTTTCTCACAATGGACCGAAGCTTAGAGGGACGGTTCAGAACCTGATTGACTTGGGTTTGAGCGTGCATGGGCGTGGGCGACTGATTGCAAGTGCGAAAAAAGGGAGAGGAGAGAAAGAACGAGTGGAGGGGGCGATTTCCCGTCCAGTCATCTGGGGACTTTGACCACAATGTTTTGATTCTTCAGTTTTTCAATTTTGGAGGGGAGCCGCTGTCATGAATATCAAGGTTAGATATTGAAGACACCCCCTTCTTCTCTTATTCTTGCTTTATCTTGATCTTTCTTGAATTTAGTTTCTATTTCCACATAAACCAGCTCAATCTCCTGTACTCACCCTTTTTCCTTTCTCCACCTCTGACTAAATCAGGGCTCTATTGTTTTCGCCGATGTGTATCGGCGTATCATCAATTCCATTCTCTCTCCTACAGTATCTCTTCCTCTGTTAACACTAACGCTAAGAGAACCAAAAAAATACCTCTACCCACTAACACTGACAGCATTTTCTCAAACAAGAGCCCCTCGTGGACGCAGTCCATTAGACCCAGCCATCCAAACAGACCTGCTTTGTTGAGGTGTTATATCAACACAGTGACCTCCCCTCCACTCCTCCTCAGCTTCCTTGGGCCCCCCAACGGCAGGAGATTGATGTCAACGAGGAATTTTGTCCCATGTTTCCTTCTACCTCCTCCAGACCCACCCTGCTCCTGAAAAACACTTGCACCAGCACAGAGGGCCCCAGTGAGGCCTAAACAGGCCTGCTGAGCTGTATTACCCGGCACCACCTTCTTCACCCCTTGCTCTAACAGTGCCAGAAACACCCTAAGTCACTAATGTGACACTGTAAACAAGGAGTGCCCCAGAAAACAGCGCTAGCAAATGCAGGTATGTGTGTATGTTAAGGAAATGGGACACCTTTTTCTATCAACAGAGCGGTCGCTGTGAGAAGGCGGCTGATACGGAGACGTCATTTGTATATAAAGTCATCGCCCAGAAGAGCTGCCAATAGAATTCAGACCCACTCAATTTGGGCTTGTTTCCTGGGTGGCGCTTGTCAAACATTCACAAGAACCTGCAATGCAGCTGCCGGAGTTCAGACGGAAACGTGTCGCAGGAGTCAGGGGTCTGCAGCGGGGACCCCTACATGTTCAAATAAAACAGTGCAACAAATCATAACCTCAAATATCTGCGACCCTAATCTAATTTTGTAATCTGGATCACATGTAGACCTTCAGCGACAGCCTCCACTATATGGTTTTCTTTACATATGCCCATCAGTGGTTGTAACATTATACACCATATAATGTCTGTGTAAGAGAATTACTTCATATTTAAATACAGCATCCCTCTAAATTTCATATTGGACTATTTTACCATCATTTGGAAAAGAGAACTTCAAAGCATGCCCCAGAAGCCAACTGGGGTTTGAGGTTTCTGAGATGACAAAAATATCAGCCAAAGCTAATTATAAAACAAAGAGCTAAAATCAATATAATATGCTTTGGAATATCCCCGTTTAGAATTGTTTTACTCTGGACTTCCATAGCCATTAGACACAACAAACATCTCGATAAACATTAGCATATAGCATTCTGACAAATTTCCATTTTACATTTGCTGCAAGTGCTTACCACAATCAGGGTTGGGGTGCAAAGAAGAGAAAAAATATTTAATTTTGTTTTCCGCAATTGAAACGTCTGAAGGGATTCCTTTGGGTTCAATCAGATGGGTACAATTTGCCATTATTTATGTTTAACAATGACAAGGGGGGAAGACAGTAACTAATAGGGTTGGGAACATTTATAAAAAAAATTGCTAAATGTGTACGCTAGACCATTGATCATTGTGCAACTGGTTACATGTTCGGACCGCACATTTGTAATATAACCACTAGTGGGCAGTAGTTTTCAAAGTGATGCATTTATCAAAATTTTCTACAGGAAAAAATAAAGATTGCGTCAATAAACTAAGACTTCGCATCAGTCACTTCTTTGATCAGGTTGTGTCGTATCCCCGTCTCCTCTGGTGTGAAGAGTACACCTCATCTTACAGTCTCGTAGCCTACTCTTGTGCTATCTCAGTCTGTTTAACACTGTGTTCAGATAACGGTAATGAGGGACATTGGATACCATCTTATCTGAGATGAATACCTTCCTCCTTGGTCAGATGCAAGAAAACTTTCCAAGAGTACATTTAAGAGCTTCAAAACTAAATGTATCATGTGATTTTTATATGAGATTATATTAAAGTTAAGACTTTATTAATAAAAGACATGTTTTCCATGTAAAACTATGTTTTAAACATTAATGATTTGCTTACCATTTACTAGTACATTTTCAATGTCCAACCGTTACAGTACTTAAAGTCATTCAGTTTTTGAATTAGGGAATTGGAGAGGAAAACTGTGGCAAGACCAGCAGCGTTATATCCATGCATCACATATGGTATATACAAAACCTTACATATGACTTCTTGTTTTATTTTAGAGTGACCTGTCTAATAAACATTTGGACACGCTTAAATCATGTAACATTTCAGAGGGATTAGTGAGAATGTAACCAGAACAAGGTCTATGGAGTAAATTGTTATGGTGGTTCAAGGGTTAAAACGCTTGTTGAAAGGTTTATTTTTAAAATGTTACAGTAATCTGGAGTTTTAAGCGTTTACAGTATAATCTTTTTAGCTCCAGAAAAAAAAAGTGAAGGTAAGATAAGAGATAAGATAAGATAAAACTTTATTGATCCCACAACGGGGAAATTGGTCTGTTACTGCAGCGTTACAGAGTAAAGAAAAGAAAATAAAGCTGAAGAAGATAAAAAAACTATAAAAAAAAATAAAATTAAAAAAAAAAACACAACACAATGTACAAATTTGCAGAATTTGTTGATCCGCATACACAGTATGCATTATGGACATAGAATGGAGAGAAAAATGCTAATAGTAAGAAAAGAGTATGCATAAGCAAAGCATCTATACATACATACATGCACGTACATACCTACATACATACACATACACACATATTTGCATATATATATATGGACATACATATCCACGCACATACCCACATGTACACATACATAGCTAATGCACACTTAAGGTGCAGGGTGTGTGTGAAGAAAAAAAGTGACCAGTGATGATGGTAAATGATAATGAATAAGAAAAAAAGATAATTTAACAAAACTCTTTAACATCTCTCTTACTAGGCCACTGTATCAGATCACATTTGGTTACCATAAGAAGTAGATAACATACTTTTTTTTTAGCTGACTAAAGGTACATGTTACCATAATACTAGCAGAGGGTGGCAACATTTCTAAATTACTCTGGTAGGGAAGACTTCAGCTGTAATGTCTATTTTAGAAATGTAATCCAATGTGTTTAATTTGTTAACATCTTTTTTAAGGACCAGCATACAAATGCATTGTCACAACGTATAGCTTATTTAATTCCTAATATACTTTTGTTTTCTAAACACAGTCAGCACCCCCCATGGCTGAAGTGAAAAACCCTTTAAAGTTGAGTAAAGGCGATAGCCTGGGAACCTGGGGAGAACTGAAAATAAACTCCAGGAAGAGACCCCTGTGGATGTTGAGCAAATGTTTGGTTAACGTATAGAGAGGGTTCGCCTTCTTGCACTCGCCAGCGGTCCAGGTTGACTCACTATTTTCTTTCATTTTGTGTGGGATTTAAGCCCTATATGGATGGGACTAGTTAGTTAGTGGGCCTCTAGTAATTAGTAATATCTGCAGAAGTCATCTGTGACCTAATCCTGTGCAAATCTGCCGTGTCCATAATGTCCCTGCTTAGTCTGCAGCACTTCCTCGGCATACCTGGCTCCCCCCACTCCTGGTTCAGCTCAGATTGCTAAAAAACAAACATTGAATCCTCACCATCAATAACTGTACATCTGCCACCTCCCAGTTACTCATGGTCCCAAGCTTCCATGCTTGGTCCACACCCCTTCATTATTCACAGTACACATCCATTTGCTGTATACCTCCATTTGGAGCTCATCTTTCGACAGGGCTTCCATTTATTTCACTGTTAGGTTGATGATACCAACTCTACCTCTCCTCGCGCACCACCCACTCCATTCTCACCGCCTGTCTTGCTGATGTAAAATCATTTACGGAACAGAACTTTCTCAAACTCAATAGCCAAAAAATCAACCACAACACCAAAACTGCATTCTTTCAACATTTATCTCTTAACAGGTTTGATTCAAATACATGCAGAGAGTGAGGTTAAAGGCACAAAGAGCTAGATAACAGTTAAGTCAACAAAATTCAAGAAGACACGTTAGATCAGCACCAAACAGCAGAGTATGCTACGGAGTTTACATCAACATGAGTAACAGTTCCAACTGTTCCAACAGACTTTTTCTAAGCGGAAGCAATAAATCATGAAATCAAAGTTCTTTTTGACATTTTCTGTCAAACTGTTGATTTTTTTAGTGTTCAGCTGCATTTAGAGCGAGTGTGTAAAGAACCATGTCAGGCTGATGCAGGACCCCAACACACACAAAGTTGCTTACATATATATTTTCAGTTAATTTGAGTAAAATACAGACTTTACTGTGTGCATGTGCTGTATGAAACACAGATGTGTGTATGTCTGTGTGTGTGTGTGTGTGTGTGTGTGTGTGTGTGTGTGTGTGTGGGGCAGGGGTGGTAATTACTAAATCACATGAGGTCCCCAGGTGATGCTAGTCCTGGCAAATAGGGCTTTAGCAAAGCTTACTTATGTGTCACTGAACACCGAGTGACACAAGCATGAGTCAGATGATAATATGCACACACAGGCATGGTAACACTCATAATGGCCATGACCAAAGCTATTACAAAGTATAAACACACACTTAGAAAGCCATGCCAAATCTTTTATACCCACAACTGAGTTTACTGCCACAAGTGTGACAAACTGGAGTGCCTGTAGTAAAAGTGTTTTATGAGACCATCAGTTAATTAAAGATGTGACCACTGACAGCAGATTTTAAAGCTGTATGTAAAGCTGATCAAAAAAAAAGAAAGATCTGTGAATGTGGATTTTTGCCTCCCTTTTTTAGATCCAGAAGAATGTATCATTAGTGGAGCTCTATAAAATTGGGAAAAAAGAAATTGTATAAATAACTATGCATGTATGATTGAAATATAAAAGCAACACTTTTGTTTTTGCTCCCATTTTTTATGAGATGAATTCAAAGATCTAAAATATTTTCTGCATACACAAACTCACCATTTCTCTCAAACATTGTTCATAAATAAGTCTAAATCTGTGATAGTGTGCACTTTGCATTGGCAGGGAGATTATCCATCCCACCTCACAGGTATCAAGATGCTGGTTAGACAGCGTGATTACTGCACAGGTGTCCTTAGACTGGCCACAGTAAAAGGCCACTCTGAAACGTGCAGTTTTGTTTTATTGGAGGGGGGGGGGCAGTATCTGGTGTGGCCATCATTTGCCCCATGCAGTGCAACATGGTTGTTGTTGTGAATGTAGAAAATGTTTTTGATCTCTGAGTTCATCTCATAAAAAATGGGAGCAAAAACAAAAGGGTAGTGTTTATATTTTTGTTAAATGTACAAAATGGCAATGTAACTGTCTTTGTTCCTGCTTATATTTACCTAATGGAAGTGGATGCATCAGTAGAAATATCAGTGTACTCGGCTACCCTGCCCAACTGACTTTATGTAATTTATTCATCATGAACTGAAATGGCCCTCCCAACATGGTGCCATCGAGCGATATCCCATCTCATCCCTACGCCCCCATGAGCCGGTCTCACATGTCATCAGTGTTTGCAAACAGTTCAAAAAGTCAATACTTCCAGAGACCGCTTCTATGACAGGTCAAATATGGCAGAGGACATATCACGCTAAAGCCAGCAAGTGGGCAGCTTGCAGACTGGATTGGCCGGTTACAGCAGGTGGCTAGTCTTCTCAGGCGTTAATTGAAAATAAATTAAAAACAACAAAAAAAGATTAGTGGGTTTCCATGATTATTGTGGCATATGCTCAAATGCAATCCACACATATGCGATCAAGCACACAAAGGTGGTGCCATAGTTTGATCTCAACTGTATTAAGTTTGGTCACAATAAGAAAATCTGGTATGAAACTCTTTCTCACTGCAGATTTCACATAAGTAAAGACTAGCAACACTGGTGGTCTAAACTAGGAAATGCAGATGGTCCTCTCTCCAGGTATCCATCTTAATTATCCTTCAGAAACATTTAAATGGGTCACTGCGGATGATACGTGTATGTGTGTGTGTGTGTGTGTGTGTGTGTGTGTGTGTGTGTATGCGTGCATGCGAGTGTGAGCGTGGGAAAATCAGGCTCCAGGTTTTTGAAACATGAGTTAACATTGCACCAGGAATGCTAGCCATAACATCCTACTCCAAGAGGCTCCGTCTGTGAGGGAGGTGGAGTGGTCGACTATGGCTAGCAAAGATAGAGGGGGAGAGAAAGAAAGTTGGAACAGACAAACTATACTGGTTGTTCTTTTTTTGGTGTTGCATTATTTGTGTTTTTTGGGGGTTTTTTTTTGTTAAATCACTGCCTCCACCAGCAATGAATAATTCTGTCCTGAGGGGAGATGATGACATGAGCCACTACTCCATGGCTACTCCCTGACATCTGTGCTATCGTTTAAATATTACAGCCTGCCTGTTTCCAATGGAGTGGCAAACTATCAAGAAAGACAAAAGAAAAGGGAAAGGACTGCTGCCGAATATTTACACTGATGGAGTTCTGTGGTAATAGGTCGCTCAGAAAGAAAACATTATGCAAACTGGTCATTTTACAAGAGATTGAATAATAACAACAAAGACTGTCTAACATAATATGGACTCTATAAAAACCTATATCTGTAGCCTTTTCCACATATGCACTCCAGTCAAAGGCTGGAGAATCACCTTTTCATATATCAGACATTGCCTGTCTCAGACATGTGCAAACATACAAAAAAAAAACTTGGTTACTCCATTGCATGCCCTGTAGTCAGCAGGGAATGACATAAAATCAGGAGTCTCTTGCCAAACCTGTTTTATGATTTCTTCTTCTATCCAGTTGGACCATGAGTTTGACATGTGTTTTAGAAGTGACGCGTCTCCTTTAAGATAAGAGCGAGAGTGAGTGGTCGAGGTACGCGAGCAAGAGAGTCGGCCCGCTGTCGGTGAAGCTGCTACCGGAGCGGAGTTCTCAAGCTCTCAAGACTAAAACCAGTTTTGTGTGCCTTGCTGCCATCTGATAGAAACATCATCAGCATGCCCTCTTGCTGTGCTGGCAAATTCATTGCACGCATTCACACATGCACACATTTCGCTCCGTCATTGAGTGCCAGGGGGCTGGCTGTTTAGAGTCGTTCAGTCCAGAGCTGGTGGATTCAGACATTCTTGTCCATGTGTACAGCTCCCCTGGTTGATGTCTGCATCACCTCGGGGATAATGACTGTGCATCCTCAGAAATTAACCTAGGGGGCCTACACTTTGTGTAAAATGACAATTGATTTTAAACAAGCGTTTGATTTTTATCTTCAAAAAGCAGGATGAAGAGTATTGTTATTTCATTAATAATATAAATAACATGTATGAAAGAGTGTACTTTTCTCCTTATCCCAGGCTAATGTGAACGTATCCAAAGGAAAAAAGCAACAACAAGACACTGACAATGATCTCAGACGCCTCACACAAGTCCTGAACAGAATGAAATCATAACATTAAAATTAGGGATGCACTGATCAATCGGCAACCAAATGGATGTTCAGTAAAAAACGGCTGATGTTCAGTAAAAAACACGTGATCTGGAACTCTGAGTATGCTTTGTTGCCCTTATTGAACTCAACAATCATGGATGCCAAGGTAATAGTAACTTAACAAGATATATATATATATAAATTCTTAGTCCAGTCTCCACAGTGTTTTGCATCATAATGATTTTCTCTTTTCCTCATGCTTTCCTGCTGTCTGGTTTGGGGGGCGTGGCTATCTGAGAACTGTGTTACCGCTCCAACAGATAGGATTACTATGAAGACTTTGGATTGGTTCTGCAATTAATTTTAAAAACTCTCCAATGTTTCCATCTAGTTTTAGCAATTCAGTCTCTAGTTGAGCAAAGCGTTAAGAAGCAGAAATGTGACAGCCATAGAAATGACCCCAAACTAAATCAAATAGTACTCAAAAAAATGCTAAAATAAATCCACATATTTTCTGAAATAATCTTGAGTGACACAGGCTAATTGCCAAACGAAATGAACAGACTTAAGAATAAGAAATGAGAAGTATGCTATTCATAAATCACTTTTTGTTTTAAAAAACGTTATGCCAAACATTGACCTGCCAAACATCAAATAACCTAAAGTATAAATCTGAGCTTTCAAAAAGGGTAAAAAAATAAAATAAATAAATAATAAAATCATACAGGCACATAAAAAATTGGGGGAATCTGTGTAGCAGAACCCAAAAGCTGTTTCAAGGACCGTTTACTGGCATGGATAAAAAGTGAGCATCTTGGAAGCACATGCCCTGTGTGTCTTCATCTGAAACAGATGAATGTATTACAAAAAGAGAACTGAGAAGGGAAAAAGCAGCTACAACCGAAGATTTATGGATCCCCAATGATGATGGTCAATTTGTTATGTCAGATAGTTATGTTAAATATTTAAGTTTATACCGCTGGTTAGGGCTGCATGGTTCGGTTAAAGATGAGAATTACATTTCTTTCAGCATGAATATAAATCTGCTGTGGCCCCAAAATGCTGCATTTTTTGCATTTCTGCCTCAACGGCTACTCCACAGTTAACAGCAGAGCAGGTAGTGCAAGGCCATCACACACACAGCAGACTTGTTTTGTTTTACCTATGTGATGAAGAAATAGATTTGCTCTTTAGCACCATCCTTGGGTTTCTGTGACACTAACACATTTGTTTCTAAATAATTTTTCCTTTCACTGCATTCTATTGTGACTCAAGCTTTAATTGTATTTACATTAATATCCTGCACCTTGCCATGTGCATGTTCCTGCAATTTGCCATGTGATGCATCACACACACTTGTCTTTGTTGGTGCAGGTTAAGCTGAAGTTAAGTTCCTTTGTTTGATGCAACAAATCTTTCGGCTAAAGCAAAAAGTAGAAATGATGTCACATAAAAGTCTTATTGCGAAGAAGTCTGAATTGATTAGTTTTCAAATAATTATACAGCCATACTGTTGGGACAGTTATTTGCCAAAAATATGCATAAATGTGATATCAAAACAAAGTAGAAGAGTGCATTATCCTTCTCCCTAGAATGTGATCCAGTTTCCCATTGAGATCTCGTGACATTCCCAGAGGAAGTAAAATATGAAATGGCCTCTATTCAGCTACATATGCCAGAATACTCCAACAAGGAGGTGTCCCAGCAACCATTTAAGATCCCTAAACCAACGCAACTGCCTTGTTACAATTCAAGAGGAGCCTTGAGGGTTCTCCTATCTCCTTCCAGATGTTCAAACTCCTTACGCTGTCCCTGAAGGTGAGCCAAGAAGTACCTTTCTACCGCCTATATCCATCACCTAATTTTTTCAGTCTCTTTCCCCAGTATCCTTGCGAGAAAAGAAAAGGAATTTGTATTAATCCCTGTATCTACAGTTCAATAATCTATTTAAGCCTCCTTTTCAGTCGGCTTTCCCCAGGAGGATCAGCAGTGTGATACATCAATACAAGCCAGCCCCACAAGGCAGCCCACAGGCCCTGTCCCAGGCCCCAAAGTAACACTGGAGAGGTGTGTCATGCAAGAACCTTTTGGATCTCAGAGTGCCTCTCTTCCATCCCTGGCACCTTGCCCTGGGGAGCAGCACCAAAGATATGCAAAGACTCTTACAACTTTCCCTCCTCCACAGAAGTCCAGAAGTTTCCGCTTAGTAATATCCCCCAGTTGAGGTCAGCTGTCCTCCTCCCCTGCTGAGAAGCCCCTACATCTCCTTCCTGAGTCATCAGAGAGTTTGCCAGAACATTGTTGAGGCCAACCAGTCCACAAGTCTTTCTTCATGAATCCCAAAACTCCTTTAACATTCAAGGTTTTGATTCTGCAATAACAGAAGCTGTGGTCCTCCTTGATTTCAGATTCTTGTCTGCTGATTCAGAAGACCCTTGTGCATAACAGACCTGAAAGATTCCTCTTAACATCGGTGTGACTTGTTCACCAGCACAGAGATACCACATGGGGATCGAAAAATCTGTGGTTGGTCGGGAGGGGCTCATCATATTCACTACTACAAATGCTGCTGGTCGAGATTGTTGTTTGTGAAGACAATATTAAGGAAGCAGTCTTCTCTAGCAAAACCATCACACCACAAACCTCAGGTTCACAATGACGGCTGCTCCATGATGAATTTATGTAAAGACAATGATTGCATGACAGAAGCCTCCTTGTCAAAGGAGAGTCCAGTCGAGACAGGGATCAAGTTCCCAAGCCACTGCAGTTCAAAGAGGTGAATCCAAATATATAAAGCTGGGAGCACTTGTCCAGTACTATCTGAGTCCTTCCTCAACAGAAAGGTTCTCCTTATAGCCAATTTTTCATAGACATGGGTCAGCACACCATGTCCTATTCCTTGGCAGAATATGACTCCTACAATTAGAGACTTTTGATTGCTCTTGTTTGGACCCTCACCAGAGACCAATTCGCTTCAAGAGACATGACTTATTGTGTTGTTTTCAACAAGACAGCTCTCTTGTTTACAGGGACACGCAAACACCCTAATCCCACCACCACAAAAAAAATCAGATTACAATTTTTAAAACATTATGAGACTGACATTATGACTGTGGAAGCTGTAGTAGCTCTTATGTAAGATACACTGAAGGTAGTGATGCATGGAATGGAGCAAACTAACTCACCTGGTTTGGTGTCCTTGCTGCAGGCTTGTCCTGGTGGTTGGCAAGGATGAGGAAAGGCAGTGTGCAGAGTTGTGGATGCTGCAGGGCCGAGTGGAGCTCGTTACGCGCCGCCTCGAGGTCCTCGTCTGATGAGGCACTATCCAACACGAAGACCACGCCCTGTGACCCCTGGTAGTAACGACTCCAGTATTTTTTGATGTTGTCCGCTCCTGCAGAAAGATAAGAGAAAAGTGTGTCAATACTTGAGAGAAGTCATTACCTGGTGTTTTACGTGCTCTCATGCAACTCCTGGTTATCTAAATGGATAGGCTCCAAACAAAGTTTGTAAATGGATAGGCTCCAATACAATCCATGTTATTTTTCTAGCTAAATAAATATTTCATAGTGTAAGCAATCAATCTGAGTTTTGAATAAATGATTATACAGTTATAAATAAATATTATACAGACAGTTATAAATATAGACCTGTAGCTTTGGCAGAAGCATTTTCCCTTTTATCCTTGGTATTATTTATGTTTTACAATTTATGCATCAGAGCATCTTGAATATGACTCAGTAGATTTTCAGTAACCAAAACATAGCCTTGAATATGTTTTCCAGGTATATATGTAAAAAAAAAAAAAAAAACATTACATCTTCAAGAAATTACTACTGTGGTTCGCATTCACTTACCTTTTTCAGGAACATAGCCAAAATTGTAACAGTAAATACAATTTTCAAATGGAGTCTTTTTCCCCAAGACAACCCCAACATTGGGTTCACCATGAACAACATATGGTTCCTTTTGTGTGTGCTAATTCAGAGTAACAATGTCCACTCACAATGGTTTAGAGCAACTTTATTTGTTAGTGTAAGTCATTTGGGGAAGACCAACATGTTCACAAAAGGAGACAAAGCGTATCTGTTTTGCCACCACCGCTTCCACTGAAGGCCCGTCCTTAGTGCTTAGTGTAGCCAGTGTTTTTTTTTTTTTTTTTTGTTTAAGTAAAACAGTTTTACATGAACATCCATTCCAATTATTCTCCAGACAAATTCTTGTGCACTATAGTGTCTTCAAAGTAAGGGGAGTTGTTCAGCGTCTGTCCAAATCCCATCAGTTTTTAAGGATCAGTGGACGTCCAACCCAACCCAAAGGCAGACCGGACCATAACCATTTCAAAACATTGCCATGTGTTTAGGAGGGTTAAATCGGGCCAGTTCACAGCAGCTGTCATATAACTTTACCCTCACATTGAACACACAATTTTATGATCTAAAACTTCAGATAATCTACCTGTAAACAAACAGCTGCAAAACAAACTCTTAAAGTCTTAATGTCCTGTCTGTGGAGTGTACACCAACAGTACTCTGGATCTGGAAATACTCATCCTCTTACATGCATATCGACAATCTTTCTTCCTTTTCCAAGAATAAGCACCCCCCACCCCCCCACAAAAAAAGATTTGGCTCTTCTTAAAGTCCAGAATGACAGCCTACTGACAGCTGCTGTTGTCGCCCTCGGTTCATCGATACTGACAAGCTCACTCAACACCACGGACCATGATATGCTAGTCATATCCTCCATGTTACTCATGCTCCTTCAGCATTGGGTCATCATGCTCTTTTCTTGTTAGTCCTGCTGTCCTCTTATTGGAATTCACTGGAACTGCCTCAATAAAGGTGATAAAAGTCCCGGATCTCTGTTAAATAGCAAACTACAAATTTTCTACAGCCAACTTTGGAATTTGGGGATATCCTAAGATACAGATAGATTTATGATTGTGTGTTGACCTGATAAGGCCATAGATGAGGTCATGGGATAAAATGTTTTACATGTCATCTTCTGATGACCATGAATGTCTGTAATACATTTCCATGAGAATCCATTCAGTATGGATAATGAACCAAAAATATCAACTTCATTATGGCACAAGATTTCTGTATGAAAAATTGTCTGGCAATCTGTTGAAAAGAAAATGAAAAATTTGACCTACTTGTGGCAATAGAGAAAATGTCAGAGGATCACCTAGGTCATAAAAAAAGGTAGGTACCATGAATGTCTCTTCAAAATTTCATTACAATTCATCCAATAATCATAAAGGTATTCCAGTCTGGACGAACCAACCAAAAGAATATAAAATACTTTTCTGTGTTATCCAAACTGTGCAATGCACAACTACAAAGGTTCATATCAGTATATGCAAGTACATGCATTTCCCTTTTTGAAAACGGCACGGTTAAAATGATCCTCCTCCATCTGGTGCGGTAACTTTCTTTGCAATCTTGTGAACTGTTATTTTGTTATTGTTCCTCGTTGTAAGGTAATTGCCAAGAAGTGATGTAATGTGAGGCTGGCAAATGTTTAAACATCGCATAGTTCTCTCAGTTACATTTACCTCCCTTTTACCCCGTGCTCTCTCTCTACCTCCTTTCTTTCTTTCTTTCTTTCCTCCCCCACTCTTTCTACTCACACCTCTCACTGGAGTGGAAAGCTATCAGACAAAGTGGCACTTGAGCGATTGACTAGGAAGTTTCTCTCATCTTTGCCTGGAAATGGTGGAGTGTCTGTCGCGTCTCATTGGCGACTTCTGCCACCTATTGGTCGTGGATTTCCAAACATGATGTCATGATTCAGGCCTAATCAAAAAAATTGCACCAGTGAGACCTCATTCCTTTTGCTAGTTTTTCCATCCTTGCCTTTCTACTTTTCTGTCCCTAAACACTTTTGTTTATTTCACCCCCTCCCCCATATACAGATATCTTTGTTTCACTTTTAAATTCCAAAAGCCAACAGCACAGAACGTGATGTAAAATAAACAGGATGTAAGTGAGTCATGTATTTTGCATAACTAAAACTCATTGCCTCATCCATTCATAGTTTTGGTTATGAGTGGAGAAATGAAAGAATGAATCACTATTCAAAATACCGATACTAAAAAAAATACCAAAACTGTGAGTAACAGGTGAAGAAATGAGAACAATACATATATTAGTTAACTCCAGTTATTGTCAGATTTCTGATGTGTGTTGTAGTCACAGCTTCCTAAACCTATGTTTAATTAAAGCCCCCCCAAAGGCAATTTTTAAGACAAATAGAAATACATTGTCTTGAATAAATACTATGTTTAATTATTTTTATTTTGCATGAAACTATATCACAATTTTAAAAAATGTTAAATAAATATATAATAAACTCACTCTATTTGAGAAAATCAAAATTGATAAATATGCAAGTATTTTCTTTTATTTATAAAGGCTAAAGTGATGGATATAAGATATTGCCTGAAAGTCCTGTTGCTGCAAAGTCCATTTAACAGTATATGTGTGCCTGGAGTTTCTGGTTTCCACAACACACACATGACAAACTGGATGACGATAGTCTTACAAACTCACGGTGATGTTACACAGAGACCCAGTCTGCCATTAGATGAATGTGAAACAGCCTTCTATTATCAAACTCTGCACGTACAATATTCTGCAGAGCAAAGCTCAAACAGCCAAGTTACAAAAAGCAAAACACTTTGGGGGGCACTGCAACTTGCGATTCACATGAATAGCTGCCCGCATCCGTTTGACCGCGTGGATCATTCAACATTCAGCTGTTGGTTTAAATGGTGTAGGTGCAAAGAGCGACAATGGAAGCCATCATGTTGTGTTATGGCAAGAGAGCAAATATTTCCAGTCAGCACAAAATATCATAAAACATCTTGTGCTTCCATTACATAATCGTCTACTGAGGCTACCCTTGGCAAAGGAAATTAGTATCTCTCGCTTTTCCAAGATGAATTTAATCCCTCTGTGCGTTGTTAAACATTTATACAAAATGGTGTAGCAGTTATGAAGTGTTTTTTTCTTTTACTTCTGTATTGAGAGACCAGTGTTTGCGCCATGTGTGCTAGATTGTTAATTTCTTTATTATGTTTATTTCCAAGATGCGTACCACAGTAAAAGTCTTGATGCGATTTAAAACTGCAGATCGTGTTATTTAATGTTAAACCGTGCTATAATTCCAACAATTATGGACAGAAAGACAAACATGTGGTGTGAGTTTGTGATGTCAGAGTAATACATTGATTCCCAGGATCCGGCTCCAACATGATTTTGCTCTCTTCCACCCCCCCCCCCCCCCCCCCCCACATCCAGCCCCTACTGGGAGCGTTTCAGAACTGGAGCATTTGTGGGTACCAGTTGCAAAATCCTGCGATAATCTCTCTGTAACAACCGTGTGTCTGAACAGAAAAACAAGCAAAAGGTTCCTTTCCCTGTCTGATGAGTTGCTGTTGATTTAACCATATTTCCTTGATTTGTGAGATTGTCTGGATCCTTCATGGTTTCCCTGTGTCTGACTTCCTGTCTGGACTGACCTGCTCTGTGGGGCTCGATACAGATTCGGCTCATATTTTTAATGGAGTGGATGTACATTTGCACATGTACACATATGCACCGCGACAGAATCAAGCCACAACTCCCTCTGGGATCAAAACGATATGCACCTGATCCGAGTGCGAAAAAAGAACTTCCTCAGCCCACCCACACTTCCCTTTCCCACTTAGCCAAATACAACTTTTTAAGATGTAGATAAAAACAGGCAAAAATTTTAAATATAAATTTTATTAATAAAATAATTATTCAATGTACAGCAACATACTGCATACTAGGTATACAAGTATGCATGGTTTGAGTAGAAAGGTAATTTATATAGATGTATTAAGTGTTCATTTGTTATATTTATCCATTTAATACACACGGTTAGACTTCATATAGTGTTCTGTTTCTGAATGTTAGATGTTAAATACGAATCAATGCATCTATGACAACCCTGTAGCAAGAACAACCAAGCCAGTTATCTGTGTATTTGTTGCAATATATTTTATTAGTTTTAATAGGGCAAAGTTTAATTTTGTTCAGGGTTTGAGGAGGGAATGTGGGACATTTGGCTACAACATTTTGAGACCAAACTTTGCTATTTAAAAGCCTAGTCAACATTAACACAAAATAGGAAACAATATCGACCATTACTGATCCAGGCATTCCTGTACTGGGGATTTGGTGATTATCTGTTAAAGAGTCAGACACAAAGTTAACAAAAAAGTTAACTTTACAAAATAGGTTTTGATTAACTTATTAAATTCATATTGTCCTACCATAAAAAGTACAGGTTTATTAACATTATTACCATTCTAATACGTAAAGGTCCAAACAAGTGATGAAACTGAAAAAACATAACATCTAGGATTCAGTGGCGGTGATTAATGAGAAAAACAGACTATTACTGTTTATACAAGCACAAGTGGCAATCCGTTTTCAGTGATCAAGTTACTTCTATTTGATTTATCAAGTGCGGTTATGAGTTAATAAACCAAAATCGGAAGCAAATGCCAGTAAAAACATAAGCAAGCAATTACTCAGTAAAAGTTGACTCACTTTTCCAGCACGTTTCGTCTGTGAATTCAGATTCTTTCAGTTTTGGGGTTTACTAGTTATGTTGGTTTATTTATTTATTTGTTTAACCTACTACCCTTTAGTTCCAGTTGGCCTAAATTAGGCTACTGTTGATCATTTTCTGTCTGTTGTTGGAGTTAAATGCAGATATGGTTTCAGATTCACAGGGAGCTTGAACAACAGTAATTTTTGCCTCCTGTTGTTCACCAGCATTGGCCATTTTACATCGAACAAAATGCACATGTTGCAAGACTCTCGCGAGTTCAAACACTGAAAGCAGCCCTTTTTGATGTCTCCCTAACAAAAAACAGACTGATTTTCGTCTGAACAAAACAGCTACAATACGGTGAAGGGAGGGCCGGCTGGGACTAGTGAGGGAGGCCTCTAGTAATAAAGTTTGCTTACTTCATGGAGGAATGAGCCGGGGCTGGAGTGAGGTGAAAACACTTCAGCTGTTGATACTCCTATCAACCTGCAGCCTCAGCACTGTCGGTTCTGAAGTAAACAGTTCCTGTGTGAGGCCTAGTCTGAAACACAGTCTCCTTCATGCTCATAACCGTCAAAACTGTTTTAAAGAAAAGAACTTACTTAAGATATTGATATAGAAAATCTGTAAAAGAAGGTTGACCCTTTTGCATCATCTACCGCTCTCATTGGCAAAGTTGAAGACAAGCAGTGACTGGTTGAAAGCGTGTGATTCATCAGTACACTCTTGCTATTAATATTCCACTTTACCCAGCCCTGCTGCACTTATAGCCCACTGTGCCAATATGAACAAAAATATCAAGTCCCCATGGATATGTCCTTACTGACCCTGGCCACTTGTCCTCACACTTTTCAAAATAAGCAATTAATGAATGTTAAAATAAATGAATTACTACTCAACTTTTTAAGTCTTAGAACTAGAAATCCTAGTTTAAAAGTCGGTGGTCATATCCACTGGGGCGTCAATTAAGATGTTGAGATTATTTATTGGCTTGAAGTCGAGCAGAGTTCAGCCAACTGTCCACCTAATGACATTTTGCCTGCTGATCATGACAGGACCTCCGCAGAGAATAATCCTTATAGTTTCCTACAACAATCTGACGGCCAACACGTCGCTGCCCTTTATGCTGGAAGCTGCTGCAGCTGCATGTGGTCCAGACTGAAGAGGACCTGCCATCGGTGACCGGCCAGCGAGCGGCTATCCGACCAAAGATAGAGTTCCACCCACACCCACTGCTGACATGCTAAGCCAATGCCAAGGAGATTAAGGATAGGGAGTGCCAGGCGCAAGAAAGGGAGCGCCAGGAGCAAGAAAGGGAGTGCCAGTGAAGGAATGATACTGAGGGTAGGGAACAGAGATGGCCCAATCCAATATTCAGATCAGTGTGCCCGCCCATATTAGTAAATGTGCATCGGCATCGGATCATATGGAAAAAATGCAGATCCAACTGATCTGATCCATCCATTTTTCATGGATTCCCTTCGCTCCGGCACTCCATGATTCCAGCGGTCTGCTCCACCAATCTGCTCCCACGCTTCGCAGTCTTCAATATCGATGTGGTTCACTATCAACCCACCGGCATGTAGAAGCATGCCTTAACAACAACACGGCGTGTGAGTAACAGAGATGCAACTGTGTTTGCATCAAACTAGCACAAAAAAAGGGTCAAATGTCAGCCATCTGGGAATATTTTTCATTGAAAACCCCAAAAAGACAAAGAAGTGGCCAATACTTGGCACGTGGCAATTAAACATGGCGGCACCACTGTGAGAAAGTTTAACATGACCAACCTCATGATAGAGACGCCTCACAAAACAGTACTCATGTTTACATAACATATTTATTGTGGTTATTGCTTTTAGTGAGAAATCAGTGGATATCAGACGGGCCACATTAAAGGTATAGCTCCCCCCTCATGCTAACCTAATACTGGACTACACAAACATTTCCTAGTTCAGGACAATGCTTGCTGTTGTCTACAGGCTCGTGGTGGAGCCTGGACATTATGGATCGACCATGACAGTATTAATGGATTGTCTCATATATTTATTTGTGATGCACCTTTCACCCAGTGTCAAAAATCCCCAACTTCAAACATGGTAGTATCCTTGAAAAAGGCCCAAAATAAAAGACCAGTTACACAGCTGTTCTCAGAACTCCAAAATTAGAACAGAATGCGACTGCCACGCTATAATTAAACCTTAATGACATTTTACAAATGATTTCAGTTTTTGGTCAGGTCTTTTCCTATACAAAGGGGATGCTTCCCTGCCTGGCTCAGTAACACACACTGTGGTTCCATTTGATAGTAATAAGAACCACATTGGGTCTGTGATGGCTAGGATGTTGTGGTTTTTCCTCTGAGATGTGCTCCCATATTTCCTATGGCTGTTGGTGGTCATAGACACAGTGTGCCAAATTAAGGATGCCCTGTTGTCCCAGAGACCATACAAAAACAAAAAGACACAGCCTCTTGGACCGTTTTTCGACAATAGAGAAATTTATTACAAGAAAGCAGATAGAAGGGCACTTAAAGAACACAGCCAATGGTACATACAGCTACTGTAGTATCTTTGAAATAAATTTTAGGTAGGTGAAACTACATCAGATCAAAACCCTATAATTAAGTCACATCCAAAAATGTTGAATGTTTCTATTATGAACATTCCAGGATTTCTCTGGCACAAATGATATACGATGTGTTTGTATGATTTTATTACCATAATCCCTGTTTTTGCAGCTTCAGAATTGAGTTAACATGACAGTCAATGGGACGGTTAGCTAGCACTCTCTGCACTCTTAGGCAAATTATGAAAAAAAAAACGTGAGTCCTATTTCAATGGAAGTAACATTAGTGGAGAGAGGACAAAATTGTCTACATTCTGAGGTAGGCCTATAAATTATTCAGGTGGAACGGGAGCTGTAGAAGTAAAATAATCGGGATGTCTGCTGCCTGCCAGACTGCATTAGAGAAAGACTGATTTTTAATGCGAAACTGCTTTATTCAATGTTTTACGGGTTTTAATCACTGGGTCTGACCTCTGAGAATAATTTGGCACCCGGTAAAAATCCTCCTGAACAATGAACACTGATGGAATCCTAGCAGACACAGTCTGAATGCAGAGCAATGAAGACACCATCTTTTGTTATTTTTTTTTTTATTAAGAGACCCCTTTTGGCATAAAATTACATAATGTGTATTTTGGTATGGGACGGTTGATAAAAAGGGGGCTAGACACTGAGCCCTTCATAGATACTATATATGTAAAATTCAATCACATTACCTGTAAATGCATCATATGTGTACAGTCATCCATGCATTTTTTCTACAAACATCAGCACATCCATTTATAAATCGTCACAATCGTCTAGCAAAGACCTTTCTATAAATTGTCTTGATTTTCAATATGTAGTAAAGACTTTGAAAGCATGGTAACAAATATTGTCCCCATACAAAAACAAGAACAGTGCATGTGCAAATATCTCAGACTCCCAATCTAAAGGCTCAACCCTTCATCACCGCCACAACCATGAAGAAGAAGAACAACAGCAATGAGCGGTGATTATTAAGACCACTTCTTCATCAGCTGTCATCGCGTGGCATGAATGCACACTGTGAAATGGCCCGTCTAGACTTTACGTCACGTCACTGTCCAGACACACACACACACACACACACATACACACACACACACACACACACTCACTCAATAGATTCCTCCCCGTGTCCCCGGAGGTGCCCTTCCCACCTAATCCTCATACCTGGCACCAGCCGAGTAGCAAACGCTTGACGGATTAAAGGTTTCCAGATACGAAAAATTCCCAGTGTCAAACCAATAAAAAATACTTCATTACACTTTAATCATCAGGAGCGGGAAGAGATTTCATGTTGCTACACAGTTTAGCTGCAGATACAATTCTCTGTGATGAAATGAATGGACTTGTCCACTAAGCAAATTGCACAGTTTCTCTAGGTATTTGTTTAAACCCTGATTACAAGTTCCAATTTGCTCTTACTGAATAAGTAATACGATGTGCCATGCAGGTGCCATCACTTAGCTGTGTCCGTCAGTCCTCCTAAAGCCTGTGTGTTCTCATCTCAAATTGTTACATTTACATGCACAAAAGAAACCAGGTTATTGGCAGAAAATCTGAGAAAGTGTTTACAACTGCAGAAACCTGTTTACTGTAAAACTGTTTGACAGCCACCACATTTCTGTCCAACTGCTTCTCCCATATTTTTTATTGTACATATTCGAATGTCATTAGTGAAATGTGAAGCTGCAGCCTCTTCTGAGCATTTAATGGACAGCTCTGGCAGGCCCTTTGGTGAAAGACCACACAGTTTGCTTTTAATGTGCACATGTGTCTGAATTTTACAAATAATCTGCTGTTCAGCTGTGGGAAAAAAAACATTTATACATATTTACTATAGTTTCAGCTTCAGACAGACTTGGTTTTTTGTCCTTTTATCCTGCCACACTGCTGTCACAAGTGCTTTTCCATGTTAGAACCTTTTTTTTTTTAAATTCACATGCACACATGTAGAAACCTAATTAGAAAACCTGTTCTCTATCCCAATGATTCAGGTTTCACTAGGAGAAACCCGGCTCTATTAAACAGGTTTCTCAAAATCCTTCACTACAATGAGGGGAAACAGTTTTCTAATTTGTATAACTTGAGAAATTGGGGTAATGCAGAAAGTTGCCAATAACCTGGTTACTCACATCAAATAAAAAGACAGAAAAGTCCTGTCTGGGAATGATAGTGAGGTTGCTTTATCAAGGACAGACAATGTGTTCAAATCAATAAGCACGGAGAGCTTGACACGGGGAGTGAAGATTGAAAGAGCCGAAAAGAAACAAAGATAGAACAAATACTAACACAATCTGGAAGCAATGATGAAGAGAAAAAAGAATGAGAGACATAAAATAAAGGAATAAAACAGACACACACATTTAGCTTGGTCTAAATCATCACAGGTAAATACACAATAGGGCTATTGCACATAAGATGCGTTGTACCTCTGGTGTGAAGACAGCTTGAGTTTATGACCTCATTTGTCTGGCCCAGCACACTCAGAGCAGGAAGGTGCACTGCCAGGCTTAGCAACAATTCAACTTAGAGGCCTCTACCTTTGCATTTTCAGATGTTTGGATTCAGGTGAAAGTCATTTAATATCTGTTAACATGTCCAGATTGATACCATATATACTGTATGTTTATAGTGCCTTGCAAAAGTATTCATACTTATACATCCATGTATTCAACTCCACTGAGTCAATTTGCTGCCAAACAAAAATTTTGACCTTTTGCTACAGCTGCAAGTCTTTTGGGATATGAGTCTACCAGTTTTGCACATCTACAAGTCTTGCCATAGATTCTCAATTTATATTTAGGTCTGGACTTTGACTGGGCCATCCTAACACCTGACCATACATTGATCTAAACAATTCCATTGCAGCTCTGATGTATGTTTAAGGCCGTTGTCCTGCTAGAAGGTGAATCTCTGCTCCTGTCTCGAGTCTATTGCAGCCTCTAACAGTTTTTTTTTGCAGAATTACCCTGTATTTAGGTTGATTCGGTTCCCAACATCTCTGCCCAGCTTCTCTGTCCTTGTGAGAACAGCATCCCCACAGCATGATGCTGCCACCACCAGGTTTCACAGTGGGGGTGATGTGTTCAGGTTGATCTGCAGTGTTGTTAGCATGTTGTTTTGCATGTGGGCTGAAAAGTTATTTTTTTAACCTCTGACCAGAACACCTTCTACCACATATTTGCTGTATTCCCTATGGCTTCTAGCAAACTGAAAAGGGGACTTTCTATTCATTTATTCAAACAATGGCTTTCTTTTTGCCACAAGGGCTTCTCAATCCACTATTGCCGTGGTTCAAAGCCATAAAAGTATTTTTTTTATTATGATTTATAATTATATTATCAATATTATCCTGGATTACTGACACGACTGAAAGTTTAACTGAACCCAAGAATTCCTTGTGATGTGAACTGCTCAAAATAAGATATATTCACTAAAAATTGAACAGCAGCATGACTAAATAGACGTTCTGTCCTTGCAAATGATCTTTGGCTGTGTGCAGACACACAAACCTGACAACAGTTCAATTTAAACGTTGGCCGGTCATCAAGTTGATCAGATAATTTATGACAATTAGTAACAGCGGATATGATCTGCAACACAAGGCTGAGACAGACACAAAGCAGAAGAGTCCAGTGATGCAAAAATCTACATTTGATCGGCTTTAAATACTGATCCTTTAAAAGATGCGTAGACCGGCCTCGATGCTGATCTTTGGGATTGTCCTGGTCTATCTTTATTTCATAGAAAAACAGCCTGACAGAGAAGACCCTGGCTCCAACGCCAACTCCAAGTGCCATGTTAGGATCACTCCCTGCTCTTTGCAAAAATTCCTCCACGTGCCAAAGGTGTTGACCCCAACACTCACTCGTCTCCCATGTACCCCCCTCCTTGTACAATTTAAACCACTTTGGTATCCCAAATGACATGGGATTGAGCAATAATCAGGCTTATCCTGCCAAGCAAACAGCAAGGATAGAATAATTGCATAAGAAGGCTTGGGCTTTGGGGAGGAGGGATTTCATGTGGTTTTAACTGCAAATACTGACAAATAGCAAATTTCTGCATCCACGTTTGCGTCTTAAAAGTTCTCGACCACCTGCATTTAAGATCATTTCCCTTTAGGAAGATTTGCTTTACATTTTTCTTTTTACTGTAAGGGAGTATACCTAAATGTCAAGTCGCTTTCCAGGGAAATAGTGCTTTACTTTTTCATGCTTCCCAACAAGCGTTTCGCCCCTTGCCTTAGTCAAGGCTGAGTGAAGAGAACAAGCCACAAAGGTATTGTGTAAAACAAGTTTTTGGGGTCAGGAATACTGATGTTTGTGCGTCACATCTTGTATCATTTTTCTGCATCAATGATGCGAAGCAAAATAACATAAAACTAAACCAGGCATGTTTGCTTGTTTTAAAGCCATAGAGAAGGGGGAGAAAACGAATGAGTAACAGAGAAGGGAAGACTTGAGTTACAAATGGGGCAGGAAGGGCTGCTTTAATCAGAAAAGGATCCGAAAAAGCTCGTTACGAAAACTGATCGGTGGAACATTATGCAAGAGAATTAACTCTCAGGACCACGCATTTACGTCCTATTAATTTGGTACGGGAACAGTTCGTCTTGACTCAGCCAAACAAAAAGAGTTGAGCGTCAACACTTCACTTCAAACTAAAACCACCACCGCGCTCCAAATAAAAAACTAGTCGCGAGAGGCGTCAAAACATCACGCGCTTGTTTTCACCCGCTCCAAAGCCATCCATAATGGATAGCGCCATAAATCGCTCAAATTCTTTTCCTCTGTGTGTATGTAGCAGAGAGTAAGGGACCAGGCAGGGGGGCAGAGAGAGAAAGAGAAGAGATTTCATCATCCTTTGCTGTGGTGGCAGCCTATACTAACTTCTCTAAATCAAATGTGTCATCCGTGGGACCAGCGTTTTTCCCAACCACAATAATGTCCCACCAGACTGGCTTTGACCCAATCTAGAAAAACCTCCTTTGAAAACCCCCTAATGCGCTCTGTCCAAATTTGGTAGCACTCTTGTTGGTGGTCCCCCTGGTGCCTCTTTGTGTGTGTGTGTGTGTGTGTGTGTGTGTGTGTGTATGTTTTTCATCTTCTCAGGAGGTTGGATGTGCATTCAAAATATGCACTGCACCTGTCAAGTGTCCAGTGTGCAAAAAAACAACGAAATAATATTATTCCTGTGGCATTACTTTGCAGAATAAGGGGGTAGCACAGATTTTTCCCTCTACCTTAAGGTTCCCTTTAAGAACCGGAGGCCCGCCGCTGCGTTAGTTCCGTTTACGCATCTCCACGTCAAGATCTGTGCTTATTAAACGTCTTCCTTCGAGTGCTGTGCATTTTCCAGGAATAACAGTGCGCAGATTGTACAGCCGCTACACTAACAGGTCTGACGTACGTACACAAATGTCAGTCCGTGACCAAAGGTGTGATGCTGCTGGTGGTAAAAAACAAACATGTTTTTTTTTTTTTTGCATCATTTGCTTACACAGGTTCATGTAAGCAGAGAGAGAGATTACATGTGGTGTGGGAGCTGTTACCAAACCCACAATGTGCAAAAAGATTTTATGGTAAAAAACACATGAAATAAGAATCACACCATAATAAAACCAGCAATGACTATTAGTAAGTAGAAATAAACACTGTACAGCTTCACAAATCAAGACGTTCAAATAATGTTTTGAAAGCTTGTACCATATATTCATTGAAGCCACGTTCTTGTTTAGAGAGAATAACCTCGATGTTGTCTGGGTCATACCTATTCAGGATTTAATATGAGTTACCCTTTTTTGAACAAGATCCCTTCACTAAAAAGTAAGAAAAGTGGTAATCCATACGCTAGAAGTTGCAGATTTAAAAGGTTGTTAAGGTTTCCCTCACCTGTTTAATCTTTGACGCAGTTTTCAAATATAAAACCACTTCCAGAAGCCTGATTCATTCATCTTGATTAATGAACCTGAAAATATCTGGGTTGACCCACAAGAAAACATTGCTTGACCGCCTCATTTCACCCAACACGGACATATTTCCAACGTGGGATTCACATGGCGAAAAAATTCGGAAACTTTTTTTTTTTTATTTGAAAAATATTTTGTATGCGTTTCTTACCTCCAAGCTCTTTTACATTCAAGATGGCATTTGGAAATGGCACTGCTTTGATGCTGAAACCTGAGAGCAGAAAAAAATATATTTTATCAGTGTTATCACAAAGAAATTTCATGTGTATGTATCATTTAATTTATGTTTGTTTGTAAGTGTGTGTGTGTGTGTGTGTGTGTGTGCACAGCACATGTTAGGAGTGATGAGAGTCTTTCAGGAATGTTGGCCGGAATGCCTTTCAAAAGTGAGAAAATGGCAAAAAACATAAGAAATCCAGTTTACCATTGAGTTTCTTCAGGATATTTTAGTCTGATCCACCAGCTGGTGAACACAAAGAGTACTAACAACATGTTTGTGTTGTAAAAAAGAAAAAAAAGGAAAGAAAAGAACACTTTGTGTGGTCCAGGTTAGCAAAGCAGAAAAACAAGAAAGATAAACAGAAACAGTGTTTTGTTGGACTTGGAGGAGAGAGCTAATGTCTAAAGTGTTATCACGTATTATGTGGTTTGCCTCTGTGGTTTCACAGGGTAGGAGATAGTAAGGAAAAGATTTGATTTTGTCCAAATTATGCTATGATTGTCTTGCTGGAAAATTCCTTTCCTGGAATCATTCATAAACAGGAGGAGAGATGGGAGAGACGGCCGATTGTGATTTTCGAAACATTTGAATTAACTGCTAAATGTGGCTTCTAAGCACATTACAAGTCCAAAATCATGAAGTAAGAAGGAGGGAACCACTGGAGACTTCCTCCCTCGTTATTCCTCGTGATCTTTTTCCTGGAGATGTTGGCAGACGGTGACAGCTAAATCTCATTTCAGAGAAGTTCTCAAAAATAATTCTCTGCTAAGTAAGTGAGTAACTTTATTCATATATATATATATATCTTTTCTAAACCAGAGATGTTACAAAGCGCTTCAAAAAGAAAAAATAAGGTATAAACATACATGCAGATACAAAACACAATCTTAAAAAAATAAAAAATAGTAGAAAAAAATTTAATGGCAAGTCAAATAGTATTGAACTGCTTTTCCAAGAAAATATATGTCCACATATGTTAGTAAGTTCAACAGTATAGGAGGCCCACGCTCTACTTTAGTTTTATGCAAACCTCTGAGAGCCGCTGTTGATGTAGGGCTGCAGTAGCTCTCTAATGCTAAGGTAAATAATCAACATATTTTATCTGTTAAGGTCTGCTCAGTAGCAGGCGTTCCCGTACACACACACGCGGCATTAGCAGCAGGGAAATTCCTTTTTACTTACAGCTTCTACTGCTTAAAGTGCACGGCCACTAAATCGAAAAATGGAACTCCTGCAACGCCTCAACAACCGACTGCTGACAATACCCGGGAAAAGGGAGGAGAAACGTCAGCGTCCTTGAGGGATTGGGCTGGTTTAAATGTTTAAATGGAGTGCGGAGCGCCGTCTACCAGGAGAACGATGCAGTTAAAAACCTAAAGGCGCCTCGTCTGGACGTATTAAACAACGGCCTGACGAGGAGAAGAAAAAAAAGAGTGATGGCAGGTGAGTTACAGAGGAGCGTTCTGGCACGGGCGCCCGGGCAGACACGCTGAAGACATGCTTCCCCCTATTGGAGAGCCGTAATAGAATTATCCATCTATGATCCTGAATTCAGAGGACAGCGTGTACTTGAACAGCATTAAATAACATGAAAAAAAACATGTGAGGGAAGAGAGCACAGGTCTATGTTCTACTTAAGCATACACAGTGTTACTTTTTAAAAATGCATTCGTTCTTCACAAAGTGATCCATATGGTAATGTACACATACCTGTGGTAGGGACGATTCCGTCGCCTCCCTCGCTACAGAGGCGGGAGAGCAGGCTGGTTTTTCCAGCACCTGTCAGGCCAATGCACACCACATCATACTCTGGTCGGGGCGGCGGGGGTCCTTTACAGCACAGCGCCCGGAAACACTGCAAACAACACAAACAAATACAATTAATGCATTGGGGGAGAAAAATATATAGATGAAACGCTTCTGTAGGGAATGGGGTGCTTAAGGTAGTACATTTGGAGTCACAAGTTCTGCTTCCCTATACGCGAACATTCTTGGCATTAAAACTTGCGTCTCCCCAACACTGCAGGGAGACTCGTGGGCCTCCCAGCTGTCTTCAAAGAACGGAGCAGGAAACCCCTACTACATCTCAAAAAATGGGGGTCTGGTCCTATGAAGCAGTCCCAGACCATCGGATGATGTAAGAGGAGCAAACTGTTTAACCTGAAAGTATATGAGGGGGGGAGGAAAAAAATGGAACATAAAACCACAAGATGTTTTACTTGCATGATTAAATGTTATCACGTCATATAGATTTAAAGTCTACATAAAAAAAATGTATGCATCTAAAGCACCGGCGCAACGTGTTTTTGTCTGCAGTGTCTGTGTGTGTGTGTGTGTGCGCGTGTGTGTGTACCCTGTCTGATTGGGCCCTTATGGCAGCCAGAGGCAGACCTGACACTCAATGAATCAAGGCCTGGGACTGAGGGCCTGCTGTGAGACATTAAGGAGTAAATGCGGTGTGAACCGTGAATGAGATCTTTAAACTTGTGTGGAGAGATCAGTATCCACAACTAAAAAGAGATCTCTTTTATTAGCAAGACAGGAACCAGTCTGGACAAAGCGGCGCGCGCACACACACACACACACACACACACACACACGCAGACAGACAGACAGACACACAATATCACGTTTCAGGTGGAAGAACATCGGCCGCTCTTGTCAGGGGACGACCCTGTTCAACACACTGCTACTCTGTTCAATCAAAGACTGACAGGAAGAAAAACAAGAGCACAAGTGTACATGAACCACTGCACATCTGTGCGCACATTCTCCAGGTGTGCTTTGGCACGCCATTAAAGCATATACATCGGTGGGGGGGGCCGGTATACAAACAAATGGGAGGATAAACAAATACGCCGTATAGACTTTCAATTACCTCTGGCAAATGTTCAAGGTTGAGGTTTCGGTACAAGACGACGGCGATTAAAATTAAAAGTTTGATTCCCGTCACGAGATGCACAAAACACAGCGGACGAGCGTTTTCTTCAGACGGCAACGGGGCGTCAACGAGCGCCGTGGCCTCGAATCTTCTGCAGCCCCCGCCATCCCACCCCCCTGCCCCAGACACCGGTGACCACCGGGGTCAGTTTTCAGAGCCGTGCCAAAACAGGGCTGCCGTTTGATGGAGATGTGGGGAATCTGCTTCAGCAGAACCAGACGTCGGCTCAGCAACCCGACCCCCCCGACTCCTCTGTGAACCCGCCGGTCTGCTCAAACAGGAAACATTCTCCTCTTCCAGAAAAACGTTAAGATCAGAAACACACGCGTGTCAGATGGGGGGGGGGGGGGAACACATGTAAAAACCTGGTTTGATGAGGTCATTCTATTCTCTCACTTGCTCTCTGCTCCCTACCTTCCCTAAGGCTACATGTAAAGATTTCTGTAAAGGGGGGGATCTGTCAGTCCTCTAAAGTGGTCTTTCAGCTTTCAGCAAGAGTGAGCTGTGGAGGTAATATGGAAGTGGGCGATTCTCACTTATTCACCCTCTTATTGAATTATTCGGCACCACGTGCACGCGGAAGCAGACAAGTCTGAACAATTCCCGCCACCTTGCCCCCGACGTACAGTGCGGGTTTCACCACATCTACAAAAGAAGCATCCAGGGCCTGACCCCGTGGTCCCCAGACACACAGTGACTCCCAGTGAGAGAGAGAGATGGTAGCTCCCACCTCTGGCCCTCTCTGACAGCACAAGATTGACGAGGGGGGGGCAGCTTGGTCAAAAGGCTCACAGGAGAAAAATAAATATGTCCAAAGGCCTTTGCTTACCTCGAGACGTGCCCCTCCCCGTGTTGACCACGCTCTCGATGATCTGAGAGTCAGCGCGCTGTGTCACGGAGACTCAGAGCTCGGAGTGAGACGAACCCGGGATGACTACCTCAAAAAGTATCCGAGGCATCCACAATAGCGGCAAATTGGATTCAACACGCAGTCAACAGTTGCTATAATGCTATTTGAGTGATTTAAAGTATGCTCACACAAGAAGGAAGTGACTAAGTTGTAAAAATATCCTCGCACAGGCTATTACTACATAAAGAGAAAAACCTGTGGAGGCTTATCAGCTTTGCTAACTTGTTTATTAAGGCTACTATTAAACAGCCATGAAGCCACCTGTGCATTAGAATAGAGAGCAATCTTTAAGAAAAAGCAAATAAAACATCGCAGGCCTTTGCCAAGACACTCTCCATAAAAAGTCTGCAATTCCGAGACTTTATTGATTGGCTGCCTCTTATAGGATTGGACATATTTAATTGTGCTTCCCTGAAAGAACTGCCGAGACATTACCTCATTGTTGTTGTGAAAGCTGATTAGCTAGGCTTTATGTAAATGAGAACGCAGATGGATATACGGTGCGTTCAGAAAGCATTCAGATGCCTACTTTTTTTCTTTTACATCTTTGTGATGTTGCAGTCTTACGCAGGAATCATTTAAATAATTTATTTCCCTCATCAATCTACACCCAATACGCCATAATGACAACTCAAAAAAAGAATTGTGGATTTTTTTTATAAGACTTTGCTATGACACCTCTGAAATTTAGCTCAGGTGCCTCCAATTTCTTCTACTAATCGATTGGTGACTGCTCAGGCTACAATTAAAGTTAAACAGAACAAAGTACAGCCATATCCTTAATGAAAACCTAATCCAGGGTACCCAAGGCCTCGGACTAGACCATAGGTTCACCTTCAAACAGGGGAATGACCCCAAACACAGCCAAGAGAATGAAAAAATCCGGTTATGGTGTCTAATCAAACCTCCATCCTTGTCCCAGTTTATGTGTCAATTCAACACGTTAATATGGCCCCCTTTCTGGTTGACCTATTATATGGTTATGCACAGTACAACTCTTAACAACAAGAACAGGAACCACAAACCAAAGTCTAATGCATTGGTTGGGTTTCTTAATCAACTCTGATGTCCAGCTACATTCGGATTGAGTGCTATGCTTGAGTGAACCCCCACTAGAACCAGAATGGAAAATCTCTGGAGAGGCCTGAAAATAGGTGATTGTCTAATCTGAGAGAGGGTGAGATGACCCATAGAGAAGAATGGCTGAAAAATTACCAAAACCAAGTCAGTCTCTCCAGATTTTCGTGATTTTGCAATCGCATGAATTTCTGCGTAATCACCAATGTATCGCACATTTTTGCAAAGCTGCATATTTTTCTAATGGGTCCCAAAGTTCTTGCAAAATAAACCCCAAATACTAACGATCTTTCACAAAACCCATATATCATTTCTGTAAACAAAACACATTTACACTCTTCTATTTTTGCAAGTCAATATCACTCAGTTTTCCACAAACCACTCAACTTTTACAAAAAAAACCCTCACACAAATAATGAGAAAATGCCACTACAAAATCAGTCATTTTGATCACAAAAAAAAAACAAAACCTGGTGGAACGTGTTGCTACACAGTCAATAAGAATCACTGCTAAGAGTGTTTCAAATAAATACAGAGAAAAAGCTCTGGGTACTTATGTCAATGTGATATTTAAGTGGTTCTTTTTATACATTTGCAAAAACATATATATATTATCTAGTTTTGACATTTTTACTATGGAGTACTGAGTGTATATTAATGAAGGGGAAAATAAACTTAAACAATTTTAGGATAAGGTTGTACAATTGCAAACTGATTATTAATTATATAATAATAGTTAATAATTAAGTTAAGTTCTGAATAATCATCTGCAAAGTCCTGTAATCATCAACCAAGCTATAACCCGACTGTCATTTTTTCAGATTAAATGTCTCCGGAAAAGATCCATGACAGAAAGGAGTGGAAAAAAATCTCCCCCCCCCCAAGCTTCCAATTTAAAAAAAAAAGATGTCAAGACATTTACTGGGTGACATAACTGGGCCGCCAGGCAGCGGGAAAGAGCTGAACAAGAACAGAAGCTGAAGACGCCACTGCTGGTCAACATGGGCTGGATGAGGCCAGGGCAGAGCAGCCCCATTACTCTTAATGTCAATGATGGGGGAGTCCATTCTACGGGTTGAAACGGATAATGAAAAATAATGACAGCAGTTCCTTTTTCTCCAAGGTTTTCCTTTTAAACTAGCAGCCAAACCACCACCACCACGGAGCCTGACCTCATGTGACCATCTGTGGATTTGCATAGTGTTAGAACACGCATGCATGGATGTTACAGAAACAGTACACCGATAAGTACATCTCAAGGCACAAGGTTGAAGTCAGAAGTCGGGATCAGCTAGAGTTTAACATTTTTTTTTTTTTAAGAAAACTGGTCTCTCAGTTAGTCATGACCAACCGCGTTGCCAACTCACCTGACATGGTTGGACAGAACAGGAGCCAGGCTCTTTTTTAGAAAACCACTTTGTATTTTTAGATGTAATAAATGTGGGTTAGAGGGAAGCCCCTACCACCACAGCGGACCAGTTCATGTTTCACTCTCGTACTCTCCGGCTACTGTCGAGACACCACAGGACATGAGATGGGAAGTGGCATGACAGCGTAACCCCAATTGAGGAACTCCATTAAGAATACGGTTTCTATGGAGGGTATGAGGTTTTCTCATCAATTCAGGTGTAAAATGACTATTAAATGTTAGGGTCATCCAAAAATACATTCAACATTTGACCTATGGAACAAATGTTCCTGCTGAGTATTTAGATTAGATTTAGATTCACTCTCTAGTGCAGGAAAATGCATTTGACTCCCTGTTTAGGAACATAGATATGCTAATAATTCCTCAAAAAAACAATTCTAAAAAAAAAAAAAAAAAACATTTAAAAACAGGTGGGCAACATCAAGTCTTACTGTTACTGGAATACACAGTACAGCCTCATTCATGTTTTGTGATGAACGTTATGGTAAATGTTTTTCCCAGAAAAGGTTCCAGGTCATTAGGATCATTACATGGTAATGTAATATTCTAAGCAAATTCCCCACCTATTACTCACAACATCTTTGCTAGATGAGTGTAGATTTTAAAGAAGGGAAAAAAGGTGACAGAAATGGGATACTTTGAGAGGGGAGTTATTTAGTAAAATTATTTTGAATGAGCAAGAAATAAATTTCTATTTACCATCATGATGTAAGCCATTAAAAACTACATTCAACAGCATAGAAGCAGACAGAGTATAAAATACTGTCAAAATATTCTCAAAAATCGACAAATTAAATATATAATCAGTTTATAGTAATTAATTGTGAATGTTCATTGGGTTGGAATCATGCAGCATCATCTTTTTAACACTGGAAGTTCACCAACAAAAAAAAAAAATCCTGCGAGGCTGTGTGAAATAAATAATAATAGTGCTTTAATTTATTGGGAGTAAGTGCCTGATGACTGATGAGGCACCACTTTGGCAAAAAGGGATATTCATTTGGAAACTTACATCTCAGGCAAATGTGGTATAGTGCAGCTTCCCTTGCGAGAAGGTCATTTTTCACAATAGCTGGAGCATATACACGGACACACAAACCCTGTACAAAGAAAGAAAACAATGTCCTTGCTTAACACGCCTGTGGCATGGCACACTTCCTCCTGAAAGGTAGATTACACATCCGATACGCTTGAACTGTTGGCACTCAGTCCAGCAATGGTGCTAATGAGTGTAATAATGCCTGTTAAAAACTGCGGTATCACGTTCACCTCCAGCCTTTTCCCAATAGCTAAGGCACACCAAAAACAAACCACAACTTCCTGCCCGGCTGCCAAGTTTCACATACTGGGTTTCTTGATTTCCCAACCACCACGAAGAAGAGAGAAGGAGGAGGAAAAAGGGAAAGGACATCCGAGACACTGGCCACCACAGACAGATACGGGACATGGACGGGTGGGCCTTTTTTTATTTTTCCAGACGAAGTGTCGGGACAACACTTGTGTGCAGGGCTCACTCCTGACCTTTTGGAAATGACAGTCCTTTATATGGGCGTCCCGACGGAGCAGCGGCGCTAACAGATATGTGTGTAATACACACCGGCCACAGTCATAACACAGGCCTGCAAGACTAAGGGGAAGCAGAGGGCGGGAGTTAGAGAGACAAGGCATGTAGGAAGAAGGGGCGCAAGTCGTTGGGAATCTCACAATTTATGAGTACCAGTTCCTATTTCAAAACCAAATTCCACTAAATGACTAGAAAAAGAGAGACACTATTTTCAGCTTCAGTACAGCCTGAGCCAAACCATTCACTGGTGGCTTTAGACTACACTTATATAACATATAACTGGCAATTGGGATAAATTCTCCACATCCCCTTTTTTTTAAAACAAAAAAAATAACCAATATTAATTAATTTAATAATTTGACTATGTGGATTGATTCAGAATAAAAGTCGCGATTCTCATGTGAATCGATTTTTCCACCCGAGTAGAAAGGCAGTGAGTCAGGGATGGAAGGAAGGAGGGGAAGTTGGGGGCAGGGGTGCGCAGGCAACAGGGGGATGGAGGGGGCACATTCATTCATCCTCATTCATCTTCTCCCCCCTTCAGTTGTTGTTGTTATTTGCCGCTTTGAAGCTGGACCGGGGGGGGGGGGGGGTGCACGGTGGGACACAGCGTGGCTCGGTACAGTGAGGGAAGGGGGTGTGTGTGTGTGTGTGTGTGGGGCGCGCTGCATGCCATTCTCGTTAAGGGGTGAGAGAGACATGCTAGACACAGAGGGCCGCTCACTGGACTCTTCCCATGGCTGGTTGTTACCGCGTTGGGCCCCGGGATCCCCGCCGCACCTCGACGCGCCGCCCACCGCCCATTCTTCTGCTTCATAGCATCATACAGATTTTAGACGGGCCCGTTTGATTGCTTAAGTCCTCCTGATGTTTTGACGACTCCTCCTCCTCCGCCGCCAGCCGTCTAACCACCAGTCGCTTCTCGCGGCAGCACGTATTCCTTCCAGAGAGAATCAGGAGGGAATTTGGAGGCATGACCCTTGTCACCGCAGGCACAAGTCGCTGGTTTCCTAAAACCTTAATTGCGAGATAAAATGAACGCGATGCAGATTTGTCAGGGAGTGCTGTCACACACATTTGACTGGAGCCTTTGGTGATGAAACACAAGATTTACTGCACTTCAGAAATGATGGCCAACTAAGGACACTAAACAGGTGCCAGTCATTACCCCCCACATCAGAAATAGATCTCTGCACACAGACCCACACACACACACACACACACACACGGTACACTGGAACCTTTGGGGAATATGCGTCACTCTCATTCCACGCCTCGACAATGCACGTCCAGTTGTGTGCAATGTGTTTGATGCGCCAAGCATGAGCAGAATATGTCGACTGTTGACTTCAGCGGCTTAATACACGATATCACGGAGACCTACTGGACTGAGATGACAGACACGCCGCAGTAATAAGGTGACCCTGTCTGCATCGGCTCAACATCCTGTCTGGTGAAGTAGACCGTGTCTTACTTAAGTCGACAAAACAGCCCACAAATCCATTATGCCTGCGAGTCTGTGTGTGTACAGGGAGGCCCTGTTTTAAAGCTGATTTTCTTGTCACTGTTTTGCAGGCACATCATCCCCTTATTCTGGAGCTACATGCTCCCTCTCCCTCTCTCTGCCTCTCTCTCTCCTATTACCCCCGCTACCCAATTCATTCATCCCACTTATGTCTGTCTGGCCCTCATTTCAGAGCTTGAACACTATTGCCCTGACGCTAAGGTGTCTGGACAAGGAGACTGAAACACACACACGCTCACACACATATACACACACAGCCGGAGAGTGAAGTTAGAGCGCCCCCCAGCTTTTCACTGGAACACACTGCACATTTGGGAGCAATATATTGTGGTAATTCAGTAAACTGAAATTGCATCTTGTAAGAACAGCTCACAAATGAGCATATATATATACATATATATGGCAAATAAAAAAATAAATCATCATAATAAAAATAATCATTGCATTTCCATATTATTGTTTCTATTACTTTATTTAAAAAAAGGAAACACAATTAAATATATGTATTATGTTATAAAACATTTATTGGTCTGGTGCATATTTTTGCATTTATTGGATAAATGACAGTGAAGTGATGACATACTAAGCTGGGAGACAGAGATGTGTAACAAGCCATTCAGATGTGCGGGATGGCTGTATATGTTGCAGTATAGAAACAACCAAGTGGCTTCGTATCTTGTATTTCTTTAGTTAGAGGTCATTATTATATGGAAAAAAAAAACAAGAGGAGGAAGAAGGAGTGAATGAGGTTAAGTGATCAACAGACTGTCTGGGCCATAAAGTCCACTTTTAAGGCCAACCAAGACGAGTCTAGACTTTGGGGCATGATTTCTAAACAACAGCCTGGAGCGACCCCCCACGCCCCCCCCCCCCTCTCTCTCTCTCCCTCTCTCTCTCTCTCTCTCTCTCTCTCTCTCTCTCCTTCTCTTCCTCTTTTCAGTTAGCAGCTCTGGTGTTGGCCTTCTCCTCTATAGCTTGACATGGTAGCTCTGACCCTGTGTGGTTTGAGAGGAGGCCAGATCAAAGGCGGAGGAGCAGCCTTGGAAAAACATTTGGGCTGAGAACGGACGGGATATCTGTGAGGGAGCCTTTCCCACTGGGGCTTGCTAGCGCTAGGGCCCGGAGATCGGGTTACCGCCCGAAAAACGCCAACATGAAAGAGGGGGCGACGCTAATCCTGCATACATGGAGCCCTTTCTGTCTCCTGCTCACACTCCACCACCAATATTGTATACCTCCTTCCACTCTGCTCCTCACCCTCTGAACCCTCCACCGCACGGTGTCTTTTAGTGTCGTCCCCAAAAACCGCACAAACCCAAACACGCCCATAAAAACCCCCCAAGCCAACCCTTCACCCCAAAAACGCTCGAGCTTCATCACAGAGGATTAACAGGAAATCCTGACACAGCCCATTGTTAAGGAAGCAGAGGGGGCTTGGGTGGTTTTGCCACCCCGAGTGGGTCTTTTTTTCCCCACTGGGTTTGTGATGCTCTCAGTGGAGGTTGGGGCACTTCATATCCTCAGCCTTCACTAACTAACCTCCCACATGTGTTCACGCACACACACACACACACACACACACACACACACACACACACACACACACACACACACACACACACTTCTATAAATTCTCCCAATTGCAAGAAAAGAAGGCTGGAGAGAGAAGGGGAGTGGATGGGATAAAGGGAGAGAGCTTGGGATGAGGATGGTATATGTGTGTGTGGTGGGGGGTGGGGGGGTGTGTTGGTGGTGGTGGTGGTGGTGGGGGGGGGGGGGGGGTGTCAGTGCTGTAAATCTTGATGTCACTGACAGGAAGACTGTTGCGGACCATTACCATAAATCTGACAAACACTAATTTGATGGGAGGCTGTATCTGTCTGGTCAGGGACCAGTCTAGACGGTCCTATTGAGGGGTCCTACGGCGTAGCCCTGTTTGTTTCCAGCACCATCTGGATGTGGCAGTAAGTACCCGCTGCTACGGTTCACATACACAAATGCAGGGCCTGATCTACTAAAGGTCTGCGCGTGTACAAATGTCTGCAAACCCATAGCATGTGCAAATAAATGTACTAAAGACTACATGTCTAGTACTAACTAATGAACATGAATAAGTTTGGGTGTTTTCACAGAATTGTGCAAAATACTGGGAGATGTGTAATTAATGTGAAAAGCAGGAAAGTCCGTTAATCATCCCTCAACTGATCAATGCATTCTTACAGTATCTGCTGTCTGTGGCAGCTTCATACTGTATGAAAAGCTGCTTCTGCAGCATCTAAACGCAGCAGCTGATATGTGAAAGGATCTGCATACATACTCCATAATGAAATATAGAGTATATAACATGCACTTCTACACATATCAAACAGGTTAGTTGTAGTGTCATATTCAGCTTTATTTTAATGAAGGAGATGCCAGGGCAGCCATGCTCATCAGCCTCTTTTACAATCGCCTTCAAAAAATTATAATTAATGCTGAAATAGCCTTGCTCCAAAATAAGCAAGCAAATAAGCAAGCAATAAGCATTAATGGCTTTAACTAATGTTTTCATTAATTTATTAGTTTTTTAAATTCCTATTGTGTTGATGTGCATCATGTCATGATCCATATCCAGACATACTACGTACATATGTACTTATTTTACACATGCAAACACTCACAGGTTTCTCTATGGAAATCATTAAAATACACTATTTTTTTCTATTTAGAATACTGGTGATCATGCAATGTTTGCAAAATGTCCATCAAGTGCATGCATATTCTTTTAGAATGCACACAAAATGTAGTATTCTTCATTAGAAATCTTAGTGGAACAGTGTAAAAAAGGATTTGTAAAAGTAGCATTTCTAAACCATTGCAAAGTCTTTGACCTTTATATTGCCACATATTTATTTTAGTTATATAAGTAAGTGTAAATCCCTGTATGCCTCGAGGGAAACCTTAGAAAAACTTACCCTTATATCTAATGGCTGACATTCTTATGCAAAGCAAAAGATTAGATTAAATAGAATACAGGTTGTATAAGCACTGTACTCTGGTATAGCAGAACAGCAGTAATCAAACAAAACAATTTGGAGAAATCATCAGGCCTAAGAATAAAGACTCTAGAGAGTAGAATGGCCCCCTACGCTCATTAAAACTTTTCATTGGTGTTGCCAGAGCACCTGCAAAGTAGCAGTCCTGGTTTTATATATGGAAATGTATGGGATTTAGACCCACCATTATGTTCCCATTCTGGAACTGGCCCCAGTAACAGAGAATGTTAAATAGTGCTACCAAAGCAAAGTGTCAGTCTGGAATCCTGAGAATTATGACCAAAAAAAACCTATAAGCACAAAAAAAATGCCTGGTCTTAAACAGGGGAACAAGGCTTCTGAGGCAATTTCAAGTATTTTAATATTTACAATGTGTGTACAATCTACACACTTTCAGATAGGAAGACATGTATTGAATTATGCTTATTATCACAAGTGTAGACTATAAACTTAACTCTGTTTTCTGTTTCTGTTTCTGTTAACTCTGCTTCAATTCAGTTTTGGATCTCTTCTCTCAATGTTCTCTTTGGAGCTCTAGAAAGAACAGGTCATTTGTGTCTGTCATAACAGTAATGAGCCTCTCTGATGTGAAAGGAGGGATGGCAGTAACTTCATAGTTCTGACATCACAACTTTGTGACATTTATCTGGATTAAGCATTCTAAAACATGGGACAGTGCATATACAATACATAGACCTATATAACTATAGTAAAAAGCTATTTATCTCTCTCTTCTACAATATGGGACTTTTAAGAGGCCAACATTTCACAAAGAACCTTGCATCTAGTAAGGAAATAGAATCCTTTGTGCTCAAAAAACAGATAACACATACACCATATTTTGTTGAAAAAAAAAAAAGTAGATATGAGATTTTCCTTTTGAAATATTGCCTATTTTTTTGGAAAGAACATGTTCTCCCTTTCAACATGCGGGATTAGAGTTCACCTGAGGGGAAGCTGGGAAGCATCCAAGTGCTCCGGCGAGTTCAGCCAGCCTCGCACGGGCTGCACGTTTGTCCCTCTCACAAGGGGCCAGGCGTGGGTCACGGTGTGAGCTACAGACGCACACCGTTTTTTCTTAGAGCTCAGTACTTACCGTTGATCACAAAAATACACATCAGTATCCCCTCATCTACAAAGTTCAAAACCCTCAATGATACTTCGACACCATTAAAATCAAATTTTTCTGCGGCCTGAGAGCATGAAATCTGTCACGCTGACTGGGCTCCCTCACAGATCGGTAAAACGCTGATAGGAGGAATATAGTCCAAGCAACACAGTCCACTAGACACGCTGAGCGGCTTTTTTTTCCACGACACATTTATCTGTCTACCTTGGAGCTACTGTGTGTTTCACGTCATTTACTGGAAAAGTACATTAGGTAGAGAATGAGAGGGACGGCATTAAGGGGCCCACCCACGGGACTATTTTCATGGTACTCGCTTTTTTTGTAAAAAAAAAAAGAAAAGCAAGAGGCTGAGGTGGTGGTATGTATGGCAGCTGCATTCACAGACAGAAGCTACCTTTGCTCCATGGGACGCCCAAAGGCCAGATAAGAGGGCCACGGAACTGAGGGGGTTACCACTGGGAGCCATTACGGTGTATAAATCTTGTAATTGGGAATGGGTGATTAGCTTGGGCCGTATTAGCATATGCCGGCGGCAGAAACTTTGGTTTCCTGGGCACAGTGTAGGGCAAAAAGATGTTTTTACGCACCCATATAGAGGATCAAAGCTTGAGGGGCCCCCTTTTGAAAGCCCTGAAAACCAGTGTGCAAGAACCAAGGGGGGTGGGGGGCGCCCCATCTCCATAGACATAAAAAGGGCGGACGGGGAGGGTACTTGTCCCACTTACGTCGGTTATAGGACATTTTTATACAGCGGCTATCGACGACAAACTCAATTTTTGCTAAAGTAAAAAAGTTTCAGGCTTAAGGACATTGTCGTTAAATATGAAACACCCCATCTAACTCAACTATATCTAGGCCCCTCTGAGACAAAAAAAACCTGATGGAGAGTGACTGAACAATAAATCTGTTTTTATACATTGTGCCTGATTGTTTTTATCTGTGTGCATGTGTGGTGGGGCAAACTGGAAAGAGCGTTTTCAATGCATATGCATTCTTACAAGATATGGATAATCAGTGATTCTTTCCAGAGGAAACTATTCCTCACATCATAGAAACAGGGTCAGTCCACAATGATCATTCATTACATCCTCAATGACCTCATTGAAACTGTCAAAGTGTGTGGATTAAAAGGGAGGAGAATGAAGGGAAAAGCTTTTTTTTTTTTAAAGTTATTTCTATGGACATGAAGAGAAAGAGAGAGAGAATACCTCTGTTCTCCAAACAGGGATGGTAGAGAGGCCTTTGAGGCTTTTAAGACCAACAAAATGGAAAAGCCATTAATAGGAGTGAACGACTAACAGTAACGCAGAAAAGAGAACAGAGGGACGGTTTCAGGAAGTGTCGAGTCCCATCAGTATTGTCGGACGTTAAGGGAGCACCGAGTGGTTTCGGTGGCATAAGAAGAAATCAGTCGTAACACATCAAAGGCCGCCGCGTTCCGGAGAAATGACAATAACAGTACATTTGACGACCTTGTGTAACAGATGGCTTTTGAAAGTGTACACTCATGTCTTACGAACTGTTCAGCGAGCGATTGTGAAAACTTCTTTTGTTTTTACCGTGCATATATTTTCCATTCGATTTCACGGGTAATTAAGAGACCTTCGGTCGTACAGTTGTGAAAGTCTGACCATATACGAATGCTGCTCAGTATTTCATCCGAAGTCAGGGGAAGCTTCTCGGTGTCTCTGTCTAGTGGAGACGTTATCCAGCTCAACACCTGGCACTCGAATGTGTCTCGCCTGTGATCAGATTTCCATTTATCAATGAGAAACTGTCAGACAGCTCTCTTTCTCTCACACACACACACACACACACACACACACACACACACACACACACACACACACACACACACACACACACACACACACACACACACACACACACACACACACACACACACACACACACACACACACACACACACACACACACACACACACACACACACACACACACACACAAATGAAAGAGCCTATTTACAAGGCTGTATAAAGGGATCACAGCCATATGCTAAGTGGTCTGTCAGTATGAAAGTGTGCAAGTGTTTTTTTTCCAACAACAGTGGCACTGGCTACAGCTCTCTCACCACACACCTCCAGCGTACACTCTGACTGCCGGCTATTGATTTCTAATTTTAATGGCCAAGTCTGGGAAATCACAGGTCATCCTGTGCCGTAACCCCCTCAGAACGAGCATGAATCTTCGAGACTTTGGGGCGTTTCGGCACGTTTGTCGGAAGTTACCCAGACACATTGTTTTAACCTTTGCCGGAGGAGCCTCTGTCTCATTCCCAGGGGCCGGCTGTGTAAAAGGGTCGATGACATCAATAGGCCTTCATTAAGCACAGTTAGTGTCAACAGTTAATTATGCAAATGCGGAGACCCCTCGTGTGGTTTGTGGGTCTCCGGCCTCCCCCTTTTCATTGCGACCTCACATACACAAAAAGTACCACCCTGCAGGCACACACTCCGTATAGCACATACGTTCCCGTACACACACTGTATGCCTCCCACACATTACTTTTCCTCCTCACTCATTTCTTGTCAGGAATCAGAAATGCAGCGTTATGGTGCCGGTACATAAATGGAGGCCCCTGAGGTCTCCAGTGGCTTTTCTTGCCATCAATGAACCTCCGGAAGGTTCTTGCTGGGTGAAGCTGAAAGCCCACCGAGTTCTCCTCATCAAGACCATGGAGTGGGGGGGGGGCATCAATGCCCCCTCAAAAACAAAATGGAAAACTGCATCAAAACAGTCAATTAGGCAAAAATGCATGACAGCCAAATTCGAGCATTGTTTCTGTGACGGTAATGACAGGCCTTTCGCTCCTCTGCCTCCTCCACACATCTGATGTCTGTGGCCCCCCGGTTTTCAAAGGCTGGGAAGTCATCAGTAATTAATAATCACACGCTTTGGGCCCCTCCGTTGTGACTGGCGGATTCTTTGTAGGGCCAGCCTCGAGGACCTCAAATCCACTCATCCTCAAAATTCACTCCAATCTAGGAATTTCAACAGTGATTGTCAATAACAGGTTGATCAATTGCTTTTGATAATCCACTGAAATATATAAAGGTGGAAAGAAGAGGGAATGTGTGGTGCAACTGTCAGAGAACGTTCGGTAGATTTGCTGCAGTTTTCTTTAATAGGACAGCGTTACAGGCACCAAACGGTCCACTCGGGTGAACGCTAAATCAAGCAGACCCAGATGAAAAACTGTGGCTTAGTTCCTCTGCTGAGAACGCAAACTCAGGTCCAAACAAACTATTAAGGTTGAATCACAGGATCATTTCTCTTCTTTTTTTGTTTGAATATAAATATTGATGAAATGTTGATGTTCACAGGTGTGAAAGCGCCATCTATACCATCTTCTGAGGCTCATGATAATGCTAAGCTCGTATCAGCTAATCGGTTAATGTGGGCTGAGAGGCGGGCGTCAAACAGCAGAAAGCGGCGCTCTGCGTGCGCACACACACACACACACACACACACACACACACACACACACACACACACACACACACACACACACTACATACAGCACCTAATTGCATGCTTCCAACAAAACCAAGGAAAGAGTGATGGACGGACTGATGAGAGTCAGATTGACATCATTTGTGCATCTGTTAATCCAGCAGCTGAAACATCATCTACACACACGTTTATCAGAGTCCATCATGTAGGTAAGTTTGCAGACTATACTGAGTTTATCCAGTCGAGAGAGAATCTCACCAATGTTATGGCAGGTTTAGTCACTAGAATTTTGCAGCGATTTTAATAGCCTGGTTTTTCTTAGATATGTCCAGCATCTCACTATTTGATTACTTCCTCCAATGAAGCTGAGTGTTGTGCAGCTGCTTTCTAGGTTTATGTATTAGTTTTTGTCACGCCACTTTGCTAAAAAATGTAGATGGTGACGTACAGAGCGGGGTTCTCCATAATTCTAAATTAAATCATTATTTTGGTTTGTTAAGCTCATCATTCAAGACACTTGTTCACGTTTATCTTTTCTTTGACCTAATTAAATAATGAAGCTACTGTATTAAAATTGTGTGTCAAACAAAGGTCATTTCAGTGATTCACATGGTTTCACAATGAAAAAAAGCAGTCAGCGTATTTTCCTAAATTGTTTGTAATTAGCAGATAATCGATTTAAATAAACCTGCTTAAGGTTTGCGTCCCTGCGTCTCTCTCAGGCTCCGCTGGTGTGTGTCCATCTCTCAAAATGCCTCAATCACTGCCTGCTGTGAAGGTACATTGTTTATCCACCATTTGAAGGGCTCCTCTCCATTGTACTGTTACGGCCACCAGTTTTAACCAGCTCCCCCTCAACCCTCCATCTGAACCCATTCACCCCCCACTAATTGTGAGGAGATAGAGTTATCGGGGGTTTAAGGGAGAGGAGGGGCTGGGGGGGCGAGATCAAACTGTTTACACACTGCATTTGCTTTTGAAATCTCGTTTGTTATTTTATTTCCCCTTAGCTTTTATCCCTACAAAGCGAATTTCTCAGGAACAACAGTCTCAAAGCACTTATGTAATAGTAAATCAGAACCAGACTCCGATCTTGACTGGGTCCAAACCTAACCAAGTGGGGGGGGGGGCATGGGAGCAAGGTTCATTCACAAGGGCTAAAGGCCTGTTTTTATGATAATTGTGCAATTACAAAACAATTACATTAAAATCGTGCATCCATGCTGCTCAAAACTTACAACAAGAAGGGTGGTGGTAATGGTGGAGAGGAAAACACAGTTCACTTTACCTCACAAAGAAAGGTGCTAACAGTGGTATACATGTCTATTAAATCATAGTAGTAGCGGAAAGTGTGAGTGTGAAGCTGCCGGATAGTACACTGTCTGATATGCCTAATTTGAAACACATTCATCCAATTTTAAGATACAGTTTTTACATGATACTTTTAGATCTTGGCTGTTTTAACTAAATGATGGATTTTAGACACCGTACACCTGGATTTAACGGATTTTACGGTCTGAGTGAGACATCATGTCTGTGTGCTTAAATCTAGAGAATTACATCCATCGCCTGAGGAATGAGATCCGTGAAATGGACAAACTGCTGGAAAAATCATTTTGAGAAAAAAAAAACAAAAAAAAACTACAGAACGGGCCTGAGCTTTCACTTCTGGCCTCCATAAAACGGCTCTTGATCCATGTGGGAAACGAACGACACAGCCCATCGACATTCTGAACTGACCCAGGTAGATTTTAAATCACCTTTTTTTTGTCTAAACTGTCTAAAACAAACCCGTAGAGTTGCCTTCGTTTAAGAACCCACTGTTCTCCTGGCCCGATGTGCTGCTCGCATCAGCAGACCCCTTCTCTCTGCTTGACTGGCCTCAGTTGGGCTGCGGGGCTTTAAATAATTCCAATCTCTTCTTTGAATCGCTGGCCATTTTTTTTCTTTTCCTTTGCAGGTGAGATGCAATCCGCCCAGCCAGACAAGGCTATCGAATGCTAATTGTAACATGCAACATGCTGTACAGCACGCCCCACATGACTATTTACATGATGCCACACACACACACACACACACACACACACACACACAGGATTCCTCCTCTTCCTCTATGATTGCAACTCAGCAAACTGTTCCCACCGCTAGCCCCCCCCCCCCCCCCCACCCCCCCACATCCGTCATTCTAGTGATCTTCAGGAATAGGCCCTGTACGCCTGCTAACAACACTAAATAAACAGTGTTTATTTCAAGAACCTCTGCCTTATATCCACACATAAAACCACCACCTGGGAATCCATCCTCTATTTTAACAGTGACCCATGATATGGCACTTCCTTAGCATTAGATCCCTTTTAAAAACAATAATTCTCTCAATAATAAAAATAATAATCTGATTTTATTTCAGAACTCTCAGAATTTGTACAGTAGAACCAAAATTATTATTATTATTATTATAGGTGATTTTAAGTTACGCTTGGAGAATCTGACTCTTTGGACTTTTAAAACTTAATGAATGATGATTTTTTTTCAACACATTATCCAGCTCCAAGCCAGCAAAACCATTTCATGCCTGCTGCACAGGGAGGGAAAATGAGAGCTGTCGCTGTGTAATAAAACCGTAGCGCTGACACTGATAACCTGAGTAGCCTACCATAAAATTGATTAGGAATTAGTAATGGAATTGATGAATAATCTGGCCGATCAGCAGATCCAATAATGGAACTGGTATCATTCAAATCATACCAGTTCCTGTCCCTGCCGGTCTCCATGCGATCCAGGTGTTGTGCTCTCTTGATTCAATCAGGAACAACTCGCTGTGGCCCTGTAACCCTGCAGTAGTCTGTTCTCGCATCATGGTCTGACAGGCACTCCAAAGTTAACATTGAAGTGACGATCCCTGGTTTTCATTTAGATCACACGGTGGTGTGCTGACACAGCCGATTCTAAAATAAATGGTAAACATGTGCTTGGTCTAATGTACAGCAAGGCTGACTGAAAAATCTGATTTTCTACTAGTAAAAATGGGTTCACTAATAAGATTTTGACCAATGACCGGTGCTCGATTTTAGGTACCGACTGTGCCAATATCAGTAAAGAAGGTGGAGGAATCACCAATCATTAGACACGCTAACAGGAGACGGAGGGAGCCGATGTAAATGGGTAAGCTAAGTAGCAGAACTTTCAGAATAGTGCATAAATAATTGTGTTGTATGCTGTTGACAGACCCCACATTTGATCATTTTGTGAAAGACCCAGGTGTTCTGTTCTCACATATATTCAGGTGTTATTGTGAAGATGAAGGATTGAGAAGGAGAGGGTTAAGATAAATTAACACTATTGCACTGACTTCCCTCTTTTAAGGGTATTAAACATCCATACTGGCTGAATACCGTGGGACCAATAACCCCTTACATAGTCCACCAAAATAAGGACAATGCATCAGCAAATTGACGCTTTAAAAAAAAAAAAAGGACCAGCAATAATTTTTCTTATGGCCAAACTGGACCATTGTTCAGCAGCCAAGTCAATTGCCTGATCTCAATCCAACTAATCATTTGTTTTATAAGCGGAGGAAATTCAACATTAAAATCTTCTTAACAAGCCTCGGGTGTACGGGACAATAGAATTTCTTCTCATCTACAAAGGATCCAAATTTAAATATTCAGACTATATAGTGTTGTTATGTTGTTCAAAATACTTTTGATCCCCTCAATTTGGGGTACCAAAAGGGCCCTGACTCCCGATGATCATGTGTCTGTAGACACTCAAATTAAGGATGAAAATCAGCACTTTAACCTCACAATGATTTTTTCCTTTTTTCGGTCCAACGTGCCACCACAATACATGTGTCACTGTTCTCATACTCAGTTCCTGCCGAGTACACATGTGTGAAAGATGGTGCGGATAGAAAAGGCTGTGAGCTGAACCAGGGAAACATGTGTGTGTAGGCTACTACAACACAAACTGTAAGACGGAATCCCACACAGGGAGCGACTAAAGCCAATGGGCTCCACATGTCTTTCCTACTTCAAAGGGGACACAAAAACATATCGCATCATACTAGCCCATCCTCCTCCACAGGGACGGAAAATTCAATATATGATACAATTTCACCAAAACAAGCTCAGCTAACCTCTGCTTTAAACAGCCATTCAGGCCTGATTTTCTACCTTAAATATATAGAAATATATTACAAGTGTGAACCTTGAAGCTTTAAAAAGCTCAAGAACCAATATCACTCAGGGTCCACTGTGTGCAGCCTCGTCTTCTACAACGCATGTTTGCTCTGCGTTATCCTGACACCTACTGGACGGCCCAGTAAATACTGACTGTGTAATGAGCCCCATGCAGAGTATCAATAACAACACCACTTATGTTGTTAAGAGTTCTGGCCACACCGCCCCAAATTGTAATCCTAGTAATAAACGGTAGACAGAGAAAGGAAATAAACAATATATCCTATAGCTAACTTGAGTCAGATAAAAGTGAATGTTACCCATTATGCCATAATTACACAAACGCTCATTAGGGAATTGCCCTTGCTGAATGTCAAAATAATTACTTTAAAAAAGGCAGGGCAGATTAACACCATATGAGAAATCCACGTTACTAACGCTATCATACTTTACCGGAAGAAGAGCTAGACGCCAGACAAGAAAGAGAAACACACACACACACACACACACACACACACACACACACACACACACACACACACACACACACACACACACACACACACACACACACACACACACACACACACACACACACACACACACACACACACACACACACACACACACACACACACACACACACACACACACAGAGTGAGAGCCAAGGCTGATGGACAGATGTTGTGTGCATGGCAGTGTTGCGCAAAGGATCTTTCATAAAACGACCGAGCACAGAGGGAAACGTTTACTTAGTCAAAGACAGGAAAGAACAGACAGGCCAACCGTGCCGTGATCCATCACAGGCCTACCTATGACACTGCACAGCGCAACCTGATTCAGAGATAGCCTAAGCCCTTCCAGAGGCGCCCCCCCCCTCCGGAGAGAGAACATCCAGCCTCACCAGTTGTAGACGGGGCGAGTGCGATTGTGACTGACAACGTATCTGCACGTCACGAAACACTACGGAGAAACTCAGGAAGCTAACTTAAAAGAAAGCACCTGATGTTGCCACCACAAGACGCAGAGGTGGGGGGCTTCAAGATGTTTCCAATTTCAAACTAGAAATACCACTTCATGGTCGTAAGCTTCTGCCGAGTTGTAGACAGGACCGTAGACGATGAATCAGAGCTGGATGTTGCTACCAAGAATCCGCAAATTGTAAAATGTGGATGATTCACACACACACACATGCCTGGAGGAAAGCTGACCCAGTCACCTTGGTTTCAAGATTGAGCATGCAGGATTAGAGTCACCACACCACCAGCTGAACGAATGTGAATATGGTTACGATTACTCTTTCTGTCCCTGTGTACTACTGTTAAATAATAGTCACATTATGATGACACAGTCTCAATCACAGGTCTCTATATCTTTGACCTTTCAGAACCAAATTCTTATCATTTCACTCTTTACTTGCGTGGATGTTTGTGGCAAATCTTAAAAAAAAAAATTCCTAAGATATGACATCCACCAGAACGGGACAGATGGGTGCCTGAGTGGCGAGAAGGACCAACGGGCCCTTCAGGGCATTCCCACGCAAAGGAAGCGGATTTTATCAGTTATCAAGAACTGGAAATTGTGTGAGGGCAAATGCTTCCAACGTGCGTCACCAGAAATAGAAGGCCTCGAAAAACATTTTATGTGTTCATTGAAGTTTTAAGAGTGAAAACAATTGCACACTATAAACAAGCTAGGACAAAATGTGGCGCTCTTTCGGCAGACAAATCCCTTTAAATGTGCACGTCTTTGATGTGGCTTTTGCATGTTATTAGATATTGCCTCAAATGCCACAAAGAAATAACCACTTTCCAGTTTACCCTTTACTGCCCAGCAGCCTTCCTTACAACCTCTCAGGGCCATGCTTGTTAATACCTCTTAAAACAAACCACAATTAAGCATGTGATGTAACATACATATATATGAAAGGGTTGATGTAACATGGTTAACATTGTTCATATTAAGCCTATGTTCGTCTCATATCAAGGGGACACACAAACGTGTATTCTCACTCTGCTGAATGACATGTGTTTTATAAAAGGCGACAGCTCTGGTTTTAGTGACTGGAGTTCATATCAAACTTGTGCAGGACGTTTGCAGCCCAGCTGATGAGGAGCTGATTAGTGGCGACATGGCTCCACCCGGAGGACGCAGGAGGGAATTTGTGAAACTGCGACTTGTGTCACCGGACAAGTGAAGCAGGAGTTTCTGTACTGAAATTCAGTTTCATTACTTTGTAATTTAGTTTCACTACTTTGTAATTTAGGTTTATTTGGGAAAAACAACTCTTGAGACAAATTTTCTTTTTTTCCCCCCTCAATTTTTGCGAAACTATCAAAGCTTCCATGAACACAGGCCATGGTTTCAGATTGAAGGAAATAATCAGAGCAGTTAATTTCATCAGGTCTGTTTTCCAATTAGTTTACCTATTAGATTGGTTGACAGATGAAATGTTGATTACTTATTTAAATATTTGTTGGTTCAAACAATCCCAAATGTCTCTTTCACTTTTGGAAAACTGTTATAGGCATTTGTGAAGTGACTGATTTTAAGTAAGTCAGCTTTGATTCATTTAAAGCACGGCCGTCAATTTTCTCTATTTTGTGTATTAACCATAAATCACATGTACAAATTCATAACAAAGTCAGTGCTGTGAATGGAACGACATTCCCACACATGCACAGTGGTGTCTGCCGTATGAGGAATGTCACTCCCGACAAAGGAAGGTCTCACCCAGTGCAGCGTTTGCCTCATTGATGTTTTTTTTAATGGTTTGTGGACAACAATGGCACGGAGGAAAATGACAAATCAGATTTTGGATCAACACACACGGTACTTCTAGGTAGAATGAGCACATGGTTGGTTTGGCCTGAGAACAAGACAAACCGGCGAAGCTCATGTATTATTAGCTCTGGCGGATGTGTCTGCCCCCTCCCTTTAAGACAGATTTCTGGGCATGATCACAACCGTTTACCTCATCCGTAGCCGTTCTTATACAATGACGATACGGGGGGGGGGGCGCCGTTGAGGCGTTCACGTAAACAACCGTGATTACGACCAGGATGGCTGCCGCTGATGTGGAACAGTCCGTTAAATCCTCTCTTACGTCAGTATTATACAAACCGGATAGTATATTTTCTCTAAATCCTAATTGGGATGGCAAAAACTGGCATCATTTTCAAAGCTCAAAAGGTTGTGGGTTGATCCGATTGCGCCCAGAAGCATTTTTAGTTGCCTCCATTGATAACGCAAAGATCAACTGAGCTGTTCATAGGATGTCAGACATACTCTACTCATTAGATTAGTTGACACCTTTTTTTTAAATTAACAAAATCACCAGTCTCATCCTCACTACAACACTGGCCAGATGATATAGCTGAATAAAGTCTATGTTTCTATCTGCATAGAACTGCTATTATTCATGTTCTAAACTGTGTCTGATGGGATATTTGACATTTTTTAAAGAAATTTAGAGCTGTTTGACAGATGAGGGGGATGTAGAAACAAAACACTCTGTCCTTAACTACATCCTGAAGGAGTTTTGAGAACAGTAGATCCAGTCATTTTGGAAGTAATTTAGGAGACTTAAAGTAAATGGTCTCAAAAAAAAAGAATTTGTTTGGTGATATGTACAGAAGAGCCATTCTGGAAAACAGGTAAACCATGAGAGAGTAATTATTGATAAGAGTGCACGAGTCCCCGGAGTCGTCTCATATACCTCGCCTGTTAGACAATTACACCGAGCAATCATGGAATAAAATAGCCTAAATGGACTGAAGGCATTTTTGTTTTCCCCCATATATTATTATTGTGCAGTATTTGTACTTCTTGTCTAGCCTATTCTGTTTCCTCTCAGCACAAAGGTCGCAAGTTCAAGAACTTGGATTGGGACCTTTAAGTGTAGAGCCGGCATGACCTCCCTGTGTCTTTGTGGGTTTTCTAACTTCCTCCCACCATACAAAAACATGCTCAAGTGGATTTAGAGACTCTAAATTGCCTGTAGGTACGAGTGTGTGAGCGAACAGTATGTGTGTCTGGGTCTGTGTACACCGTCTGGGTCTGTGTACCTGGTGTGTCGTGCTGGGAGCTGCTCCAGCAGACCCCTGTAGCCCTAGTGAGGAATAGACTGGTATAGAAAATAGATATTAACTCTACTTCACTTGAATTCTAGTGAGATGAGCTGGATCCACGCCTCCTCTGTGAAAAGGAGGCTTGATCACTCCAGGTATATACACTTGTATACACTTGTTTTTAAGCAACCGCTGCTAATGTTTTAGTGTGGTGTTGCTGCACTTAGCCTCATGTTTTGTGCATCAGTTTAACTATCTGTAAAAAAGCTGCTTAAACTATAAATCTCTTGTCTCAAAAAAAATGGGTGGTTCAGACACCAACCATTTTAACTCATAATTTCCAAGTAACCTTGGGACAATTCAAACACAGCGATGACTACGATATGCCTTAACACTGAAAAATAGCAATGTTAAGCATTAAATATATGTCCATGTTCCTAAACTACTACTACAAAGTTGAATCTTTTTTTCCATTTAGAACCTCTGACATTTGCTTTTGCCCTGCATTTTCCAACATAAAACAAACAATACTTGTGCTATATTAAACAACATTATAAAGTGGCACTGAGTAGGCAATAACTGAGAGAAGTTGAAATGCAACATGTTCAGCAGATGCAGTAGTTGTACCTCACACTATCTTTATCAGACACAACAATGTCTCTTCAACAACAACAGAGGGCGCCATCGCCCTTTCTTCAAAAGCAGCAACTCACCTAAACATATAAAGCAGTTCAGACATAAAACTCCCCAACACGACACCAGTGTGAGGCATTTATCAGATATGGATCGTGTATTGAACCGGTTTGTAAAGTCTATGTGATCTGGAAAGAGCCGGAAGGGTTCTCTTAAAGCACAAAACCACAGAGGGGCTTGGATCATGTCTGATGATCCACACTCAGCTGGTAGACTTGTTGTTCACATGAATACATCAGTGATACAACTCATGCCTTAATGACTCCATTTACACATCTTACATCATCTAAAGAAACATTCATCCATTGACTTCAGTAGCAACAACCAGTCTAACATTGACTGAATTATTATTAAAGTAAAATAGTAAAATAAGTCAACAACAGATCTTGACTTTAATTTCAGTAGCTGGCAGTTTTCTGTAACCGGTGCAAAAGAAACTTTTTGTTAACTATAAAAAAATTTGTAAAAATAATTTTAAAAATAGTGAGGTTGAATAACCAGGCAAACACACAGGAACCATCACAAATCCATGCAGATTGATGCAGCTTATTCATGCAGATCCCTGTGTGAAAGCATCAGTGCAGGTTTATTTTTAACCCTGAATTACATGTACAGTAATAAGGAAGCTTACATTTTTAACACATGATTAAATGTGGGTTTATGCTTCCAGGCATGTCAAGACAGAGCTCGACAACACAGCTGTCCAAATCTTTTAATGTCACACCTCCTCCATGCAAGGCCAAAATTATCCACATTCATTTAATTTTGTTTTTTTTGGGGGGAGAATCACATTCAAATAGGTTCCTCAATATCAAACAGGATTACACCTGGAGGCGGGACAGGTCTCAGTAGGAACAACATTGGGATGAGCGGTTAATAGACTCAGAATCTCCTGGTTACAGTAACAGGGTTCGCAGGCCTTCAGTTTAAGAAGTTCAGATGACCGTGTTTTGTTGCCGTGGTGTCACAGCGCGGATTCGGTCCCGCTTTCTTAACAAGCAGGGATGCCTATTTTCTGCTGCTGTAAAACAGAGGCGTCAGAAATAGTAATTGGAGCATGATCTGCACCAGCTCCGCCGTCATAATTAGGAGTCCCTGAGAGAGCGTTGACAGCCACAGCGAGACAACAGGTGGGTACCCGTTGCCTGGCAACCAGACGACTTTAGTAGAAAAAGTTCGCATTTAGATATGAGATTTACAACCATCCCCCACGAAGCCCATGTACACTTCCTGTATTTATTGTGCAATAATAGTAATCAGAGGTAAAATAAAACAAAGCCCTCTGAGGCAACCGTCTTTTGTTGAATTCATTTTAATGTCAAGGTGTTTTACAGATTTTTCGGAACATTATTGTTACTATCAGACAGTGTTTTTAATCATTATTTGAAGGGTTTGGCCCCCCAAAATATGTTTTCAATAAAGAGAGAAAAAAAATTCACATGATTTTGGACCATTTGTGAATTTAAAAGGCGACTTGGGACCAAATACAACTATTAGATCTGAAAAATGTCATTTAGTTTTGATGCTATTCACATTATTTTGCATTCATTCTGCTCAGGTACTGCTTGTCTTTTTAAGTGGGAAAGCACCTACAGAGATTTATAGATAATCCAGAAATAGAAAATAATCAGAAATAACATTTACTGTACATGACATTTTTATCATGTGAAATAATGGATTTTCTCACTCAATGGAGGAATTGAAACAAGTCATTCATGAGGCTCAATAGACCTTTGGAGCACCGAGGGGTTGGCCTACATATTTCCTGAATCACAAGTCAGTGTGAAACTGGCCGTATTAATCTACAACACTACACTAATATTTAGTTCCTCTTTTTTTCACCTCCTAAAACTCTTCTTCGAGGCAGACTCCTAGAGATGGATTGTTTTATGAATAGGCAAAGGAAACTGTAGCGATGTAAAATATGCTTTGTTCACTATATCAGCTGGAAAGTATCTGTTTCTGAAATCAAAATGTGCTGTCAAGTCAAACAAGGCAAAGAACAACATATTTTCTAACATTAAACATCGTCTGAAACCGGCCACTACCTTGAAGACAAATTCTGTAGAACTTGGATACACAATATCAAGGGAGAAAGAAATAAGAGATTTGTCTTTTCACTATACAAGTTATGGCTTAGCAATACAGGGAAACCCTGTTTTCTTTGATTTTAATCTCAAAGGGTTATAATAAAGTTCCCAAAATTAAAATCAATGCTAATGTAAATATGCATTTACATTAGTTAAGCTCAGAGATTTATATATCACAAAAACTTTATTATAGTACCATGAAAGACTACATACCGTAATTTATATCTTAGTTTATTCTCTGCATGATGAAGACATCAACCCATATAGTTTATTACTGATATCAGCACAGTCACTATATACACATATCACATAATGTATGATTAAATATTGTTGAACTGAGCAAATTATTATTTCTTTTTTTTCTCTCCTCTGCATTTAGAAAAAACATAAAATTAAAGAATTCATTGATTTGAGGACCAACAATGAGCCTCATAGTAAAAAGGCAGAGGCCCTCTGGCTTGGATTACAGAACGTTTTTTTTTGTGAGCGACGTCTGTATTACAATCACTACTGGATAAGCATATTACAATACGCTTCATGCCCTGAGCTCAGCGTGGAGACGGGTCCTGTATTGTATAGCAGGAGGACGCTTTAAGGCGTCTCACAACAAAGGGCTACACCGAGAGGTTTCACATTCAAGGGACTGAAAGCGAAGGGCTTTCAAAATGTAGGCCAACAGCACGCAATTATGTGATGAGATGAGACGTGATTATTTATGATAAAAGATGTAGCGAATACAAAAGGTTGCATTGAAACCTGCATTTAATTGTATTGTATCTGTTTAGTGTATGTGTGTTTCAATGCAAAGTTTAACACATGTACAAGTGTTTTTGTGACATCACGGCTTGTTTAGAGACCAGTCATAGTTCAAATGTGATGTAGAACATGTACAATAATAATGTACTTTACAATATGGCAAAAGAAATCTTTTGTCTAGAAGTTTTAAAATCTGACAATACAATTATTGGTATGGATTTGATGTAATTTAAAAAATATAACTTTTTTTGTGTAAAGCCATAGAACTAAAACCTTCTAAAGTAGTGATGCAAGGTTGAATCTTTTTTTTTTCCTTGTTTTTTTACCTGACGTGCAGAAGTTTTGGCAAGATCAGAGCCACAGCCAAGTTCAGTAGCCGTAGAAGCTGTGTGTGAAAACAAATCCAATTCCAAATTTGATTATTTCCATAACTTATTTAATGTAATGCAATGCATCAGAATTTTATTTTTCCACAGTGAACATTGATGATTCATGATTGAATTCATGATTCAGAGTTTCAGCGAATGTTGTGAATGGTACCGTAAACGGGTGATTACATTTTGGAAATGTTCCGGAAGAAGTGGCTTGTGGATCGCCGGATCTTTCTGTTGTTTTGTAATGCTGCAGTAAATGGACTTTAAAAGAGGCACCTTCATTTGAGGCCACCCGGTGGTGATATCTTGTACCTGCGTAGCATGGTTTCTTTGCATAAGCCTGCAAAGTTTTCCATGCTTGGGACATATTTTGATATGTATGTACATTTGAGGCGTTTCACTATGCAGCCCATATGCTTTTCTAGTTACATGTTTCTACCCCCTCATCCCACCTCTGAAACAATACGTACCCCTCATCCTGCTTTTCCGCTTACTGCCTCTCTTCTGAATCTATGTACTGAAGCCGCCCCCGAAAACAATCATTCACATATTTCATAAACCTGACGGGCATGTCTACTGCGTAAGTTGTTAATACGTACGAAAAGAAAAGGATGTGCTCCTGGAATAATTCTGCTCAGAGTTCCTGACACAGGGTACACAGAGGCCAAAAGTGGCTTCGCCCCACTCTGTCAGCCAATACATCTCCAACAGGAAGTTATTCTTTGTTGTTTCCCCAAACAACCAGAGCTAAATTCCTTCCCAAAACCGTCCTTGACACAACAAAAACAAACCAGTAAAAATCTGGCAGCGCTGGTTTCAGGAAACCATACTCGATGGTGGGTGTGTGACCCTAAGATCTCTCAATCATCATCCCGCCAGGTCCTGTGGTTATTTTAAAGTGTGGGATATTCATTGCCCAGGATGGGCCAATGGCTGCTCCCATCCTGCCTTTCAAAAAGCACGGAAGCGGGTTGGAAATGCCACGCTGCTCACACGCTGCGAGGGAGAGGGGTGTATTTACTGTGCAAACGCTTTTCAATGAAATAATGGGCGGCACCGAAATAATCGCTGTTAAGATTAATGACTCACAAAAGTCGTTTAAAAAAAAAAAAAAAACATCTACTTTCTCCATGATCCAGCCATCGCCATCTGAGCTCAAAACGATTTTTGTGATTCTCTGAAAATGCATTATGTTTTTTTTAACTATTGTGTCAATATTTGCAATCAGCGAGACAAAGAACGATAAAGATGAGTGCATTACACCCAACACCTGAGGTTGTGTATCTCAAGATAAGGGAGCTAAAAATAGCTCTTCCTAGAAACAGGATGGCTTTTTGTCTAACAATACATATGGATTCTAAGATAGCTATTGGGATTTCCTTAACTAATAAGCACTTTCTTTTCTTTTCAAATGTCATTTCGGAGTTGAAAATCTTTTTCTTTCCTCCACAGACTCAGAAAAGCTCATGTTAATCACATAAAGTCTTTACTAGGTGCACAGACTCAGGGAACAGATCTGCTGAGTTTATGCTTATGATTTGCATGTATTCAGCACCTAATAAGAGCGTGGCTTATTTTCCAGTCAGATCCTGCTTTCTAACACAATCAGTTTACACCATTGTTTTTAGAGAAAGTCCCAAAGTGCATGATCTTAGTAAATCAAGTCTATTATTTTCATGATCCTCCCTTCATGTTTATGCATATGCAATAAGGAAATAAGCACACCTGACAAACACTGGGAAGCCAAGTATTAGGAGCAAATGCATCACATGTACACCGAAAAACTGGCAAAGCTGCATTTGTAAATTGATAAAAAGTGTGACATATGATGCAGGAACATTATAACAGGAAGTACAATTCTACTTCCTAACATATATAAGTGTTAACTCTAGGAGTTTTTTTTTCCCCAGCAGCAGTAGCGAAAGGTTTTGTTGCACGTACTCAGTTGGGCGCTCCTAACGCCGCCGCTGATTGGACAATGCACAAATCCTTTTTGCAAGGCTAGCTCTGATTGGATGAAACCACCAAGACGAAGCCAATCAGTGCTAAAAGTAGGCATAGTAAGTGTTGATTCCAGAAAAAAAAACCCTCATGCAGAGCTTGTGTGCATCCAGAACAGATTTTTCAAAGTAAAAGCAGGTGAGTGAATTTCAGGAGAGATAAAAATGTATTATTATTATTAAGAAATAATGGACAGATACTGTATCAAAGCTGCATTACATTATCTGGCAATTTATTACTTAATTTGCTGCGTTTATGACATAATTGGCCCAGCTGCTATACACCTTTTTGAAATGTTATCACACTGCTGTGCACAAAAATAGAACCTGCTTTGCATATATTCCTTCACTGTGCAAATAGTTGTGTGCCCCCATTTTTGGAAATTCAGCAAGTGTGAATATTGCATTACAAATTAAAATGCTCACACAAGAACTATTCCGTCACAGCTCGGGAAGCACGATGGTCAATCATTTGTGTTTTGTCACTTTATACACTCACATGGGGTCTTTTTGAACTTTGAAGCCATTTGGCAACGTCTCACAGTTACCTATTCAACAGCTGGCGTCACAACGGTGAAGGAGCTATTGTGTTATTAAGCCGTGAGCTGAGTTCAACTAAAACATGCAAGTTTAACTCTGAAACAAAGATTAAAAATCCCTGATCAGGCGACAGGCTCCCTAGATCAGCGATTAGTGATGATAGAGATTCAAAAACCAAGGCAGTAAGCAGATAATTCTACCCACTGCTCAACAATATTGCTGCCGTGCCTCTGAATGAATCACACAGCCATTCAATTTTAGAGAGATAGAAGCAAGGCCGACTGTTTCAATATACGTCAGCTCCATTAAAAATATGGATCTATCCAATGAATGATTCACAACCGATAACAACCCCGATAACCCACTGTCGTACGGCTAAAAAAAAGTAACAGGAAAAGTCCTCGCAGTTGATGAGCAATACAAATACTTATCAAGCTGGTGGAAACAGGAATTCCTGTGCAGCGACGCACGAGGCAGAGAGGATGCAAAAGGAGGAACAAAATATCCAAAAGCTCTAGAGATATTCTTAATGGTCAAATGAAGTCTTCACCGAGCGATTGAAAAATGAACCAAGTGAACTTGATATTCTGAAAATAATTTCAGGAAGGCAATAAAACAGATTGTTCCATTTTCGACTTGGCAGTACAGTTTATATGACCCACTGTAAATGCAGCTACCATTCTGTTTATTTAATTGAAGGTGCTACAATCAAGTTTTACGTCTTACCTTGGCTATGCATATAAACTCACACACTTTATCTTCAGAGTGGTGGAAGGGATGCAGGTGTTACTGTGGTGGCAGCTGCACAAATCACACAGGTCTTTATTTTTCAGTGTTCGCATCTTCTAAATCCATAACCTTAAGTCAAAAGCTGGCAGATCATCATTCCGGCATGGATGTACTGCAAATAAAGTGTTTCAGTAGTTTAGTTTTTGGTCTATCCGAGCAAGTACACTTTATCAACTTTTTGCATCTTGAGCGTGTTGTTCTGAACGGTGGGGACTGGGGGTGAGGGCCGGCAAATGGGAGGAACGGCCATTTTCCGGTCCATTAATAGCATAATGAGGTGACAACCAAGTGCCCGAGACAATCGCGTCCACCCTTAATGGTTAAGGCACCCTGCAGAGAGCAGTAGCTATGGCACCCATAGCACATGGTCACTCATACTGATGCCACACGGTAGCTGCTTTTACCACAAATATGGCAGTCTTGCACTGAAAAGTCAACACTGCCTCACTGGTTTGTACAAAGAGAATGTCTAAGAAATGTGTGTTTAAACTCATGCAGTTACTCCGAGGCAGGGTCGTGTATTTTTTCCAAACTTACATACAAACGTAAGTACAGAAGGTTTATCCCCTCCACAACATTACGACGTGCAGCTCTGATTACGCCTGTGAATCAATTATCTGATCGATCAATCAAAAAGCCGCTGAGCTGAATCAGTGGTTCAACAACAGATACGTGTGGTCTGAGATCCACCGCTCACCTTCCCCTTAGCGCAATAAGCCTAATGCTTGTTTTTTTTAATTACTTCTAAAATTAGAAGCCATTATAATCTCTGCTATAAAATGCTGCAGGAAATCCTACTACATAATACATAATGATATTTGAACATAGATCTTGAGCATTTCCATTGATTAAAAAAAGAATGAAAGAAATATCAAATTGTTTTACAATGTGTATGTATAAATCTAAATGGATTTAAAGAACTGGTTTGGTTGTAGAAATTACACATTCAGTGTAGAAGATGAAAGACAAACAGCCTAAGGAGCTATAGAGAGTTGTAGGTTTTCTTTAAGATGAACTAAAAGAGGAGTTGTGAATAAAACAGGGTGAAGCTGTATCTCTTTTTTTTTTTTTTTTAAAGAATCGACCTTGAGTAAGAACTGTGGCAAAGACAAAACAGTCTGCCTTTGTTTTAAAAACTTATATGAAGGAGACAGGGCAACAAAAATGGCCAGCAGGTGACATAGAGAACTGATTTATGAGAATATTTGAAACCCAAAATCTGTGATTTACTGCTTGACAACATATGAACATGAGTGGCTGGTGTTGATTTGCAGCAGTAAAACACAATCGTGACTGCTCCTCCGCAGGTTAGAAAGGTAAAAGAAAGACGGCAAAGTTCAAACCAGATGAGTTCACCATTTTCGGTTTGTAACAATCAATGCTAAAGGTCTCCACCCAGTCAAAAAATTTGGTTTTCCTTCTTTCCTCAAGTTGAATGTTTGAGCTTGATTATGCAGATGTTGTCTGGCAGTTGACAAATTCTTGAGATGAAATATATTTGCATATCTACAAATTCTGGAATGTTTATTCAAAGGAAAGAAGGACTTTTTTTTTCAATTATCTAATTTCAACAAGATAATTGAACTTTTCTTATGGAAAAACCACAGCAGTGTTTTATATACATCTTAAAACATGTCTGAAGGGGATCTTAAAGAACATCAGAATGCATCTTGAGATTAAAATGTGAATGTTGTGAATATATACCTTAACAAGAGTTTAAAAAAAAAGAAAAAAAAAAGCACATGAAAGTGGATATTTGCATGGTATGGGACCTATAACGTATAACAACATTTAGGCTGATAGACGTGGTGTCAACAAATTTCACACAAGATTCAATTACTTACATTATATTATTACTGAGTTTTAAGGTAAAGGTCCATGACCGCTTTACAAACTGCTCCTGTGATCACCAGCAATAATTAATCTTATTATCAGCTAATATTCATCAAATACTTGTAAGCATCAAGTGTTGATAATTATCTTGAGAACTGTATATCTATGATACGAATGGAAAGCGTACATTATGACTGTCTATATGATCCACGCAAAGACACCCAAATAGCTAAAACCAGCTCCTGCTACCTATGCTTACAGCGAACCCTGTCAGCTGTATTCAACGCTCTCTTGATTCCTGAGTGTCTGAAAAGATGAGTCACATATGAGCCTCTGTTATAAGCTGCTCTGCTGATGTTGTCATTGAAAAAAGCTTCAACCAAACTGGTCAGCGAATCACGGGGGACCTGACAATACAAAACATGAGTCACCAGCTGTGGTTACAATACAACTGAGGCCAAATACAAATATAGAAAACAATTGCCATTGTTCCTTTTTTTTTTTTTAAACCAAAAATAATTACAGCACCTTAAAACACAATTAAAAAAATGTTACGTCTATACATTTTAGCAATTGTCAAAGATAAAGATCACAGTGTTACTTCATGCCTAACCACTCTTACACCACCAAGCATCACCGCAGATAAATAAAGGAAAGTCCCACGATACTTGTACCATGACAACTTACGGGCAACAATATTCACAGGTTCATTCATAGGTGCCCTGTACAGAGCCTTTGAACTACAACCATTGACCAAGCCAGTTGCTAGGAGCTGCGGAGAAAAAAAAAAAAATCTATCTTTGCTTCTATTCTCAGAGAAACAGCCTCTACTCTATAAGACGGCTTGTTCTCTTGGTCTCAAAGTATTGATGTCCACCTGTTCCTCTCAGTAATCATGATAACAGCGATAACAGTAGAATAAGGATACTTGTTTTTAGAATCATTATCATCATTATATGTTGACAACCACCCGAATGAAACAGAGCGTGCTCTTCTTTCATCAACCAGGCAACGGTGAAGCATCAGTCGCTGTTGGTATATATCTGTTTCAAAACACAACAAGGGAAGATTAACCATGAAGAGCAGATGCGCTCGAAACGCTACTTGTGTGCAAAAGACAAGTGGACGCCGGAGCCCTGTGGTGTGTGCGAGCTGTTGATTTGTTTATTTCCAGATTAATCGTGGTGAAACTAACAGTATTCATCACAGCACGCACGCAACACAACGGATCCCTCCCCCCCCCGGGGGCTTCTCTATCACACAGACAGGCAGCGTGTATGAATTTCCTTACCGTGTAGAGCCCAATCCTGCACAAGGCGAGGGAGAGCTGCATGCGCTCCGACATTGTGCTCCGCAACAAGCGTAACCCCCGGCAACAAACAAGCCAAGCCTCGGGAGTGAGTGAATGGACGGAGGAGGATCAGGAGTAGCTGAACGCGGCGGTGCCGGGTCAACAACATTAGTCCAGCCCTTCACCGTCAAACGCCCAGAGCCACAAACCATTTCAGCACAATCTGGGTTTAACAGATGGGTTTTCTAAGCTCGTCAATGATGGACGGATTGACGGTTGCCTTATGTTTACTCCCGGTGTTCATTCAAAGAAAGATAAACTATTGTCACAAGGATCAACGGACAGACACAAGCATGAGATTAGTGTGTGTGTGAGGATCTCTCTCTCTCTCCATAGAGATTAAGGGCTCAGTGACAACTAGGGATCCAGAATAAGACTGCAAATTGGATTAGTCACCATTACACACCCACACACTACGCCCATACTGTACCCCCGGCTTCACAAAGTATGAAAAACCATTGCTCTCCGTGCACGGAGGAGGATGAAGAGATCAACCACCTGAGATTACAGTGGTTGTGGGGATTTCGATCACCGTTTCGGGACGCTTTGTCAGAAGTCTGTGTGCTCAGGGAGAAGGAGTCATGTTGGTTCACTCAGCTGTGTGTATATATATATATATATATATATATATATATATATATATATATATATAGTCACATCTTGTAGAATGCCCTTTTATTGTTCTTTAAAATTTGAAACACAAATATACTTAAAAAACAGACCAGAGCCAGGTTCAGCATCAATGTCATGACTTTAGGTACTAAATTAACCTGTTATCATGGGAATATGAGCTGTTATTTCAAGGAAAAAAAAATAATGAATATTTTACCAAATAAATAAATAAATAATTGATTGCAACTACAGCCACTTCCGTAGCTGGCCCATTTGTGTTTTGGTAACATCCCACAATCATGCATCAGAATTGCTCAAGACTTTATGATTTGTTTCATTTCTTATGAAAAGAAAAATAAAGTACAAATTCAGTCCATCAAGGATCACATGAAAGAACAAATTATGGTCCTCTTTCTCAAGTGTCTAAATCTGGGCCAGAACCTTTGTTCCGGTTCCATTCATTTCACTTTCAAATAAAATATTAACAGTGTTGAAGAGTGCGTGCAGTGGATATCCTCTTTTGTAATGCACCTCCTCATGTAACAAGGCAGCACATAATAGCCTGGTTCTGTTTTATCTAATCTTGCTGTAGGTCAATGAGATATGCTTTCCTGATAGAGACCTGATTAACAAAGTGCGTTCCTTGAAGGCTACAAAAGCCGGTGGTCATGGCCAGGAGCATCTCACTGATGTTTAGAGCAACGGTGTGTCGGCTTAGTTGTGGACATCAGTATAGGAGAAATTCAGAGAAAGCATAATCAAACCCCATAAATACTCCGGTATGTTCAACAGCAACCGTGCCGCTGGCCTGACACAAGATGCTGACTCACTAGCACTCTCCACAGACACGAGGGAATCACTGCAGTGTGAAGACACACAAAAAAAAAAAAATGGCCGGCATGCTGCTAAAAGTCAGGGATGGAGGTTTAGGAATGCTGTTGCGCACAGGAACGTATTTCACGTCACAGCTGGAGGCTGAGCACTTTAAATAACAGGGCAGGTTTAAGGATCCCAAACCTAAGTAAACCTGTTCTCTCTAATGATTAATAAGTGCATGAATGTCTGTCACAAGAGTGAACAATGAAGATGTCTGTTCTTATGATTAGCCTAAAATTCATCCCCATAGAAAGCACACATATTGTTGAAATATTCCATAGCACTGCCAAGATTTATCTATATCTTATCTTATTGTACAAAAGGTGATTTTATTTGCCGCTAAAAAGAGAACCTGCTGATATCACTAGCAGTGCCAGTGAGGTGTGGAACGCGGTCAGACGGAGGGCAAAAACGGGGCGAAAAGTAACACCTGCCCTGTATCCCCCGCTGCCAAGAACGTCCCGTTAGCTGTCTTTCCTTTACAGAGAGGTGAGATGGTAATATACTGTAGCATGCTGCGTGCCCTTGGAGAGGACGCCTGCTCTGGAGAACAGCTAGTCAGCCAAAAACAATACTTCTACTAAAAAAATGGATTTCCTAAAAGTCTGATTGGATAGACAACAGAAAGACTGAAATAATGTGTATTTTCATTGTAATAAAGTATATTTATGCAGCAATATTCTTAAAGTATTCTGTTCGAAAAAAAAACTTCAACATCTTCTGAATTGGTGTGTAAAGTCTTAGTAATTTACAGCTCAAGTCTATCAGAGTCAAGAACTAAAAATCTTTTAGCATAATTACAGTGGTTATCATTGGAGATCTCGCGTTGTAAAATTATGCATTTTCTTATCTTGGAATTGTGTCTTCTTCAGAAATTGCAGTTTTTAAGACATGGCTGGGAACTAAGTTAACTTAAATAAAAAGGATTCTGTAATTGTAATATTTTAAAATTGTAAATACTAATGGTACCTATTCAGTATGAGAACAACAGATGTCTCAAGGTTTACTTCACATTCATTCATTATATAAAATGTTCATTTTGCCCAAATAAAAGCTTGTATAGCTTTTTGTTGAATAGAGCTGCAATGATCAGTTGACTGGAAAAAAACATAAAAATGACTAATGTTTTCATGTGCTCACTTTTTGTTTATGTCATACATCAGTAAAATCATCTCAAGGTTTCAGACTATTGACTGTTGAGAATAAACAGGACATCCGAGGGAATAACCTTGTGTTTCAAAAAGTTCTCAATTAATCGAGAAAATAATAATAATAAAAAGCATATTTATTAAGAAAAGGATTGCTGCCTTTAATTTTAATAGAGCTTCGGGGCAAATGACACACACAATGTTGTTGTTCTTGTTTTTCCAGTTAAACAAGTTAACACATTCATTGACAACCGTTTTACCTGCTCAGACTTTGTTAACATCGTGAAAATGGGACGCGGATACTTTCTACAAACAATGACTGCACAAAAAAGGACATAAACAGGTGGCCGGCATCTTGGGATGGAAACAGGTGTTGAGCCTCATTTTCCCCTAACATACCTATAAATAGTATAACAGCTGAATAACAGGCTACTCAGTGGGTATACCTGGTCTCTAAAATGGTTATTTTAGAAGTATGAGAAGAGAAAAGGAGTCGACATGGCTCACAGAAATGTAATAACATGCTAAGGTGCAGAGAAAACATCCTTACAAAAGAACGGTTATGTCTAGTCTTGTGGCCAAGTTACATATAATCTAGGAAAGAAAAATGGTTTAGCCATTAGCCTGCTTTTCCCGTCACAAGTCTTAGTTAAACCAAAATGTTACTCATTTACTTCAAGAGACCCTTCTCACAGCACATATTTTAAGAGAAAACATTGACAACGGCTCCAATTAATTAAAAATTCCACTAAGACGTATCAGGAAGTGAGCATCAGTATCAGAACTAGTTCACCTGAATGGAATGCAGCCTTCATTAATGTTGTTCCTTCGACCTGTGCTACTTTTCCTGTGAAGATGAATCTCTAGAGGTCTATATACTCCAGAGATTGTAATCCAAGTTCCACTTCATGGCAAAATATGAAAATCAATTAGCAACAGAAATGCAAAACAGGGAAAATATTTAATGTAACTGCTGCATTAAAATAAAGAAATAGTTATCTTAATTTGGTAAGTAAAAGAAGCAAAAAGTCTTTGCCGTAAAACAATTTCATCCTCCAATGTTCCTTTGTGTTTATTCTTACTCAAAAGCCCAATGAAAAGAGGTGTGGGGCAGCCTATTGACAGACGCATTTGTTTAGTTGTCACAAGCATCTTTTCTATGGTGTGTGCGACATCGACGTGCGGTGGTGCTTCTCGCTGAATCTGTGGCATGACCTATATTCCACAAAGGGCCTACCGGTTGTGGTCCAGACCTGTACAAAAATGACCTGAATGACAGTGTGCCTGAGGGTTGAGTCTTTCATGTGTATCAAAAAATAAATGGCCGGCGTTTTTTTTTTTTCTTTCAAAAACGACAAATGGGAAAGATTAAAAGAAATAGCCGAGGGGCCAGTAAAGCAGTGACAGAGCTGTAGTTAGTATAAACAAAACCACGCGAGTGCAACAGTGCAATATTAAACAGCCCTCTACAAAAGCAATGGCTGCTGCAGTGAAGCACAATGCTGCACATAATATAATTCCCGTGTCTTTGAAGTCATTTACAACAAGTGCAATTTGTCCTGACTTGTGAGGTCTGCAACAAGTCGGGGTCCGAGCGTCAACCGCACACTACACTTGTAATTTGGTAAGGCTGTGTTTCATGGCAACAGCGATCACCAAATTCCTCCCTCGGTGCTGTCGATTTGTGTGGGCTTTTTTAACACTGTGCTGACCATGCAGCACAGTGTTCGAGTACATGCCAACACACTCCGGCTCCCAGCTGAAACAGAAAACCACTACAAGCCAAATCTCTTGTGAAATACAGCTATGGTTAAAACTAATTATCACCCAGAAATGTGCATTAATCATTTTTTCATCTGAGCTACCTTTTTTAACCCCAAACCTGATCTCTATCCTCAGCTAAGATCATGGACAGGACAAGAAATGAGCATAATACATCAAAAGTTTTAGCAACAAGTTCAAATTGATTTATAGGAAGGAGAGAGACGGCATTGTAGCCTCGGTTTTGTGCCAGGTCTCCGCTGTAGCACAGCAGGAAAGGAGGCCCTGCTCCTATTGAGAGCCTGACCTCCGAGGACGGCCATGCACTCGGTCCCACCAGTCCACCAGTTACAGCTGTGTTTGTCACAGAAAATCACTGAATCAGTCAAGCATGTAAGCTGGAAACGCTCCCCCCCTCTCAATATGCACACAGAGTTTGTTATCATAACATATTTTAGGTACGATCATGTTTTTAAACATATTTGGTAGCATCGTACAGCAGCAGCTGTAGCTACAATCGATGCCTAATTGTGAGAAGTTAAGTGAATTAAAGTTGTTGTGTTTTGTAGCACCGTAGAAAGAGGGAAAAAGAAACCCGAGGGTGACCTTTCATTCATTCCGTGTCCGTAGGTTCTGTCAACAACAATGCAGCATGTGTTAACCTTAGGTACCAACAACTCTTCATTATCCCGCAAGTGTGATTGTATAATAACACGCTTATTCTACGAATATTTGAACTGTTCTGGTGCCAGTTGCCTGGTAGGACTTTGTAATCTTAACTCAAGAAATGTCCCGATGAAGCTGAGAGTTCAAAGTTCCTTTCAGGTCCCACATCTTGGGAGGCCCTTTATAAACAAGCTGATAACACTTGGTGGGCAAGTTCCTCCACATGTCCTCCCCCCTTGTAACGAGAAGACAACACAATGTCTACCGTTTTTTCCTCAAGCTTTATAAATTCCATGGGAAAGCGTTCAGTTACAGCTTCCTTTCTATTGTTGCACTGTTTCAGCTGCACCCATCCCATCCATACAATGTGGACAAAAGACTGGAAAAAAATAATAATAATCTGTCTGGTCAAACAGGGTACACACTGTAATAATTCTCCTGCTCACAGGCATTTAAAAAAAAAAAGTGATTATATCTCAAATCAATGTTTTTCATGGCCTTTTGCTCAACTCCAGCACACAGCACAGCTTTATCGGTGCAGCCACAGTGATTTATGTGGGAAAATAGCAGCCTAACACAAAGCTAACAGTCAGTGGTGTAATGTTATTGGGTAAAAATACCTTGTTCCAGTATTTAATTAGCTTTTGGGAGTATGCACACTACTTTGTATTTTTCTATCAAATAACACTTTTACTCCACCACATTCCCCTTTAAGGATTTGTTATTACAAAATAAAACTAAAAACTTGGTGGAAACAGACACCATGACTTGTGACATTACGAATATTTCACAAGCCAATTCTGACTCAATAATCCGTTTTCACAAGTGGGATGTGATTACTTTTCCCACCCAGCAGCAGTTACTTGTACTTTTACTTCCAACACTTTAGTAGAATGCAAATCAGATATTTTAGTTCTTTCTATAGGAGACTAAGTTCTACCAAAGTCGTGTTCTGGTCAGATATCTGTGCAGCTTCATCCTTTAGCGACCACGGGGGAAAAGCAGCAGCTTCATACAAAGCTAACAGCACTTCTAGTGGCGTAGCTAGCTGGCTAGTTGTCGTGTTTCACATGTAAACAGACCGGGGTCCGGCTCAACCAGCGGGAATAGTTGACCCGAAGGTGCAGAATCCAGCTGACATACAAGACAAGAACCGGGTCCTCCCCAGAAACACACACACACACACACACACACACACACACACCTGCCTGACACCGCTGGCTGAGCTGGATCACACCTGGCGAGAAAGACACAGATGAGTCTCGGGTCGGAGGAAGCGGCACCGCTGCATTCTACTCACCAGATAATCCATGTACTATCCCTGACTAGCCACAGCAGTGCGAACTGATGTTGTAGTAAAATCCCCGTTTTTGTTTTGTTTTTCTGTTCTGCTTCAACGAGTCCCGAACGTTAAAAATGTATTTTGGCCACTCGTCGCTTTGTATTCCCCGCCTTTCGGCAGCCACAGTGAGATAGAAAAAAAAGAAAGAAGGCAGCCTTTTTAGTGGGTTTAAAAGCAGGAATGTTCGCCGTCTCCTTCGCCAGTTACACAAGTTCCAGGGCTGCGAGGTCCTCCTTTGTTTATCACGACGAGAGCCGCTCGGTTCGTGCGCTGTTATCTGTGTAGAATAGCCCTCGTCCACCGGCTGACGTCCAGTTGTTTTATCACAATATCAGTTGAGGAAACGAGCGGAGCCTACAACGTTACGTCACGCACGTCTTTTTTGTCACGTAGCGTGGTCACATGACCAAACACATGGTGGCTATTTTCATTTTGCGAAGATTAATGGCAGAGGAAAGTAGGAAGAAAAATAAGCTTTAAAACAAAAATCAGTTTTCTTTTTTTTTTTGCATTTTTATTTTTTTTTTTACTTTTCAAAAATCTTAGAGTTTTTTGTGAAATGTTGCCTCGTGCGAACATTTAGTGAAAGTGAGGCGAGTAGGTTTAAGGAGAAATCACTATTTGGTGGAGCTGAACTTATAGACATGTGAAATGTGACCCGAATACAAATTGATTTTCGTAAGAGGCCAACTTTAACAATGTGTTTTTTTATGTATTCTATTATCTTCATCTAAAACGTAAATATAGCCGTCAAATAACGAAAATACACAAGTAATGTACATGCATCTCAAAATTATACAGTACTTGAATAAATGTACTTGTTATTTCTCACCACAGGTATCCCCTAACAGCCCCTAATTGGGTTGGGCTTTATAATTCATGGGTTATATGAGTGTCTTATTTGCGCACTGTAATAGTAATTACTCATATATCAATCATAAATCTCTCTCACGCAGCCCAGTAGAGGGAAAGCCTTTGTTACATCCACTAATCTGTATGTAACACCACACCTCTACAAGGATACATCCTCAATTCTTCAGGTCAGATCTTTATTGTCCCTCCAGGGGAGAAATTTGATGTGCAGTGGAGGGCAAAAACACAAAAAATGTACAGATTAATGCTTCAGACAAGGGACATTAATCACAACTTACAGCAAACAACCATCATATAAACCATTGGAATGGTAGCCAGTGCAGTCTGGGTTTAGTGCAGAGTGGGTGCACTTTTTGCACATAAAGAAAACAAAACAATTTATTCAAAGCATTCTGAAGATGTGATGTAGCTGTAATAGATTTTCAATATTATAAAGGAACTTCCTGGTAAACTGGCAACATGACTGACCACCATCATATATGGCAACTTCTTAGTGGAACCCCCTCTCATTCAACTTTTAACTGCTGGACACAAGATGTCTCCTACCTCACTGTAAAGTCTGTTCTCAATGTATTTTGACTGAAGGCTTCAAGTGTCAACATCACAATTGTTTATAGGACTAGGATGGCTCCAAAATATTTATGATGCCACAAATCGTGCTTGCAGGCCTGCCCCTTCATAACATATTTTATTGATTTAAAATCAGAGAAACACGACCCTTTTAGAAGATGAATGTGTAACCGTGTTCATGGTGTCAAATCTGCATGTATATCGTTCTCCACTGTGATTTTCAAACATTCAGCTGTTGGAACAAGAAGAGAAGCATCTTTTTTCACTACACTATAAAAGTACTCTATGACAGCAAACAAATTGCCCTTTATTTTAAAATATAAAATATTGGATTGTTATTATACTGTTGCATTACTCCATAGTCATCCCTTTAATGGTACAGGCAGTTGAAGTGGAATTATTTTTTAATTACTTAATATACTGTTGGTTAGTTTGATCTTTAATGATGATGCCTCATATTTTATTCACACATGATCTGTTATATTATCCTATCCTGCAAAGTTACTGGAACTTATAGCTGTCAAATAAATGTATTTTAGTAACAGGAACTCCCTCTGAAATGTTCAAAACTGTACTTCAGTACAGTTACAGTACAGTTATTGATATATCTAAACAATGAAAAGAGTATATCTAATCAATTCACACTCATCAGAAATTTGCTTGGAATCAGAGGTGTTTTGGTGTAAATCAGAATATTACTTATTTCACATAATCTATGTGAAAAAGTATTAAATTTTAGCATCTGACCTGGTGACACATTGCTGTAGTTTCAAAGGTTTAAAAAATCTTGGAACGGCACAACATGCATCAGCCTCTGACATATTACATTACACAATACGCAATGAATGCAAGGGGATGACACGGTAAGTAGCCAAAGACTGATTACTCTGTTGCTTGTAGGCCTTACAGCTGATCGTATGGAGAAATATTGTTGTGTGTTAATGCGTTACCAGTCAGCACACTGTTTTTGCCATCCTACAGTGTTTTTAATGCCTCCAGTAAGTTCCATGCTGTTCTTTTTTCTCCAAGTCCGTAATAGGAATCTAACTGAAATCATAGGGGTTTGACAGGGTGAGGACAATGATAGTCTGACTTTCATTGCTCACATTAGCTTCTCCAACAGTCATAAAAACTATTTTGAAGTTGGATTGATAAGATTGGAAATAGGACTAAATTAACAGAACAAAAACGAGCACAAATTATTCAGCAGGAAGCATTCATGGAGCCCGGACAATTAGCAATTATGTGATAGCATCCTGATTACTGGAACAGAAGAAATCACAAGTCTCCTAATGTGATGCAAGCTGCATAGTGAAGTAATTCCTTTTCCCTAGAGAACACAGTCCTCTTCCGATATTTTATGTGCTGTGCTATAAAGGTAAGGTCCTCCCTGAACACAGATACAAGCTGGACTGGGCGTACTTTGCACAGGTCTGACAGCTACAGAGAATGTTGAAAAGACAATTTACTTACTATTCACTTAGATATGCAGAATATATTGGCATGTATAATTGAGTATAATAGTGCTATTCTTCAGGATGTTAAATGTGAGAGAAAGAGACCTCTGGTGGCCTCTAGGAGAATGCTACAGATATTAGTGGTTTACAAATACATTAGTCACTTAATGAAACACTTTTATCTAAAGCAGCTTACATGTTCATTCACCCAGGAAGCAGTCTGGGGATCAGTGTCCTGCTCAGAGACATGTGGACATGTAAAAGGGAGGAGTCAACATACAATTACGCCCAACCTGCTCTACCACCTGAGCTACAGCCTCCTCCCTATGATTTAAACCACTATAGGGCCACACTTTCACAAATAGATCATATTCCAGAATGACCCCTATGTCATTGTTGAATTTAGTTGTAAAATTGGCAACAAGAAAGTCATATGCATTCAGGAAATCTTTGTTCAATTACATCACATTAGCATTCTCAGTAGTAAGTTCAGCCATATTCACTTCCTCTCACACTCACATAATAGTATTGTTTTTATTGCTAGCAAATGTAAATTATTGTTGAGCCTCCTCCCTGAAAAAGAAAATGTAATCATAGCCACAAGAGGGCAGTATCCACCAGGTAACACATGTGCATCCTACAGTCTACAGAAAGGCAAAAATGGGTTTCAGTTATGCATATTTGTCTCTGATTTTTATCTGCAGGTTTATCTGGAGTCACAAGTCCTGGAAATTACAATGAAGGCGTGAGTTAGTGTTAGTCTTGCTGAATGTGTACGGATGAGATGACTAAACAACTATTTGCATTGCACTATTTGCATTTTCATGGCAAAACCCCCCTCAGGTTAGAAGGATTCAGTGCCAAAGTGCATGAAACAGACTGACAGACAGTAAAACCTTTCATTTGAAGCCAGGGTGATGAATTAGTCAGTGGCCCATATGACAGGTTTCATTGCAGGTTTTATAGACTGTCAGCCCTGAAGCTGATGAAATACATTCTATCGTCATGCCATCCTGCATCATTAGACCAATAAAAGCCATGGCTCAACTGTTATCTATATAGTGAAATATTGTAATGACTTGAACTCCATCAGTTTATCCTCTAGAAGAAGCATATTCCTAGGCTCATAGTCACAGACTTGTGTTTTCTGTATAGAATAACATAATATACAGACAGACTACAGTGTCATTTTAAGGTATAAATGACAGTATTGCTAACACAATTGTGGGCTATAGAGAGTATTTGAATGTCTATTTAAGGGAAACTTGAAACTGTGTGAACCCACAGTATCTATCCTAACAAATCTATGAAAAAGTAATGGCCATTAAACCATTCCTGCATTCTTATAATGACACTTTTATCCACCAGCAATGATTAAAGAGTGTCCTTCATAGTTAGAAATATTTACTTGGAGGGCTGTGTTGATTAATTTATTATTCTGGTCAGAGGCTGAATACCTTACTGTAAATGAATAATGATATTGAACCATTGCCGTATTAAATTATGTAAAAAAATATGTACCTGTGTATTTTTAGATTGGTGACTTATTCATTATTGACTACATGCTGTTACACTGGAATGATCAAGAGAAATGCCAGGATCAGGAGGTCAGCGTTTTGCAGATGACATTCTTTTTAGATGACAAAGACAATTTCCCAGGGTAATTTGACATTCAATTTAAAAAAAACAAGTGGGGAGGGAGGGAGGGCCATAAAGCCTTTGGGACTAGGGAATTTGCCTGTAGAAGTGTAATATTCCACAGAGCCTTCTGTAAAGCTTACCTTTCTAAATTATTCCTGAGAAAATGTTTTCTGAAAGAAGTGTGTGTATGATGGGCGGCACATGTTATGATTAATACTGCATGATAGTCTTTAAAGAAGGAGATCAAAGCCTAAGAATAACTTTTCGTGCTTCGCTGCAGTTGCCTGAACACATGGTGCATATTACAGAAAGTACTTTATTGATCCCTGTGGGGAAATTCATTCTCTGCATTGGACTCACACTATACATTAGGAGCAGTGGGCTGCCACACTGCAGCATCCTGACAGGAATAACCCACACAGATATGTCTTCTGGTACATGTATTTTTGCTTTGTAAATATTATTCATGCTTATATAATAATAAACACGAATGAGTGGTTTCCAGGCAATGATTCATGGTTATATTCATTCATGGGAAGCGCACCTGTTTCCTCTTATGAACACATTTAGATTTATGTTTAGAAATTTAGTTTTGATGGTGTAGTAGACAACAAAAGAAAACAGAAGTGAACAAGAGGAACCTTCTCATGTATGACATAGTTTTATATGATTAAATGACTATTGCAGATAATATTTCCACTCTTCACCATTGTTTTAAGGGACCTGCTTTATTTATAATGTTTACAAAATAACAATATCTTGTTATAGTACTGTGTCAACCAACCAATTTTTAGGTCTGTCTTCAAATAACATTTGTTCATGTGAAGAGTGAAAGAAGTTTTTCCTAAATGAAATCATCCCCCATGTTCCAACTGCTAAAAGTTATTTTTTAAAATGCACTTTCAATGTAAGTGAAGGAAGCCAAAATGTACAGTATGTCCACACATACTCATCTTTTTTGTAGTAAAGTATTTAAAAGCCGAAGCTTATATGAGGCTTTATCAGTATGAATTTGTCATATCAAGAGGATATATAACACATTTTGTCTTTTTAATATTTAATTCCCTCTTTGTGATAAGTGAGAGAAGGATAATAAAAAGTTTAGTAAGAAAAACTGTAACCTTGGAAATATCGACTCAATTTGACATATTTGGCATCATATTAGTTTCAGCTTACCCTTTGTCCCCTATCACTTACACTGAAATTGCATTATGAAGGGTTCTTTTAATGGTCTGTATGAACAGGAGGAATGATTACTGCAGGAAAACCTATTTCCATTTGGGCAACCGACTGCTGTTTTGAAGACAGATTTTGGAAAACTGTGAACCTGTCCTTTGAATTGTGAAATTGGATGGTTAGTTTTCATTGTAACCAAAACATACGTAAACATAGAAACTGCCAGTGGTTTAAAGTTCTGGTTGTATATCTGAGTATGTTTGAAGCTTGCGTTAACAGCCTGCAATAACTAAAGGCCATTATGGACTGATATTCCTCAAAGGCTGGTGAGGAAGGTCTGTGATATTTAGGTTGGAAGAAATATTCAGCAACTTTACTTAAGTAAAAGTAGAAATACTGCTGTCTAAAAAAAGCAAGTATAAAGTCCCTCAGTCCTTAATTGAAATGTCACTCAAAAGTCCTAAAGTATTATCAGCAATTTCAAAAAGTATCAAAAGTAAAAGTCGTCATTATGCAGATGTTACACCTAACGTCAGTTAAAAGTCCATTTGTATCGTTTTACGATTAGGTTCTATTTTAACACGAAATGCTAAATGGTGTCATCAAAAAAGGATTTTTTTCACATATTTATTCCAGTTAGTAGATAAAACTAGTTAATAGCACGTGTTTTACATTTTTAAAAACCTTTTAAAGAGAGTTAAACTATTTGGTACCACGTTTTTTTTAGGTTACACCACATGACATTATAGTAGAATAAGTGTACCAAACGTTTGATTAATACACTTTATGCAGCATAAAAAATGCTAACACATTTAATACAATAAAATATTGAAATTGCTCAATATTATGACATACCTATTAGTTTTAGTAAACGTAAGTATTATAAAATAAATAACACTCAAGTAGAGTACAAGTATGATAAAATTGAACATAAGTTACTTTCCCTCTCGGCGAGGCAGCCGAAGCTGTGCGAAGGCTCCTCCGCGCTCGCGCCGGCGGTTGATTGGTGCTGTCTGGCTGCTTTGCAGATTGCAGATTGCAGGGTGCTGTGGCTCCGCCCTCGATTATTCAGCCTGGTTCAACGTGCTGTCGCTGCTCCGCGAGCGAAGGCAGAAGCGTCCGAAGCTGGTCGGAGGGAGGCAGGAGGAGCTCAGGCGAATGTTGTTGTAGCGGAGAAAAAAACAACAAAAAAATACCCCCGCACACTGCGACCTCTGGATTAAAACAAAACAAACCACGGTTCCTCCCGGACTGGACCGAGAAAGGGAGGGAGGAAACAAACCGGGATTTTTTCCTTCTTTTTTTAACCCCCCCTCCCTACTCTTTACACTGCGAGAAGTTTGTAGCCTACGCGGAGTTTCAGGAGTAGTTTCGGGTGGGCTGCCCCCGCCGCTCGTCCCTCTGCCCCCGGCCAGCCCGCCGTAAGTTAGCCCGCTGTCCCGCTCTCCTCCTCCGGCCAGCCGCGGCGAATCATGGCGCTCCGAGCCCGGGCGCTGTACGACTTCAACTCGGAGAACCCCGGGGAGGTGTCGGTGCGGGAGAACGAGGTCGTCACGCTGTACAGCGAGCAGGACATCGAGGGCTGGTTCGAGGGGGTGAACAGCAAGGGCGAGCGGGGGCTTTTCCCCGCGTCGTACGTGGAGGTGCTGAGGAGCGACGCCGCCGCCTCCTCCACGTTCAACAACAACAGCAGCTGCGCCACATCTGGCGACACTTACCCGGACTCCAGATACGCCAACATCCCACCTGAGGGTTTTGACGGCTCCTATAATCCGCAGAGTAAAGTTGAAAACTTTCCCAAAGCGTCTTCTCCTGCTTTCACGTCGTTCTCGGCCCCCACGCAGCAGCAGCAGCAGCAGCAGCAGCAGTACCTTCCACACCCCCAGCAGACCTACCAGCAGCACCAGCCCAGCGACGATGACTGGGATGACGACTGGGACGACAGCTCCACGGTGGCGGACGAGCCGGGGACGGTGGGGGGAAGGTATCACGACTTCGAGGGCAACGGGCCCTCCACGTACAGGGTGTCAACGTCCTCCATGCAAAGGGGCAACGCACAGCAGGCCAAGAGCTCGGCCACGGTCAGCAGGAACCTGAACAGGTTCTCCACCTTCGTGAAGTCCGGAGGGGAGGCGTTCGTGCTCGGCGAAGCGTCGGGCTTCGTGAAGGACGGGGACAAGATCTGCGTGGTGATGGGCCAGTACGGCCCGGAGTGGCAGGAGAACCCGTACCCCTTCTCCTGTACGATAGACGACCCCACCAAGCAGACGAAGTTCAAGGGCATGAAGAGCTACATCTCGTATAAGCTGACGCCCACGCACACACAGAACCAAGTGAACCGGAGGTACAAGCACTTTGACTGGCTGTACGCCCGGCTGGTGGAGAAGTTCCCCGTCATCTCGGTGCCACACATCCCGGAGAAGCAGGCCACGGGCCGCTTTGAGGAGGACTTTATCTCCAAGAGGAGGAAAGGCCTCATATGGTGGATGAGCCACATGACCAGCCACCCCGTCCTGGCCAGGTGTGACGTCTTCCAGCACTTCCTCACCTGCAACAGCACGGACGAGAAGGCCTGGAAGCAGGGGAAGAGGAAGGCGGAGAAGGACGAGATGGTCGGGGCCAACTTCTTCCTCACCATCAGCACCCCCGCGGCACCGCTCGACTTCCAGGAGGTTGAGAGCAAGATAGACGGGTTCAAGACGTTCACCAAGAGGATGGACGACAGCACCTTGCAGCTCAACGCCACCGTGGCCGAGTTCGCCCGCAAGCAGATCGCCGGCTTTAAGAAGGAGTATCAGAAAGTGGGGATGTCGTTCAAGATCCTCAGCCAAGCCTTTGAAATGGACCAGCAGGCCTACTCTATTGGACTCAACCAGGCCATTTCCTTCACTGGAGACGCATATGAAGCTATCGGGGAGTATTTTGCTGAGCAGCCCAGCAAGGATCTCGACCCTATCACAGATTTGTTAGCTCTTTACCAGGGTCACCTTGCAAACTACCCAGACATCATCCACGTACAGAAAGGTAACAAAAAACAACGCTGTCACACAGTGTCATTTTCTCAAAGATGTGTTAACCGGTACCAAATTCTCAATTTAGCAACAGCGACTGGCCAAGCTTCTGTTTTATTTACAGTTGTGTAGAGCTGCAAAGATTAGTCGATTCATACACCAACCACCAATACAAGGTGTGATTTAAATTGATTATATGACGGTCTAGCCATTCAAGTAATACTGTCCCATGTTTCAAAGAAACTGTCTGATAATGAGCAGCCAGGACTTCTGTGAAGTTGTGAGGTCACAACTATACAGTCACTGCCCATCCTCCAACCACAGCCAATCAGAGAAGAGACATAAATTATTACAGAGGCAGACACAATACAAGCTTTATTCTACAGCTCCAGAGAAAAGCCTGAGAGAGGAGATATTAATCTATATCAAGATTATTTTTGGTTCTTAGAACCACAAATATATTTTGTAAATGATATCAGAACTTCCAAAAAAAAGTTAGAGTAACTTTTGTCCTAAATAACAGAAAGTGAAAGTCAAGTGATATGACATTGTGATTTGGGAGAGAGTGATTAAAATTGTTTCCCCTTTTTATGACATTTTATAAACCAACCAACAAAATATATAGTGAGAATAAACAAAATGCTGACTAAAATTGGAAAGAAAAGATAGGATAGAAAACGAAGACACAGCAATGAATAAAGCCACGCACCAAAAACTTAATGTTCCTCACAATCCCAGGGTTCTGGCCAATTTAAATTCCACCACATATGCACATTAAAACTGAATAACATGCTACCTCTGGGATCATGAAAGCGGTTTCCAAACCTCACTTTCTTCCACAGTTCTGGCTGAGGTACAATCAACAGGCTTTAAAAGTAAAGAAACATGTGTTTGCTGTGTGTCACAAGATAAACTCTGTAATTTCTTTCAGGAAGTGTCAGCTGTCAGGCCAGGCAGCCGTTGGGTCACGATTACGCTTATGTAAAGTAAATAGTCAGTGTTTGTATTGGGAGATTGGTTTACATGCTGCAGACCGTTGACACCTACTTGTGTTTGATTTTCCATTACTGTGGAACTGAGCTGTTGTAATGGCTGAGGGATGGAGAATGTCTTACCTGACCGTCGAAAAAACAAGGTTTGAATTTCATGCAGCTGCTTATAAATAGTTGTATTTTTTTTATATGTATTGTGTTTGTCCAACAAGTCGATGTCAGACTTATCCAGGCCATCCTCCTACATGCCCCTAACCCAATGATTGTTCTCATTGTGTGGTAAAATGTCACTCGCATGAGAGGCAACGCTGTTACGCAAGAGGCACAGCATTGTTGCATATCGGCACCATGGCCTTAATCTTCTTTTTTTGTGAAAACACAAACATTTATCAACTGCAGATAATATTATATTTATTAATCATTTCAATCAAAAAAAGCCTAAATAATAGACGACTGTGGACATACATAGAATGTTGTGTGTCGATTATGTAACATTGAGGAATAAAGAGACTTAGGGTTTGAATAGTCTAGTATGACTTTAGGCCTTAGGGCTGAATGTATGTCCGTGTTTTACCCAATGTACAGTTTGTCTATTAAAACTATATTACGTCCAACACAACCTTATTTGGCCAAACATGAACAATTTTCTTAAGCTTCCATTTTTCTATAGTAAGGCATTTTTCCTAAGGGCACTGCACTAGTTATTTTAATAGGGCAACAATATGCTGTTTAGAGAGAAGCTCACTGCTATTTACCATGTATGAGAACGCAGCACAATTTGCCTCCTTATGATGGTGATGAAACAATGTTTATCTAATTAAAACCAACTCAAGCCAACACATTTGATTAGGTTAAACCTAACCTAGTTTCTCTTCAGTCCTAGCAAAAAGAAACATTTACCTTTTGTGACTGATGGAGGGAGTGGGAATCCAAGCTGGACCTGTTATATGTCCATATATGCAAGATTAGAGGATAATGTGAACTAATCCTTCCCTTACTATAATCACATGGCTCAGATCAGGATGGGAAATTAATCTTTTCATCCCGCAGCCACAGCTGAAGTCAATTTTTTTTGTCTGAGAACATGTGTTAACACCTCACCTTGCCTTTTGCACTTTTTAGTCTACGACTTGGGGCCCAGTCGGCCAACAATAGACAACAGCAGGGGAAACAGGACAGACCGTGTTTAGGCTGCAGCGGGACACAAACATCCCAGTCAGCTCAAATCGCGTTTGTCACGAAGGCCACACACACAGCCCAAATAAATTGACACAGCCATTTACTCAGTCTGGGGTGATACATCCAGCCTAATTCTTCAGATAAGAAATCCTTGATTTGATACCACAAACAGGAAAACATCGCTGCGGGCCGAGTGTTGAGAAAAGATGACATCACCCCACTGGAAGACGTGATGCAAAGCTGAAGTGAAAAGCAGATCATGCAGCAAATGAAAAGGAGTTGCGTGTTGCATAAAATGTAGAATTACTTTGATCTCATCTTGCTTTAATGGACTGAGGCTGTTTTTTTGTTTTCTTTGTTTATTTTAGTCTGGTTTAGCCATTTTTTTCCCACTTAGAATAATCATTATGCAAGTGAAGCATACGAATCTTGTAACTTTTTATTTGTAGGAAAAGTATTAAGACAAAAACATATTCATTACAGGTTATTCTTCTCTGTATTATATTAACCTTCACAGTAACATACTGCTCTGGTCAATTCATACCCTTTTGTACCATTAGGAGCAGTAGTAACACCATAAATACCAGTTTGTTTTAGCCTGGAACTTTTCCTAAAATGACCTGGAATAATGGGAGGAAAAATGATAAATATGTCAACTTTTTCACCATGCAGGTGTTAAACATCTTTATGCACAGAGGCTGGTGCGGGTTAAATCTCAATTCAGAAATAATCTCGTTCACTGACTTTTTTATATATTTTTTTCTTCAAAACGAATCGAACAACATAATGTAAAACCTAAAGAATAGTCTCTCCTTCTGCTGGGAGCTCCATTTAGGATTGATTACCCATTTCGAAACTGATTCGTAGACTATAAACAGCATGTAGCTTGTATTTTCTCTCCTTCAGAGAGCTGAATGGATGCTTGAATAGCCCGCATGTGTCCAGGATGCTGCTTAAGGCAATTACCCATAATACCGAACAATACTTGACGATCTTCCACTGAAGTCTACCGCTGATGTTTGTTCAGCTCCAGGTGTGGTTGAATCCACCACTTAATAAGTGTTTAATGCCTGTAACTAGGCAGTGGAGTTACCTGAAAGAACTTGCAGCCTTTGAAGAACTAATAAACCTGACAGCTTATAGGTCACTCTGCCATATCTACGGTATCACCTCCTTCGGCCACCAGTGTCTTTTGTCTCTCATATATTTTAAATCCCTGTTTATGTCTAGCTTTTATTAAGCTTCCTTGATAAACATGTGGAGGAAATCAACACAAGTGCTATTCTTCTTTAAATAAATGAGGTCACAATGAGCCACCTGTTGGGGGGCGAGCTCACGTCCTCTACTGTCACATATTGAAGTGCACGTTTCTGCTACAGAAGTGGGTTTGACCGATCACTGAATGCCCAGGTCACTTTCAGCAGACAGAGGGTGTTTTCACACCTCTGAAAAGGAGATCTAACGCTTCTTCTCTTCTTTTTACTGAGCCCGATTTTGATTACTCTGCATCTATTTCAGGGCGCGCTCATCGATAGAAGATCAGTGACATCACGATGGTGTCCCTCTATCGTGATGTTGAGTCATCGTGCATTGGAACAACCCTATTAGCCATCCATAAGCATTTAGAATCGTTTCTCTGTCCAACAGCTAATGCTCCGTAACCAACCATTAACTGTTGAAACAAGAAAAAAATTAAAATGTAGTATTTGGTGAGCTGTACCGAATGCATTGAAGCGAGGGGTGAGGGATAGATCTTGTATCGCTTAATCAAAATTTCAAGAAAATGAAATGGTAACCATGGCAGCTTTGAAAACACAGGTCGGGGATAATAAGCCTGAAGTCCCAGTTTTAGCAGGTTCTGTTTCTGGGGGTGGTGGTGGGGGCCTCGCTGTCATATCACAGTCTCTCTGTAGGAGAAACACCAAAGCAGCACTTATCAGTCTTATCAACAGACGATTTCCTTTTTTAGCCCCCTATATCTGTCCCATTAGGACCTCTGGCTCCAGACACATGGTTTTTACGTGTCCTCGTGGACGTGGTGAAACGTGAGCTTTGCCCAGCGAGGGACATTGAACATCACTCTCATTGATCTGCACCTCCACAGAGACTCCATTAGCCATTAGTGTTGAGTCTGGCTGGGACACGGCTAGCGCAGATATGAGAGTCTCGAAAACATATCGAGCTTTACATCCTTTTTTTTTTCTTTTGTCACATTGTGGTTTTTAACCACATTGGGTTTTTGTTCTTCTTCTTATTTAGAACTCAAACAATGAGGAAGGCAGTGGTTCAATTAATATTCACTTTTTATAATTCACGAAATGGAAAATAATGAAAATAATTTCTGATAACCAGTTGGTTTTCCTTTAAAAGTTAGTTTTCTAGGCTTCGCTTTGACTGCAGGGGCTCCTGCTCAATTTATATATTTTCGGGAAATCTGATTTATTCACATTTCCAAATACATGCAGCTCCAAATAAATGCAGTGTGAACATTAAATGCCCCAAAAGTAGCCCAGTTTACAGAGGCTAGTGGTGAATATAGGAGGCAAAGAGCAAGGTTTTGGGCCATGGTTGCTGCTTACTTCCTGCTTCTGCCTACTTCAGAATAGAGATGTTTGTCGCTATTGATGACGTGTCGTAGATCAGATATGTGTCTATTTTAGGACCAAAGAAAAATCTGATCTGTGTCATCCAGACTGTCATTAAAGATCAGATACAGGTCACATAGCGGCGGATTCGGGTCACTTCAGGCTGCAGCCTGAACGTAGCTGTTCTACATTGTTAAAGCTCCACAGAGGAGAGGTTGGTGAAAGTGCGTGAGGACGTTTGAGGTGATCTGAAAAACCCAGCTCCCACTCGATGCTGCTGCCACTCTATGTTCTTACTCAAACACTTTCTCAGTGTGATAACATTGATCTTGCCTGTAGCGCTGACAACAATCTTTCTGTTGACTTTAGACCAGGATCTATTATCGCGTTTTAGACCATATAACAGTGCACCACCTGTTAAGATTATGTCAGTCGAGTCTATGATGAAATAAAACCAACAGAAACCGACATTCCCTTGATGAAGCTACTCGCACATTACCAAGAGGTGAGGTTATATTTCGTCTGATCTCGTTGCAGTTTTATCACCACATAGAGCGAAAAAACACAATTGCAGGAAAGCATGGTTTTACAGGGATGTCAGGTTTTCCTGCTGAGTCAGCTGCGTTCCCCCTGATGCACCAGTGGACGGCCGCGCTGGTGCAGAGTGACGGGACGGGCCTCGCCGAGGGTCGTTCAGGTCACAGGCTCGCAGTAGCGTGTTGTGTAACCAGGGGATTACGTAAGAGCTGAAACTGCTGCCTCCAGTAGGCCCGGGAGTTTCTTCAGAGGCGTTCGTCGGGTCTTTTGTTTTGACACTGCAGAAAAAACGTCACGGTGGGGTGGCGTTTGGTTTCCAAAAGAGTAAAAATCGTCGCCGGTTTAAGCAAAGATATTAAAATTGATCAAGGCCACGGTAAAATCTGGCCGTGACCTGGGAAAGCACTGACTGCAGAAGTGGGAGGATTGATAATAATTCATAAGAAATGTTTTATTAAAAAAAAAAAAAAGTTTTTTTCTAACATTAACTTGACAAAAAATGTAGACAATTAGTTGATAGAAGAAAAATCCCAAACATTTGCTGGTTGAGGATTCTCATATGTGAAAATTTGCTGCTTCGTTGTCTTATATAAAATGAATTTAAATAAATTAAATATCTATCTATCTGTTGTTCAGACAGAAACCACAAATACACAAAACTCAGTATTTTCCAGTCTGCTGTCACTATCATTAATGAGTGAACTCGCATTTCGCATGTCTCCATGGTAACAATTATGCCTCTATAGTCCATTAGTGGGCTTTTAAAATGCAAGACACCAGAGCCATTAAAAGTACAGCGAACACCTTTGGGATCGGCATTAAAGTCTATAGACAGCTGTGTTTGTTGCTCTCTTATCTCCTTCTTTTGTGTTGGTGCATTAAAAAAAAGAAAAGAAATGTAGGATCTGGGTTAAACTGCAGCTGAGGGAGCTGTTGCCGGAAGGAAGACTGGGCACAGTTTTGGGGGAAGGGCGAAAAACTTTTCTTTTTTTTGGAGGGTTTCATCAGCATATTTGTATTTCATGCTGAATGCTGTGAGGTGTAAAGAAAGAGGCTTTTTTTTTACTTTCACATTGAGCTGATACTTCTGTCGATTAGTGGAAGTGCAATTCAACAGCAGTCACAAGCCCAAATAAGAGCAGGGCTGGGTCAGAGTGTCTGCGCCGGTCTCATGTTCCAGGAAAACAAGCTAACTTTCTGCAGAATGCTGTGACTTATCTCACATAATGACTGGAGAACCCGTGACAGGCCAGCGCAGGAAGTTTCTGTGTACCTTAAGGGCACAAATCTCACCTCCACACTTCTCCTCTTAAGCCAGCACAGGAGGATGTCTTACCACATGTCGTCTGAATCATTTTGAAAGATCACACCACGGTGATGTCGACACACACACACGCATGAACATTGTACCTAAACCAAGGCGGCGTCGCTTTAGGAGAAGCGATACACGGACACGACAGAAAAGCTCGGACCGCGTGATGTTAAGGTTTTTTTTTTTTGTTAAAAAAAAAAAATCTGAAACGATTATTTTCTTTTTAAATAGTCATCAGTTTCAGTTCAACATTCGTTAAATGTGCTGTCATCGTGCTCACTTTCCTGTTACACAAGCAACAGAACTCTGGCTGTACGACCTGCATGCAGGGCTGTGACAAATAATTGGTATGCCGGTATATTATGGTAATTACAATATTGATACACTACTGACAAATATTGGTTTAAAATAAATAATAATATTTGATTATTTTTTAAGAGGGGTAGGAGAGTGAATAATTATTACGGCTTATTGGTTGATGGGAATTTTTGATCTCAGGCTGCAGATATGTGATATATCATAGACGATATAGAAAGTTCTTGCAATATAATGATTATCGTGTCGACAACCCCCCACGTTTAATTATACAAAGGCTGCAAAGTTCCACGTTTCAAGCCTCCTGCTTTAGGCTGCAAACCAAGCTGTAAATTGCATAATTACTCAAACACAAAAGAAACTATTTAAGCGCCCGTTTATTAGCATTCGTCTCAGCCTGCGGCCGTCCTCGTCACTTCCAGCTGCGGCATATGCTGCAAAAATATTTTGTAAGTAGTCGGTTCAGAAAGGAGGTCGCGTCCTGTCAGTTTCTCTCAGGCTCCCGCCGAACACTCATCGCTCGTGACATTTCTGTCTTTCCCGAGTTAGAAAAATGTCAGCGGTTGGAAACGTCAACCGTCATGAGCTCCTGGTCGACGCCGCCTTCGGCTCCTATCAGACGATCAGACGCTAGGGCAGGGACGTCGGGGGGCTAAATTCTGGCTTTGGCACCAGTAGTGACTCAGGGTTGTTTTCTTGCAGCGTGTGTTTCTGTCAAAGGGAGCAGCAGCGGCAATGACTATGTGTGAAAACTGGAGGTTTTAAAGCAGCGTAATTCTCAATTCTCTCCTGCCACAAGAGACCACCACAATAACAACTTCCTGGCAGCGAGGAAACCGAGCACATGTTGCTGAGACTCTCAGTAAGAATGTGACATGAGGGCGTTAGTAGTGAAGTAGGTAATTAGGATTTTAAATACTGATCATACAAGTTTAATCTTATAATACATTGTTTTTTAATGATCAGCTTCACCTTTAATACTTCAGATCACAGTAAAGTACATTTTGATAGCAATATATATTTAAACAAGTAGTATTCAAGATGTCTGGGACTTTTATAAGTTGGGTGCAAAGTAGTTAAAAATATTAGAATCAGCCATCCCCAAAAGAATGTGAACCTTTAAAAAAAAAGAGTGAAATACTGTCTGTGAAATAACCTGTAAAGGTCAGAGAACAGCCGAGTCCTGAACAGGCGTGTTTGCGTTTGTTATTACGTCCTTGAAATCGCCGACGACTCGGGCAGACGGTATCAAAATGGCCTTAAAAGGTTGTTTGGAAAAGCCTTATAAGTGACATAATGCGAGGTATTTTTAGAGTCCGTGCCCACACACATTCCCCAACTATAGACGCAGATGTGGCTCTGGTTCTCAGGGAGTTTGGAACAAACTGTTCATGTTGGCTATTTCTGGCGAGTTCCTTCAGAGTTAAAGATTCACTTTCAAGATATCCCCTTTGAATACGGACGAGTCGGAACACTCAGATTACGGGTTAACTTTTCTGTTGAATCATCTTTAACGTTTGAGGAAGCATTAACGGATCGGAACGTGGGGAAAGGGAGGAAACCCTGAGCTAACGCGTCTGTCTCTGCCATGAAACAGGAGCCCTGACCAAGGTGAAGGAGAGCCAGAAGCACGTGGAGGAAGGCAAGATGGACCGGGCGCAGGCGGACGGCATCGACGAGCGCTGCAACATCATCTCCTGCGCCACGCTGGCCGAGATCCAGCACTTCCACCAGATCCGCGTGCGCGACTTCAAGGCGCAGATGCAGCACTACCTGAGCGAGCAGATCAGCTTCTTCCAGAAGATCACGGGCAAGCTGGAGGAGGCGCTGCAGAAGTACGACAACGCGTAACCGTTCAGACTCTGGTGATCGATGGCCGCACCCGCCTCCCTCCCCGGGCTGAGAACACACACACACACACACACACACAGCTGAATGCTGTTCATGCAGCATGGAGGGGACATTCAAGGAAATCCAATATTAATGATATTTCAACCAAATCCGATGTCCTGTGTGTATGTGTAGTTTTTTTAGGGGGGAGGCTATTATTTAAAAAAAAGGACACATAACACAATGAACTTTTAAGACCAACAAAGGTTTTATGCCTTCAGATTTGATGGGAATGAATGATAACGATGGTGCACTACTAGGGGGAATTAAATCTATTCGACCTTACGACCTGCAGAGACACAATCTTCTATCTGCTGCTGCAAGATCTCATATATCAAGTGTTTTAGTTTTGTTTTTTTTAATCTAATAACACTGTTGTTTACTGACTGTTGGAGCGAGCGGCCGTGCTCCCGTGGCTAACACACTGCCTTCTGGAAACATCCACGCCGTGCTATCTCTCTTCAGAAATGTTTACAGCCTCCTCGCCGAGCAGCCACCGCCACCACTGTCTCTCTGTGCCTTTAGAACGCGTCTCTCTGGTTTTGTTACTAGTTACTAAAAAAAAAAGAGAAAAAAAAGCTTTATATACAATGTATGTAGAAATATATTCTAATTGTTTTTACAAAGCTACACATTTTGCAGTCTTTGAATGAGAAAACAAAAAAAGGGCAATACGCTTTGGACGTGAGCAGTGTCTTTCCTGAGAGATAATATTGTTCGATTGTGCCGGAGGAGCCCAGGATTTAGTTTTTTTTTTTTTTCAGCTCACACGCACCGCATGACAAAGTCAGGATCAAGAGAGGATTACCTCCTTGAACCCACGCCTTCCAGAACACTTTCCGGGCCTGACGCCTGAATCCGTGTCCACAAAATGTTCGTTTTGGGGCCGGCTGTCAAAGGGTGGAGGGTTTCTCGTCTGTTTGTATTAATGCGGTCTTTCTAATAGACAGTTCGGCTGTTTTTAACCTTCGCGGTGCCGGTCGCATCGTGAAGAGATTTGATGTAGAAGCAGAGAAGCAAAAAAAATAATAAATTTCACAGAAAGCGTTTTGTTGTTGGTCCTGTGTGCTTCTGTTTCAAGTGTTGAAATCTGATCTGAAGATCACATAAGCGCTGACAGGTTCATTCGCCATTTAACGCCTCCGACACACCCAGCGCGGCAAATACAACCTGATCACGGCGACTGGGCGGCTCTGCAGGGTTTTTTTTTCGCCCTCGGCTGCCCTTGTTGCAGCGTCAGGGTTTCGCGCCCGACTCCGGCTCTGCTGACGACGCAGAGCCTGGGCGTCGCCATCTGGGACATCTGGCCGCCACCGAGAGGTGTCAGGTAGGACCACGGTGAACATGCAGCGATCGGGGGCCGTGTCCTTGTGCGACAGGGTTGGCTTTTATTCTGGGGGGGGGGGGGGCAGTCCAGCAGGTCCACACCTGATCACAGATTCCCAGCAGCATGGATCTATGGAGGCGCCACTGCCCTGTTCACTGCCTGTAGCCACAACTCAGTAAAACATGAAAATATTATTGTATAGGGCGGCAAGTGGTGCAGTGGGTGGAGCTGCTGCAACATGTGGAGGCTGCACCCTTCCTGCATGTCCCTCTGTCTGCTCCCCTTTCCTGTGTCTCCACTCAGCACTACCGATAAAGGAGTGAAATCATGCACATATATATGAGTATATTCTCATAAAAAATCTGATAAAAGGCACTTTCCGACTAATAATTGAATGTGTAATCGAACAGCGCCTTAGTGCTGGAATCATGCCCAGGAGATAAGGAGATGCCTTTTAATTCCAGTAATGTCCTGTCCAGTGGGCGCTCTCTATCTCGTCTCCTTTTCCCGTCGTAATCTCTGGTTTTCGGTTTCATACGTTTCCCTCGGCCAGCTCTTCACCGCCCTCGGGCCTTTCTGAGAACGCCGCCAACGCCCGGGGAAATGGGTGCTCTTGTTTTTCACAGGCCTGAAGACTCCGAAGCCGTCATGAAATGAGCAGAACTGATAAACGTCAGACACATGAAGAGGGATTTCTGATTCATACCTGATTACACTGATAACCTCATATGGATTTGCTGTTTTTGGCTCTGAGGTGTTGTTAATTTAATGTTGTTGTCCCCCTGCACAAGTTTTGCCTGCGTCACCACTGGCACCACAGCCTGGAAACCACAGCCCTCGACTCAGACTCGTATTTTGTTTTTTTCCCCTTTCACAAGACGGAACAGTGTCAGCAGCTGACCGCATTCCACAGACACAAACAAGAAAAAGTGTGTGAACCCGACGGGCCACGACAGCAGCAGCAGCAGCAGCCGCCGGAAACGCTCGCCAGATGCTACTTGGGGGGCGTGCGATAACACGGCCAGAAGCCTGAGTAAATGCTGAAGAAGGGAAAACACAGGACACGGATGTGAGATTTGGTCGTTTCAACTAGAACCAGAAAGGGAGTTCATGCGACACACAAACATTCAGGAGCCACCAAACCGCGACACTTAAACGGTTTATCGTCTGCACATATCAACGTTTTTTTATCTAGCGATGAATCTGTTTGCAGCCAGCAGCCCCCCCTCCTCTACCCACTAATGACCTGCCACTGATGCCAAATTCGACCACATGCTTTCATAAGGGCTTAATCATTGTCTCCAGATTCTGGTGCAGATTACACCCAATTCCTGTTGCAGCCGCCCTCTGCAACTTTCACGGCCAATTTCCCTCAGAAAAACGGGGGAAAAAAATGCACAAATCACACACGTCTGCTTCAAATGTCGCCATGACACCTGTGCGTCCGATGTTCATTTACGCTGATTTATGACATAACTTCACCGCGTTAATGACGCATCGGCGCTTTCAATGCGACTTCCTCCCGCACACGGCTTCAGCTGATTAAGGCTTTCCCAGCGTTCTGCTATAATGCCAGGAAACGCCCCGGGAGAAACCACAAAGACTTCACCCCTCGTATTTCTTCTTTTTTTTAATATTCCTATATTGAAAGGGGAAGTGAGAAATTAAACACAGGATTCCTGTTGCGAGGACGTGGTTTGTTTTAGGCGGCAAGGCCTGCATTTCAGAACAGAACAGGAGTTAAAACGTGTCTGTGTTGAAACGGTGATGAACAGTGTAGAGCCAGTTAACTAATAGTTATATATATATATATATATATATATATCAAATTGAAATGTTAAACTGGCAGTTATCTGCAACTGCACGTCAACTTTCTTTCCTTCAGGTCCGTTGGCTGATTCCGGAGCCGCGGCCCGGGAGGCAATTAGCTTATCTTGGCAAAACAGGAGCATGAACCAACCGGTCTGACTCACGCCAAAGTTCACAGAGAGCGACGGCTGCCAACACCTTTAAAGCTCAGCGATTATCTCGCCCCGCCTGTTTGATCCCGACACGAGGCAAACTGTCCAAAATGACAAATTGTGGTTCATCCCTGTGATGACATGGACGCCGACAGAGGTGCAGGATGGATGGGTAATTGTTAGTATTAAACACGCGGCTTCCCCGAACTGTTGAGCTAATTAAAAAGTAGTAAATAGCGATACCAAAATAGTACCAGTCCCAAATTTGGTGTCATGTTAACTTTTCTATGTGACTTGCTGCTTGTTTTTATGCACCTAACTTTTGCTGGATTTAGCTCTGCAAAGAAAATGATTTAAAAATAAAACTGACTATAATTTTTTTTTTTTAGTCTTTAAATGCGTCTTCTTTTTTTAAAACACAAAAAGTTATCACACAAAAAAAGAAGTTTTCAGCCATTAGTTAAATCATGAAGAAGTAGAAGAGGGTTTTCACTTTTTTTTCGCTTTTTAGTCAGAAAGGAAACGTCTCTAATTCATCCGTAAAACGTGAACAACCTCAGCAACAAAGGCACTTTGTGGGCATGCGTGAACAGGCCGGTGTCACCATGAGGAATTTGATGCAGCGTTGTGAACAGAGCTTTAAAGCCACGGCTTCTTACATGCAGGGAGTATCTACCTAGTGTTTTAGACCTTTGACCATGTTCAACGTAGACATTTAACATCCTAACATTATATAAATCAGAGAAAACCTCATTCTATGGATGCAGAGATATGCTCCCTTTAAATATGCTGCAGGCTTTTGGTCAAAATAGCAAAAACACCAATGCACCCACAGGTAAAAATCCACGTCCTGATGTGTACGACACAAGCGCTGATAGTTCTCTTCTTTTGAAAAAGCACCTGCACGTTAAAGAAGACGAAGCCCGCCGACGAACGGCTTGAACTGCAGCGCTGCTGCAGGCTTCACGGTGTCACGCGTACAAATGGGTCAAACATTTTAGGAATGTACTGACGTCTCCATTTTTTTTTTTTTCGGGATGGCTGAGACAGATACCATCACCACACGGCCCTCTGCGTCTGCACGCGTGAAGCAGAAGCAAACTTCAAGTGCCGTTTCTGTTCTGTCTCTTGTTAGTCTTTTTTTTTTTTTCTCTCACTCTCTTTTTGCAGAGTTCATGCTTTCGGAATGTGAGGCGTTTGCCTGTATTCAGCATATTCCTGCTGGAGGGGGGATGGTGAGGGAGGGAGGGAGGGAGGATTCTGACGGCCTCTGTTTTCAATTACGGCCTGTGCCGGCCCCCGAGGAGGAGACGACCCTGTCCTGACACCATCCCACTGTCTGGGGAGATACGTGAACTCACAGAGCCACTCCCTCAGGATTCACGTTACCATCCCCAGAGGAAGACAGGGCCCACTCCTTCTGAAGGAAGGGATCACCAATACTCAAAACCTCTTCTTGAAATGACAAATCTTGTAACACACTGTCCGATGGGCAGGAGGATAAAAAGTTTGATGCTTAAATCTCTGTAATTGTGACAGAAATATGACTAACGCGCTGAAGTCTCAAATAAGCATCCATTCGACTTTTAAAAAGCAACTCGGCACATGACGCGTATGTGGACACAACCGATTTTGCAATCGCTTATCATAGAAAGCAGGAGGAATGATTCTAGCTAAAAAAAAAAGAAACTCAGCGTTAAGGTCAGCACCTGGCTGTTCTTAGATAATCAACATAAATACATATATATATCTACAAATGACATTCAGTATGACGTTCATACGGTGCCCCTACATGTGTGGAAAATTCCGCTCCATACGGGTCATGTGCTGACGTCTGAACGTTCGAGCGTTCCCGTGAAGTGGAGACGTGTTCCTCTCCTCACAAATCACTGATTCGGTCAACATTCCTCCCCCGTTCCGTGGTTTCCTTGCAACATGCGGTCTGATGTGTTTTTTTTTTTTGTTTTTTTTAAAGGGAGAAACTTAAAGCACCTGACTGTGGACTCAAAGATCTCAGTGTGTGTGTGTGTGTGTGTGTGTGTGTGTGTGTGTGTGTGTTGTGCTGAAATGTAAAAGAGTCTAATGAGGAATTATGCGGCTCACAAGGTGAGATCAGTGGTTCACCACTTACTGAAACTTTTCTTGGGATCGATTATTCCTGTGATCCTGTTTCGATATTAAAGACAAGCGGGTCTTGTTGGTTTTTTATTTTTTTTTTAGACAAACACGTGGTTTCCCATGAGATCATCCTGGGCGGTAAACACTCTGCCCGGGGCGAGGCCCATAGGAGGAATCATGCTACACCCTGCTTACAAAACGTTATTCTAGCCTAAAATCACATTTGCCGCTGTACTGGGCTTAATCTGATTTAGAATGAATGCATGACTCTCTCTTTCTTTTATTTTTGGGGGCAGCCACGGTTTTGAAATAGAAGAAGCAACACTGCGTGATATTATTGGCCACACACAGTTGAGAGTGAAGTTGAAGTAAATATTTTCTTGCCTGCTAAAAAGCAGCTCGTCTTTAGTTATCGTCCCTGTTGATGGATCACTTTCTTAATATAGTTTTTTATAGTTTATGAGATCTCCTCTCTTACGCTTCTCTCTGGAGCTCTAGAAAGAGCAGCTCAGCCTCTCCTCTGATTGGCTGATTTCAATGAGTTGTCACATCACAGCTTCACTGAGATGCTGCATTTTCCACTTTCAGACTTTCTACATGTCATTTCTTGCTGAGTTCCAGCGTGTTTGTGATCCTATAGAAACTGTATTTAATCCTAACAGCTGCTCCTTTGATTTAAAGAGGAAAGAGTCTGAAAAATGGCCTCACAGCTCAACACTTTGGAGCTTGGAGCTCTGGTGACGTCGGTTTCCCCCAAACAATGGCGAGGCATCGCCGTACTTTTGTTTTTTGTGGCGTTTGTCGGTTCCGTCCGAAGGAAGGAGCGGGAGGAACGCGCCGCGTGTCCTGTATACCTGGCCGAATGTTCAGGAATGTGGGAGCACGCCGCATTCTTTAGCCCCGGTTTTTGTTTTTATAGCCCTCACACAGGAAGCGCTCTCCGGTGGGGCCTCATTCATGTTGTCTGAAAAACGCTGACTGCCCTCCCACCCCCAGCTCCCACCCCCTCTCTGGCAGCTCTCCAAGATACACGCACACACACACACACACACACTCACACACACACATTCTATGTTCATTCCCCCCCATCAGAGAGTTTCATTTATAGCTCTAATTACAATAAACAAGCAAGAACAACTAGGGTAGAGGTCACTTCCCCTGCTACACAGGCTTTTTCTCACTGCAGACGAGGAACAAATCTATGTCACTCACACACTGAGCCGAGTGTTTAGTGGTGAAAAGACCTGTGATGATTCCTGCAGGAAGCTGTTGTATCTGGAATTAAATCAAAATCGCCAACTATTTAATGATAAAATAAAGCAGGACTGACTGGTTGATTCGTTGGTTCTGTGGGTCACGCAAAACTCAAACTGATCAATATCAATGTTCTCTTCTCTACGACACATTGTCTCGTGAAACAAAAGATCAAACACTTACACACTCCCCTTTCTGTCTTTCTCCAACCAACGTAGGAAAGCAGACTGGGTTAACACACACACACACACACACACACACACACACTGTGCTGACCAGCTAACTGCCCTCTTTGTCCCACAGACCACAGTCATCAAATACACCAGCTGACACAGACTGCTGGTGGTCTGACCTCTCTTAAAGTTACCACACACACACACACACACACACACACACACACACACACACACACACACACACTGTACAGGCTCATTGTTCTTTGAAGTATGGATCCATGCGACAGTGATGAGGACTGGATTTGTGGCGTTACTCTTTCTCGCATCGACAGTGACCGCGTGCAGAGAACGAGCGTCATGTGGGGCTTTGCACGGTTTTTCACGGGGCAACAGCGTCAGGACGGACATCTGCTGCGTGACGCCTGCTACCGATCCCGCTGTGGATGGTGTTACCGGATCAATGAACAGCGAGGCATGTGGGAGTTGATTACACGTGTGCACGTGTGTGTGTGTGTGTGCATCATATGCTAATATGATAAAGAAGTAGCTGTTATTCGATTAGACAGGAACACTGATGAGGTCATAACCCGAGGTGCCGTCATGTTCCCGCTGTTATTTGTTACCAAAGTTTCCAGGTTGCAGAAATTAGGAAGGACACAGCTACCAATGAGGCCTAATGGTGAAAACGCTGCCCTGGGTTTGCAGCAGTGAAATGCAATTTGGAGCTTATTACAGGCGAAATGTACTGCAAGTAAACAGCTATATCAGGAACAGAGAGAGATGCTGTTAGCCTAAATTATATAAAAGAGATGAGATAGGGTTATTAAGCAATTTAGTGGAAGATGCAATCCCGCAGAGGCACGTCAGGAGATATTTAAACTGCAGAAGCACAGCGTGTGTCTAATACCGCCGCCAACAACAACCCGTCACCCTCCACACTTAAAAAATATCCCAATAAAACATACCTGAACGCCGTGCTGATGGCGACATGACCCAGTCCTGAAGTCCACAGCGGACACCGTCTGCAGATGAGGAAAAAAGCACATGGCTGCTGTCAGGTCTGGGGGGGAGGCCAGCGTCCGCTGCCAAGACCACGTCCTCTGGCCCGCGAGCAGCGGAAAAAGAATCTCGACGTAGACCTGGGGAAGCGACTGGAGATCCCGGAGACGGTTGCCACAACAACACTAAGGCCAGGCGTTGTGCTGATCCCGCGAGCCCGCCCAAGGACCTCATGCTCCAGGAACTCTTTGCTCCCCGCGAGGACGGCGTCCACGAGGCCAACAGCGGGATCAGGACGAGGAGCGAGGGTTCAGCACGCTGGGTATCACAGGGTGATGGTGTCCTGACCTGATCAAACCTGACTGGGTCACCACTGATTGCTGAAAGACCCTGAAACCCCCAAAGAGTCCAGATGAAGGGGGGGTAGGCAACCCTGGCCCTAAGCACCTCCATTAGTAGAACCAGGTGTTACTGCTTGGTACCTACAGCAGCCCTCCAGGACCAGGGTTGCCGACCTTCCACCAGAAGACAGGGCCGTAGCCACCACTGAGGTCATGACCTCTGTATTATGGTTTAGGTTTTAATTTCTCCTCTTAGGCTTCTGTTAACACAAAGCCAACAAACCACCGACATCAAACCCACGTCATTATCGTGATTTCAGCGTGATCTGACGCGACACACAAGCTCATATATTTCTGTATATTTATAAACACTGCTGCGACCTTACTGCTGAATGCAGGTCTATTTTTTTGGCCTTTGAAAGCAACGGAGAAAGTTAGCACTTCTGCCAGGAGGAAAGGCCAATGAAGATGTTAACCTTTGACCTACTGTAAATGTAGCCTAAGCTAAAATGTGAAAGGGCATGCAAAGAATCTGAATATTTTAAGGTCATGTTCAGTCACAGTAGGAATTATCCATATATATATTCTCCCATTACAACCTCATGTTGCATAAATATAAAATGCATATATTATAAAGGCTGCAAATTTCAAGGCAGGAGCCTTATTAATTCTTTGTTCTCATCTGCTATGCACAGCAGAGAGAGAAAAAGAATGGGAGAGAGAGGGAGGGAGGGAGGGAGGGGGGTGTCCTGCTCACTGCCAAAAAACTGAGAGAAGATTCATATCAATGAATCCAAAAGCTAATCCTCCCCAACAGATGAGAAAAGCACAAGGAGCGACTTTAGTAGACACTTGGGTAAAGGGCTCTGAGAAGGAGGAAAAAAAATAGCTCGATTGCAGCGTCTTTTATTTCGTTTGCACAACAGAGGCATCGGCCATCACTTTCAACACTCGCCTGTTAGATTCCGAAAGCCTTTGTAGTATTTAACACGCATCGATTGGCTTTTGTGAAAAACACTGTTTTTTTTTTTTTTTTTAAGCTTTAACGTGCAGCGGAGGGTTAATTGATTCATTGAACCATCTGGGTTGTCTTTGTGTAACCTTATTAAATCAGATGAGCTGACACGGCTTTGTCTCTGCTCTCCTTGACTCGCAGGGAGCTATTGTTGCTTAACCTCCTGCCCCACAATTACCCAGCCTTAAATTACAATGATCACATTGACATTTAATATCCGAGGGCGAGAACTCATCTGGACCAATTATCTCCCTTTCACTTTCCCGCTCAGTTGCCCCTCCAAACATACGTTTCTTAACTGTATTACGACCCGCGTTTGCTCTCTGATGAATCTCAGTGTCACAGTTTGGAATCCGCGTTAAACGGGAACGCCCTAACCCCTGTGACTGTGCGACATTGCTCTGACAGGCCGCCGTATCGATGATTCAGGCCCGGCTGCTCCGGCTGACTAACGCGTCACACGCTTCCTGTCAGACGTCCACGTTTGTGACCACATACCGTGATGTCAGCAGTTCACATGGTTTCCCATTTTTCACGGATATGAAACATTTCTAATAGACACACATAGAATGGATATACATAGAAACGCTATTTTTGTCACTTCCTTTCCCCCCCATGTTATTTTAGATCTTTTGAATGATTTTAACCTTTTTTTTTTTTTACTTGTGCAACTGGCTGTTTGTGAAAAACAATATTTTTGATGGTGGCAGTTTCATTAAAACATGCTGACATTAACACTACTAAATTGTTGAGGAGCTGTCAGATGTCACCATGGGGCATGGCAGGGGAATTATTTATTGAATGTTGAAAATGTGTATCTAATCCAATTTCTTTTTTTTTTTTCCTTTTTACATTCTCGAGTTTCACAGGACTTTAAATATGACCCGGTGTGAAAAACAAGCCATGCATCTCTGCACACAGCGGTGGAAGATCTGAGTTCAGTCTTCCAGATAATCAACATCCCTAAAATCAAACAGAGAATCCCACGTTGAGTGGGTGGTCTACTTTGAATGTGTGTGTGTGTGTGTGTGTGTGTAGTAGCGAACGGGTGATCTAAATCAGTTCATCTGTGTGAAACGCTGCAAAAGCCTCACATGCTGTAATCTAAGTTTCAGCTAGATCTGCATGGTAGTGCGCACACACACACACACACACACACACACACACACACACACACACACACACACACACACACACACACACACACACACACACACACACACACACACACACACACACACACACACACACACACACACGTCGTCTTGGGGGCGTCGTCTTGTTGAAAATCACATTTCAAGGGCATTTCCTCTTTGGCACGAGGCAACATGACCTCTTCAAGAATTTTCATATATGCAAACTGATCCATGATCCCTGGGCTTCAGGCTGGAGAGGACACGATTTGCCAAACACATCAACTGCCCTAAAGTGAAATGGAGAAACATTTCATGGACTGATGAACATAAAATAGTTCCCTTTGGGCCCTAAGGGTTCCGGCAGTTTGTCAGACGAAACCAAACACTAATTTTAAAAGACAATGAAACATCGTGATATGGGAAGGTTTCACTTACAATGGTGTCAGCTTATTTATTACATACAAGTGATCATGGATCAGTTCTATATCAGACTTTTTTAGGAGGTCATATTGCCTCATGCCGAAGAGGAAAAGCCTTTGAAATGCGTGTTTCTACGAGACAACGACCCCAAACACACCAGTGAACCAGCAGCAGAAGTTTGTGGAATCCACCAACACAGACGTGAACCCTGGTTATACGGAATATTAGTTTAGATTGACCTGAAGATTTTTTTTATTCTATGCAGTAAATACTTGAGTGTGTAAAGAAAAACAGACATTGTTATTTCTTTGAACCGCTTAATATAATGTTTTTTATATTCTATAAAGTAATTGAAATTTGACACATTTTTCTTCACATTACGATTTAGGAAATAAAATGCAGCGTTCCCAATGCATCGTAATAATATTTATTATAAGGATTTAAACATGCTGCCTTTATTTTTAACACAACTGTACTTTTGCTATCATGTTTTTAATATATAGTATATAGTGCTTCCTGATGATTTTTTTTTTTTTTAAATGCAAACACTGCCCAGATTAAGATGATTAGTAGTTTTAAAGTCCTCTTTATCTTAAACGTGGCTTGTGGGGATGGTTAGTTTGCAGCATTTCACTTGCTCATGTTGAGAAATAAATGTTAAATTCGCTGCGTTTCAAAGCACTGACTCGATGATACACGGAAGGACTGAACAATTCACTGCTGTTTGTCCCGAGTTGGAATTTCCCTTTCAACGAACGTCAACGTCGCAACTCATCAATGTGGAGCTCCCATCAGCTCGTCCAGGCCCAGCGAGACCATGGTGCATGTCAGCGCGGGTCGTGTACAAGCCCTGCTCCATGTGCGATTTGTTTTTTTGTGGAATATTTGCATTCTTACAGCGCTCACTGTAATCTTTAATTAACGCCCGCGTGTACGTGACAGACGTTCTTCATGTCGCTGGTATTTAGTGCGTTTGGGCTCAGGAAAACAAGTAATTGCTTTCTTCACATGATACCGTCATGTGGTTCTGGCTCACAGCAGTGGAGCTTCGTTCTTTGTGCTAATCACAAATCACATTACATGTTTACCTTCTGGGGATTCACTGACATTCATAGAGTTTTTGCTCCTTTAGCGGACTATGTGACATAAAGCCCATTTGGAGGCAAGGGAACCACAATTACAGTAATTACAGGAAACAGGAAGAAATGATAATGGTAATTAATCTGTTTCTAAATTCTATTCTGGTGAAGTGTGTCTTTTATCACAAGGAGTAAAGTATCATTTAGAGGAGGTTCATTTCAAATGATAGTGATACAGAAAACTGAGAAAAATTCATTTAAGTGAAAGAAATGAAAAGGGCAAATAGGTCAGGAGACTTTTGGCTCTAGTAAAACCGGTTAGAGGAGAAATATGGAAATACAATACACACACACGCACACACAATACGAGTTATACTCTAGAAGCATAGCAGGAGGTATGACAGACAGGGAAATATAAAAATATAAACCTGAGAATCATTTTAAGGTGGTTTATTAAAAATATGGTATAAATAAATATGACACTTTTACATAGTAGGTTACATCATTCAGATGAGACTGGAATACACTGGATAGACACTTGTTCAGTAAAAAATACTTTGTGACATACAGCATATAGATATATATATATATTTCTCCCATAGCTTGCCAGAACACATCAGAACTGTACCGTTCATTTAAACACCTAAAGCTCACAGTAGATGTCAAGAATTTAAGGACAAATCTTTACAGTGATAAATAATCTATATACTGTAAATATCAACCATTTCAGTCAAAGTCATTCTTTGTCTTTGTCTTGTTGCTCAAATCGGCTAAGAACCTGTTGGCAATAATCTCTCTTTTTTTCTTTTTTTTTTTTAATAAAAAGTGCCTCGTCCCCAGGATGTCGTTCCTAGAATACCGAGTGTGTTTTCCGTCTAGCAGCTCAGCCTCAGTCAGTAGGTCGACCTGAATTCTAATTACTAAAGTGAAGGTGGGCGGAATACAGTGTGCATTTGTGTAACGTTTCAGGATCAGTGTGTTGATTTTTCATACATGCTTGATGAAAATATAAAAAAAAATACTGTGCACAGTAAAATTAAAAAACATACAAAACACTGTGCTAACATTTTAGCCAGTTGATCAGACATAAATAAAAACAGTGAAGTGGCACATAAGCAGTCATTCCAATGTCCCTTATACAGCCATGCTGAGAAGCCTTTGTGTTCTATTTTATATTATTCACACCTGTAATGTTAAACAAAGATCTCAATTATCGGCGACACATGCAACCCCCATAAAGGGGACATGGAGAAAATGACAAAAATACCTGAGTTTACAAAAAGTTATAAGCTATACCATAATGTATATTACATAACAATAGAAAATCTGCACAATCAATCGAAATGTTCAGACAGTAATACATCTCTGTGCCAGTGTTCGTTATTCACAGCTTCAATCTGCTTTTAGAGTCCGCTTCTGCACCGATGATCATTGCCCATAGCGGGAGTGACTTCAACGTGCATGCAACGACGTGAGTGACGACGGGTACACCAGGCACCAGACGTAGGTTAGAACGTACCACAATGAGTACAGCACAATATATATGTATATATATATATATAGTGCTAATACAAATTTGGCAATTTGCCACTATAAGCATTTTTTTAATAGTATCAGTGTTTTCCCAATAAGAATTCTGTGGTGGTACAGTGCTTTTTTCTTATTCATGACGAGTAAAAGAGGAGAAAAGAAAGAAGAGAACAGAGGACTCCAGTACCCAGTTCCACATTAAAAAAAAAAAGAAAAAAAAAATCAATAAAGTTTCTTCTATCAAGCTTATCAATAATGTTACTGCTATCAAGTCTAGTGGATCCTGTAACGTAACATTATATCTTGAATGGAGAGCTGCATCACTTGTGAGGATTCTGAATTTCCACAGGGGTCAAAAGTGTAGCTGCATTCCAATAAAGCCAAAGCTCCAACTGAGCAGCCCCAATATTGAAATGGACAGGATGACGCTTCTTATAGCTACTTAGCCATAACATTAAATTAAAATGTGTTCACCGTGTGGTCATTAAAATGAGTAGTAAAGAAAAGCAGATAAAATGCCATCACAATGTGTTCAAATGGCAAAACCTCAATAAAAAGTTATCAGGATCTGTCATCTTGGGTTTCTACCAAATAATACAGTAGATAATTATAGTATCAATAGTGGTATCAATAAAGACTTGAACCATAATAATGGTATCAATATCAATTCAAATGTATGATCCCCATCCCTAGAACGAGAGGACTTGTATTTTTCAATCATATCCAGGTAATCACAGTGAACGTTGATTGTGTGGTTAGGTTGCTGTGAAAATATAATTTAGGGCAAAAGACATTTCCCCTTGTGTGCTTTGGACTTGTACAGCTCCATCCTAGGGGAAACACTGGGTGTACAGAGCATTTAACTTCCAGTAAAGTTTATACTACAAGATGAGTGTACTCCGTCTCATCAAGTATAGGACCACGTTTACGTTTGTCATCAAAGCCTGAATCACTGCTCTGGGACATGCACATCGTAGCGTTGGCTTGTGGAGCGTCATACCCAGTACTGATTCTTCTGCAGAGTGGGAGCAGCGGTTCTGATAACTTGTGAAGATGCAGCAGGAGCTCCGTTATTCCAGGAACTGATGAGCATGTTTGAATCAATGCTGTTATAAGGCGAGCCCTGACTTGGTGCCGATAACTCATTGAGAACAGGGCTACCTGGGCAGCTGGGGTTTAATGGCGTGACGGTTACTATGGGGACGGTCGTGCTCCTCTGGCCTTGCCCGTGGTAGGAGTGACCGCTTGAGAAAGCGGAGGACGGAGGCTCCTTTGACGCGGCCGTGTTCTGCTTCCGTTGCCTGTGGTGTCGGAGGAACACGACCAGCACCACGAAGATGATGACGAGCAGCAGCAGCGCCAGCAGCGGGAGGATCACCAGCAGCGGGCTGGAGCTTTTCTGAGGGTACGACTCCACGCGGACCGGCGTGTTCCTGAAGGGGAAATCCTCCGCTCCGCGCGTGGGTTTGCCCAGAGTCGTACCGAACATGCTCGTTCTGTTGGAGTTCCCCCAGCGGCTGCGGCTGTTGAACTTCTGCTGATTCTTGCTGGGCTGCTGTGTGGAGAGGAACGCCGTGGACAGAACGGGGGAGGCAGATCCATTCCTGGATGTCTGGATCGGCGTCTGAGCCGCGGATGACGTGGTCGGGACAGGAGGTTTTGTGGTGGGAAAATATGCAGAATCATATGGCACAATGGTGAAGTGGAACTCCCCTCTAGCAGGTTGCACGTTGTCAGCTTTCAGCACGAAGACGACGGAGTCATTCAGCTCTTGAACCCCAGTCATGTTGGCGTTCAGCTCCAGAGCTACCTTCTCTTGCATCACATCCGCAAAAGTAAAGGACTCAGAGGGTACAGCTTTCCTGGCCGTTTTAGGTTTTGTCTGAACCACTTTACCGTACTTTGGATGGGAGATAATTTCAAACACAGGATCACTACCACTAATATTTGCCAGTTTGGAAGCATTAAGGAAACCAGTGTTTAGTTTGACAGCCATCCCGTTGGGGAGCCTCAAACCTCCGCCAACTTGGATCAGAGGTCTGACGGTGATGTTAAACATCTGGGCCGTCAGGTTCGCCTCTGAAGTGAAGGCCGTGAATTCAAAGTGGTCCTCAGCAGAGGAAAGGGAAGTCATATGATAGGACAGCCTTCCGGTCTGTATGTCTTCTTGTTCAAACCGTGTAGCCTCTTGATTGTCCATTAGGAGTTTGCCATAACGCGGAGGCGTGGTAACGTGGTAGTGGATCGTGATGTTTTTCCCGTTGGTCTTGGCAGACAGATTGTCTGGAGTCAGTGACACTGAAGTGCGACCTTGCTCTAGTATCAGCCCGGTGTGGGTGACCAAAGAGATAGTGATCTCTGTCACTTCTAGGTTGAAGAGTTTGTAAATCGGTTTATGATGACCATCGGTGACACTGAAGTAGAACACCCCCGAGACGGGGCTTCCATCGTGAATGAAATAAACACTTCGGTTATTGATTTGGGCTTGGCTGAAGGACAAAATCGACTCGTTTAATCTACCTTCAAGGGCGAGGTAGCCGTTGTTCGGCTTGCTGATGACTGAGAACATAATTTCATCAGGAGGATTGTCTACGTCTTCAACTTTGAGGTTCTCAGGTCCAAGGGCAACTGTATCTCCCTGAACAACAGTCAGGCTCGGCGCTTTGGTCTTCAGCAAAGGCGGCTGATCGTTCACGGGAGCGATTGTGATGTTGAAACGCTCCGAGACAACATCTTTGTTATCTAGAGGATGTTGGGCTGTTTTGCCCTTTGCGTTTACCCACGCGCTGAAGGCAAAGAAATCACGAGTAGTCTCAGAGTTGTCATGCCTGTAGGTGATACCGTACTTGTTGACGATGAACTGGGAGAAGTTGGGCTTCTCCTTGGTGAGGTTCCTCTCACCCACCACGATGACGCCGTGCTGCGGCAGAGACGTCACCTGGAACCACACCTCATGGGAGCTGCGCTGAGGCGTCGGCAGCCTGGACATCAGGTTAGTGGCATCCAGCTTGGACTCGTCAATGATCACACTCTCCCCTTCTGTTAATTTAGCACCTAGTAGCAAAAAAAAAACACGAAGCACCACATGTTATAACCTCCAACTTATAAAGTAATCATCAACCACTCAGTGTCTTTATTACCTGTGTTTGCAAGCAGGACTGTGTTGTGTTCCGGACTGGTGTTTTCATAGGAAATGTCGACTTTGAACGTCTGGCTGTCTAGAGAAGCAGGTGGCGATGCGACAGAGAAGGTCATGGAGTCCATGGCCTCCCAGCCCACGGACTCGATGGGGGTCTGAATGTACACAACTTCTTTTCTGTTTACCTGCGGGTAAAAAAAAAATAATTAACATTGCAAAATATCCAGATCCAGTTTTTTTTTTTTTTTTTTTTAAGAATGGATCATCTGTGTGGCATCAATATTAATTGGCCATTTCTGAATCAAGATTTGAATTGTTTTTTTTTTTTTTGCTCAGCAGTACAGTAAATACAATACACACGACCACACAGCTTCATCCACATCGGATAATAACTCATGCTGAATAATTGATTAAATAAAAGCCCTGCATATTCCGTAAAAGGTAGAGAAGCACAAAGCCAATTTCTTGAATGAAGATGCACAACATTTATTATTCATGCCATGGAAAATCTGGCTACTTTCCACATGAATGGAGAAACTCAAATGTCTGATCTTACTCTTTTTTGCATGCTTTGCAACATATAAAAAAGACATTTTAGAGACAAAAGTGTTGCTAGGACCACCGGTTCTTCACCCACCATATCCTGAGTGAAAGTGGAGACGTCCACTGTTGAGTTGTCCTGCTGCTTCGTCACCAGACGCCCCAGTTTAGGATGCCGGATTACATTGAATGTAATGATGCGGTTAGAAGTGTTGCTGATGTCATTGGTCACCGCTTGTAAATCCTCATTTGAGATTGGTGTTGAAGAGCCTGGAGGAAAGACAGGAACGTGATTTAATAATATTTATATAAAAACAAGTGCTGTTGCTAAATGATCTGGGTCGTTCATTGACCACTTGATTAAAATGCATGTGTGGCTGCATCATATATAGAAAGTTTTCACGGTGGAGTTATTTCATCATTTCGATGCTGTTATGTAAGACTATCTCTGGAACACACCGATGAGAGCCTTTTGATGTGTCAATATGAAGCCGCGCTGCAGACATCACAGACATTCTAGTACAGCAGTGTGTGTTACATAAAAACAAGTAGGAAATTAAAAGTGGATCTGCTCCTCGAAAGCACAGAAATCTCTCACTTGGAAAAGGAGAAAAATCTCCTGCAAGCTTCTTCTCTTCCCAAGATGAATTACATAGATTTCCATATTTCTGCCGCCACTGTAAAGATTGTGAGAATGTTAAGAAAAGACTACTGATAAATGATGGAAGGCGGTGATAAAAGGGAAAGAGGGGTCAAAGCACAGTGAAATGCATTCATTACTTTTCGTGAGCACTCTCTCTATCCCCATCTGTCTCGTGGGAAATTTCCTTCTTACAGGAAGAGGGAGAGATGGGCCGTCTGTTCTTTTAACAATGGAAACCTACAATATCTTTCTCTGTGTCTTTATGAGAAATAATAATAATAAAAAAAAAAAACTCATATAGTGACCCAAGTACTCAAATTTAAGTAGCGCTTTTCCTGGAGCTCAAAAATGCTTTACAATATATAACTATAAAATAAATAAAGCTGAACAAATAAGTTGAAATTTCCACAAAAACAATCAAATCAAGATCGGTTCAAGTGTTTCAGCAATGGAAAAAATGTGCATGCTTCTTTGGGATTTAAAGATTGATGTAAGACAAACATTGTGTGAAAAATGTTTACAAAGTTGTTCAGGCATATGGGAAAATAAAACATGTATGAAATGATTCCAGTGAAATGGGTGAATACAGCAACATAATCCCATTATACACATGGAACTGTAGCTGGTTGCATTTGTATTGTATTAAATATTTTGCTTTGTGTATTCAGTCTTTAAAGAAATTATGATCATATACATACACACCAAGAAAAGGTTTTGTCTAAAACATCTTTGTTCCTAAAGAAAACTAATAGAACAGACTTGTCTTCTAATATTCTTAGATATTTCTTTTTATTATTACCTTAGATTGATGCATTTTTATGCACCATCATGTATATACAGCAATCCACAACAGAACCAAACACTGCACTCGAGATGGCCTTTCATGTATTTTGTGGGTTTTTGTAGTCAATCCGTTGATCAGAGTTTGAACCCCTCACCACTAGATGAACACAGCACACTGGTACGGTTAATAATGCATATGCAACCATTTAGTGAGGAGTCTCTGCACGGTTTTACACAAAGTATCCAAGGAGGTCGAGAATAAAAAGGACAGACATTCATTTCCCCTGCGCAGTGTGAAAGTGTTTCATGCCGCCCCTCACGCCATCAAAACCCCTCATTGTCAGTTAAATCTGTGATCCCAGCCCCCCTTCTCTGCCCCGCCTGGCACAAAGCACCAACAGGGCTGCCCTCAGATGGACAGTGGCACAGCTTTTCAAGTACCCACTCACCCTGTGGCTGGGAAGCGCAGCCTAGCACGCCAGTTGGCACATCGCTGCCTTCCCAGTATCTTTTCCTTCCAAACTCACACTCCAGACCACTGAAAATCTCCTTGAAATATTGAGAAACCTTGAAATATGTTTGCAGACGGGCAGTGCACAGCCTAAATTTAGCACCGGCGTAACATAAGTAGCATACTGTGTATCAAAACATGAAGCATTGATTCACCAGTCTGGTATTTAGCTAAGTAATGATTTCCTTTGTAGGAAATGTACTGAATGACAGTAAATACACTATAACTGAGCCCTCAAAAAGAAACAAAATAAAGAGGAAATCACTAGTTTATTATTTAATAGTACAATTAGAAAGAGTATGATTAAATTGTTGTGCACATGTTATAAGGGGGAAAAGGAAAAAAAATGCAACTGAACACATTATTTTTTTTAAATTAATATGGCATATAAAAGATTAATTGATAGATATATGGCTATACATATCACAGATAGATACATTTCTAATGTCATTTGGAGTTTTATCATCACACCAGCATTGAGATTTGTTTTCATATAGACTTTTGGGTTCCTTTAATGTCAATTTTCAACCTACCAATGTGTTAACCTCTGACTAATTTGTTCTGTTGGTCTTTGATATGATCAATTTCAAGTCTGAGAAATTTATTTTCTTGTCTGTATTCTGTATCTCCATAAACTTTATATGAAGATATGAAAACCAGAAATATATAATATAATAAAACAACATTTTTTGCCAACACATGCTTTTATGCCAGATCATTTTTTTACTGTGATTAGAGCGATACTGACATTTCTTAGACAGATACACCCTGATGAACAGGTGGACTAATGTGCTTTTGGTTGTGATACATCCTTGTGATTTGTTGACAATATGTAATAAGTGGAATCCTGTAATTATTTTCTCCAAGAGGGGAAGGTTTACCTGGAAACACCTTGAGTGGACGGTTTCTCTCTAAACTGATAACCAGGGCTCTGGCAGTGATGCTGAAGATCTGCTTGGGAGTAAAGTTCACGCCGTCATTGACTTGGAAGTTGAATCCTCCAGACATGGCACCTGGAAAAAAAATGTATTTTAACAGCATGAAACTGAAGAAACCTTGCTGGCTGCCTGCAGCTGTGACTACAGACTTGTGTCAATAGATGTTTGCGTTTTGTGCTTCAGGACTATGAATACAAATGAGTTACAGCTCATCTAAAAAGTTTTTAAACAGCATTCCTGCTTCAGTCTGTCTTCGTGGCATCTTCTAGTGGACACAAGAAAAACAACAACAAGTTCTGTTGGCTCGAAACAACACAGAAGGAAAGGAATGCAACAAATCAACAGCTTGAAAAACAGTAAATTGAAGCTGATGAAAAGTTGATCAGTTGGTTTATATGGTTCTGTATTGCTCCAGTTTGTCTGAAACTTAAAAAAAAAAAAAAATATATATATATATATATATATATATATATATATATATATATATATATATATATATAGCATTTTTTGGTTCCCTCACTTTGAGCTTCAGACTGCTGACTGGTGTTCGTCACTAAAAGACTTAAACTGCCAAAGCATTTGTCTGATTAACTTTCTCACAGAAAATCTAAGTTCAATGCATGTACCAATGAGCGTGATTTGTGAAATCACAACTAGTTTGGAACCAATTGTAGTTAGTACATTTTCCAGTGACATGGTGACGTGTGGAAACGCAAACCCTCTGGTGCACCTGACAATAGACTTTTCAGTGATATAAGAGACATCTTGTGATTAACAAAATGTTTCCATATTCAGAGATTTGGGAATTTTCAATGAGGGAAAAGGTGATGTTCTGAACTTTTAACAGTGCTACATCTTATCCATTACTTCATGGTGTTAAAATCAGCGATAGTAAAAACCTCTTCACCTTTGTGAATAAACAGCAGCTGGCCCTGGTCTAAGTGGGCCTGGGTGAAGTTAAGCAGTGGCTTCATGGGGGCGCTCTTCAGGGCCAGGTGCCCGTTGCTGGGTGGGGTCACCATGAAGTGGAGCTGCTCAGGGGGCGAGTCCAGGTCCTGGGCCCTCAGGTCCTCTTGTCTGATCTCCGTCACTGAGGACACCCAAACCTGTACATAAAACAGACAAGGTCATGGTCGAGTTTGAGATTTATCTTATAACTGTGCTGAGAAATTGAGTACAAGATAATGATATAAGCATACAAAAAATCATCTGAATGGAAAAAACGCATTATTTCTTCTTATTATTATCATATTTGCTTTTTTAATGAGTTAAATACGCTTGTACTATAGAACAGCTTTGTAACACATAGTTTTCCTACACATTCCAAAATCCAGACTTTTTAGACCATAGTGACGCCTGAACACAAATAACTCCAGATTTCCTGTAACATACTGAATAAACAAGTTTATATTGCTATGTGGAGGAGGGTCAAGTGTATATAGTATAGATTATATATATCCCACATTTTGTTGGTCTCTTTTATAAATAGAAACCAATAATTAGTTGAAATTTTTTCTTCTTTGTGTCCATGGAAATGAGGAGTAGTAGGAGTAGTAGTAGTAATGTATGTTAATACATAATCTGTTAAGGATGACACTACATCACTTATATGTTCAGATAAGTTTAATATTTGGTAATTTGTGATGCTATGTGCAAACCTGAGACATTGCTGCATTTTATTTAAAACTATGTTTAGGGACAATTCTAAGAATCTTTAAGGGAAAAAAATAGGCACAATAATGTGGGAAACACAAACATGCTGTCTTTTCTTTCTTTTCCCCACCTTACTTATCCATAACTGAAAAATCAATAAAGTCATTTTCTATACATTTCCATACTACGTAGGAACCCTGAGTCACCACTCCAATATAACACAGTTGAACAGGAAGCAAGACAGGGAAAAAAGGGAAACAGCTGATGTGTTCTTGTCATTCATCACAGCACACAATGGATCCAGGATGCTAAGGGTGTGAGTTCAGCTCTGAGGCCATTTCACATGCTTTTCCTTTTCTTTTGCCATCCTCTCCATCATATCTAGAGGGCGCAGATGAATTCAGAATGACACGAGTTCACCAGCGCTTGGATGAAAAACATCAAAGCCTTAAAGGTCTTTGCACATTTCTCCACTATAAAAGTGAACATTTGAGAACATCGAGAGTTACGTGATCATGCCAACAACCATCAACTTCTCTCAGAATATAACATCACTTAATGAATGTGCAAGCAAAAAGATGAATAAGCAATTTGGTAAACGACAGGGAAAGGGAAGTAATGGAACTGAATCCATGAACAGTCAATAAAAGGGGATATTACATGACAGAGTAAATTGTTTTCAATTTGTTTGTCATTTTAACATTGAGTGTTCCAGCTGTTTCATTATTTGATTTTACCCACCTAATCTTTATACATACATTTCTGATGATTACTTCAAAAATCCCATTGTCTTAAAATTACTGTTATCAAAAATCGTGATATTTGACTTTGTCCATATCTCCCAGCACTGGTTCAACCTTCAGAGCATAATAACATATAGACAGTGCTATGGAGGAAGAGATAAAATGTCACCTCCCATTCTAATATCAGCAGTTTTCCACTATACATCATCCAGTGAAGCAGAGCTACTGTCTAAATATAGTCATGCAAATTGTGTAGCATGTACGATGCATTGGAACATGCTTATCGTAGGGTTAAGTCAAAGTCCGGTCTTACATGTGAAAGCCTGGAGCTAACATGGCAGTCGAACTTTTCCAGAGGAACTGAGGAACGCATTGACACACAAAACACAAAACCACTGAACCGTGCAGCCGCTTGACAACAAAAGGATGAGCTTCTATACTCCAGGCCGGAGCAAGTATTACATAACATGTCACTGTCCCTCATGCAGGTTGTAATTCTCTAATTATTACTGACAGTTCTGTGGCTAAAATGAAAATTATAAGATTTATAATAATGATATAATTATTATATTATATATAATAATTGACTGATTTATTTGAAACTGCTGCTCTTCAATCATTGTCTGTCATTCAACAGATTGATAGATTTTAAAGATACTTTGGATTCAATTGAGATTTAATTGCATTGTTGCATGTATATAAAAAACGTTTTGTATTTAAATTGCTATATGGTTAAACCAATCTGTTCTTCTCTATATTTACTGAGTGTTTTCTAATTATATATATTTCCTGTTGGAGCACTTTGTTAGTAGGCCACAGTTTGCAGCAACAATGCATGCAAAATCAGTGTTCACACATTACTAAACTAGCAGGCTGGATTGTTTCTGCAAAGTTCCTTGTTGCTGCTCTCTGAAAGTTATTGAGAAATGACGATCACAAGCTGTTCGAACAGACGTGGTAGGTTGAGGGGAAGTGGGTATAACGGTTTCTCACAAAACAGCTGCAGAAAGGTACATATCATGTAACAAAAGAGCAGATAGTACTTTAGGTGGAAATTTTTCTTGCAAGATTACTACATTTTGTGTGACACTCAACTTCAAATGGCCCTGAAATTGCACATAATACAGCAAAATTACAGGCTGAGGTGGATCTGGCAGTGAGCTGAGCTGTCACTCGGCTCCGAGTGTTTTTACTGCACTGTGCTTACTGGAACAGAAGCATGGGGTATTTTTCCAATTAGCACCTGTAAACCACCAACAACCGGTCGCCACACAAGGCATCACACACTCCCCCAGCGGTGCCCCAGCAGAACGTCTCCACATGTGAGAACACATCGCCACACATGCCAGCGAGTGTTCCTCGGGGCGGGGAATGACTGCACCCCTAATAATCCTTCACTTGACAGGAAGTCACAGCAGGATTTAGTCTGATGTACGCGAGCGGTGGAGCTCACCGAAATTCAAAGAAAAGGACACATGAGATCAATTTGCATTAAACGTGGCCTCTTGGAGTTAAGATCAATCCCTCAGACAGGATGGGGTGACTGCTGCTCATCAGTCTGAGGCTTTATAGTGATGGGAGATCAAATGAGTTGTACGAACAAAGAAAACTACACCTCACTTAGTACGTCTTTGATTCGCTTCTGCTTAATTCCTGTGGCAAGCCTCAGGCTCTTCGTGCTGGAGATTTCTACCTGTTGTGTTCATATAAAAGCTGAGACTTGCAAAATGATGGGACACTTCTCACATCTCTGTGATGATGTGATAGATTTGAGGCCCCTTTAAAAAAAAAAAAAAAAAGTTATAAGCTAAGAAGCTAGCAATCACTTACTTAAACTAATTAGCATTACTTCTGTCACAGAATGTGTAAAACAGGAAAAAAATGTGGCTGTTTGTCCAATTTTTGTCTAATTGCCAGGATTAGAAAATCAATATATTTGTGTTGATAGCAATGTAATTAATTTTGTAGAGAAATGCACAACCTTGTGTGTTGAGAAGACTGTAAATCTCAGAAATGTTGCACAACAGAGGTTTGAGACTCTACATGTGCGGTGGCAGAGAGCCATCTTGTGGACACCAAGGGAATCCATTAATGTTTTTTTTATTGTGTTTAATATTGCTTTTGCATTAAACCTATAAAATGCCTTTTAAGGAAACATTGACCCTCTTTCTCTTGCAGATATTTGATCTTTGATTCTGGATGTAAAATTGTACAGGAATACAGATTTTTTTTTCATCTAGTAAACATCTAGTAAATAACGTTATGTGGGAAAAAAAGCAACCTTTCCGAACTACTCCAATAAGAACTGATGATCAGTGACAGTGTTCTCCAATGCAGGGCATTTACATATTATAAAATATCTTTTCCCTGATTCTGCAGGATCCCAGAGTAATTTGAGGCATTTGGGGCAAAGCTACATGGACATTAGGGACTTAAACCTGCTTTTTCTAGCTTGACCTCTATATACTCCAGCCACTAAAGCTGAGAGAGCACAAGTCATTACTGGTCAGCACATAGATTTACAAGTAACATATCACACATATGTTTGTAGAAGTCATTTTTATGGACTGGTATTTTTTGGGGAATTGGTGGATGGACATTAAGTACAAATTATAGAACTGAATAAGAATGATTCATTTCCAGGCCGTCATGGCACTCAACAATAGGATGCGTTGGGCTGGATTAAATTCAAATTAAAGTAATATATTTGCAGCAGCAAGACCGTATGTCTCCAGTAATGCCTGGAGGTTGTTTTTCATATGATTTACATTCTGTTCTCTATTCATAAGAAGCCTTAAAAATAATTTCCAGTCCACCCAGACTATATAAAACAGCAGATCCTCTTACAGCCACTGAGGCAACTTTGCTTTAAACCCCTGACCCACCAAAAGAGCAATATTACTGTATATTTTGATAGAAAAAAAATGGTTTTGGTTTTAGACTTTCACTTCCTACAAGCCCTCTGCTTCTCAAAATGTATGTCAAAGCCTGGTCTGTGCTCCCAAGTCCACTTGACCCTCCTCCACATAGCAAACATAGTTTAACTCAACTAGCCAGCCACCCATGGCAACTTGCAGCGCTGCCCTCACGAAAATCATCTGACAGTAAGCCGTGGTGCCAGACCTGCTGGTAAAAAAAAAAATGTCCAGAGTATAAATATAGAGCAGCAATGCAGACTCACCCTGAGGACCCTGTTGGCTGTAATAACAGGAGGCTCATCGTTGACAGCTGTAACTTGGATGTACACCGTCTGCACGGGACTCTGCTTCCTCAGGCCTGTGTCGTTGGCCACCACAGTGAAGTTGTCAGCTGAGGTTTCGCTGCTGTCGTGTACGTAGTAAATGAATTCGTGTTCCACCTGGTTGTAATGACAATGGTTAGAGACAACTGTTTTTGTGACCCATGAATCACAGCTGTCATTTATTCAATGACTCAGTACATACACTTTATATAACATTTTTTCCATGGTAAGATTTTTAGAAATCGGGGAGCAAGGTTATGTGATATAAGCACGATAAGGTGATGGGGGGTGGGGGAGGTCACGTACGGGCAACACTCTTTTTTCCCTTTAATGTGGTAATGCATTTTATGTAACAAACAATGTAAACTTTTGTTTTTAATTTTAAGAAAAGTTTACACATTAAAATCAGCTTATGGTTAAAGTGACAGATAAAAATGACTTGTGTTTTTATTGTTTGAAACAGGTGGTGAAATAATAGCTGCAACAGTAAATATACTTATCCATCCTCCAAACACTCCTACTGCTTGTCTATTGCTATTGTTCCTATACAACAATTAAGGCTGTAAAGAAAATCTCACCTGTCTCCTGGTGAAAGAGGTTATGGGAGTACCGGGATGTCTGGAGTGCTCAATGTGACCGTGCTGCGGGGGCTGGGTCACACTGTACAGGAAGTTGATTCCAGAAAAGTGGCGGTTAGTGACTTTTAACACTTCCTGGGTCAGTGCCTTGGAGGCCCCCTCGTTCAACGTGAAATTAGAGACCAGGAGTGGGATGAGTCGCGGGATGATGTCGACAGACACCCTAATGTCGCTGACGTCAGTGACCCCGTTGGTGACATCGAGGACGATGGTGTCGTTGTCTTTATTGGGCTCCACCTGCACGTACTGAATGTTTCCGCTGTTGATGTCCTCCTGGGTAAATGTCTTGACAGGGGATTGCTTGGTTCCGATGTAGCGCTCCTCTGCTTCGAAAAAACACCGGAGAAAACCATGGGAGGGAGCTGCCTTGACTGTAAATACAATCTCGGATGGCAGGTTGTCCTCGTGAGTGACCTGCAACAATAAGAAAACGTATTCAATGTTTAAATCTGTCACTACGGTTTATTTTTTCATTTCAATGTAAAATGACATCATTTTGAAATGTACAAATATGTACATATGTCAGCATTTATTTTCTACCCTTTCAGAACTTTCAGAAGCCATTAATGTGGCTCTGATTTTGTATTGGTCTATTATAAAAACTACTAAGCTTTTATGATCAAAAAGCACCTGATTAAACCTGTAGCAGAACTACAACTGGCCTAACCTCCCCACCGTAAGGAAAAAGCCGTCTCTGTCATGATTGTCCTATCACTGTTGGAAACTGTCAGATCCATTAGAGAGCTGGGGTCAGTCGAAGAAACAGAAGTAAAGTATAAGCAATCCAGAAGGAGTGGGCAACTTTGTGAATCCAGGGGCAGTTTGTGTATAAGCAGAAACACCAGAGGCCAAGAGGATTTTTTTTATTTTTATTTTCACATAAGGGTCCTTTTGATACCAGAACAGTAATAACTTCTCCCTCGGGTAACACTAGACAGATAATGTTCCTTCATTTATATATTTATATTAATCTTGATACCATAACTACAAAAGGATGCATTATTTTGTGATAATTTGAAATCCTCAAAACCTCCATTTTAGATTTATATATTTGACAGCCAAATTTCTTATATATACTATATACTTGGCCAAATAAACTGATTCTGTTTCTGATATATAACATACATGATGCTTAGATGCCACAAGTATGCATATTATGACTATACTGCCCTGCAGCTTTCAGCTATCTCCGCTCGAACACATCTGATTATAATTATTAACTCATTAAGCAGTGTGTCAAGGGCTAATCATTAACCCGTTAGTTAAGGATTATAATCAGGTACGTTGAAGAGGGAACATTCTAAAACAGAATAATATGCCTCAAAGAGCAGGTGGTAGGTGGTTTAAAGAGATGACCTGAAACAGACCAGTTTCCTTAATCTGAATTATTATTATGAATTTGTCATGATAATATATGCACATTATGCTCAATAGTTAAATATTCATTAAATGGTGACATTGACCTTAGTTAAAGTCTCTGAAACTAAGCTATTACAGTCACACACTCACCTCTAGTACAGTTTCATCAATCTTAGCCGGTTTTCCCTCCTCCACCAGAAGGGTGTTGCATTGCTGCACAATGGGTGGCCTCTGATGACTTTCCAGGTAAACCTTCACATTGATCCTCACTGGAAGTTGGAGGCCATTAGTTTTCACTGTCATGTTGAAGTAGTCTGCCAGATGTTTGCTGTCATTGTGCTGATAACTTATGAGTCCATTCTTGAGGTCAGACAGTGTAAATGACTCCGTCTGTGTATTATTGCGATACAGTCTTCCATACTTAGGAGCCTCAGTCAGCTTGAAAATGACCTCCTGATTATCTCTGATGTCCAGATTTGTCACAATGCTAAAATTACTGGTGGAAAAGGTTACGGATTTTCCCTTCTGAACCAGTAGGCCACTGTTGTTGCCAACCTTCAAGAAAGGGTCATGTGCACTGATGTCCAAAAGACTTGAAACAAAATGTTTTCCGTCAGAGACAAAGAGCACAAATCTGCCCGTGCTTACACCACGGTGAATGAATAAGACTCGTTTTTCTTCCAAATCCTTTTGGCGAAACTGGAACAGTCGATGACTTGTGTCATTCACCAGCACCAGGTCTCCCATTGGGATTCCACGGCGGGTGTAAATCAACTGTCCGTCATCGAAATCAGTGTCTGCGTCATGATAAAGCAAATCCTCTGTAGTGAGTAACCTCTGTCCATCTCTTACTACCTGGAAAACTTTATCAATGACCCGTACTGGCTTCTGATCATTGACAAGCTGAACGGATATGTTGAAAGTTCCTTCTTTAGAGCCTACGTCATCCTCTGTGATTAAGGATTTGAAACCTTGGCTGGTAGAGGCTATGAAATTGAACTCATCCTGAGCAGTCTCTGTGTCATCGTGGATGTACATTATCCGTTCCTCTATTATATCTTGATTACTGAAGGTTAAGATGTTGTTGTAGCTAGCGTTAGAATTTGACTGACTAATACGGGCTAGCTTTCCATGTTTGGGGCCGCTTATGACAGTGTAGTAGATATCCTTTGTGCTTAACGTCTCTGCAAACAACTCATCTTTTGTGATCAATTTACTTTCTCCCTCCTGAAGAACGAGTCCTTCATTTTTCATGAACACGCTGTTTATATCAGCTTTAATCGAGAACTGGAAATCATAGTTTTGTGACTGAGCATGCTTGGAAACCAGCTGAAATTTGAATCTGTCACTAGTGTCTACAAAAGGCCTGTCGACAAGCTCATAATGTACTTTTAGATCAGTGATATCTCTTTGGCTGAAGGTTGAGTTCTTCATCAGAACGGTGCTGTCCAGCAGGAGTTTTCCTTTCTTTGGTGTGGTGAGAACCCTATAATAAAGGTCTTCCTCTGAGAGGACCACACCTTCAGCTGTGGCAAAAAGATTCTCAGAGGTCAGTGTCACTTTTCTAACTTTATCCATGTCTATCATTATGTTCTTCGCCAGATGATACCTTACCCACTTCACAGTGATTGGGAAGAGTATTTCAGTGGTTGCCCTTGTAGCTACATTGACTTTGCACTTAAAGAAATCTGTGGCATTGGATGTCTGGATATCTTGAAATGTGCTAACATACCTCAGGCGCTCTTTTTCTAGAAGCCTTTGGGAAAAGGTGTCGGTAAATCTCCATTCTCCACTTGAGTGCAGCCTCTGGAGCTCTCCATACTGCGGTGGTTCAATGACGTCATAACGAATGTCTACAACCTGTTTCACGGCATTTGTTTGCACAGCCAAATGCTTTGATCCAAGTAGGGCAGTCTCTCCTTGAATGATCTCCAGGCCTGTGTTGTTGGCAATCTTATACTCCAGCCCCACAGCCATGACCCTTAAAACCACAGTGTTACTGACCTTTTCCCCATCGCTGACTCTAAGCACTATCCTTGAGTTTCTAACCCCCTTGTGAACATAGTATACCCTCAGTTCCTCCAAGTCTGAATAAGAGAATGAGGTCACGGCAGTGCCTGGGTTGTTCTCAATTTCCAAATATCCCGCATCTGCATTCAGGTTCCCAAGCACAGAGAAGACAAGTTTTGTGTAGTTGCTGTCAATGTCTGAAGCCTTCAGAACATCTGTGGTGAGGCGTTTCTTGGAGTTTTCCAACAGGACAAAGAGATTTCCTTCAGGAAGACTCAATTCAGGCGCGTCATTGGTGGGTGTGACAGTGATATTGAAGCGGTACATTTTGTTGTCCTTCAGATAGTCAGGAACTTGTTTCCTGCTGCTGGAATAAATTGAAAACATGAGGAAGTCATCTGGGTCTTCAGAGCCTCCGTGGATATACATGACTCGCCCATGCCACAGGTCCAACATGCTGAAGGTGTTCTCCTCTTGGTCCTGATCAACATCAAACCTTATCTGACCACGCATTGGTTGTTCCTGAATTCTAAACATTATCTGAGACTGTCGAATGCCAAGCTTCTTGAAGTCCAAGAGTACCTTAATGTGTTTGGCTTCTAGAGATGCTCGACCACCCTCTTGGACCACAAGGTTTTTGAGCTGCACAAAATTAGAGCCATACCGTCTGTCCAGGCCCCTTGCGAGGGTTGACATGTGTAGTGAAGGTGTTGGTGTCACTAAGTGAAACAGGGATCCTGGAAAGTTTGTTGGACTCACAGTGGTCAATGGTTCTGGTTCTTTCTCTGGCTCACAACCCACTGAGATATCCTTGGTGACTACAGCGTTGGAGAGACCCAGTTTGACTCTGTTGACCTCAATGTTCTTCAAACATCCTTTAAAGGAACCTCCACGCACACGCTTTCCAGACACAGACACCAACCCCATCTTTCTGACTTCTGATCTGGTGCCGTCATCAATACCTCCAACAAAGAGGTAGCCTTTTAGCTGTAGCCCCTTTGAGCGAGAGATAATGCTGCTTTTCACCAGTTCTCCATCGACAGTTAGCTCAAGAATTTTAGAACTGAAGTGCACCTTGATCGCATGCCATTTCCTGTCATTGATAAATGTCAGTGAACGAAGCTCTGTTTTGGTTCCACCTTTACCAACAATGGCCACTAGCAAACCTTCCTGAATCTCCACAGCCACAAAGTCCCCATCTCTGGCAGAATTGTATAGGATTATGCCCTCTTTGGCTGAAGTGTACACAACACACTCAAATACAGATTCCTGCTGGATGTTCAAAGGTGGGAGAGAAATGTAGGCCCTGGAGCTGAAGAAGCTTATGGGGTCCTCCTCTGTGGCAAAGAACTGGGGATTGCAACCTAAGGACACCTCATGAACATTCTTAAATCCAGTATACGACCTCAGTGACGACAGCATGTCATGTTCGTTGAAGATCACGTTGTCCATGCATCCTCGAAAGCCAAGTGGGTCTCTGGGAAGATAAGGTCTATCCAAGCCGCCTGAACCTCCAACATAGAGACCATCCAAAATGTTAAGATCATGATAGGAGCCCGGCATCCCTACATCGGTGTGAGAGTTTTTGTCTACAGTCAAGGTGATGTTGTGCTGCACATGGCGGATCTCCACGGAGTGCCAAGCCAGGTCGTTGAGCTGGGTGCCTTGGTCTGACTGCAACACCTGCTCCCCAGATCCAAAGTCCAGTTTCAGCTGGGAGAAGAAACAAACAACTGGATTACAAATTCTGTTAAACGAATAAAAAGTAAAAACACAAACTGAACGAAGCATGGCTGCATGGTTAATGTGAGCATGTTCATATGCTGATATTAGCATTTAGCTCAGAGCACCGCCGGACATAAGTATAACAACATGGAGGATCTAGTGCAGCTTTTGATACTTTTTTTTCCCCCTTCAAGTAGGAGGGTAGGGACTATGACCATTATATATTCATAACTTTTAAATCATTTGAAAAATCTATTTTAAGTAGTATGGCATGGGAAAAAAACATCTCATTTTACAAAACATGTTCATTATATCATATGAGAAAGAATGATGAGGTTATGACTTATGAATGAAATGAATAATTTGATACCTAACCAAACCCTACCAAGATTATGGCGGGCCTCAAACTCATCAAGTAAAAAAAGCATTTTTTAGGAAGGATTACAATGAATTGATTTAAATTTAAAGCAAGGGCTGTGGTCACCTTTTTAGTATTTTTTTTTCTTTAATATGTATTTAGTTAGCTTCTGAGAAGTATTTTTAAATCGTATGTTTAACTTCTGGTGAAATAGCATTAAAGCACATCAGATTAGGCACCATATGCATGGTAGTGTGTGCTCATCTTTTTTGACAGTTTGCCAGTGCCTATACTGCATGCGTTTGCTTCAGTTGCTTCTACATGTATGGTCATCATGGCTACACATGACTCGGTCACCGCTTCTGTGTGCAAAGCACGGAGGGCCTGCCTCATCTGCTTTCCCTCTCTCACCCAATCAGAGATTAAAGGCAAGGTATTCTCAGTAGAGAAACAACCCTTTAATAGCAAAACAATAACTGTTGAATTTTTTTAAACATCTATTAATGTCATGTCTTTATTCTTGCACTAAATTATGAGAGCCGATGGAGCAATGGTTATGACAGATGTGATAAATTTACTATTCCATGTTACTGTGTGTTTTTGAGAAGGAACGTTCTATGCTGTTTTCCTTCGTGTGTTATTTGACCTGTTAACAAAGGGCATGTGATGCCAAGTAGCTGACTGAAAGCTTCCCCACAAGCTTTGTCAGGGCCTGAGCCTCCCGCTGCCCAGCCTGTAAGGAAGCATCAAATGTCAAGAATCTGCTAAAGTGACAGAACTGTAGGAAAGCAGCAGTTCCTGACCTTGTTTCTGCAGCTACTACCAAGTGGCAGAATGACTGGTAAACTGTCAAGGGTTTTGCATCCACTCCATCTTGAAACACCGAATACCATTTATGAACATGTTCCGTTTATGGATTTTAGTTCTACCTTTAACACAATTAATCCAACAAGCCTGCAGGACAAGCTCTTTCAAATGGAGATCAAGTGGAGCAACGGGTTAACACTGGGTGAAACATTCTGATGGTAATGAATTACTACCATCTTAGTTATTCTGAGTACTTTACCAGGTCACTGTGTTTGGCACTGTCTGCATCTCGATTCTCACACATACATACAGTGAAAAAGAGCAGTGAAGATCAGAGAAACTGGGACAAAAAAATTTAAAAAAAACAGCTGAAAGCAGGAGAGACTCACACTGAGCTGAAATTAAACAAGTGTACATAAATTACATTATGTACCCACAGCTCTGACACAGAGAGCTGTGTCAGAGCTGTATTACTGTAAGTGCGATAAAAGGTAAGTGGATCTACACAAATGATTAACATAACAATGCTACAAAGGCAGAGGATTGGTGAACAATGACTGTCAGTCATCAGTGACTCGATCTTTGACTTTCTGACCACTACCTTAAACAAGAAAAAAACAGGTAATGTCAACAACAAGTTATCCAAGTCAATGTCCGTTATCGTTGTTGCTCTCCTGAGTTGTGTTCTGTCATCTCTTCCGTATTCATTATATAGTAATGACTGATTTCTCAGTCTGACTCGGTTAAAATCCCCTCGAGCTTTTTTAATCCACCAGTGACTTTCTAATGTACCAGGCACTTTAACTATGTCCCCTATGGGATCTTTTAATGCATCAGACACTTTCTAATTTCCCAGACCTGATTTTAATATACTGTTGCCTGCAGCACCTGTATTTAGATGTTTCAAGTCTTACCTTGATTGTGTTTTTATACGTTTATCTTTACATGCACATGGATTGATTTGTAATGTGTGTTTGTTGTGCATTGTCTCATCTCCCACGTGCGCTCCCTGAAAAAAAAAAAAATTCTAATGTTTCATTCAAATGGTAATTTACCACTGAATCATACAACATCTTAAACTCGTTACCATGTTTTACGAGTGTGACTCTTTTTTTGTAGATTGTTTGTCTATGACTAGTTGATTTAGTAGAATGCATTTATAAGGCTCCAGTAAATGGTGTACCCACCACGATCTCACATAGTGTGAAACACACAAGACATCTTAACTGCACATATTCCATTGTGTCACTTGTTGTTATAACAGTGCTTTGTCTGTTATTTAAAGCAGGAAGAGCACTATTATCCCTTCACCATCAGCTATGTCCTCGGAGCATCATGTCACCATCTCAAACTAATGCTGCATTTAGATGACAGGCTTGTCAAGGCTTGCCGCCGCGTCTCTGCTATTCATGCATGGGTTTCCGGGAGAGACGCTCGTGTCTGACTCACACAGAGTGAGACCCCTAAACAGAGGACAACTTGAGCGAGAAAAATTACTTGGTGACCTGTGCCAGTTTAGGGAACAGGGACGAGCAGTTCGCTCCTCGTGCTCACTGAAGTACGACAATGAAGCACACCCGGCAGCACGAGTCTAACACAAATGGAAGTTTTGTCACAAAAAATTTGTGGAGTTTGTTGTGCAAAAAGCTATCACGCATACCTCAGGACTTCATGTTTTCTTCCGACTCTGTCTTCATGTTAAAAAGTCCTCTTCATACAGTACATCAGTCCGTTCTCTGCTGATTAAGCCTGACAAAAGCTGCTTACAAGCTGCACCGGGAGAAGACAAACACCTGATGCACCCTGATGGGTGGCATACCACACACCCTCATTGTTGGCATTACATCTAGATAAAATGTACAAGAGGTATGCCTAAACTATGGAATTCAGGTTTCTGCAGACATATTTAATCTTCCCAGCAAAGAAACAATGTTCATGAGGTGTCCAAGTTTAACATTTTTTATACTATATAAAAAAGGTAAAGTAAGTACTGCATTAAGTAAAGTAACAATATATAAACATTACAATACATATTACTTTACTGAAATAATTTGCTCAACTCAATTATATACATATATACACATATATAATTAATAATTCCTACTGTTTAAAATAAATTGCCATATATTCACTGGGTACAGCTTCTTGACTCTAATGAACTCTACATGTTTGACTATTTTTGAGGGGGGAAAATCCACACTTAATAATAATAATAGTTATATACATGTATAATGTATATAACAATATATATATATTTATAATGTATATAACCAAATAATACATTTTTTCTGAATGATGCAGCACCAGCAGGCAAGTGAACAGTTTTTGACACTTCAAGAAAATTGGCATTTTTGATTAGAGGTGGCATGAGGCAGATGACAACGTCACGGGATCAGACTGTTTCCAAACAGCAACCTCTTGTTTCTCCTGTGACGAGAAGTGACTGGTGTGGAGCCGACACTCAATTCTCACCGCGCATGCTTGTCCATTTGCGTTACCGTGTCGAGAGACTGACACTGTCAGTCGAGATGGTGGAACAGCTTACGGTGGTCGGCGCGTTTGCCCGTGCACGCCGTCCACCGCCATGATTTGTATTCATATATGTGCGTGTGCGTGCGTGTATGCTCATGTATGCTTGAACACATATGTCATGTGCTGGGGCCATGGATGTACCCACCTGCAGGCGACCAGCATGGAGCTCTAGTAGCAAGTAGTCGGTCTGGCCGGCAGCAAGAAACAGCAGGCCACTGGTGCTGGAGGTGCGGAAGCGAATGCGGAGTGTGTTATGGTCGGACGACTCCGCTGCCTTGAGCTGTACAAAGCCATCGCCATAGAAGGAAGCTGGAGGAAGATGAGCCAACTATTAGTGAGAGACACACTTTGAGAAAAAGAAAAATACAGACAAGATAACGTATATGTTCAAATGTCTTTTGTAGGCCGCTAAACAGATTCATAACAGTCAGTCGAGCTGAGCTGAGGGTGACGGAGAGCTGGAACAGAACGGAGAGAAACAGTGAATACGGCAAACACAAGGAAGTCAAGTCAAGCATTGTGGTCTTAATATAGCGAACATGTGACATTTAGATGTAAAAGGCAGACTCATTATCATCCTGGTTGTTCTTTACAAGTGGAGCAGCAGAGTCAGTGTAAAAGGTGAGCACACACACACAAACAGACACACATATGACTTTAAAGAATGCTTGTAAGATCTTTGGCTCTGTGTGGCTTAGCCTTTCTGGTGAGCTGCTGTGTTCGCACTGTATGTGCTCATAATGATTTTCGTGCTTCCAAGTAAGACAAGAGTGTAATTATGAGTTTTAAAGCCCTACCTGCAGAATAATAACTACCTTTAGGATGAAACAAAACTCCAGCCTGTGGATCGTGCCAGAATTGCATGTTTATGACTTTGTAGCTCGGTTGTCCTAAATTATATGTGATATATAATATATGTGGATTGTAAATTTGACTCTAATGACAGCAGGGGAAAAAAAAAAAAAAAGTATACAGTCGAAGTGAGAGGATGTGGGGGTGGCTCCGGCGGGAGGCGGACATGTTTGGGCCTGCCCTGCCCTGACAGGAACCTTCAAAATGAACATGAAAGGCTCTGACGTCCCTACATGGTCCGCGGCCCCATGTTCCAGATACAGCATGGCGGACAAACCCAGCTGTTTCTTCTACCTCACCTCCCTGCCATTTCACATCACCCTGTAATCTGGGCTAACGCTCCCTGAAGTTTACTCATCTAAGCCTTCGTGCCCGGGCATCACCAGTTCAGCTTGCAACGAGAGTCCCACGCAGATTCAAAGGTTAACAAACGTCTTTCGCCTCCGTGAGGAAACATGTCCGGTTCATGTTTGATTTATTTGTAGAGCATGACCCAGGGGCAAGGGTGGCCTACTGCTAATGTGCCAAAGTGACTCACTGACAGATGTAGACAAAGATACTTTGAGCTAATGCATTGTTTTCCTCCTAAAAAAGGTTAATGTACTAACACGCGTTTGTCTGATCGAATCCAATCTATAGCACGGTGAAAATTAACACAATTAACCCACTTCACTTCCAGTCAGCAATCACCAGGAGATGAGTGGACAGAAAAAATATTTGTGCCAAAAATTTGGCTCACACCACATAGGGTTACAAGGCAGGAAAATAGAAAGACATTTATACAATCAAATATACAGCAAAGCAAACAACAAATATCCGTATATACCTTTAAACAGCACATATGTTAGAACTGCAACTAATAATTATTTTAATTATAGTAATCTGATCATGATATGATCTCAATGATTTTCTAGTGAAAAGAAACTAACTAAAATAATAATAATATTGAATTAATGTTCAATCAATCAAAAATTGATTGTCAGACAACAGTTGTGTAATATAATATAATTTTATACCAGTGGTGAGCAACTGCTGTGCATGATTGAGGCATCTCCTCGCTTACGGGCCTGATTCCATTTAATAACTTATCAGACAGCTTGTCAAGGCCTGAATAGTGAGTGAGTGATTGGTAAAGCTGCCTGGAACATGCAGGGCAGCAGCTCTCCAGGAGCAGCGCTGGTCACCACTGGTTTAGGATAAGAAATCATCAATTCAAAGCCTGAGCCTCGAGTCACTGAGAACAATTATATTTGAAAACTACAACTAAAAGGGAGATGTGGAAAAAAACTCCACTTTCACCTTTGCATGGAATCAGTGGGAAAAGAGGGTTGTAGGCTCTTTACTTGGCTAATTCAAATGTGTTGTATACATGTTTTAATTTTACAAAACAAAGTATTGCATAAAAGGCACTGAACAAAACCACTTTTTTCTTCCAGGCTGAATATCAACAATAAAGTGGGGGAAAAAATATCAAATTTTAATTGGGCACATAAATCAATCAATCGCGTAGGTGATTGACGTTTTAGCTTCTTAATTGTGATCATTTCACTATTTTAATAATGATGCATAAGAATTTATTTCTCAGGCTGCTGCAGCCAGAGCCAACTCCACAACAGCAAACTACATAAGAAAAGTGCTGCCGTCTTTTCTCCTTCCAGAGGAGAACCACAGCATAGCTGCAGCGTCCTACTGCGGGACGTGTTCACAGACCCTCAGGAAATCCCAGTACTATTACCTAACAGAACAGTATCTAGGCCTAAATTCAGATACTGTTCTGTTGGGTAATAGAACAGTATCTGGCCTTAAACTCATTTATAATAACAACCACTATCGTCTTCTTGTTAATTTTCACACAAAAAAGTATAGAAATTATTAAGAAATAAATTGTACTTGACCTAAATTGTTATTTCCCTCATATACCAAACCCAATTCCAGAAGAAACTAAAACTGACTGTTTTTGTTTCTTTTTTCCTTCACTGCTCTTTCTTTATTTTTTAAATATGTTGTGTATTGTATGTATTTCTATGACTTTTCTTCGTACTACTGTGCACATGTTGTATGATGTATCTAACTAGATGTCTGGAACCTCTGACGGGTGCTGCAATAAAATGGTCTCCAGATTTATATACTTCAAAACAAGTCCACATTCAAGGTAATAATTGTAATAATAATAAGACCTATTGTGAGATTTGATTGTTCCATCCACTCACGTCCAATTTGAATAAATGCATAGAAATGACCGTTCGCCCATTTTCTGCTGTACATTCGTTTCATAAATGTAGGCCAATGACTAAGGTTTTGGTCAACTAACCTAGAGTCAAAAACAAACCAACAATGTTCCTTTCATTTTTAATAAAAATACAAACCCATGGCTTTAAAACAAAGTGCACATTTCTAATTTGTTTAGAAATCAGCCACACCTAAATATATCCAAAAACACTGTTTTCAGATGAATATTGAATCAAAGGACATTACAAGCAGGAAAAATAAAACGTTTGACTTAAAATGTTTTACTGATAATTCCTCCTAATGCTCTAATCAGCTGATGCACTGTCGATGCCTGCATATTTATACAACGCTTACCTATTAGCCAAATGTCATAATTTATACGATAATAAAAACAAAAATTGAAATACTGGAAAACTCAGTTGACTGAAGCTCTTGTTAATTTCAGTAATTCCTATTGTGTGTTCAAACTGAATTATTTGTCATTAACAGACCAGTGCATCCTAAATGGCAATTCTCAGTCAGGTGTAAAGCGCCTGTAGCGACGGTCAGTAAAGTGGTTCTGTGGAGCTGAAAATAAAGTCAATTGACTGGCACAGAGCATGCAGGATTACTCGTCCTCGTTCTGACCTGGTGAATTTATTGTCTTTTCACATTTATACTTCATGTCTATTCGTCTGACTGACACTGCGTGGAGTACGTGCAGGAGGCATTGCTGAAACCTGGCCAAGAGGAACACAATGCCATTTTTTCCTCTTAAATTCACAAAGATGGATATGCATGCTGAATCGTGTCCTGGCGTTGTCATGCAATTCGTATGATTGAACGTTATATTTGGTTGAAAGCATATGTCATTCCTACAATGCATTTACCTATGAGGAGCTGGACCCTTGCAGTGCTGTAAAACAGTCATTTTGAGAATTTCAGCACACAAGTGCTGAAACGTGGACATTTTGGGGGTATGTAAATGAAAGAGTGCAGTAAGCTGCCAGAAAACAATGCCCACAAAGAGACATACCAAAGCATTCCTGACCTGTGTGGAGGTGTTTGAACCTCCTGTAATTTACATGTCTTGTGTGTGACAAGGAAATGTTTGTTTTTTTTGTGAAATTTCACAAACCAGGTCTTCAAAAACACCGAAGCCAGTGACCTTTTTTTTGTTTTGTTTAAATGAACACCAGCTTGGAGTTAATGTAAAAGGCAGGACAAGCGCTTGTCACTGCCTGTGTGCTCAGTTTCTTCAGCAAATCGGAGATGCAACTTGACTGAAGCGCCTCTTTGGTTTGTTGACGGTCGCGCCACTCCACGGCGATGCGTCATCCGAGCCGGGGACGCGGCCGCTTTAGCAAAGGCTTGTTTCATAATTCTAAGTAAGTGGTGTCAAGAGGGATGCGCACGTTCAGCAATGCGATGAGATGAGGGAAAGCAAATGTCTGCGCTGTGGTCATTTTCAGTGAAGTATATGGTGAGTGTGGGTCACGGTGAAATAATTCCCGATTATCCCCAAAGGGCACGGGGCCTGGGTGAAGCTGAATTCAGATGACACATACTCAGGATCAAATCAACCAGACAGGCCAATGAATGAATGCTTGCGTGGATGTAAATAATGTTAGTGAAGTTGTAACTTACTAAAAAAAGAACATTTCCCCTCCCGTGGGTCTCTCAAAGCAGCGACTGTCCATTTCCCTTGAATTCAGTTGAGTGTGCTGCCATTGTCATAGTCACATACATGTAGTTCTTCCAGTGCAGTGGGCATCACGGTTCCATTTCTGCTGCACCGTGGCATCTTTGTACACCGAGTGCACCACACATGCACAGCTTATGCAAATAATTCATTAATAGTCATCAATGAATCTCTTGATTATTTTCTCAAATGAACAATTTTTTGGTCAAAAATGGTGAAAAACATTAATTACTGTTTCCTAAAGCCAGGGGGGACACAATCCAAAGATATTGAGTTTACTAAAGAAAACTGCAAATTATCACATTTAAGATGCTGGAACCAGGGAACTCAGATATTATTTAATTATGTATGCATATATCTTATATATATATATATATATAGGTACTTTTCTTTCTGTATCTTAAGTGGGTCCTAATTGTCCAACGCTCTTCTTAATGTTTATTTCATTTCTTGTCTGCTGCAAGTCACTTTGCATTGTCTGTATGAAAGATGCTATACAGATAAAGTTTGCACTCACCATTATTCGTATTAATATCATCAACATTTTGGGCAAGTCATTAAACAGTTGCCATTGGCAACGAATTGTTTAATCGTGGCAGACAACGAGGCCGACCATTTGTTCCTTCGTGTCACACAGCAACCAGCATTCACACCGCTTTAATCCTGTTAGCTGTTACACTGGCTGGGGTCAACATTTTTAACCTGAGAACCATTGAAGCAGCTCCGCAGCACTGCATTAAACATTAAACAGTCCTCTGTGACACTAAGCCTGCTTTCAGAGACTCGCTCACGGTGTTACAGAAATAGTACTGTAGCCACCACCGACTGTGAGACTACACACATCCCGACGAATTTAACGAAATGGATAAATTATGATATTTAGGATTTCAGTCTCATTTGGCGCGGCTGTCTAAGTGAAGTGCTAACCTCATGTAGGTTTCAGATTTTCCCTCAGTAAACTACCAAACACTCGTTAAAGTTCCCAGCAGGGTGTCAGGGTTCCCGTTTGAAAGCCCCCCTTTAAATGAAATCCCTTGTGTTTTTAATAGTGAGTAATAAAAAAGTGCGTTTGTTACCTCCCGTCGCCAGCCCGACCAGGAGCGACCACCACAGCAGACCGCCGAGCCACAACTTCTTCTTCTCGGTGTCCATCTTCCTTCTCCCGGTGGAAACACTAAAGGTGGCAGGCTACACGGTTACATATTTACCGGTTTTCCACTTCTTCAGGCGTCGGTAACGTTTCCAAAAATGTTTTTTGTTAAAAAAAAAGAACGAACGGGGAGAGTTAAACTAATCCCAACAGGCGGAGTGTGTGAAAGCAGCTCTCCGCAACGAGGACCCTCCACTAAATTAAAATGAACTGCGCTGCACCAGCGGAGCGGAGACCCTCTAAAACTCCGCCTCTGGAGCTCTGTGTGTGAGTGCGTGCGCGCGCGTGCACGTGCGTACGCGCGTGTGTGGGAAAAGAAGAAGATTCTCAGTTTTCAAAATAAAAGCTGAAAGAGAAAATTGATGAAAGGGGCACTGCGTATGGCGAACCGATACAAGTCAAATTTATTGTATCTTGTCGAATACCTGGCGAAAAAAAACCAATAATATTAATTTTTATTGTCTTCTTACTGCTTATAGTAATCATCAAAATTAATATTATAATGTATTTGTTTAACCCCTTTTATTTAGAAATGTAGCTCAATGTGCTTTACAACAATATAAGAATATGGTTCTAAATCTACCTATTATGTCTAATCTAAATCTCTGCCATGAACACATGTAATTTCCTCTGAGTTGATTCTGCAGCGGTTTCTTGTTACGATGTCTATCATTAACACCAGTATGGTGGTAAATATCTAAAAATAACCGTTAATATAGGTTAAATGATAAAAATAATAAATACGATAATAAAAGGGTGAACAGATTAACTCAAAGTGAATAGTAGTTCCATCAATCTGAATTGAAAATCGAGCTTTGGTGAAGAAGAGAATAATGAATTTGTTTGTTTCAAAAGGCCTGAAATGTCTTGGAATATTTCCCTCCTTGAATTGTTTAATATACCAAAGTACAGTGCCTATCTGGAAAGTAGTGAACCGTACAGTAATATTATTTCAACAAAATGTTAATGAATTCATCTGAAATTATGTCACTAAGTTATATACTCAGAACAGTTAGATAACTCTAGTAGTACAGCTGCTATAACTGTTAAACACTTTTACATCTACTGTTACTAACATTACTCCTTGTCCTTCTTGTACTATTTAAATTAAAAATCCCACCAACGGCTGCACTATTACCTGTAGAAAACTTTGATAATACAAAATCTATTTTCAGTATATGCTAAAAAATGAGTTTTATTTTTATACTATTGTGTATTTAAGGGTTTGCAATACAGCCTATATATACACCAAAGGTTTACTCTTGGTAGATTAATACAGTATGTATGTATAACACAAATCAGAGACAAAAATTATAACCAAGCACAAGCATTGCATCTTCATGTCTTAAGCATCAAAATGATAAAAGATCTGTAGGTAGTTCAAAAAAAAAGACCAAAGACAAAAATGCTACCACCTCCTTCTGATGTGTTTAATGTCTGTTCTTGCAGTGATCAATATACAGAATGATTAAGACATTAGTCAGGAAAATATTTCAATAATAAATAAACAGGCAAGTTTATGGAGCAAAACATGTATTCATGTATTTTCATCTTAGCCTTTTTACTTCAGGATACCTTGTATTTATAATATCTGGGACCATCATTATCCAGATTATGTCCACGCCATGATTAGAAATCAAACAGATACAACTTGTGAGTTTAATCAATTACACAGAAATAGTCAATGAATTAACTATTATGGAATTGCAATTGAAAAGAATCAAGTTAAAATCAAGAATAAATATGATTAACTTTGAGGTATTAGAGCAGATACTGTAAACAAATCAAAGTGTATGGCACAATAAGTAAATGCAACAGATGAATGGATGATCTGATGGGACATCAGCAGGTTCCCTGAAGTTTTCTGTACTCCTGCTTAATACAGCTGTAGATGGGATGGAAGAAGTGTCTGTCTGACGCCATGAGGTCAGTGACAATCTCAGTGTGGTCGACCCTGGGCAGCAGGTAGAGCGACACCGACACAGACAGCGAGGTGAGGAGCTCAGAGAACTTTATAGAAGATTCGACAGGTACAATGATGTCGCTGGTCCCATGGAGCAAAGCAAAGGGAGGCACTCTGGAAGACATGGAAGCGAGAGAAGAACTTTTTATATTGATACTGAAACCAATTCAAAATACAAAAATGCTTTCTTTTCTTGCAATCATCACACCTTTTCAGTTTGTCCTGGCTGAGCTTCTGCAGTAAGTGTGTGGGCGAGTAGTACGGGAAGTTCTCCACTCCATTCATGGCTTTGTGCATGGTGGACACGTATTCCACTGCCCGCTTCTGCTCGTGCTCGTAATGGTCCATGATGTTGTAGACGCCACTGAGGCCTGTTCAGAAAATGCAAAAGAGACGAGCCAACTTATTCACATGCACATCGGCTTTGAGAGAAATATGAAATATTTTCTTTATGCCTTTAAGCGCTTTAAGATAAAATAAACAATTTTTTTTGCATGAACCCTTTTCCAACATCCTTACCAATAACTCCTCTGACTGCAAGTGTAATGTCCCGCTGCTTGTTTGCCTCTATGAAAAGCTCTTCTCTTGCATCAGTAAGAAACAGTACTGTCAGTGCACACAAGTGTGCGCCAGCCGAATGGCCAATTAACACTATATTGTCCTGTAAAAAACAGAAATACATAACGTGACCTGGCATGATAGTCACAAAAGGGTGAACAGCAGAGAATGAGCAGAATGATTGCAAAATATCTCAGAATAAAACATAAATGAAAATATTCTCCAACAAAATGTTATTGTGTTAGTACAGTAGAAATACTAGGGATCAATGTTATTAAACTAAGGAGCTTTTAGAAATAAGTTCTGTTAAACCTCTGGCTTGATAGGATCCCATGAAAATACGTTAAGATCATAATTTTCTTCCAGAAAGTGTTTTCTGCAAGAACCTTGTGGTAAAATTGTAAAAGACTAGGATAGTGGGGGTTTTATATTGACAGTATATTGACAATGGGTCTTTTTTCACAGTCTGTTTAAACATTGTTCTTCCTTTGAGCATTAATAAAGAATCGAGGCCAACCCTGCAGTGTAATCAGCCCTTGATGCGTCTTACTTTGTCAAAGTTGAACTTCTGTCCACTCTCTTGGGCCCAAACCAAGCAGTCAGCAATATCTTGTACCATCGCTAAAACATTCCCCTGCAGAGGAGATGAAAGCTGCAGTCAGTTCAGATACCTCACTAACTTTTCTAATTAAATTTCCTTTCGGTCATGTATATCTGTCACATTATAATTCTAGCCTAGAGTTAACTTATAACTGTAGGCTAGAATAACTTAGTTTTAAGAAGATCATTTCATAGTCAATCATATAGTATGTGCTAGTCTGTGTTGTTCTAGACTCCTACCTTTGGATATGTGCAGTAGTCCGGACATATGACGGTTGCATTGAGTTCTTCAGCCATCTGCCTGGCCAGCAAACAGTAAATGGCTCTTTCTCCAGATCCCCACGCGCCTCCGTAGATGAAAACTACGAGTGGTGATGGCACATCCTCGGACTTTCCCGACGTAGGGGGGTGGTACAGGTCCAGCTTGTTTCCTCGACGACCAAATGCTATGCCCTTTATGTGTCCAAACAGAAAATATGACAATTGCATCACAAACTGTTTGTGTTAATTTTTTATCTTGAACAATCAACAACTATAAAAGACCACAATATATAAAAAAGGATAATGTGCAAAACATGAATTAATAAATTGTTCTTCATCAAAAAAGCAAATCAAAACATGCGTTGGAGAAGGAGCAGGATGAAGCAAAATGTTAATCTAGTCCTACTTCTTCTTCTCAATGCTAGAGTATATAAAATAAAAACCCTACAGGAAGACACATACGTGACAACAAGCAGGTTTTTCTAACTCATCTTCAACACACCTTCTCATAATGCTTACGGTTTTCGTCATTCTTGTACCAAGACTTCCACTGGAAGTAAAGTCTCCCATACTGTAGATATTTGAGTGTTTCCAGCACAGCTCTGGTCAAACAGTATATTCGCCTAATTGAGAAGGGAAACAGTAAGTGAGAACTTGTAACCAAATTGCATTTTATGGGTGTTATGTGTGTGTGTGTGTGTACACAAGTTACCTTGGTTTTAGAGCTTCTATGTACTTCTTATATCCAGGCTTGCTGGGCCAGCCGTATAACCACTGGGCTGCCAGAGAGAGGGAGTATGGGAGACCCACCACTAAGGCACCGACAGCCACAGGCAGAGAGATGTGGTTTTTCAACCCTGACCTTCAAAAGTAAAAAAAAAACAACAACAACAACATTAGCTGTTCCTTTTTCAAAGAAATGTCACTTTACCTTCTTAAAAATGTTATATGCATATATATGAGGTTCTTACATTTTGTAGTTCAGTCTGGGTGGCTCACCTATAGATCCACAAGATTAAGTACAAAGAAGATAAGAAACGGGAAAAAGCTGTTTTGTCATCAAACACAAAAGAGGTGTAAAATGATAATGCCACTGAAGCAAGATGCATGCTGCATCTGCATCTTTTGGGATTGTGGTATATTAAAGCATCCTCTATAAAAGAGCATTTTAATTATTGCAGCTTAAGCTTTAGAACTGCCACGATGAGTCAATTACGTAATTAGTTGCAAAGTTATTGAATAATTATTATTAATTATTGAATAATCATTGTGAATCACCAATTCATAAAGAAAATATAAAAATTCTCTAACTTTAGCTTCTCAAATATAAATAAATTTTTGATTTCTTTGGTCCTCTGTGATAAACTGACGACCTTTAAAGTTGTGAACTGTTAGTTGGGGCAACATTAGGCATTTCAGGGCAACATCTTGCTCGACACTTTCAATTTCTGAACCAAGCAATCAGTCAACTAATCAATAAAATAATCATTAGATTGAATGATCATGGAAATAACACATTTTTCACGGCAGGGAACCTCAATTTTTATCATTACCTACTATTTCATACCAACATGGCTTCTATAAAAAACGTCTACTAGCTTTTCGGGTAATCAGGATAATAATCGTAAAACACTGGATAAAAGCTAATTTACATTTGCAGTTAATTAACTGATTACACCATTAATACAGATGTTAGAGTAACACAGATGCTAGATAAGAGATAAACCCTGTCACCTCAGTGTTCTTTACACATGTGGCAGGGCCGCCCCCTGGTGCATTTTTACTGTTACGCATTGACACCGTGTGAAAATTCGATTAAAGCTTCATTCTCGGCTCAAAAATAACACACAAGTCACATAAAGCGACTATATCAGGATAATTATAGAGCAGTTAAGTCAACACAGAGCTATACAAGCAGCAAAAGTGAACAGCGTTAGATGTCCTCTTTAAGCTAAATTAGCGACACGGTCTTGGTCTCACATTAGCCGGAGGAACGATGACGGATGTTTTTGCGACGTATTATTCTTCCTCTCTTTGTTTCGGCAGAGATGCTAAGAAATAGGATAAAAAAACATTAGAAGACGATGTCAACATACCGAAGGATAAAATAATCAAATATGGCAGTTAACGTCGCAGCTTGGACCCGGACTACCGTGATTTAGTTGTAAAATGCATTGTTTTCAGAGGAAGACAATGCTCAAACCTCGCCTGCCCTCTAAAAGTGTCGGCCTGACACATCAGAGATGAAGCCGGTGGAGCGAGAGAAGGATCGCCGTAAACTTCCGGTTTAGCTACGGACGCTAAACCGTGTTTAACGAAGAGATTTATTCGTCAGTAACTCCCGCCTTCTCCGGTTAATGACCGAATGACTTCATTCATATCGTCCATAGTTAATAAAAGCGTTTAAATCTTTTATTAGTTGCACGTGTAACTGTCGCCATCCGCATCTTATAATATATTTGACAAGATATTTGGGATGAGTATCTTGTCATCAGCATCTTTGTTGCAATACTCCGGAACTACATAAACAGAGAATACTTTCTATTTTTTAAGGCAGAAATTCACGTTTTTGGTCATGTAACACCTAACTAAACATTATACTTTTTTTAGCAGTTCCTAATTATTAAGTTCCTGTTTATTAATGCTAGCATCTGACGTGATATTAATGTAATTAAATTATATTAGTAAAAAAAGAAATAATAACATAGTCAAAGCAAATTATTAGATTCTTTGTAGGTATATATATATACACACACCTTTTCATTTATTAAAATAAATACAATTGAAACAAATCCTTGAAATCCATCCACAATTACACACCCGTAACTGAGGTCATAAGTAGGCTACTAAAAGGACTATGACATATTATTGTTATAGCGTGTGTGTGTGTATGTGTGTGTGTCTGGAATGCTGTGATTATTACTGTACTGTGTTTTCCCTGCACTGATGTATGAAAATTACTGTAACTGCTGTAAAGGTCTATTCCTTATATACCATCTATATGTGGATAAATTAGTTTAAATGAGTTTATTACATGAGGCCAAGTGGACACATAAGAAAATCCTGTGTTGTTTGACTGGAAAAACCTCTCTATCTCAGGCCCACCCAAGATCCCTTCAGTGCTGATGGCTCCAAATTGGATTTTGTCAGCTTCTTGTAGGACTCATCTATCTCATTTAACAGCCACATCAATAACCTCTTGGCTGAAGTCATCATTTTGTGTATAGGTAGAGGAGGCTTATGAGCTAAAATCCACTGTTCACAATTAGCAAAACATTTTTCTCCCCATAGTAACGATGACGGTAAAGAGAAAGACAATCAACCAATGACAGAAGAAAAATGCTAAAGATTTGGGGCATTACTCAGTCTAATGAATGCTGTTTTTGTTTTGAGGAATGTGCATCAACAGATCATTGTTCTGATTCTGCCGTGTTGTTCCTTCTTTTCGCAAGGATGGCTCAAAACCATGTTTTCAAAAATCAACCTGACGTTCCACTTTCTCAGCTGTACCAGCTGCTACTACAGAAGCAAACTGGTGTAACGTTAATTTTATTTAATTTTGATTACGTTTGGGAAAATTATTATTTGTAAAGCTGAAGGAATGCATTAGTGAAATGTTAATCAATTCAGAATTTAATTTTTTTGTAGATAATGCAAGTACAAATAATAATACTACAAATTATATTAAGTGCTGGAAAAATTGTTGCAGTTGAGATTTATCCGTCACGAATGATCTACAGAATTTGTCCATTGGACTTTTACAACTTTAATTCTTAAATAGTTCAACAAAACAGCAGTATAGTAATTCACTGGAATACTTTTGATTTAGAAAAATGCAAACACAATCAGTAACAGAATAACCTGCCATACTGTCACTGCCCAGGAATAACAAACATATGAATGAAAGCAGTAGCACAGCCAACACATGTCCAGCAGAGGGAGGAAGAACTCTGTCACCTAAACTTCAGTAGTTTAGCCCAATGGTATCTACCCTAATAAAAAAGAGACTGAGCACAAAACACATAGTGAATTAATATTTGAAGCTACTTCATTTTTGGTTTAGCTCACACTGGTATTCACCTTGCAAGCAAGTTTTAGGTCAATTGTATATGCAAAACCACCAATGTATATATATAAAAGATGGCAACTCAGCTATTGTTTTGTACAGGTGGCCCCACTTTACATCTGATTTGAATGAATGGCCATGTGCCACTTGCATAATAATTCTCTTTAAAAGTCACAGTGCGTAGTGTAGTTCTGGACAGAGGTATTATTGTCTCTTACCATGGAAAACCTTGAAAGCGGAGCAGCACGGCAGCGCTGACCAATCCGAGGGGTTATTGTTATGTTTGGCCCCACAGAGCGGAGCGAGGCCTCCAGCTCTGAGTGGGTGTGTGGTTGTTCCCTCCATCTGCCACGATGTGGGGAGTCCCAGGTGCTTTTTCAGAAGCCACAGTGGAAACGGAGCCGTTCAACTGAGTGCACAGTCAGGCTTTCAGGTGGCAGTATGAGCAGAGTCAGCCCGTTTTGAACCCTGTGGTGAAAATTCACATTATTTTCCCGTGCCTGTTTAAGGATTATATTATCCTTGAGAGAATTATTGTATGCATAGTGGTATTAAGATAATAACAATTGACATACGCGAGCCTATATTCTGTGTGGGCACGAAGCAGCCCTTTGGAACAAGTGATGATGGAAAAAGAAATCATTTTATTTTAAGAAAATATTTTTTAAAAAGTTTGTACTGCAACAATTAGAATAAGTGGACGGTAAAACAAGCAGCTGCCTGCAGGCCTGTGTTAAAGGTGAGTTAGGGGTACAATCGCCAGAAATTAGTAGAATAATGTCACATCCATCATGCCATTTTGCTCACAAGGCTTTCAGATCAGATCAGAGTGCGACTGGCTCCTCGGATGCTGCGGGGAAGCAGAGGGACCCATCACCCTTCATGTCCTTCAATAGAAAAGCCCAGCAGCCTCGGGGCAGCGTGACAGCAGCAAACAACTGTCCTTGTGAAGCGTCCCGGGGGCTCAAAGATGCTGAGTCTGTGCAAGCTCCAGTGATGCTGTTTTAAATTCAGAATACATGCTGTCTTTTTCATTAGTGTTCACATTATTGAGCTACAGCGGGATGAACCGATTGTATTTAATCAGTGACAGAAATAGTCAGTCAGAGATCTAATATAAAAGAAAGAAAGCTTACATAGTGATCAATTGTACAATTTGAAATATGTGATTGAAAATTTAGTGGTTTGGTTATGTATCTTTTTGACACTAGTTTAAAAGATGGAGGCAAAAATGCAAGTTCCAATTATTTTTTATCATCAATAATAATAAATTTGATTACAAAATGCCAGAATATGGTGAAAAGAGGTCGATCAGTTCCTAAAATTCAAAATAATACATCAAACCTAAAGATTTTTTTTTATAGTGGAAGAAATATCCAAGAAAATATCAGCATAATTTAATGCATCAGTCAGTTTTTTTTATCAAAGCAATAAAATAATTAAATGATTAATTGACTGATCATTTCTGTTCTACTTTAAATGACAAACATGCACTTATAATATCTACATATTCTCTCAGGATCACAACAGCCAGAGAAACAGGGACTCAGCCTCTCGTGGCAAAGTTCTCCTTAGTGATTATTCCTAGAACATGTTAATTGAACTTAGGAAGCCAAAATGGCTAATTAATAAAAATGACAGATTCCCTACACAGCTTCATGACTATGTCTCTTACTTATGTCTCTTATAGTCAGTGCAGTAAATCAGGAATTGCATATTGCAATTGGCATATGAAAAACAAATCAAATGAGTATCAGGAATGTCATGAGATGAACTCTGCGTGTAGAAGTGCAGGGTGACAGCAGCTCAGGATTTGACTGGACAGGCCTCTGCTTCTGGGTGTCCATTTGAAATCAGACTCTATTCCACATTCAGGCCTCGGACAACCGTGCTTTTGTATGATGTCTAATGTACAGAAATTAGCTGGTATCGTGTTTTGCAACGTGGCAAGAGACATTGAGTGGATTTATTTCCTCAAATAGAATAAAGTATTAAATTCTTCACACCAATGTTCTCGGATTTATTTTGGCTCGTGAGACGCACCTCAGGCATGTAGCAGTTTGCCTAGTTTCATGAGCACTATTTTTCACATATTTCTGGGAAAACCTGTCTTGATGTTATGTGTACAGTCTTGCTTATGGGATGTCTGGGATGTCTTATCGTCTTCTCCTTCCTGTGAGTCACTGCGGGGGGTTTCGCTTTGACATAGGTGTCCTACTATGTGTAAAAAGGAAGCACAGGGAGTTCTGATGGCAAGAAATGAGTCATATGTATACAAACTATGCTGAAAATGAAACGAAAATCCCAAAATGTGAACCATTTTTAGATAAAAGTATATTATGAAACTACCTTGAGGTAGTTTGCTATGTGTAAATTGGTGTTTCATCCTTTACAGATTATAAATGGAAACTCTAAATGGTGGCACGCACCACATGTACAGATGTCCACTTGTGTGTTTGCTGGTGTAAATGTATGTCTATACGTGGGCCTGTTTACTTCCCCTTCTGTGAACCCCACTATGACCCAGTCCCCGGAGTTTCTAACTGATGAGTGGCGCCAAGCCAGGACCCAAACATGCTGCTTCTGTGTGTCCCCCCCCCCCCTCCACCGACACACACACACACACACACTTTCCCCTTTCTGTCCGCTGCACTGCACAACCCCAACTCAGCCGGAGTCACAAGGAATTCGGCTGCTCTGGGACCTCCGGACACAGAGCCATCTTTTCACAGGGACTTCACAAACACACCGGGCCCAGAAAGAACGTCCCTTTGACAGCGGGGAACCATGGAAACTGGCACTGACCACAAGGCCCAGTTTCTAGGTATCCCAGTGCCCGGAATCACACCCCAGAGTCCTGCAGACGCCAGGAGAGCAGCAAAAGACAGAGGTGTTGGCGTTCAGAGGGCAGTGCGGTTTTTCAGGGGGGCCCTCTGATTGATTGGAGAGAAACAGAGCGGCCATTCTTGTCAGATGCACCGGGTGAATGCTAACAAGCCTGTGAGGATGCTCGGGAGTGCATTCTTTGGAAAAAAAAAAAAAAAAAAAGAGTGGAGATGTTTGGGAAGATACGGCAGTTGATCGGGAAACTGACTGAGCAGATAAATGATAAGCGGATGCACGTGTGCAGTGGGGTGTGTGTGTGTGTGTGTGTGTGTGTGTGTGTGTGTGTGCGCGCGCAGGTTGAGGGGGTTCAGATGGACCTCGCCGTAACAGTTTCGTCTTTATATAGTCCACACTCTTTGCGGAGGGCAGCGTCAAGTTTCAGTGCGTCATGTCTCCGTCCAGCACGGACTAAGTCAACACAAGGTAAGAGCTTCCCTCTAATCTGAGGCCCTCAAAAAAACTCTTGAATATTCAGAACATGACTGATCCTATAGAGCGCAATAGAAAAAATAAACGAACACACACACGTGCATGGAGGGACATGTTATCTAACAGGCATATGGAAGCTGTGTGTAATGGAGTTGCAGATAGCATCCATTCTCAGCCGATGTCGTCTACAGGCAGGTTATACAACAGAAAAAGTTGACATCTTAGTTGGAGGAGCGTTTGAAGGGAAACAAACATCCTACACTGTCTTCCATTATCAATATTTAATGCGACGTCCCGCTGGCCTTTGACCTGTCTCCTCTTCATCTACTTTAGCTGCTATGAATTCTCAGACAGAGAAGAACTGCTTCAAACCAAAGAAAGGGTGAACCTCCTGTAGAAACACAACATTGTTGGTGTCCTAACATCACAGTCAAGATCTTATAACTGTAACATGCTTCACAGCTGCATTACATCGGGTTCCATTCAATCTGCTGGTGTTTCTCTCCTCGATGGAGGAGTTTTTTCTACTGTGAGTGCTGAATATTCTTGCATAAAAAAAAGAGCAGCTCTAAAGAAACCATTTCAATGCTCAGATTTAGCCAAAAATATGATTCTGACATATCCTGATAGCCAAAGCTGCACTGGGTGTATTTTAGGAGTGTCATAATGCTATTTATGTTGACCAATTCTTACATCAGCAAAGAGGCTTAGTGCTCAGAGGCTTAGTCACCTTACAGTTACCAAACAGGTAAAACAACTCAAAAAACACCAAAGCTCATTGTGTGTCAGCTAACTTTTCTTATTTAATTTAAAATAGGTTTGGGAACATGCAGCTCTGACAAGCATAATCAACTGATATGATAAAGGCCACATGGTGAACAAAGCCTGATTTTCTGATCATTTAAAATGAGGAATAAAGGCCTGACAGCAGCTCAGCAGAACATTGTCACCCCAGGCCTCCGCAGCAGGTTAATCCACTCATCCACATCCTCTCTGTGGAGTTCACATGTTCTTCGTGTGCATGTACGTAACCCATTAAACTTTAGTGACCCTGAACAGTTCACTCGGGTCCTCACAAGAACACAAACAGGTCGACAAAATAAAAAGAACTGATGTTACCCCCCCGTGGACAGAACATGTTGAACTTGGCTTGACGCACATCACCATAACAACATAGGAATTCCACCAAATATGATACTGCATCTTCAGTTGCTGTTTTTTTTTTTTGACAGGCGTTGGACACACACGTACACACACCTACCTGCTGTAACAATAATATAGTGTAGTCAGAGTTTGGTTTGTGTTAATACAGCTTTTTTGTTTGCATTTCAGATCTGTGTGTGAAGCTAAGATTTAGGACATCAAATCAAATACTGCGTAGCTGTAAACTGAGTTAAACTAATATGTTTTATAGATTTTCTCTTACACGCACACACTTAGAAAACAATGTCAGTGTGTAATTCCAGCATAAATACCGGCGTAACTATCGCAGCTTGGCCGCGCACAGAAAACTGGACACCGCTCTGCGCTTGTCCGGCGGCAGAGATTCCTTACAGAACGCCATGGGAACAAAAGCCTCAGTGAAGAGCACAAGGGGGAGCGAGTTAATGACTCCAGCGCTGCTCTCTTTGATCCATACATTGTCATGGAGCGTGCACTCTAAAGGCTAACAATGAGAGACAGTGCTGAGTGACATTTACATCAATGTCCCCCAGAGCCAAGACAAAGGAGCCCCTCTCTCTACAAAGTTAATCCTGCATTATTGATCGCCCAATGAAAGGCTAAATCCTTATTTGATCGACTCATGCATGTGTTGTGATGATCATGCAGATGGATTTAAATGAGTTCTTACTGAACCCGGTGATAACATTTGTACTTGCTCCTTTCTTGGTATTAAGGCTTTTAAAGACACAATGTGAGTGTATTCATTGTAGGTCACAGCCTACATCGCTGCACCTGTCACTCAGCATTAAAAGAAAAAGCTAAATTATAAGAGAAAACTAGTAATGCAAATTTTTAATCGGCATCAGCAGCTTTCAAAACTATATTAATTCACTTGTTCGCTTTTTTTTCAGCCACCTCATTGTGACCTTGGAATTATGAGGTTCAATCTACATTCCTGGTGGTTTGTAGATACTGGAGTTTGACATTCTAATACTGGTAGACAATAAAGATCTCTTTCATTGGTCACACCAGACAAGGTTAATATACTTTAAATATAATTATATTTATATATTTTATAATGTCCTCATGGCCTCATGGAACAGGCAGATTGATTGCTGATTGTGAAAAAAGTTAATATTATATCTTTAACAATAAATAGACACGGACCCACTAGGAATTATATCACAACACTGTGTAAACAAGATAAAAATTTGACTTTTAGCCCATTTGGCATTCTAACAGTGTCCTTCAAACAATTTGCATTAAGCAAATATCTGCTTGGACTGATCAACCATTCTACGTGGTCTTTTCTAGGTCAATGAATGAGCAGATCCTGGATCCTGGTAATTCTGAAGACATTTTTCCAGATAAAATCGCGAAGAATCAGACTGCTCTCTGAGTGCCTCGGACCACTTGTTTCACTTCTTTGACTCATGAGTGATCTGTGTCTGTGATTTTTTAAAAATATTTTTACTTTCTTTGTTGCAGAGCTTTTTTGCGTCTCTCCTTGCAGCACACAGCTTTGTTTCTCTGTATGATTCTTGAACCTGTCTGATTTTCTCCAAAGAAACATCTGTGTGATATAATCGATTCCATGATACCATGGGCTGAGGGGAAGTGGAATTCTGCGCAGCCACTAAGATAAAAGAACCTTTGTTGTCCATGCAAAAAAACCCCCACCAGAACCAGAACAGACTGATTATGAGCATGAGCCCAATCTCCGAACTTCTTCCGAAATGACAGAAATAGCATCCTTGCAACAGACACAGAATTACTTTCACGGCCACAATGCCCGTTTTGTTTTACGAAACAGGTTATAACAGGAAAAAATGCTGGATTTTATCTTATGTAGAGAGATTATCCCCTATCCAATCCCACATAAGAACATTACCAAACCTTAAAACACAGGTAACTGTTTAAGCCAAGTCATTGCGAAACATCACACGTCATGGAGGTTTCTCACAGCTTTGGCATCTTGCACAACGCAGAGTATCAATGTGCATTTTTATAATCTTTAGTCACATCACACCGCCCTGTGAATATAACGTGACAAAATTCTTTCTCAGAGTAACTGAATATTTGTGGGCCTTTAAATATTTGTGTAATATTTGTTCTTTTTATTTTCAATTGGCAATCCAGAATCTAAACTTTGAATGGTGACTGGTTATTTTGTTATTTGTTTATTATTCTAACACCAAAATGACTGTTTTTTAGTGTTTCACTTTTAGGCTCAAATTTCCCTCCTCTGTTTGCTGTGATACATCATATTCACAATACATAATACAACTACTACTGGTTTGGTTTTAGTGGGAAAAATGGAAAAAATGAACAGGAATTTATGCTTTTTTTTGCATTTCTAAGCGCACACAATTTGTTGGTTGATTTGTTTGTTACGTAAAAAATTTGATGGAGGGTCGATATTGGTTTTGTTCTATGCATTTAATAGGCAGATTGGCCCAGTGCATGCTCACTTGACATGAGGGCGTAATAGGTTGTAATTAACATGGTTTGAGACTGAAGCCAAAGCATAAAAGCATAAAGCACAATGCCACCACCGGCCGCTAGATGCTGGCTCCAACTGGCGCACATTCAAAGAGCTTTAACTTCTCTCTAGAAATACTCAAGTCTCCACCCAACATTCCTGGCGGATTACGTTGTAACGTGAACGCTGCATTCAACTGTTTACCATGCGTGTTTATATAATTACAGTTTATGCAGTGGAAGATAAAACAGCAATGAATGACAGCTTTCCCGAGTTTTGACATCCTGTCTGTGAGTATTAAAAAACACGTCGCTGTGTTGCGGCCCCTGGTAAATAAGAATAGGAATGGTAAGAATAAGAACAGGAGTAATATAACCTGAAATTTCAACTCAACTTCCTGCATTGTATTTTGTTGCCTCTCCTATACGTCAAACCAGAAGCCACTGTACAGAGCAGGATTCAGTCTGAATGCAGCCTAAGTTTAAAGAGACATCATACAGTGCCTAGTAATTATGGTGAATTATTTAATTCTACATTCATATAATTCAGTCATAATTGTCTTGATCACTTAATTCAGGCCTTCTGCTGCCCATTTGGGAAATTATTTTCACACTAATAATGCTATTATGTATAAATTAGATTATATTAACCCAAGTCTGCATCATGGAGGCTCAAAGATAGAAAAAGACCAACACTGACCCTCTGAGCTACAAAGCTACAGAGCTACAGGGCCTACAACATGGTTTGAACCTGCTTTTATCCCAATCCTGACAATTAAATGACAAGCTGGACACATGTTAGTGGATGAATGTGTGGTCCTCACTGATGACATCATTAGAACAGTAATCATCTGTGTAGTAATATTAGATGTCTGTCATTTGAGAAAGGGTCCATTTTTTTCATTTACTGGCTGCATTTCTGTGCCGTGTTCACTCCTGTTTGGTTGATTATATCCGATTAAATGATTATCATTAAATCAGATATCACCAGCCTCTCATGGGGCCACCTGCTGCTGGATCACCGGTGGCTTGAAGCCTACGAACGTGAACAACCTGCATCTCCTCCCTGAGACGGGATGTTTCCAGACTAATAGAGATCACAAAAGTTTCCAGTAATGTATGCCACCAGACTCCAGCTATGGACACAGAGACCTAAAGAGTAAGACCCCCCCCCCCTCTTTTTCATATGGGAATCTCCACTTCTGAAGACCTGCTTGGAACCACCATGGATCTAGTGGAAGACACTAAACTGCCTGAGAATAGGAACGGGGTGATCAAAAGCTAGTATGGCTAGATATGGATATAAAACTCAAAATCATCTTTTAAACTGGAGAAGAGGAGCAGACAATGCAGCAGCACCATGTCTTCACCCTCCTTCACAACCAGCGCAGCCAGAAAAGAATCTCGCAGTTTATCAATACTGCAAAAAACTGGGTGAAGTAATGGGAAAGTTTTCATCTAACCACATGCTTTAAAGACACGGAAATAAGAAGAATGGGGCACACGCACCATTCACTCATAGCTACAGGAATTTTAGAGTCTCCAATTAAGCTCAGCATGTTTTGCTGTCCAAGGCCTTGAACCAGTATTACCCACCACTACACCCACAACTGATTTCATTCATTTATTTTTGTTGCAAACATCACAGATATGTACACACAACAAGAAAAAACTGCTGAAACGACAACATACTATATCAAAAACTATATCAAATAGTCATCTGTCAATAGAACCGTCAACATGTCGCAGCCACTCGCTGTGACATAATCTTACTCACTGATTTTAAATGGTTCTGGAGGTGAGCCAGCTAAAGGCCTAAAAAGTAAATGTAAAACGAGATGTGTTACAGTGTGACTCCATTAATAGTTTGGTGATTTGCCCAGGAGTATCAGCTTGTGAAGTGTTAAAAACGCATGTTGCTGAGGCCAGAACGGGCCGACATGTCAAACAGGACAAATTGCTCTCAGGAATCCAGGAGTATGAGTTTGAGCTTTTAGCAACATGCTGAGGAAATACATTTACACAATGAAGCTGCCACATCTCTAGCTGTGAAATGAACAAGGGGAAGTGTAATCGGCCCAACAATTTTTTTATATACTGACATTTGGCTGCACAGAAACAGTGGATGTATAGCAAGGGGTGAGCGACAGGAACTGAGAGGAGACGTGTTGTGGGGTGCACTGGAAAAAACTGTGTATACCAGGAAAGCAGCGAGGATGATGATGATGATGATGGGGCACTGCAGCGTCTGGTGACTTATGAGAAAAGAAGTGAAACCACATAAAGGCTCCATTTCATTTAAAAATATCATAAGGGAAGCCATGAAAGGAGAATGCATTTAGGGAAGTGCCACAACCCTTTTGTTAAATACCACGCACTTACATATCAACACCTTAATAAAATAATAAAGGCCTACATCATTTCTTCAAGTTTTTGGGAAAACACAAAAAACTTTATTAAATGCATATTATATTTATTAATCATTTGAATCAAAAAGGCCTTGACAGTGGATGTTTTGGACTTTTGTAACATTAAAAAATAAAGTAGGCCTGAAATAAATAATATAATATAATATAAAATAATATAATATAATTTATTTGTTCTCTTGTCATGTAACAGGCCAATTATGTAATAAATGTCCAATAACTTAATAAAAGTTGTCATACGATAACATGATCAATAACTTTTTATTAGATTATTTTTTGATTTTTGGCAAAATGTTTTACGTCATCAGTTCAGACTTTTATTACATTATTGTATATTACAGAATTGTTGTGTTATTGGCCTATTACATTTTAATGAATTCTTTACATTATCAGCTGTTATTACGTTACCAGCTGCTACCAGGCTTTTTTAATATTCTAATGTATTTTTTTTAGAAAGTTAAAGGCAACTTTAAACCTGTCTTAAACTGTCCTATTATTCCATTGTGAAAATTCAAAACTTAAACATCAATTCCCCAGGGATTCTTTGCCTGTTTTTTTTTGCTGAACATTAATTATTTCTAACATCCAGATTTGGCAAATGTGTGTCAGCACATCATTGAGCAATTGACCTGATGCAATTGATGTGTATTTAATACTTTGGAAACAAAATGAAAGAAAGTGACCCAAATCTCAAATTAAAATCTTGTCAGTATGAGATTGTGAACCTCATCAGTCTGGAATTGTTTCCCTCCAATACACACCTGTTGCTCATTTGCTCAGTGATCCACACGTGTTGCTCATATGCTCATTAGCTGTGGAGACAGAACACTTTCCCACTCTCACTCTCGGATCAGGGTCAGATTTGCTCCAGATTGCGCTTGTTTTGTTTAGGAAGGTTTCTGTCTGTTTTTGGCCTTTTTTCCACAGTAAACCTGAGCTTTGAATCACCAAAAATGATTTTATTAGAGATTTTGTAAAAACTCTGTTTTCACATTTGCGTGTAGACATGTGGACGACGAGTTTTAGGATTCAGTATGTCTGTGACAGAATATAGATTCATATGCACTTTTTTTCTCCCTCATTTATTTTCTAATTTATTCATGAATCATGGTATCTCTGTTTTTTTTTTTTTTTTACTTGACTACAGATGGCTCATTTTATCACGTGCTGCAACACGCTGGAGCAGTGGTCCCCAAAGCAGTGGTCCGCCTCCACATTTGATCTGGCCCCCCAGAACAATATAGAGAATTTTTTTTTCATATCCTATAAAGCGCACATAAAAGTCTTATATTTTCATGGATTGTATATAAAAGAACAGGGATGTGTGTTATGAAGAACATCGTTGTGTTAACAACCCTGAAAATCTGAACATGGAAATCAAGCAGCTGCAAGAGAATTTAAGATTAAGGAAAGACACAGCTGAGTTTCCGTGAACATAAGGCAGGTAGCCCGAGTTGGAGGAAAGACTAGAGCAGTAGATCACCGAGCCATGAACGAGTGGGAGAAGCGGTCATGACTCGATTAAAAGCAGTAAAGCTAGAAGAAGTGAAAATTGAACATTTCTGTCTTGGTGCTTTCGTTTCATGAAACAAATCTCATGAAGTGTGATTTTTCCATTTGGACCAGGACTACAGTAGCGCTGCAACTACCAGCGAATTATAATGCATCATTTCCGAGGAGCCGCACGGCACAGAAAGTAAAGTGAAAGTGAACCTGGCATTTTTGATGGAGATTTAGCTACTGTTGGAATCAGAAACAGAGGATGAGAACATGATGGTTGGATTGATGACATTACCCTGCTCTTTTTTAAATATGCACACTTGTGTGCTTGTTTTATCCGTGTGTTTTACCATGCCTGCAAAAAGGAAAAAATGTTAGTACTTTGTAATCAAAACTTCAATAAGGCACAAGCAAACTCAGCTTTGCTCCTGCTTTATTTTTGTATATATCTATTTCTATACATAAAACCCACGCCCTATAGTTAGGGGCCTTATGTGTGTTTTAAATACAGTATTGACCTACTTAGTTATTATTTATTTCATTAATAGTGTTTTAATTTATTTTCTGACTTTTGTTCTGTGAAAAATCCAGAAAGGGTTATTTGATTGTGGCTTTCTGGAAAACAATATTTTACATTTAGGCACACACAAACTGACCCGGCCCCTCATCAGAGAAGGGAAAAGGGAGTGTTTGTTTTCGTGTTTTGGGTGTTCTGAATGAATATGCAGCAGAAAAATTCAATTACATAGTAAGGTATGGACTGAAATAGGTTTGGATGGCTCATAGTAGCTTTTATAGTAGCATCATAGTAACCATGTATTTATGTTTCTGTAAATGGTAAAAAAAAGATTTTGGGGACAATCTGCAATGGTTATTTTTTTTCCTGAAAAAATAGAGGGGGAAATATTCTTTTCTGTAAATAGCCAGCTATGTGTAGCAGCCACGATAACCACTGATTGATTAATTCAAACTCTAAGGAAAGTAGCTCCACCATCCTATCAGATTAGGAAGCAGAAACACAGTCCCCTGCGGCCGCACTCAGTTTCAGCGACGCCTTCTCCTAACTCCTTTATCACGTCTTTCCTTGACCCCGTGACATTAACAACAAAGAAAACTAATCAGGAAGACGTCTCGGTTTTTTGTCTGTGCTAACTTAGCCTTGACCTGGAGAGAAAAAAAAGAGTCAAAGTCCAGTTTTCAAGAGTTAAACTGACTAGTAAAGGAAATCCATATATTTATAGCTCATGGGATTTTTCCACCTTTTATGTTTTTGGGCTCCTCTGATTATAGATACAACATGTGGGGTAGACAGACCTTATCAAACATTAACTACTTTTTACTTTTAGTCTTTGTTTCAGCAGCAAAAACCACGGACATTTCCTTTGATTTTATATTACAATTTTTTTTAATACACAGGCTATAACTGCTCCACATGTAGGTACAAAATGGGTTAATCTAAGTAAAACACAGCAATTCCCATTCTGATTGAAATATATATTGCTTAAACATGCTTATAATTATCACATTCCATTTCTCCCAGGTATTTTCTGCCCGTTGCAGCGAAATGCCAATAAACCTAATCCTGAGGCGTTAACCTTAGTATTTCATTTAACCTGCCAAAACATGCTGGATACTGTCACTCTCTGTAAATCATACAATGTGAACCGTGGTGGTGCTGTCAGATAAAATGGAACAGGAGAGCTGGACGCAAGTGGAAAAAAAAGGGAAATTGCAGGTGTTTTCTGACATTTTAAAGGACGTAGTGAAGATATCAGAAAATTGTCAAAGCTGAAAATCTAAATATTTTTCTGATATAATCTTTCAGACAATTCTCATGAAACTTGTGTCCTTTTTGTCCAATTTTTGACCAGTTTTTCCTCTAATATTTGGTCCAGAATGATGCAGCTCAATTGTCTTTGACTGTTAAATTGGTCTTTTTTATTTTTGCTATCTTGGTTGTGCAGCACTTTGGTCAACCAGTAGTTTTAAATGCACTTCATAAATGAATTTGAGTTGATATGAAAACTTGCACTGGTAAATTTATGAGATAGGTCTTTTATCTTTTTTATTATGAAGATGGATTTGTGCACAGATTCTTTTGATTTGTTAACTATTGATAGTGGGTTAATTTATTGCTCAAAAATGCATGCATGTTGACTCACTCAATGTGTTCACTGTCAGTGGAGAAACAAAATAGAGTTCCTTGACTGTTCAGTGTTGGATATCTTGTTGGCCAATGTGAAATAGTACACAGATAGGACACAGTGCCTCGCTATTTAATTCACCAAAACCTGATATCTCATGTTGTTCTGTAAAGCTGGAAGACATCCAATTCTTGCAACAGAATAAAAAAAATATATATATGATAAACTTTCTTTCTTCTGTCCATGCAGACTGTCATAGTTGTCTAAGCCACTTGATGACCATGGAGACATTGTTGTCTGTGAATGTGGTGAGAGGCACCAGAAGACAATAAAAAACCGGCAGCAATTTTCACGTCGAGGTCAGAACCGGAAGCGACTTCTCTGACACTGAAGAGCGACTCGCTTTATTCCACACTCTGCAGAAAAATAACAGTCATAGAAGGATTGGGCTGCGTACGACTGTAATTAAACAAAATCGTTCCTTCCTAGCAAACCTAACACAGACACACCAGTGGAGTAATCCTAGACTCTCAAATACATGCAGTATACACACTGTAAAAAAGAAACAGCAGTAGAACAATCTGACAACCAAAGGTAAAGGTATGAAATAGAGGAGCAAAGAAAATAACTCACAGCTTTTGAAAAGTTAACAGAAGCACTTACTGTGAAGATAAAATGAAATTCAAGCCTGTTGAAATAGACAACATAAATACCTCATTTAGCTAAATGAGATGGGTTGTTGTAACACAATGGCCGTATTATAAATGAACATCATTGATTTTGTTTTCTTTTGACTCTGATGTGCTGCATTGAGGTCATGTTTTGTGTTCTCACACACACACAAACTGTAAACACCTGTTACCGGAGACTCCCTGGCACCTAATTGGTGAGAAGTAGGTGGGATGGCCATGAGGTGACTGGGATGTGACTTGCGTGTGGGTGGGTGGTGTCAGCGGGGGCTTTGCAGATGACGTGACAGACAGTGGTGTGATATCAAGTCTATCTTTCAGATGGCTGAGCACACTCTCTCACACGGACGCACGGACCCGGGCTGGCTGTGATAACCGCGGCCCGCTGGGAACCCTCGTCTGCAGCCAAACGTTTTGTCACGGAGAACAAAAAGGTGTTAAGCACCTATCAGATGAGCACATTCCTTTCCGCTGCCGATATCGCCTTTGTTATATAATCAAGGACGAAATGCTCTGTGCGTTTCTTGTTGTTGCTGCCGTTGGTAGCGTGGCGCCGTTTAATGCACATTTATCCTGAGAAGCTAAGACACTTTTTTGGGGGTTGGGCAAAAGACCACGAATCAGATGACAGTGAGGTGAAGGCCATTGTTTTTGGGCTTTTATCATGCACTGAAAAAGTTCAAACTAAGTTCATTGAAATCAAATTAATAAGTTGGAGTCACTCCAATTTGTCAATTTAATTTCAATAAACTTAGTCTGAACTTTAATTTGAGCTCTTTTTGGTTAAAAAAAAAAAGTTGTCAAATTGTCATAACCTTTCATCATCTAAGAGTTATTACATGTATGATCCTCATCGTTACTAGCTGTGTTTCCATCAACATATTTTGTGCTTTTTGCCTTTAAAACATTGAAACATTCTGAAAAAAAAAAAACTCTGCAATTTTATAAATAAATTTTATGCTTCCACATTTAGGGAACACATCTGACAAACTTTGGCTGAGCTGCGATGCTTTGAGATTGTTCAAGTCCTACGGTAGAGGAGAGTCACTTCTGCTGCTTCTGACCTTACTATATGTTGTGGGTTTGTCTCCTCAGGAAAAGCTGAGGAAATTGGTGTCTGAGCCTTTCTGCGCCGCCACATTCCTGATCCGGACGGACTGGATGAACTCAAACCAGAATCAGAATTGTTCTCTGGTTTCGATGTGTGCAAGCTTACAGCGTTCAAATCAAGTCAAATCAAGTCATACATTGAAGCAGAATATGCTGTATTTTAGGTATTTATTGTAAAACGCTCTCTAAGTCATTACTGAGCTACACTGAGCTGAACCACTCTCTACACACTTGCATCTTAAATATATAAGTATATAAGTTTATAACAAGTATAAACTATGCTAAAACTCCAAGACACATTCACAGAAACCAGGAAATGCTCACGCTATTGTGTTATGGATGAATGAATAGACAAGTTGTTGAACAAGTTCTCAAAACATCGTGAAAACATAAAACGTTTTATCATTTCACCATTTACTACACATCCTTTGTGTCGAAAACGAAGTGTGGCACATGCGACAATCATGTAAATTCTATCTACTTGTCCACAGGAATACACACTACTTTCTACAGGCTCTGGGACTAGTTACTTTTAAACTTTAGGGATCGTTATATAGGTAAACTTAGATTTCAATGTGACTTTTCCTTCTTTGAGTTAATTATGCTGTAAAAGTAGGTCAGACGTGCAAATCCAGCGGCCACACCTGTAGAATGCCTTTAATCGTAGTTAACACCTCCAGAAACTTCTGTCATCTTTACGACCTGCTGTCATTAACCCTGCAGATGGTGTTTTTAAACTGTGTCACCCCTTTTAAAAGCCAAAAATGAACTTTTCCACATTAAAAGGTCTTTGATGCATTGTGTGCTAACATTTATTCCGAATGTGTACAATGATTTTCAAATTGTACTTTTATAGAAATCCATATCAAGTATAATCAGGACAACTTTCCATTTCACATTTATGTGCACGGGATGTTATCTGTTGGTGGATATGTGCACGAATTTGACCTTTATCTAAATCTTTTAACTGGTTAAAGGATTGTAGTCATCAGAGGTCTTCTGAGAAATGCTCAGAACACAGAATTTCTAATTTGATTTGCTTTATTCAGAGTTTTTTTTTTGCTGTTTTAAATCCCTTTATTTATTTTCCCTGAAAATAATACTGAACATCGAACACTGGAGGAATCCTGATGACGTGATCTCGTGCTACTTCACGGCGTCATCAATCTCCGCCTTTTACTATTGATTTGACTGTGTTTAATTTTAGAAATTGTGCAACTTGTGTATATATATATATCAACCGTTGAAAGTGTGACTCACCACACAGGAAACCCTCAGGTGATTAACAATCAACACTGTTGCTGCTGCACTTCCTGGTTCTCAGTAGGCACGCGACATCCTTGAAAAAACGAGGAAACCCTGAAACCATTTACATGTTCGGAACTGTCCTCCAATAAAAAATTTAAAAAAGCTTTGCACATGTGGTTCCATACCGTTATGAAACAATAATAGTAACAAGACAAATCAAGGGTAGTTTTCAGTAAAGACATCGAGGCTGCGTCTGAAGGTCGGAGCCAACGTGGGCTGAGAGGAAAACAGCTTCGACTTGGATGACGAAGCAATAAAGCTTTGATTTTAGCAGATAGAACAAGTACTGACTGAATGAATTGAGGCAATTGTTTTTTAGAACTCACGATGTGTGGAGGTTGCTTAGAAATCCTTTCTGTCGTTGACCTGGAGAAACCTTTTGTCTCTTCAGTCTGATTTGCCACAAAATTCTTTTAGAGAACAGTTTAGTATTTAATATCATCGTGAGATATATACATGAGATTTTAAGAGCCCTGTGGTTGGGTAAGGGTTTACCACTGGTATTTGTACAGTGTAATGAAGGTTTTTCTGATGTTAATCTATTAAGGATTTTAATCTATTAAGGATTTTCTCTAATGAACTAACAACAAAAGACTAAAAAACTCAGACACCAACCCACTGTTTTCTGTCTGGGATCGTTTCTTTAGCTTCTGTACACTGGTGTTCGAAGCTGCTGTCGGGAAACAACATCACATTTACACTGATTTTGAAGCCATTGCTGGACCAATTAAAAATATTCCAAAATGTGTGAACTTCTAAGTCTTCGTAATTCTTTAAATGTAAGTGAAGGCTGGTAAAACAAATAGCTTTTTAAGGAAATCAAAGCTGTTTTTGAAGCCACTACTCAACATATTTCTTAAAAATTAAAAAAAAAAGTGTGAACTTTGTGTACTCATATGGCATATTTTTCATAACAGACATTGCGATTTACAAGCCTTCACTTAGACTTTAAGAAAAAATTCTTCCTGAAAGTTTAAAATCTTGGAAAGATTGCTTTGTCGTGCAGCATATGGGAGTTTTTGGAATGAGGGAATTAAACACACAAGCGTTTATGCTTTGTTATATTTTTTCTAGCATCCTCCGTTAGGTGAGGTGTGCGCTCATGTGTTCTCCAGCTGTCCGGTAACAGCCCTGCAGCCGTCTGTACTTCCCTCAACATAAAACACTCCTCTCATCTTCAGACATGGGGCATGTTTGAAGAGTGAGTCATACATGTTGCTCTGCAGGACCACAGGTACGGCACAGACTAAACACAAATGAAGCCGCTAACTACGCAAAACATGAAGGCTGTGTCGAGTGGTTTCTCGGAGCTCAGACCTTCTGTAAATAGCCCAAATTGTGATGAATTTGTGTTTATGAGGTCAGGTAAACTCAGGTCCACACACTTATCAAGAGATAGATTAAAGCATTTGTGATTGTTGAGATCCTGTCTGTATCCTGTCTGATTGTGTCTGGCGTGCAATGAGATTTTTTAAGCCAAATAGGTCATTTTCAGACTCTGGCCACAAGGATCTAGTTTTCCTCCACCAAATAATCAAATGCATGTCACACCATATCTTGTGGGTGTGGTAATAGGAAACTATATGTGAACATATTTACTGCATTATGAGGTGATTATGATTATGTGTTTTCAGTGTTTTTTTTTTTTTTTTATATTTTTTGTTTTCTGCAGAATATGTGGGAATGAGATCATGTTTGTATTTGTAGCTGTGTAAAATTAATAATGTGACAGCGGTCACATCAGCAAACCCAAACCCATGCAGCTTTGTTACCGGTAAAGCTGCATTCACACTTTATTCATCATTCTTGGTGTGGCATTTGATATCATCACCAATAAGATATTGCCTAACAGATTGGGTTGCCTGCCTGGCTGTACGGAGTTGGTTTCATACTTACAGGACAGCGCCTACTTTGTGTCGACTGGAAATTATGAATCAGAGCAAAGAATATTACATGTGGAGTTCCTCAACGATCCATTCTTAGACAGGTTAAACCATTCGTAATAATAATTTAGTTAATATACACAAAAGATAATTTCATGAGAATTCACAATAATTGTATTTGTTGAAATGCATCATTTTGTAATGTAAATTGAACAACTTTCTGTATGTTAAGCGTCTGGTGGATCTTAAAACGCAACTTGTGACTGGCTGGATGTAACGTAACTAGTTTCAGCAAAAGTTCAGAGACATTGGGAGGATCACAATTTTTTTTCACCAAAGAAGATAGAAATGGGTAGTCAAGCGAACAAAGCGTCTTGTCGAGGTTGTGGTTTTCAAAGTAAACGAAGATCTTGTCTCACTCACGTTTTAAATACTGGTTGTTAGACTGGATTCGACCGTGGTACTGAAGAGTATGAAGAAAAGAAAGAATATCATAACCTCTCATACCTTACTAGTGCACAACTCTACATAACAGTGTCATTGAACAACAGTAGTCTATTGTACTTTCTGGTGCATGGAGCAAACCAACGAATGGATATGCCAAGGTATTACTTCCCAAATAGGAAGAAAGTAGATGTCAAGACATTTTAAATAAACCGAGTAAAATAATTTTAGGGTAAATAAGTAATGGTTATTACTGTAGTAATACAATCACATTTGGAAAGTCTTCCTATTTTTCAAGCAAGGTCGTAAATTTGGGATCAAATGTAAGTCCTGGTCGGGGAAATAACTCATCACAGCCACTTTCCCACCAGGCGCTCAAGTTGGATTTTACACAAAGTCCCATTGTTTGGCTACGTGCCACAAATTCAATGGCTAACATTCAAAGTGAGCGCAGGGTCACGGTCCAGGGATTAGGGTCAGTTTAAAGGTTCGGTGGAAGGGGGTGAGGACGGGATCAGGGTTATGGTACGAGTTGGCATGGGGGGGTTGGCAGCACTACACAACGCAGGAATGTGTACATGCCTGCAAATGAATCTAGTCTGAATGCTGATTTTACGGTACCTAATGATGTATTCCAAGCGATTACTTTCCTTGCCATTGCCGATTATGCTGACATACGCCGCTTGTCACATTTGAATGCCTGAACGGTGCCAGTGAAAAAAAAAAAAAGAGTTATTTGTTGAAACCTTGCTAATGTGTTGCGTCAAACCGCTGTTAGCATTTTCTAATCAGGTCGTAAAAGTCAGGTCTTTTCCATTAGAAATATCTTTGGCTGTTTGGTTGCAGACGTGAGCCTGGACTGTTGGTTGTTTGATCACGAGCCGCGAGAGCGTCGATTGTGACAATTGATGGAACAAAGATGTGAAAGTAATACAGCAGCGTAATGACGTGACTGCGGGATCAGGAATGTGCAGATCAATGCCTCCACACGCTGCGAGCTGCCCCTGACATTCCTGTCTGATTTGAATAGCATGTCTCAGTGAATGTAGGTTTCCAGCCACACCAACACATGCGCACGCACCAACCACAGAAATCTCAATGTCATTGAACTGGAGTAACCCTCTTTTAAGGTGAGGCCATACCTCTCAGCCAATCACTACGAGCCTAGAATCAGGCACCCTGCCCTGAGCCAATCAACATGTTTGTGCTTTTTTTTTTTCTCCCCCCTCGCTCTCTCTCTCTCTCTCTTTCAGTTTCCCCCTGGCTCCTTTTCATTCTTTCTGAAATACTATTTCATGAGTAATTCACAACCCCCAGAGGCGGAAGTGGTTAGGCCTATCATTTGTTGATGTGTTCCAGTCAGTCAGCTTTTTTTCTCCCTCCTAAAACCTTTTGTCCGTGTATCTCTTTAGCTTGTCTGCCACGCCATTGTTTGACACTCATTCATTCACAAAATGCACAATACCAGGGGAAATCCCTCGACCTCCGAGCCCTTTGCCCATGACTGTGTCTGTGTTTGCACTGAACGGGAGCGTCGCCGATTTATGGTTACCTCTGATCCTTTTCCCTCTCTGGAAAGGTCGTCGTCAGGGTTAGGAGCCGCGTGTGAGCCCAATCAGGTATGTGTGCAGGCGTCCCACAGCGAGTGGGTCCCGAGGCGGAACACTGTCATCTTTCACCTCATCCTCCTGGCGTTGCATAATCCACGTCAAGCTAAGACAGAAAACAGTTTCACACGAATACCACAACATACAATAAAGTTCAGGTGGCCCGTTCCCATACATCAGAGAGATGGGGAGGTTGGGAGATGAGCTCCTTTTGATAACAAATCATTGTTTTATTTGGAGGGGGTCTTCGGGAGGGGAGAGTAACACAAGGATATGTTTTAATCTGACAGTGATGGGAAAGATCCAAAGTGATGACGGTCTATACAAGTGAATTCTTAGTAGCCTCTGTGCCACAATTTCCTCTTCAAATGAAGCAAGAGCTGCATTAAGTTTTAAAATGATTTTCCTTTAATGTGAAACAAAAAGTGGACACTTTAAACTGTTCGTTGGAAAAAAAAAGGCTTTAAGTATGCATTAACATATTAACGCTGACACACATGCTTGTTGCTAATTCCGTCTGCTGCTCGGTGCAAGTCATGCAGGATACGCTTGATTTGTAAGAGGCTTTAGCAGATGTTGGTTGTACATTTGGTTTCGTCTTTCTTTCTCTGGCCTGCAGCTCTGCACTACTAACCGTGCGAGGCAGCTGGTTTCGCGATCCCACGAGACTCCATCTTGCCAGGGCTCCAAGTTATCCATGTCCTAACCACAGTGGATCTGATCCATGATCTCATGAGTCCCCGCTCAGCCCGTGATGGACCGTGATAGACAGATGGTTCGTCCAATCACCTGTGTGCCCCGCCTTTCCCTAAAGAGTTTCTAAGGGCCACATCCCAGATGATTTTGTGTAAGAAACCATCTGGCTGCACTAACACACCACTGAAACGCATTTTTTTCTTTTTTTTGGCTTTTCTGCCATAGCTAATTTGACTTTAATATTGTTAGTAATAAAATTACTTTTTATGCATTATGCTACTACTACTTTTTACTTTTTAAACAACTGTAGAAGCCAGGTATGTTCTTTCATAACAATTTCCTTAAACATGTTTTGGAGAAAAATATGTTAATAATAATAATAATAATGTTAACGGCTTACATCTTCTGTCCTTGACAAAGTAGGCCTCTACCACCACTTTTTTTTATTTTGTATCCATTTGATACAACCTGGTTTTAAGCTGCAAAGCCAGACCAAAGAAAAGAAACAAAGCCAAGTGCGTGTGAGAGGCTGTAAATGTGGTCAGAATTTTAGAGGAGAAAGAAATGTTTTGTGAGCATGCACAAAACTATTAGTGAGGAGACCATGGAGATATAAGGATATCCCATAGCTAGAGTTTGATCTGACCTGTATGTTTTCACTGCAATTCCTTAAAAGCATTTTCTTGGACATAGTCTAGATCACATGTGTCAAACTCAGTCCCTGGAGGGCCGTGTGGCTGCAGGTTTTTGTTCCCACCAAGCAGTAACACACCTGATTCTACCAATCAACCATTAGAGCTCTTGCTAAGGACCTTCATTAGTAGAATCAGGTGTGTTACTGCTAGGTTGGAACAAAAAACTGCACCTACACGGCCCTCCAGGACCCAAGTCTGACACCCCTGGTCTAGATATCTGGGATCTCCCTGCCTTCCAATCATATGAGGATTATGAAATACAAGGTTGTGACAAACCTGTACCACCTCCATTATATCAAGAGGCCACATAGCAATGATGCTTTCCCTTTATTCTTAATCAGCTTCAGCTGGATATACGGTTCAACGAGGAGAAACAAGTGATTCATATAAAGCTGAGTGTTATAGTCTAGGCTAAAACTAAAGGCAGAAAGAGATAAATTATATCAAAAAGTCTGCAGCGAGGTGATTGGCCAGAGCTGAAGGTGTGTCTCTGCGCTATTGGAGGGATGTGAACAGCTGATGTGAACAGCTAATATCTCGGGAGAAGGCAAGGAAATTATGAGAGAGCATGTGTGAGGGCTGTGCATGGCATGACATACGATATGATGATAACTCGCAGGCCTAAGCGTGCAAGAGATCATCTTTCTCACTGAACTGCGGCTAAAGCTCCATTTATTATTCAGTAACAACTAATCTCTGTGGCAAGGCCTCAGTGGTGTGGTGAAACTGGTTTGCAATATGTAAATCCCTAATTAAACACTTATGTTTTAGGTGATGTTTGAACTTCTGACCAACTGGTACAACCGGCTCTTGGTTGGAAAACTCACAAGATTAGGCTACTGTCCACTTGTAATGCAGCGGTCCCGGACCTTTTTTGCCCCAAGGACCGGTTTAATGTAAAGCAATATCTTCAGGGATATATCAGGCGGATAAATACAACAAAATAATATGATATGACCTGCATGAAAACGGTGGTATTTTCTAAACATAAAAAATAAACACGAATCATGACGTGAGTGACGTCATCTCTGCCCGCGACGCTCTCTGGTTGCCATGGTAACGTTTAAACATGCCTTCAAAATAAGATACACAGCGAAAGCAAAATGCGTGAAAAATACAACTCACCACAACGCTGAATCAGTGGGGGCCCTGAGCTTGTTTTTCTGCAACCAGGCGGTCCCATCTAGGGGGAATAGGAGACAGTGACACCCGAAGTGTGTGGCTTATGTCGAGTCTACTTCGTAATGTTGTAGTGGTCGCTGTCACTGCAGAAAACCCCGCTTCGCACAGGCTTTTTAGCCTTAGCAATGCGATATGCCGCCAAGTACGACGCTCTCAGTGCACTCGCTTTGGTCGATGTGGTGGCCCTCAGTAATTGTTTCTGTCCTTCTTGTTCGAGCTTGTTTCTTTCAAAGTACTCCAAAGGCTTGTCTTTTAATGCCAGGTGCGTGTTGTCCAAGTGGCGAAGCAGTTTTGAGGGCTTCATTGCGTCAGTCATTCGAGAGCCGGTCGCCGCATATGATGCAGAGCGGGCTAGGTGCGTGGGATTAGTAAAAAAAGTATTTCAAGTGGAACTCCTGATATTTTCTAATAAATGTAGCTTTTTTCCTCTTGGTAGTCGTAGTTTTCTCTTTTGTCCCCTGGCTGGGCCTTTCCCCCTTTGCAAAGAAACTTTCCAAAGACGTTTGTTTTTTTCTCACTTTGCTAGCTCCAGCTATAGCGGTAACCTATCCTGCGTTAAGAGTCACATAGACGGATGTAGCAGAAGATAATCGGGTAATTTTTCAAAATAAATTATCTTTATTTTATTTTTAAATTGAAGATATAAATAATCATATCATTTTATTTATCCATCCATCCATCCATTGTCTATCCCGCTTATTCCCTTTCGGGGTCGCAGGGGTCTGCTGGAGCCTATCCCAGCGCGTTAAGGCGAGAGGCAGGGATACACCCCAGATGGTCGCCAGCCAATCGTGGGGCACACACACCATTCACACACCATTCACACACACACTCACACCTATGGGCAATTTAGAGTTTACCAATTAACCTGAGCATGTTTTTTGTATTGTGGGAGGAAACCGGAGTACCCGGTGAAAACCCACGCAGACACGGGGAGAACATGCAAACTCCACACAGAAAGGTCCCAGACCCAGGCCCCAAGGCGGTCTTGAACCTGCGACCTTCTTGCTGTGAGGCAACAGTGCTACCCACCGCACCACCGTGTCGCCTCATTTTATTTATATCTTTACAAAATAAATAAAATGGAAGTAATGTGAGTTATTTATTCTTTCTGTACGGGGTCACAGGGGTTAGGGACCACCGTTGTAATGGACTGAAAGGTAGACTCCAGGTTAAACTATCAATTAATTGGCAATAATCATATGGTAATAGACAGATTGAGCGCTGTCTCTGTTTTCTTATTATTTCTGCAATTTAAAGTAGTTTCTTCCTCAGACCTGTATAGTAAGAACAGTCTGGGATGAGCTGACGTCCTCACAACTGCCCCTTCTCACTTTCTTTCCCCCCATGAAAAAAAAATATGTCTCTTCGGAACATAATGTTGGTATTAAAAGATTAGCAGTAAATCCTCATTCCACATTACTGTAGCTCTGATGAAAAGTGAAGTTTCCTTTGAGGTGGGATCTGTCTGTCTGTCTTGCTCTGAGTCAGGCCGTAGACACTCGTCTACAACCCACGTTTGATCTACTGTACAAGAGCTGCAATCATATGAATTAGACCATGTGACTTCAAAGTCAAATATATTCTATACACTGGAGCAGGGTGGAATATAATCCATGCCATAAAAAAAACACAACAGACATCCATTTGACCTCTGTTTAGCCTATGTATAGCCTATGTGTCTTATTTACACATGACCATGTTTACAAAACCAGGCACATGGAGATTAGAATTAGAAAAGAATAGTAAGTATTATTATGAAGTATTATGCCCTTGTCATAAAGCTGATTATTGCGTTATGCAGGCATGACGCGATAATGAGGGTGGTCTGGTCCAAATAGGATATTTAAAGAAGTGAACGGCCTTAAATCACCTACAGTATGTGTGCAGCAAACCAACAGTAAACCACCAACGGTGTTAGGATGTCACTGTAGGAAACAACAGTTGGACGGATGTTGGTGTTAAAGTAGGCATCTACATCCTAAGGAACATGTCAGATCACGGACACATCAGCCCTTGGCTTTTGTTAAATTTCACTAAAAAATAGTCTTTTGTAAAACTTAGATATCCACAGCTAAGCACATCACAAATCAAGAAAATGCAGTTAAATCAAAATAATTTAGTAATCGTGTGATTCTGTTAAAAGCAGAATCCTGATGAGGTGATTTAATTTCTTGTGGCCTAACTGTAAATTTACACATAAGCTGGTCTGAGGCAGTATAGAGGGAGAAATTAAGCCAAATCATTGTGTCTGCTCTAAAAATTCACCATTCTTTTGTGTCAAGTGAGAATTACATTAAATCCTATTCTCAGCCGATTATAGTGTTTTTTTCTTACAGCTTGAAGGGCATTTCTTTGCATTCCTTGTACTTGTCTGGTTTTGTTCCCATGAGAAAGTCTCAGCCTACACTCTTGACACCAGAAAAACTGTCTCAGAAGAAATGACAATGCTTCAGCCAGCATCATAGACCTTGTGTGTGTGTGTGTGTGTGTGTGTGTGTGTGTGTTTGGGTTGGTCGATGTGGGAGCAGAGCGAATCATGCTGTTTCAATCCAGTATTGTCCCGTTAACAGTGATGTTCTCTGTGATACTGTGGGACAGCTTTAGTTTTTTGCGATGCTGAGTAAGTAGAAGGAAAATACAAAAGTAGCTGTGTTACAATACTCAAGCAAATTTTAGGCAAACTTTTGAAACCTCACAACAAAGAAAGAAAAGAAAAATGCATTTGGAGGAAAGTGTAATTTAATCAGAAGTTTGTGGTATAAGCCCATGGATTTCTAAAGAGATGTGGACACAGTTTGGATGCAGGGCCTAAGAAAGTTGCTCAGTTGCTGCCATCCAGGTCAACTAACTTAACTCGAATGGGGTTAAAATAATTCAACTTCTAGCCTTTCCAAATGTTACCGAAGGGAATGGTTCAAATCCGGATAATGAATGAGTCATTTCCTCCACTGTTTTACAGCTGTTTCTTTTCCCATGTACGGGAAAAAAATGTTTGTTGATGGTGGTTAATCTTGTGCTTTTTTACTATTCTTTGAGCATTTAATAAAATAAGTTTCTTGACAAATATTTGCACACTGTGTATCAGATATAAACAAGGACACTGTTAGTTTATTCCAAGGTCCCTATAAGGGGTAAAACTGATTCCCATTAAATACACTTTCACTTTCAAATTATCAAGTAAATTTTAAGCAAACTTTTGACATCTTGCAAAAAAAAAAATTAATTTCCATCAACTGGTTTGTTGAGAATAAACTAAATGCAAAGTGTGGTTTAATTACATATAGGTTATAACTAGGCACTTATAGAAGAAGTAGAGGTTATGAGTCTAGAAATGAAAACAGTTGCCTTCACCGTCTCCAAGAGTTCATTAAGTTGTTCTTTAAAGTCGGCTTGTATTGGCCATGTTGCTAGGAAACGAACACAAGCAAATACATATTACGGGGAGATCAAAGAAGAAGCCGACAGTGGAAACAGCTGATCAGTCATGCGAGTAAAATGTTTGCTGTATGATCTTATTCAATAATGTTGTTTCTAACTTCCATTTACTGAATCAACTATTTTTCGAAAGGTACAAAACACCTCAGGCGAGCAGAAGAACCTTTTTACATAAAAATGGAAATGGATGTAGAAGATTAGGATCCATTTCAAACTTTAATGTTTCCATCATTCTATTCTAATGTGCATCATAATACAGTACATTGGTGGAGAAACAGGTCATACAGTATAGGTGATGCAGGCCGGATTCCATGTGTTCAGCTGTCCGATTAGACATCACTACCACGTTTACATTGTTTTTAACAATAAATTCCCACTGTGTTTCCCTGTTGAGCTGTGGCTGTAGTATAGTAACAAAAACGCAGAGTCAGAGATACTGTATGATTGTCGTTTGACATCTCTACGTCTGTATATTTCATCTGGTTCTTGCAAACACACGCGGCCATGCGGTGTTTCCAAAACAACTTGTCCATAACACTGGCGTCACAGGACATGTTGCCACACGGCATATTTACCTTTTTATCTTGGGTTAGACGCACTATGACTCAATTTGACACCATGCACGGGTTGTGTTTGCTGACCGGTTTCCTGAGCTACTGAGTAACCTGAGCGAGGGGGTACTCTGTTACACCTACTCACCAGCTCCTATCAGACTCCTGCAGGACGTCTGCCCGTGCATGTTTTATTTCAAAGATGTGACTTGTGATGTCAATAAACCCCCCATATATCTGTATATATATCTATATATGTCTTAAGATCAGATTTACATGAGCACAGTGAGACTTTCCCCTTTCGGCAGATGTCAGATCCAGTGCACAAACATCATTCTGCGCAGTAACGTTTTTGAGTGTAGGAGAGATTTTGTCAGATATTTTAAAACGCTAACAAAAAAACACACACACGCAGAAAGCAGATTTATTCAAAGTGAAAAAGCAAACTTTTTACTTGCAAGGTGGCAGTTTCAATTGTGTTCAATTCATTCTGACCCATTCCATCCGTCCATCTTTATAGTGCAGCATATCTCAGCCCAGGCCCATCTCCTTCTCCATGGCAACCCAGATGTGATGGGTGATTCCTGAATGTGAAAGATCAAATGGATAAATGCAATAATGATTAAATGAGTAAACATAATAACGGTTAAATGGATAAATGGAAATAAAGAATAGTTCCAACAGCTTTAAAAGACACAGTACAGCAATTTGGGAAATACGCCTACTCAATTCTGCTATTAGATGATAAGTCCTACTGAAAGTATTGGAAACAGTAGGAAACATTTAGGCGGCTTTAACCCCCTTAAAGCTCAGTGATTAACACGTTGTGTCTCACTTGTTTCATAGTGGCACAAACATAAGGATTTGTGGTTTCATGTGTTATTATGTGCTATAAATGATGACAAACAGCAGTTGGGTGCTGCCACGGTGAGCAAGCAAACAGCGTTAATGCTGCAGACGTGACCGAGAAGTGGGTGAACGGACAAACTCTTGCTCATAGTTACATCACTAATATCCTCCAGAAACCACAAATTCTTGTTTTTACATTTGTGTTTGTGTACATATTAAACAAACGAGATGCGACACGTTAACTGAGCTTAAAAGCCCCCTTTACACTGTGTGATTTTCGGAAACCGCAGGCCGTGATCAAATCCGTGGTTGTTAAATGGCTCTGACGTGCCTTATGATAATATTTTGCAGTCTGAAACAGATTTTGACCAAGATTTTTTTATTTAAGGCATTTATTTCAATATTTATCACAGTCGTTATTGCAAAGTTGAAAGTCACCTTTAAAGTTTATATAGGAGGCCAATGTACTTACTCAAGCTAGCCTGACTGACCTTTACCCTGAGAGCTTAGGATAAGTTAATCAACGTTCTGGGCCGTTGATCTCATCATATTGAAATAAAATGGGTATTCTTAGATTGTAGAAATACGCCTTTAAAAGTTTAAGCAACGCATAGATAAAATTTTCCGTGGCAGGTTACTGCATTGAAAGAGGTTGGTTGGAAGTTCTGATGCAGCTTTGCATGTACATGACATCAGATTTTTGGATTTCCTGTGCGAATGGAAATTGCTGAAATGTGATACGTCTTGCCTCAGTAACAAGGTTGTGTTTTCTCAGAACATAACTACTTTACCCTACAAACCTACAAAGCGTGCGAGGCCCCGTACGCTCGTCCTGCGACAGACGTTCTGACGTTTCTAGGCGAAAGACGCGAGAAATGTGACATTCCGGAGTACACTAATAAATCTCCTAAATGAGAAAATTCCATGAGAGGAGCGAGAAGCGATGCCAGCGCAGACGCGCGGCTTACCGGGTCAACTGGGTTTACCAGATGGCCAGCTCCTCCACCATTGGCTAACCAGTCTCTCCAGTTGTGCTTCTGTTGGCAGCCGGCTGTAGGGGTGTGATCATATGGTATGATACAAATAAGGGCCTGTCGGACAGTAAAGGGGAGGACAGCAGAGAGTGGGCAGCTCAGAGCCTGCAGAGCCCAGCTGGGCAGGAGACAATGACCACAGCTTTCTCTTCCTTTTTTTATGAAATGTTATCTTTTCTCTTTAATTCTAGGAATTTTTCTGGGATGTTTTTGTATCATGATGATATCACTTACCAGAATCCTGGGCCGATAACCAATAATGTCCCAATCATCCTGAACCGTATCGCTCCCAAAATGAAATACTAAGAATTTGAGCATAATTTATGATGATAATACAATACAGGCCAAAAGTTTGGACACAACTTCTCACTATTCATTTGTTATTCCAGTAAAGAAGACGTGAATATCACTCACTTACCAGAATCCTAGGATGATGACCAATAATGTCTTAATTCTCTAACATTAACCTTAACAGTATCACTCCTGTCCTACTGTCCTTTAAATGAACCTCATATTTTAAATGTTCAAATATACACAGAATCGTTTCTTTATTCTAGCTTATTTTCCTTGAATAGAATTAGAGGCCTGTCTCTAATCCTGTTCCAATGAAGGCCTGGACCTGGATGCGCGTGGTTACATAAAGCCCAGGGCCTATGTTACACATCGGTAAGTTTATGACCCCCAGGCTCCTCCTTTTGTACCACGGCGTGTCACTAGGCACCTGTGGCTATGAACTTGACCTCAGCAACTCCCCTATAGCAAGTTGTGAAAGCCGAGACCCCGATGACCCCTCGCCCAGCCACAACATTGTGACACAGCACCGGTCCCACCCACACACACACACACACACACACGGAAGAGCGAACACAGGGGGGAAAAACAAATGTGACACCCTAAAAGCGGTGTCCTGTTTTTGTCGCCCTGACCAATCAGGATGGAGGAAACCGACGGAAAAAAACGCCGCCCTCCTCTCGCCCACAAGCCCTCAGATATGCAACAGTGGCCAGGTGACGGCGTAATTATAGCCGACGGTAAACAAACACGGCGTGTTCTGTGAAAACATAAACACAGCGCTCGAGGAGTATGTGATCCCTGATAGGACGTCCGCTTCCACCAGCTATCTTGTGATAGGCTCGTAATAATACTCACCTTCCTTCCTGTGAACAGCGCTGTTGTCTCGCGTGTGAACGCCGTCGCCTCCTTTACCCTCCAACGTCATGGCACTCCTCAGATATGCGGTGTGGCGCGCTGTGCAAGGACATGGCAGTAAATAAGACGAGAAGTTAATAATCGCCCCGGCAGGACGTGTCTCTGTATCAGTGGGAACAATATGAACGCTGCATGAGAAAAAGAGAATGTCCTGTTCGTTATGCCTGTGTATTATCCAACGGTTTCTTCCTGCCAGAAGAAAGGCTGATTAAAAGCCAAACAGATGGCTCAGTTTGACTTCTTTATCACCGAAGGGGAGACCGAGGTCTGTTATCATGACACGTCTTCAAAAACACCGATCTCGGATCAGATGTCGGGAGGGATTTATTTGTTCAAATTATCCTATGTAAGAACATATTCCCCGAAAAACAAGCAGCCCACCTTCCCCGGCCTCTTACATTCCCAGAACATTTGGAGGATGTCTTACTTGGAAACACGGAGAATCCATGTGACCACGATTGCTTTCAACTCACGCCAGACTCTGGCCGGCATGCCACAACCACTCAGCTGGCTTTACACTGAGTACAGTAGAGCCGCTGGGTGTACGGAGGTCAACAGCTGCCGGAGGCCCGGAGACTTTCCACTGGGAGTGCTGTGATGTCATGAAACCCTGCTAGACACGTCCCTCTGCGTGCACGCATTGCCTGGATAACGTCAGGTGATTCCACCACCCCCACCTACCAAACCAAAAAAAAAAAAAAAACCTCCGGGCGCTGTTGATCCACCTGGCAGCGGCCGGCGTGGCTCATGAGCCAACTTCCCAACATGTGGCGATGTGTGCACCACCAGCCTCTAATCCGCCGGGCACGTGGCGCCGGGGGAAACCAACAACACAGGACCTGGCTCACGTCGTGCCGGGCCAAACGCAAAGCGCCTTTTTCAGAGACAAACATTTAGATTCGCAACCACGTTGGGGTTTATTTTACTCCCTCGCAGGAGGACACGCACAAGCGAGTTTTATCGGGGGGCAGATGTAGGACCACTTTTTTTTTTTTCTTGAAAGCTCAACGTGTGGTTCCACTTTGTGGTGTCGGTGCGCTTGTTCTCAGCAGAGCTGCAGTGGAGTAGCCTTTGTCCCAATACGTTTTTTCTTACAGTGAAAGTGGAATGGACAAGAGAGAAAGCAAAAACGAAAAGAGGAGAGAGTGAGTGGGAGGGTCGGTTTCAGAGAAATTTTGTTTGCTGAGTTTCGGTTGACATGGAATCTGGAAGTGAAATTTGCCTGATTTTACCATTTACAGTACAAACAAGCTTTGGCCTGCACTGCATAGGAAACTGGATGGAAAATCGAAGGAATGATTTTCTGAGCCAGCGTGGACACATCTGAAGTCTCTTTTAAGATTTGATACTGATTTTTGATATAATTTAAGCGATAGATGAAAGATTGTTTTTTTAGCCATTTTTGTCCATGTATTAAATTCGCCTAAGAATCATTTGGATTCCGGATTGTGCCTTTAAACAAATGTAAACCAAGGACCTGTTTCCATATAACTATATGGTTACATTTAAAATGCAAATCCTCTCAAATCTGGAATGAAATGGGTTTCACTCTGCAGCATTTTCAAGTATAAACCTACATTTCAAAATAGGCTTAGGTTTTGATCATAACATTTTAATTTTACAAAACGCCATCTCCTACTTAATGACCATCTAAACCAGGGGTCACCAACCCTGGTCCTGGAGGGCTACTGTGGCTGCAGTACTAATAAACCACTAGAGCTCTTGCTAAGGAGCTTCATTAGTAGAATCAGGTGTGTTAATGCTTGGTTGGAACAAAAACCTGCAGCCAGGACCAGGATTGGTGACCCCTGATCTAAAGGAACAGTCAAATTGCAGCAGACTGAAGGAAAAGTGGAAACGGGCTGAGCAAAAGAACCAATCACAGCAACTTAGGTCATACAACCTGAGCAAACTCTATGTGTTAATGGACAACGTGAGATGTAATTGTAGCTTTTAAGAATTTTTTTTTACTCTTACCAAACCAAAATCCGAGTCTTTCCAACGCTTCGGTGGGGCCATTCCAGAAATGTTGCTGCGTCTGACTAATGTGAGACACACAGATCAAGTTAAGCACTTAAAAGCAGACAGTGACCAAAGACTTTGTGTTTTTTATAGAGGAAGATAGCATCAAAGAAGTTAAGATGCTCTGAGACCATGAAGTTGAAGTGAGTCACCAGCTCTGCTCAGCGTGGGGGCAGACAGCTCCAGCTCAGACAGACTCTGGGGTTTACTGTAGGCCGTCTGCCCTAAGCAGGAAGACTCATGAGGACAAGCACTGAGGACAGAACTGAACAGAATGTTGAAGATAATTACAACCAGAAAAACATGAGAAGATAATGTTAGAGAAATGAAGTCGGAGAAGAAAAAAAAAATGCTGTGAATTCAGCCAACCGAGGTACAGCAACTCGCCTTCTAGGCATTTCAACATGACAGGGCAAAGATGGTGTGTGACGCACAGCGTTGGGGGTTTTGTGATCCAGTTTTTCTGGCATGAGGTTTAAGAGGCACATGAGTGGGACTAAAGGATCAACAGGATGTTGCCTCTTACCACTTCAGGCAGCAACAAAACGTGTCATTGAACAACTCAGGACTGTAGGACTGTGCCGTTCCTTATTTATTCTGACAATTTGGAGTGGTATAAGATGATTTTTCATTGTGTGTTGGAACATAAGCTACTAGTGAACATTGTCAGTGGGTCATTGTACGCACCCTAAAAAATAAACAGGACAATTGGTTGTTACGATTTTTCTCTGGTTAGATTAGGGCACTATAACACTCAGGATTAGTGAACGTGTGCAAAAAAATATTAACCAAAAGAGTGCACTGTAGTTTTCAAGTTAACTCAAAACATGCTGCAGCTTCAGTATTTTTTTTTTTTTTAAATAAGCTCACCAGTTTAGTGGAAGCAATGTTGAGGTTTGAGGGTTTTGGTAAAGTTTGAAGTGAATAATTGCTCGAGACCCAATTTTAAGTTTAAGGTTACTGGAACAGGCTCATTTGGGCAGCATGTTGGAAAATGTGTATGGTGAACAAGTAGAGACATGTGGCTGCTACTTTTATACATCTTGGGTGCTACAGATTTTAAGCATAACATTAATGTGCTGCATGTTCTTGGTTGATAGCCTAAAGGCCCGTTTCAAAGAAGTGATTTTTGAACTCTACTTTAAAAAAAAAAAAAAAAAAAAAAGTGCAGTTGGACCTCAATTTGCCAGGTGAAAAGTCCTCTATCACCCACTTTGCTGCCCCCACTTAAAATAAAAACATATATATAAAATTGCAAAACTGCCCTCTTGGGGGCATCCAAAACATGATGGTGCCCTCTAGGGTGGCCCAACGTGAAAGACAACATGACATGACAACCTTACTGAGTGCCAATGGAAATCATAGACGAGACAAGAGTTACTACAAATAACAGGTGAATTTATTTTTTTTTTCCAAAAAGTTATTTACATTATATACATACCCCCCCTCTTTCACACACACCCCCCAAAAGAGCCACATACAGTAACAGTACCACTATGCACAGAACCTCAGAGAGCGTGTGCAATGAGATCAGACATCTCCTTCAGTTATACAGTGTATCAGTAATCTCACTCAGCAGGAAGGCACACATATTGGTCACAGACGATCACCCACACAACACCATCACATGCTCACACACACACACGAACACGCACGCACCCACCAACACACACACTGCATCTAAGAAGATGCAGTCAACATATGCTTCATAATGGGATGTGCTGATAAATAACAGTTGGTCTTGCAGTGCTTCCATTTTTTTTTATAAATAAAAAAAGATATTTAAAAATGTACAGTACAGAGACTACAATTGCTGGTGTATTGTCCATTGACACAGATTTATTTTCTACTTCACTAGTCCACACAAAAAGGAAAGTTCGGTAACTCCTCCCGAGCTATCTCAACGCAGTCGAGACCGCTCCCCGACGTCCAGCCTGCGCGTCGGTTTCCTTGACGCCGGACAGGCCACGGAGTCCTCGTTTCCAGAAACCAACGGAAACCATCCAGGTGCAATAGAGAGTCCCAAGACCCCGAGACCTTCTCACCGTGCGCTGATCAATCATCCTCCTACGAAAAGTGCTCAAATAAAGAGAAGGCGGTGCTTCTCACTTAGCCATGTTGGGTCCCCATGGTGACGGTGCATTGGATGTTTGAAGTGCTGAGTTGTTACATGGGCAGCCTGTTGATCAAAAACAGCAATTTACTTATTGTGGTCACACACACACTGTACTGCAGCTCCTCAACTTTTACTAGAAAATCTCATTTTATGCAACATTTTAGTGGGTGCCGTACCGTTTTCTTGGTTTCACTTCCCAGCCATCGCGACATTTCACAAAGTCTATCGACTCTCCGGGAGAAATTTCAGTTTTCGAAGGGTCTTGGGCACAGAAGGTAAACCTGTGACAACAAAACATTTACTTAATACATCTTAAGAAGCGTAAGCAAACCGAATTTGTAATCATCACAGACGCTCCTCTGCTCGCCCACTTACTTCTTCTGCGTCTCTCCGGATTTCACACGAATCCGACGGACCTCCAGCACGGGCTTGGGAGGCTTTGCGTTCCACGCCCAGAAGGTCTTCTTGATGTTCTTCCAGACAGAATTCCAGGAATCGGATTCTCCTTCCCAACTCAGACGGATCTTCAGCAAGTCGCCGATTTCCTCCTCCGTAAACACCAAGAAGGTGTTGGTCAAGTTCAGGCCGACTGCGTCGTCATGGCTGGAACAGCAAGAGGGGGAATCGTTAATTCAGGGTGTCAAGACATGCAAAGACGGATATTTTAGTGCACGTTTGTCATATATTCTGCAGGAGAGTGAAAAACGAACTGAAAGTTAGGCAAGTTCATTTCCACATCTAAACGTGAGTGGGTGTGGGATGACTCATGAATAGTAAGTTTGATTTTGTACTTACACATCGACAAATATGTCGGCCGTATCATTAAAGGCGCCGTACAGCTTGACATGGAAAGTGGGATCTGCGTTGTCTGCCTGTTTCCTGTTGAACACATGCATCTTCATCTGGTAGTGGTAGCCTTTAAAAAAATAAATAAATAAAAAGAGGAGAAAGTTAATATTTGATCTTGTCAGAGTTGTGTATGCAGAGGAGCTTACAAGTGTTGAGTCATATGATAAGGACACAGATAAGAAGCTGAGAGTTGCTTATCAGCATCTAACTCAAGTCAACAGCATAGTACACGGCCACGGCACATCCCAGTGACTCACCTCCGAAGGGAGTGTCCGCACGTGTCTTCAGGTACATTTTGCTGTTGCGCCTCTTGCGCATCTTCCTGGCGTTGTAGCCGATGTTGTTGCAGCGGTTCTTGCGGCAGCTGAGGCAGATGCCCTTCTTGAAGCGGTCGGGCCCGGTGCACTGGAAGGCGAAGCTCATGTGCTCCTTGTTCATCAGCGAGTCCACGAACAAGTGCACGGCGCGCTCGTGCTCGCACTTCATCACCTCCATGAAATCTGGAGATTGAAAGAGGTAGATTAGATGGGCGAAATTACATGTTTATATTGGACAGCAAAAAGCTGTGAATGACATCAAATCCCACCAACTAGGGCCTAGAGACACTTTTTTTTTTTTTTTTTTTTTTTTAAAGAAGGAACTTACTTCCAGCCACTGCCAGCACGTCACCCAGTGCACAGCCAGGCTGCACGTCGCCACCGTTGGGGTAGATATCGATGTCCCCGATTGGCTGTTGGATCCCGATGCTCACGCCCAAGGCCTCTCGCGTGTAAGTGTGCAGCACATCCACAAAGTCTGCGTCATCTGGAGAGAGGCGCCTCCCTTCTTCTACTCCCTCAAACATGGGCCCTGCTGGGTCTAGACCTAAATAAAGACAGGCAGAAGGTTAGGCAAATACAAGTAGGACTATTTTTTTTTTTTTTTTTGCAAATTCTCTAATAATTTACCTGTAATTCTGCCAATGGACCCTTTCACAAATGTTCCAGCGTAGCCTGCTACATGGGCACCTAAACTGTAGCCAATCAGGTGCACATTCTCCAGAGGCAGCTGCTGTTCATCCTGTTAAGAAATAAATAAAAAACACCCATATTAGCAGCTGTTACCATGTACACCGACACATAGAGAATCCTGGATTTCAGCCAGTGATGATCGGTTCCTGCGACCCGAGCCAAGCGCAGTTAACAGGGACAGAGTCTGCAGACAGGCCCCTCCATGCAGCAGCGCCTCAGCCATCTGTCTCCATGAAATACGCTTTGTCTACATTTACAACATGGTGGCAGGATGCCTGAATCTCCCCCCGCCCTTGTGCACTTGCTCATTTTTGCGACTCAGAGCTCAGGGAACTAAAGGAAAATGTATATGTGAAGCCTTCTGAAGTGTGACGTAAATAAGGCGAAAAGGATAAGTTCTGAAATAGCTCGTGAACATAGGTCATGCTGCTCACACACAACGCCGTAAATCATTGGTTCAACACACATTCATGAGCTCCGAGTCACCTTGCCTTAGAGCGAACAAGTCTGGGTGAGGTTTCTATGGTGTTCATCTGGCTTTTTTTTTTTTTTACACTGTTAACTGGTTTACTTTCATAGCAAGCAAGGGAAAAGTTACACGACTTGATTCATTTCCAGACATACACTCAGAAGCTGACTCATTTCACAGTTCACTGTACAAACCTGAAGCCAGTTGAGCATGGTGGCGATGTGCAGGCCGACGTCATAGGTGTGGTTGACGGCGTCCGGGTACAGCTGTTGAGCCAACGGGATCCAGTCGACGACCACCACGTTGGCCTCCTTCTCGCGCTGCATGACCGCCGAGACCAGCTTGTGCATCCAGTTTTCAAACATGCCGCCCACCTGAGGGTGTGTGTGTGTGTGTGGGGGGGGGAACAGGATAACAGAAATCAGTCTGGTTGAACGGCTTTGACCCGGTGACCTCTGCGACACTCCGGTTATCTCGCAATCACATGACACATTCCAACAATCAAAGCCCTCCATGGGAGAGAGTCAATAAGTTGATCCATCTAACACACAAGATTCCCTTGTCACGGGTTCCACACACACACACACACACACACGGAGGGAGGGAGACAGAAATTGCAAATTGATGTGGATGATCTGAAAAATGCCATGCTCTTACCGTCCAGCCGTGGATGATGAAGATGGTCTTGGCTGTGGCGTTGAAGCCACACTCCTCCAGACACTCCTTCTTGCCCGTCTGCAGGTTGCAGCCCTCCTGGTCGAAATCGAGAGTCTTCCTCATGTTGTACTTGACGCCATTGGCGAACTTGCTGTCCGTGAACAACTCATCAAATCCACCATCTGCGTCTGAAGGGAAACAAGATTTTAGATATGAGGGGGGGGAGCTCTGATTAATGCCCCTTTGTCTTTCTGCAGCCCACACTCACAGAAGCAATTAAACTAATCACACATCAATTGCACAATTAAGAAACCATCCAACCAATGAGCTTTCTGAAAAAGAAAAGTGCAGGGAAAGGCTGAAGCAGCCAATCAATTCTGCCGCTTTAGTGCAGAGTTGTGACGCGGCCAACATGCAACCACCACCCTTCTCTTCTTGGATTTCGTGCTCGCTTTTCACACGGCTGCAACCGGAGCTCGTAGAAGCTAATTATGTCTGACGTTAGCGCACTTCGCTCTCACGGTGCGCGGGTAAGACGCGTTCACGGGATGCTGAGCGGAGGATATGTGGCCAGTATAAAACAAGGGGACTTTAGTACACGTGCATTTTTAAATCAAACTGATTAAAACCCGGGTCTGGATGGGTCTCGCCGGTCAAACACGGGTTTTCGTGGATGAGTTCAGCTGGGTGGCTGGTTAGAAAAAAAAAAAAAAGGCTGGGAGAGGAGCGGTGAAACGCGGATTCAGCAGAACATCTCTCCAAATAGTTCGCACAGACGTGGCGTTGTGTTTCCTCCACTTTCAGCTTCAGCCTCGCGACTCTTCCCCCCCTTTCCAAAGAAAAGGGACACGTCGCGTCTTATCCCCTTCAAAAAAAAAAAAAAAAGCTAAAAAAAAAAAAAAAATAAATCCATCCCCGTTTTCCCTGCCTCACTCTGCCTGCCACACTAACGCGTATTCGCGATTAAACCAACAATATAAAATGAACACAATAATGAAGCGAATGCGTCGGACGCCGGCTTTTTTTAAAAATCTTTCCCATTCATAGATTCATCCACACTGGCCCCCCCTCCCTCCCTTATATTTTTATTTATCCGCTTTCACACGTGCTGATGTTCGCTTTTGACACTTCCCGTTAAATGAATGAACAATAGAACACAAAGCCGTTTCGTACCTTCAAGAACGGCGTTGACTCCGAGACTAGACGAGAGGAGCGCAGCGGCACACTGCAGGAGAAACACTCCGGGGTTCATTGCTCCGTCACACGGCGGCTTGTGGAGGAATTAAAAAAGAAAAGCTTCCTGGGAATATTAAAAAAAAGTGTCTGCTGTGCCGGCTGGTAGCTCGTTAGGTAGATAAGTGAGTTATATCCAGTGGTGACAAAGAGCCGGTGGCGCGTTCCTTCTCCTTTCTTTTTTTTTTTTTGCTTTCCTCGCTTCTTTTTATTGTTGGTGCGCTCCGGGTGAAAGCGCCGCTCAAGAAATGTATTGCCTGCATCAAGTGTCTCATTAGAGTTTTAAATAGTTTTCCTTTTCAGTCATCTGATCATCGGCTGATCTATCGCGGATCTTATTGGTCAAGCCCCCATTTGTTTACGTTGAAAGGCGTGGCGAAGCTGAATGAAGTCGTAGTAGGCTTCTCACGTTGCGCGTTTAACCCTTCTGGGATGTGAAATACTGACACAAGCCGCCATAACGCGTCAGCCAGGAGCCCGCTGGTGGTATGAAGGTCGCCCCCCCCACACACACACACACACCAACCCCCCCCGTACCTTTTTTGTTGCCCAACCTCATATAAACCATATAAATGGTAATTAAACGGTCAATGAGCCCGTGAGACGGACGCGCCGACAGGAGGAGGCGCCTCCGAGGAGATGGAGGCGGCCAGGACCGGCGTTGGATGTTTTCTCAGATATTTTATGTTACATTCTGAAACAAACAATACCCCTCACCAAAAAAAAAAAAGAAAACCAAAAAAAAGGGCTCCCTTTGCTCATTATCATACATGGGAAACCCACAACCCCTCTGTGCGCGCTGCCCCTGGGAATATTTAAAAGGCTCCGGCGACCCGTGTGTGCGCGCGCGCGTGTTTGTGTGCGTGTGTGTGTGCGTGCGTGAGGCCCCCCCTCCCCTCCCCTCCAGAAAGAGTCCTCCGCTCCGCCTGGCGCGCTGCCAGCCCAGCAGCTTAGCTCACCGACCGGTTCCAATTGATGAGGCGAAGAATGGACGCGCTCACGCGAGGGGTCTTGGCTACAATGACGCCACTGTGTTGTTGTTGTGTTGTTGTTGTGTTGTGCTGTTGTTGTTTTGTATACACACACCGGCGCGCACCCAGCGCAGCAGGACGCGGCACCTGACGCACCTGGGTCTGCCTGGGTCTGCCTGGGTCTACCTGGGTCTGCCTGGGTCTGCCTGGGTCTACCTGGGTCTGCCTGGGTCTACCTGGGTCTGCCTGGGTCTGCCTGGGTCTACCTGGGTCTGCCTGGGTCTACCTGGGTCTACCTGGGTCTGCCTGGGTCTGCCTGGGTCTACCTGGGTCTGCCTGGGTCTACCTGGTTCTGCCTGGGTCTGCCTGGGTCTGCCTGGGTCTACCTGGGTCCGGTTCTGCAGTGTAGGTCAGTGGGTTTAAATTTTAACGGTGTCCGGTCCTCAAATAGATCTGTGAAAACCAGACCAGATTCCTGCCTCACCACGTCTCTCAGTAGTGGAATTTCTTTATGACCGTTTTTTTTTATATCTTTATAAGAATAATTATTATAATTAGTGGTGCAATCTAACTAACTTAAGTACTCTAGCCTACTTCAGTACAACTTTATGGTAAAGTAAGGAATATTTCATTCAACGCAATGCTACTTGATACTTGTACTCCACTACATGTATAGAGTTTTATTTGCACATATACGTTACGCTGTGTAGTTTAATTTAAGTTCACATACTCCATGGCTTGTGCCCCCCCTCAAAAAGAAAAGTTCTGTCTCCTTGGCTTGTTTCAGATGTCAGAGTTGTCAGCAGTTTCACCAAAGATACATTTTTAATTTTCCCTAACATGGTTTCAGAATAACTTTTCAAGGTCCTCCAGTATTTCTCTAAAGAAACAAGATTAAAGAAACATTTTGAAAAGTTGATCCAAATGTGTGCAACAAAACAAAGCAGTTCAAATCCAATCCAGGAGCTTCAATAATTAATATGCTGGCAAAACCTTTTTTGCATTTAGCTAATAAAACTTATATACTTTAATTTTAATGTAGAACTTTTGTTTGCAATTAAGTATTTTAACATTCTGGTATTGATACTTTTACTAAAGGGTCTGAGTATTCTTCCACCACTGATTATAATATCTATCTAAAAGCAAATCAATCAGATTTTCTACAGCGTCAATGTGACTTGAACTAACTTGGCTAGAAACTTTTCAGCATTCAGCATTTTTTATAGCATTAATAAGTTTCAATATCTCCATTATGATTAAAGTGAGGCTTTGCGTGACATGGGAGCATCCAAAATAACTTATTCCTATTCTCAGAGCAGGGTCAAGCCTGTGTATTAATAGCCATATGCTTGTTATATAATCGCAAAAGGTATGTGTCAAATGACAAAATGATGCAATGTGGAGCGTAAAATCAATCTTGCTCAGTAAATATGATCCCATCACGGACGTCAGTGGTGGGAGAGTGGAGATGATGACACCGCACTGTAACAATGCTCAATACTTAAAGGTCCCTTATTTTATTGTATTTGTAGTTTTATTTAAAGGTGTAATATTTAACAAGATAATATTTTAGAAGCAAAAATCATCTCAATATACTGTATTTTTACATAAAGTTTTACTCTGGGGTGCTAGAAAGGACAGGTCATTTTGTGTCTCAGTTATATTAACGAGCCTCTGTGATTGGTTGATTTGAATGGCTGTAATTATGGGAGTTGGTGGTGACTGCATAGATGTGACATCACAACTTTAAAGAAGCCCTGAAGGCTTGTTTTAAGGCTCAGCTTCTGAATATGAGATTTGTGCATTTCTTTGTGGACTGAGCATTTTAAAACATTGGACATTTATATTTACTACCACATATATAAACAAAAAGCATTTACAATCCTACTTTCTAGAATATGGGGCCTTTAAATAAAATATTCTTGGCCTACACTTGCAGGTTACATAGGTGAAGGTATGACATGATGCAAGACGTGGCAGCTGTTTTCTCGCTCCTCTGGGAATTAATGTGTTCCGTGTAAACGGTTTTACGTGTGGAGAGTGAACTGAAACAAATGCAAAATTAATCCAGTTATTAATTTGCTTTACCGGCTTACAGGGCCTCATGCATATCATTTGATGATGCATTTTGAGCGTCAAGAGAAGAAGGAAAGTTCTGGATTGGTTCTTTACACCTACATTGAGTAGCTGTGCCAAGTTGGAGATTTTCCACTTGACTCGCAAGCTGTGTAATGGCAGAAACCAGAACAAGGCAAGGTGCAAACAAGTGGCCTTGACTTACATTGGCCTCCTTTAGACCTACAGTCTATATTAAAACCAACATGTGTTGAGCTTGACTGCATTTTGAATTGCACCCTTTTTAATTTAAAGCGGCTCTATTTTGTAATTTTCTCAGCTAAATATTTAAATGTTCATGGTCTGTTCATATAAATTAACAGCCTTTTATGGTCCGATTGCAGTTAGACCTGTAGCAGCAATGTAGTCTGTTGTCTCACACTATCACTCTAGAAAACCCTGCCCTGCTTAACTCCCATTCCTGTTGTGACATCACAACCGGAGCTTTTTCTAAACGGCATCGGTTCCGCCAGGTTTCGGCACCACTACAGAGGAGCCCAGAATAGGATGGAATGAGTGGGTGGTCTCATTTCACACTTTGTGTGTTAGGTAGGAAATCCAGAGACCTAAATATTTACCCCAGGCAAAAAAAGTGTATTTTTTTTTTATAAAAGGATCCTTTAATGTGAGTGATAAAAAACTGAAATCTAGGACTTCACTGAATGTTACGGTAAAGAGAAACAATTGACACTTTTTTCTACTTTGTTCAGTTTTGGACCTTTAAGACCTCTTTTTCGTGCGATGGCTTTGTTTTTCTTTCCGTCCTTAACCCATACCTCAACCAGCTGGCCAGTCGGTGACCACAAGGTCTGCCTGACAGGACCCAACAATGAGGTGCTGTGAAACATTAAAACGCTGTTCAGTGGAAAGGGCAGATATCAGGCCACAAAGTCAGAGACGTCAGCAAAGAACCACAAAGCACACACACACACACACACACACACACACACACACACACTCTTACTTTGTGCTTATGCTAAATTCTGTTAGATCACATAACGACTCCCTGCTCCATTCTAATTATCTTGTTTGTAGGGTGCTTCAAGATAACTATATTATGTTTTACTCTAATGTGATGATCATTTGGAAATTAAGTAATCAACTATTTATGCCATATATGTTGTTTCTATTGCAAAATGTTAATCTTTTTTTTTGTTTTATATATCTGTTCTTGTAGTCATATGTTCTGTAAATCCTGTTGTTAAATAGCACCTTTCAGGAAGCTGCATTCTCAATCTCATAGTGCTGCTGTGCAATAAATCACACAATAAATCAGTTTATTCAATTTAATTCAATTCTATTCTATTTATAACGCTTGTTTGGATAGACAGAGAAGGATAAATCTGGGAAATTGCAGTCCTTATATATAAATTATTTTGGAATTAAACTTGCCCCTACACTCAAAAATGTGTTTCTCCTTGTTCCTGGAGAGATGAGCGGCATTGTGCAGATTTATGTGTGTGTGCAGATTTTGACACCGGGAGGCTGTTTTCACATTGACCTGTGAAAGTGGGAGGTTTCATTCAAAAATCATCAAATCTAAATATTATTTTGGAACAGGTTTTTGGGTTCAAAGTTCAACTTTTACACGCGTGACATGGAAAACTCCAAGACTCCCAGTGAACACTGAAGATTGACTTTTCGTACACGTGGGATAATATCTTGTGCCCTGCAGCTAAAACTCCCGGAAACTTAAGTCATTTGCATATTTATAGATTAATTTTCAAAAGAGTGAGGGAGGACATTGCATGAGTTTTTAGTGGATATTGTGCATACAATACAATAACTAACATTTTAACTTTTTAAATGAACTTGTAAATCTTCAATTTATGTTAATGTGTAATATATACATTTTTTGCCTGAGGATTAAAAAAAGAAAATTCAAAATATTATCAAACTGTAAACTGGGATGGTAACACTAAGGTCCCCTTGAGGGTCACGGACCCCTTGTTGGAGACCCCTTCTGCGTTTGTGTGTGTGTGTATGTATGTGGAAAGGGGTCTCTTGGAGCCCTTTCTGTAGGATGAGTGTGTCGCCAGCTGCAGCAAGTCCAGCAGAAAGTAGTGCGGCGGCGCCACCACGCGGACGGAGCGGCGAGCAGTGACACAGCAGGAGGCGGAGGAGGAGGAGCAGGAGCAGGAGGAGGGGAGCAGCAGCAGCCGGAGGAGGAGGAGGTGTGCCACACCGGATCCTTCATGAGGGAAGAGGCCAGGGACAGCCAGCCAGCCCCGGCTTCTCTTCACCCATATTATTCTCTGTTGCACGCCAGGGAGCCCGAGCAGGGGGCTGCGTTAGTGTTGTAGGATGTCCCGTCATGAAGGTGAGAACACTCCGCGCGCGGAGCGGCGCCGCGTTTAGACGGAGACCCGCTGAGCCCCGCGAGCCGACATGTCTTGTTTTGCAGCTCATCCTAGCTAACCCGGCTAGCGTTAGCAGCAAGGTTGCAGTGCATTTCGGTCGAGGACGCATTATGGCGGCCACAACATGTGAGTGTAAGCTGACGCGGACGCTCCCCGCGATCGACGCGATGCGCCGGCGGGCCGACGGCGGCCGTCGCCGCGGCGAAAAACAACGCTGGCGACAAGCGGAAGGAGCTAGTTAAGGCTAGCTAAGTGGGGCTATTTACCGCAGCTAGCCGACGGGGCTAACGGGGCTCGCGACCAGGCTGTGTAGGTTAACGAGCCGGGAGGAAGGGGGAGTTGCCGGCGGGGGACGAGGGAGCAGCGGGGTCGCAGCCGGCGTTCTCGGGGTTGTCACGTCGCGGAGCTAACGACCGCGTCTCCTCCTTCCTGGTGAGAAACGGCCTTTTGACGCTGACGATGGATTCCTGCGAGCTAACGTGTAGCCTGCCAGCCAGCCCTCACCTCGTCCTTGTGGTCAACCTTGTTGGGCTTTTGGAAGTTCTCGCTCGCTGTGCGGAGTGGAGTCCGCTCACACTGTGAATATTAGTCGCGGCGAACACCTGAAAGCGGACTCGCCGGAGTCGGTCGCTGGCTGCGGCTGCGGCTAAGCTAGCTGACGGGCAGCTGGTTTATTCGTTAGGTGCTTCGTGTTAACGAAGGTTGTCGGGCCCGAGCGGCCTTTATTTTCCCCATGCCCGTGTTGTTGTCAACTTTGCAGTCGCCGAGTTCTACACACGACACGACCCGAGGTGTCTGTGTGTGGAGGGGTGATCGTGGTTCCTGTCGCCGACCCGCTGCTGCAGGATCAGGTTGAGCTTTTACAGCTTTGAGTGGAGATATGAGTGAGTTTAGGGAGCCTGCTGTCATGCAATACACCCTGCACGACTGTCCTGGTCAATCAAGGATGGTCTGGACTTGACTTGACGTTTTCCCCATGTGACACATACATTGAACCTTCTAAAGATGTCAGGGAGCGTCTGGTGATGAGGATTTATGCTGTCCGGCTCCATTCCCCCTAAATTATAAACTTATTTTAGAGAGAGAGCCCTTGGCCTCTGTATTTAAATCTCTTTATCACCCCATGTGCTCTTTGCACGTTCAATTGTAATGTTTTTGTTCTGTAATGATTAACCTCTGTTTGTAATTTAGTGTTGGGTCGCTGCATTTGTCCATGACAGGTATTTCCTGTGTTGTCGGAACAGATAAAACCCCATGTCTCGATGAGATAACCTGTATAAATAAAGGTTAAATAAACATAGTGGATGAGGCAGGTGTTGTGAGAGTAGTCGGTTTCCCTTACAAACAAACAAACAAACAAACATGTAATGTTTCTTACCATTACCAGGAACACAATCCTTGTGACAATTCAACCTTAAAATCCAGATTGACTATGTCAAAGGAGCAATGATTCCTCTTAAAGCGTATTTTTAGGCCGCTGAATATTCTGTTTCATTCAAATGCATTTTTCATAACCAAGCAACAAAAGGACAATATTACCAATGAAAGAACAAACACAAATCCAGTCTCGCCCACACATGTCCTACCATCACATGACCGGAGCAAATGCAACTAAACTGACAAAAAAAAACTGGATAAACTGCAATGAAATAAAAGTTTGTTGAACAAACTCATTGCATCATTCGGTGGCCTCATAGCAGGACGTCAGACTAGATACCATTTATTTCTGTGATAATGTCACTTTTTGCTTCGCTGTGTATTTGCAAGCACCTTGCTGTATATAACTTCTATTCATTGTAAAAGAGTGTGTAATTATCATGTCTTAACATCCCATTTAATGCACAATAAGAACTCGGGGCATAATAAATCGCTGCCAAGCTTTTTGAAGATGACCTCTAAGGAAAAGTAGGGACACATCAAATTTTGCAATAAGCTGCTCTCTACTTGTATGTTGGAAAAATATCCAGGGTTGATCACCCTCATGAAGATGCCATACATTTCCAAGATCTGACCCGTCTTCCATCCTTTGTTTTGCCATCTCTTGTCTCTCTTCCCTCAGGCGTGAGCTGTGATGCATGTTTAAAAGGCAACTTCAGAGGTCGACGATACAAATGTTTAATCTGCTACGACTACGATCTGTGTGCATCGTGCTACGAGAGCGGTGCGACCACAACCAGACACACCACAGAGCATCCCATGCAGTGTATATTAACCCGGGTTGACTTTGGTAAGTAGAATCAATGTTCTCTACAGCCTAAATATGCCTTTTTGAGATTGTGAGACATATGCAAAATCTCCTTAGGTTATCAGCCACCTGTCATTCAGTTTTTTAATATTCTTTTTGTTGTCGAGATTTAAGACATTTGGTAAAACTTAACTGTAATATACAGATGTTTACTCCATTCATATCCAGGCAAGAAAACAAAGATCATGCTCCATTTCTACATTTTGAGATAGACCCTAAACCAGACGCACAGCATCTATAAACCGATTCTCAGTGTGGTTTAAAAAATGAAGCGGATATTTTGAGGTTTTAGTGTTAGTTGTAGTGAGATGAATATCAACATTGAAATGTTTTCACGTGGTGCGATGGGTGCTAGTCCAGCTGCAAGACTGTTGGCAGAATGTGCCAACACAAAGACTGAATAGCTTTTGCAAATAAATATCATTTGGACATTTTCAGACAAGATTTTCAAACTTATTGCGGTGCCTTTTTGTTTTAAAAGGTAATAATATTTGCACAGATTTACTAACCACAAAGTCTTGAACTAGAGCTTTAAAGTAACATGCCAAGAACCAGCATTTCTTGGCATGTTATAATAAGGATAAACCACTAATACTGGCGGTCTTTGTAAACCCCCGCTGCAGTGGCTTTAATAAACCAGCACAAGTTGAATTGTTACAGTGTGTGTTATCTTTTGCTGGCATTTTCTTTTGCTTTCAGACAGGAAGGCAGCTCCCAAAAGACTTCGTAGGGATTGATTTGAGCCGGACAGCCCGAGGTGGTTTTGGGAGTGTATTATTGGACATGTTGGCTTAGTTTAGTCTGTTTTTGTTGTGGCAACACAGGGATAGAAATAGTCACATCCTTCTATTTTGGATATCTTCTTTGTGTATTATTCCATGAATTGGAGATGTGAAATATGTTGGTCAGCCTTTCACAGGTTGTAAGAGCTGTTTGACAATCTGGGGGAAAAAAAACACAAACTGTTGAAAAAATGCAGCAGAAGACGTGCGATTGCAAAGAAGTCCTCGAATACGTGCTTGTTCTGTTTTGTGTTTTGTCAGTTGGTCTTCCAACAGCTGAAGACCTGCAGAGGCTGGACCTCCAGCAACACAGATCCCCAGCAGAGTCTTTGAATTGAAAACTATCTCACAAGACTTTTTTTCATTCACAATAAAACATAACACATGAGCATTCATGTATAGTATGCCAGTGTAAACTGGAAGCAAATGATCAAGGTGGCAGAAAACACAGAGTGGGACACGTCGAAAACTAAATGCAGCAGCATGTGAGGTTTATCTAATGCCAGAGGAAGCCTTGGAATAGATGGTACTGGAGTGACAAATCAGGGAAGGGCAAGTTGTCAGTAGATGAGATCCGACCACGAAGACAAAATGCAAGTAGTGTCTAGTTTTTAAAAAAACAATTTTTGTGACATTCAAACAAATCACAGGCTTTTCAGACAGCAGAGTGGTCACCAGTGTTTTCTGCAGTTCTTGTTCGTGGGGCTCGAAAACACCAAAACAGTGTCGTCTCTAGGCGAAAATCAAGCAAAAAACATCGGTTCATATAAAAACACGTAGTAGCATGGATGTAGCCGGCATGTATTTTAAGGTAAACCTCTGGAACTCTATATCATCTCATTTTGAAATCTCACTGTAAGGGTATATAAATCATGTATAATTGTTTATTTCAATGGGGAAAGCAGACAAATCTGATTCAGACATGATTAGATTAGATTAGATAGCTCCTTTATTGTCCCACAGTGGGGAAATGCACAAATGACTTAGAATATTATAATGTCAGCAGCAGGTAAACTGGCTGTGCATGGCTTCTTTTACTTGATCTGTAGAAGACTGTCATGAACCATTTTCTTCATAAAAATATTTATAATATGAAAGTGCTCACTCATGTTGACACAACAAAGGATTTTTATCTGACTCTGCAGTTCCCATCTGCTCTACAGAGCTTTTTTTCCCGTTTTTTTTCAAATCCTCTGACTCTTCGTATTATAATATTGATCCAACCTCACCACTCATCAACCTTGTTTCCAGCAGATAAAGCCACAAATAAGCTACCTGCTTGGCATCAGAGAGCAGACTTGCTGGTGAACGTAGTGGAGCATTTAGCTGCTAGAGAGATGGATATGTCCCTCAGGAGTTGTCTAGACTGAAACAAAGCTAGTAGGAAAGTGGAAATTTGAACACACAGCTCAGAACGAATTCCGCTGTGTGTCTGGTGCATGTGTAAACGGGTAATTGTTTGCCAACCTGTTCGCCATAACAACTGTGTCATGATACATTATAGTCACAGTTTTGTTTCCACAGCCGCCAAATAAGGTCAATGAATATGCAACTTTGTTTTTCCCTCCAGACCTGTACTACGGTGGCGAAGCCTTTTCGGTGGAGCAGCCCCAGGCCTTCACATGTCCCTACTGTGGCAGGATGGGATACACGGAGATCTCCCTGCAGGAGCACGTGGCTGCAGAGCACACAGAGACCTCCACAGAAGTGGTACGTTTGTGCCAGAGTCAGATACCTCGCCGTCCACAAAACACATTTTAACATCAGGCAACTCGGGCTGTGCTGAATGCTTCAGCATTTTGTATTTGAATCACGTGATCAGTATTTAATTACTGCTTTCATTGATGGTTGTCCAGTAGAAGAGAGGAGAGTAAGGTAAGGATGAGGATGGAGGCAGAGGGGGGAAAGTAAATTGTGGCCTATGTGCCACCTCGTCATCACCACCATCGTCGGCTGCCTCTGTGTTTCTGGCGTTTTCTAGGACCAACGGATCAGCCAGCAGGGCGTAGAAAAGCACCTGCACAGTGACTCATTGTTCCCCTCTGCCTCACTCACCTGTCCCTCTCTCTTTCTGCTCTCATATCAGGACACCTCCCCCCCCCATCCCAAACAGAGGTGTTCAGGATAGCCCTACAGCAAAATTCAATTTGTGTGCTTGAACTCTCATTGCTCAGAATATTTCTCTATTGACTGAATCAGTGTCTGAGGATGTCGCAGAGATTGTAGGATACTGTAAGCTCCGATTGTATGTGTTCCTCCCAGTATTAGAGTCCAACCTAATTCTTGATGTCAGTTTTCAACTCTGCAAGAAAAAACAGAAATACCAGTGATGTAAGGTAGTCTGTGCAGCTCTATTAATAGATGCTCACTATTTCTCTCTTGACAGCAAGTTAGAAATCAGAGAGGTTCTTACCATAACGGCATAGCCCATTTACTGTACACTTTTTGTTACTGCTGAGTAATATAGAGTTCTTAGCGTGGTTTTGAGTTACACACACACTGTATGCTTGGATTCTTTTTGTTTTGAAATTCTGTTGAAGGTGAAATCAAAATTATTTTTCTGTTTGGAAATTACTTTAATTTTGCTGGTTTAGGGAGTAGCGTTATACCACAGTGACAAATAGGAGACTGATTAATGAGGCCATTGAACAACGATTTTGAGGACAGTGGGTGAGAAGAAAAAAAAATCATAATCTAATTTTGAGGAAAACATTGTGTGATGATGTCTACCAGCCTTCATAGTACAACCGTTTTTCCTTTTTTGCTTTGTGAAAAATAATTTACTTACCTGATTTGACTATGTCAAGTCTGAGTCATCCCAGCTCATTTTCATTTGCAGGCTTTTACCTAACAAATCCACACATTCTGCATCAATCTCACAATGTGTTGTTTGACCAAACAGCACATCAGTGTGATGCTGTCTGGCAGATGACTGTCAAATTATTAATGGGAGAGCTTCCTGCCAGCAAATTAACCAATCAACCTGTCAGAAAGTTGTAGATGTCAAATTGTCAGCAGCGCTGTAGCTCTGCAGATACCGCATCCTCTTTTCTCCTCATTTTCGAAAAAAAAGCATTTGTATTGTAGATATTTACTAATCTCAACGTCTGGTCGAAAGCATCCAGCACTGACTGGTGAATGTGGAATGTGCGGTGACGCATGTGGATATTAATGTTCTTGCTCTCTCTTCCCCTCCTAGATTTGCCCCATATGTGCAGCGCTGCCAGGTGGAGACCCGAACCATGTGACCGATGACTTTGCTGCTCATCTCACACTTGAACACAGAGCACCCAGAGACTTGATATCCTTTTCAAGTGTTAGTCCCACCTCTACAAACACCGCAATGAGCTGGCTGCCACGCATTCAGTTAACAGAAGAAGTAAAAAAAAGTTCTAGATGGACTTTATTCTCCTGACTAAAGTTGAAGTTTGTGTCCCATCCAAATAAACTGCAGCACAGATTGCTTTATCCAGATTGCTTTGTCATTGTAAAGATTAGTGCACCAGACAGGCTGTTCACTGAGAGTGGCATTTAACATTTTACTGAATAGTAAAGCCTTTGCTAATATTCCAAATCACTACAGTGGGTAGAGCGTCTGTTTAGTAATGATTTCAAGTTTCTCTAGTGAGAGGATTCACTCAATTTGATCACACCCTTTGCCAGAAGATGGAAGCTATAGTGAAGGCAAAGTTTGTTCATCTTGGTGTTTTCTTTTCTCTTTTCAAATCTCTTGAAATATGTTGTTGAGTTTTGCTCAACAGGTGCAGTGTTATTTTTCATCTTTTAGATTTAAGGCACTAGTGTCAGATTGGTTTTGCTTGACAGAGGTGAGGACTTAATAGAGCTGAGTCAAGGCATCCCTGGTGGTTTACATTGTTTGTATCAACATGTGTTAGTTGCTTTCCACTAGGACAATGCATGCCAAAACAAATGGATGGAAGCGTTTAAGAGAGAAACACATTAGCATGTGGCCATGTTGGGAATGAACTCAGACAACTCAATCTCTGGACAGTTTTCTGAAAAATATCTTTTGTTTCTAAATTATGGAATCTATTGCGATCCTGACTCCTCTGAGAGGCTTCAAGTTTATTAGTAAATGGAATTACATTTCCAAAATGCATACTCATTCCTTTGGGGTTGAAAATGCAGTTAAGAAAAGAATAGAGCTGAATTAACCGCATACAGGTGTAAGTTGTTCAGCAGAGCCAGGGAGCGGCAAATGAGTTTTGAAATATCATAATTGTCTGCTTTTGAACGAAAAGCAAACCTTTTCCCAGTGAGTTTGGATTCTCTGAGGATGGATGTCAGCGGCCTGACGAGCAGTTTATAGAGCACTTTGAATTAAGTGCTGTGGTTGAAACCAAGAGATTCCGAAGTGCAAGCTCCACAAAATCCAAGTATGGCTTTTTTTGTTTCTGGGCATTGCCAGTGTGTTGTGCAAATGTTCATGTGACATGATGGCGCCATGCAAATAAATTAGTACTGCATGCACCGAACATTTAGAAAAATAGCAGTGCTGAAAGTACAAGTTGATTTTAACTTCATAGATCAGTACAGAATCAATTTAAGATATTCATAAAGCAAAATTTCAAACCCTCCTTTCCAGCATTCCTCTAATATTGGTGTTTTATACACACAAAGTGAGCAAATCAGAAAATTATGTACTCACTTTCTGGCATCCTCTAATGCTCTACATCTCAAAAGTGTGATTTAAAATCTATGAACCTTAGAATAAATGATCTTTAAATGTAGCTCTATCATGCTCTTGTTGTTTCTTAACCACGAGCCTTACGATGAGTCCAGCGGTGTGCGGCATGTGCGGAGGATGTTTCACCCTGGGCGTGGGCTAGGGGGGCCACGAGCCCGCAGGTCTAACATGCACTTCACCAGCAGCACCACAGGGGGGCTCTCTACCAGCCAGAGCTCCTCACAGAGCTCCAACTACAGCAGAGAGGCAATGGACCCAATAGCAGGTCAGTCTCTCACACACACACAACCACACACACACACACACACAGATGAGAGGCTGTGGTGATGTGATAATGAGCAAATACAGACTTTCTCTGAAGTGAAGAAGTTCTGGAGCCTGTTGCTGGGAAAATTTAATTTTTTTGTTCTTGCTGTAGTCAGATGGGAATCACCCAGCTGCAACTGCAGAGGGTCTGACGCACAACACTGGTGCACAGCTCAGGCACCTGGCAACCTAATAATAGAAATCATTTCTCACACATGCCGATAACTTATCTGTAATCACATAGATTCTATATAAACCATCTGTCCAGGGCTGTGTGGATATTACGTTTGTGTGGTGGATGGAGTTGTTGCTGTGGCAGTTCCATGTTTATCCTGTTCCCAATTTTAATCCGGTTCAGTGCTTGGTATTTGCCATGTCAGCTCCAGCTGTGCCATAATGAGGGTCTCTGTTCAGTCCGCCTCACAAACAGGACACCGGCCAGTGCTCCCTCCTCTCTAATGACCTGCTGTACCTGCTGGGTCCAGTTTTAGCCTGAAACTCTCACTACAGAACCTCCAATTTATCGTGTGCGTGTGTTTGAGTTACAATGCTGTTTTATTTATTTCAAAGGCTGAGGAGTGGCTCTACCTTACTGAAGTTTGTGATATAGCACAACTCATGAATGGTAGTTATAGGGGTTGATCAGACAAAATTCTAATAAAAGAGTTATGGTGTAATGAGACTAGGAAGTTTGATATTTTAAACTAAGCTAATGTAGCACATTCATTTGAATTACAAAAACCTCATTGTCTTTCACATCATGAATCCTGACACATTGTCCTTGTTGTCTCCACCGTGTTTTTCCCAGAACTCTTGTCCCAGTTGTCGGGGGTGCGGCGTTCAGCGGGCGGCCAGCTCAGCTCCGGCCCCTCGGCCTCCCAGCTCCAGCAGCTCCAGATGCAGCTCCAGCTGGAGCGCCAGCAGGCCCAGGCAGCGCGGCAGCAGCTGGAGACGGCCCGGAACGCCACCCGGGGCGGCGGCCGCGCCAATGCAATCCTCAACACCAATTCGGCCGCCGCGAACCCCAACCCCAGCGCCAACCACAACACCAACCCCAGTCCCAACCCGGGTCCGCCGGAGCCGAACACACAGCATACAGCACATAGCTCCCAGTTTCTACTCAGCAGGTTGGACTGTTCTTCCATTTACTGCATCTCTTTCTCAAAATTATTTAGACTGTTTTTAGTAAGTTCTCCTGTCTGAAGAAAAGACACATTACTGTGCTTGACCAAGAAATGATAAAAATAGTCTAGTGCATAACCTGTCCAATCACAGCATGTTAATTCACCTTTTGTACGGCTTAGTAACAAATAAGTGAAAACATTAGAGAGCTTAGGAGCTGCTGATATTAATGCCCTGTGACCTTTTGAAAAGAGCCTGGCTATTTATGTCTTCATGCTATGCTGCACAGAGTGGTTCATAAATGTGGTTTGAAAATGTTGAATTATTGCAGCAAGTCTCTGCTGTTCTTCGTCTTCATCAGCCTACACGCTCCCCTGAGCTCCGTCTCACCTCTGCTAACTTGTCTCGGTGCAGGCTGAGCGAACCGCGGCTGTCTGAGGCGGAGCGGCAGGTGTGCGAGGCGCAGTGGGCCGACCGGAGCCTGTTTGTGACGGAGCTGCTGCTGTCCACTCTGCTGCCCGACGACGACGCCTCGGCCTCCTCCTCCGAGGACGAGGACGACTGTCACGGCTCGTTGCGGAACTTCGCTGACTTCGAGGCCATGGGCTGTGTTGAGGTCATGACCTTGGACGTGGCGCTGGAGAACCTCAATCTCAAGGAGACGACCCCGGCTACCAAGACGACGAAAACGACGACGAAAACGGCACCGACGAAGAAAGAGCCTCCGGCGCCGCCCCTTTGATGACATGGCCTCTCCCTCCCCACAAAACCACCATTGTAACTGGCTGACTGCTGTGTCGGTCCGACTGCCAATGGATGACGGAAAAGACTGCAGTTTCTTTTTGGCTTTGTTTTATTATTATTTTTTCTCAGTGATTGTCATTTCAGCTCTGTCGCTCCCCACTCAACCCCATGTTTATTACGTTGTGTACATTGAATAAAAGTAGTGAGATGAGAGAATGTGAAAGTAAGCAAGCGTGTTGGGTGCGTGAGAGAAAGGAAAAAGAACTATATAAATATATTATAGAAAAATCTATATGAAAGTTGATAATCAATTCCACATAACCCGTGTTTCCTCTAGCAGATGAGCAAAGCGTAGTTAGCTGTTTAAGAGAAAAACACATCACACACTCACCCAAGGGAGAGGCGGCAGACAGAAACCTCTCCGGTAAAAACGCTGCTGTGTATTTATAGTTATTAATTAAAGAAGTGCTTGGATGGTTTTCCACAACTTAAGCATGAGCTTAAATCACCATGTGCCCATTTTTAACTGCACAGTCACCAGACGGGGAGGTCGTTCTCTTTAGTTTTGACACCTGAGTAACTGTAAATTACCGGTGCTGATTGCCACATCGGTGGCATTTCTGCACCAACACACACACACACACACACACACGCAAATAGACTGATGGCTGTGTTTGGTTACATTCATGTCCGGTCTCAACCTCCCCCTTGTGTGACAACATCACCTGTTTTGGGTCATGTGACCTTGCTTTATATTGACTGTGGGCACTTTGGTTTTGAATTGCATATCCAGTGTCCATTTGTATACACTACAGATGCTCCACATGAAGGCGATGCGCAACTCTGAGGCAAGCGGAGATGAAACAATCTCTTCGATGTGACCATTTTCAGGCCTTTTCTAACATGGAAGAAACACACAGCCTTGGTCTCATATGGTTGTTGTTTTTTCTCCTTTTATTTTTTCTTTTATTTTTTTTGCCTCCCCCTCCTCCTCCTCTGAAGACCAGACGCAACTTTCTCAAGCTTCCCGTGATCTGAAATTAATCCTCTCTCCATTACTCATGAATGCAAAGTTTACTCATGTGACTTGAAAGGAGAGAATCCTGTATGCTCTTTCCATTAAATTTCTCTCGGTCAAACAGAAAAAAAAAAAAAAAGATCTTTGTATGCCTCCACTGCTACCTGAAGAAATGCAATGTATGTTTTTGGCTCAGCGAACAAGCCAAATTACAGGGTAAACCTTTCAGTTTGGAGGACAATAAAAATGTTTTGGATGGAAATGAACTAACCCAATCCTGCTCTCTGGTTTGTGTTTTTTTCTTTTCTTTTCTCTCTCTCAGTTGCTAACTTCCTGGTGAGCATGTACAGCATATGGTTTAAAAGAATAAACACCTATCTTACAGGTCGATCTCACTTAGTTTTGTCCTCTCCTGATGCATGTTCCTGTGGTGCAGATTCAGATTAACATGCTGCGCTAATTAAAGAATGGGTGGAATTCAATGTCTCATTTAAGCTTTGTTTGGCTTGAACTCCATGAACCTAAACAGCTTCTGGAGATTTCACTTACTGCACTTTTATTCTTGGGAAAACACAAAGTTTCACAAAATTCCTCAACTAGCACAATACTGTAAATGTTTTATCCACCCTTTCTGCAAAATTGATTACATAAGGTTATCACTCTTAATGTAACCAGCTGTGTTTTTTTTTCCCTCCCTGACGTAACTTCTTCACATACACTAAATTACATGCAGTTAATTCGGTTTTCCACATTTGATTTGGTTGTCACGTCGTTTGGGAACAGTATGTGTAGCAAAATGATCCACTTTACACTTCAGAGCTGTCAAACCACATCTCGCTGTAGACGCCTTTTGATGCTGATTTTTTTTTTCTTGCTTCTGGCACAAATCAGTGCAGGAAAATTGATAATCACACATTTTTAATTTTCTCTATATTTCACACTCTGGACTGGGTGACCTTGCAGACATGCAAGTCTTGTATATTTAAGATGTATCTTAAAGGTCCCATATTGTACAGTTTTCTGGGTTTTATTTGAGGATATATCAGTAACAGTATCATTAAAATTTATTTTTGGTTTTAAATACCTAAAAGTATAATAAAGATATCTTAATATAGTTTTGAATTTCCTCTCATAAGCTTCTTTCCTGAGTTCCAGATAGAACAGCTTTATTTCTGTGTCTAACCATTAATATTAATGAGCCTCTCCTCTGATTGGTTAATTTGATTAGCTGTGAATGAGCTGTGGCTGGGCCTGCTGGCTGTATAGTTGTGACATCACAACTCCCCAGAGGTCCAGGTCTGTGGATTGCACATTTTGAACATGGGTAAGTATCCATGTAACAACCCTCCTTATGATTGAAATAAATTCAAATCGTACTTTCTACAGTATGGGACCTTTAAATTGTAAATGAAAGCAGTTGTGGATGGTGCATATGAATGAAGAGACAATGTTGCCTTTTGTAAATGGAATTATAAAATATCAACCAATCCCCCAGATAGATTCAGACCCTTTTACATATTTAAAAAATACGAATAAAGCAATGTGAATGCATTAAATAAAGTCCTGCATTAAAATCCTACTTAACTAAAAGCATATATTTATAAGGACCAAGATGTAGTAAAAGTATTAAAACTATCATTATTTAAGTATAAATGGCCATTAGATTATTGATACTGTAGAATAAATATGTTAGGAAGGGTTTTACTGTTTTTGTTGCTGGAGGCAGAGCGAGCGATATTTTTTTTATATACTGTACAGTTAGTGTAGTTCCCAGAAGGTTCCCAACCTAGGGGTCGGGTCCCTCCAAAGGGTCTCCAGATAAATCTGAGGTGTTGAGTTGTATGTTTATATCACACTGGCAATTCTGAAAATGAATAAATATTTGGTACTTAGCATTACAAAACACAAGGGTTGATACGGTATGGATTGTGAACTTTGTAGACGTTCGGGTCTACGAAGAGGGAGAAGTATCTCAGGGAAAAACATGTTGTACTAATTCAAGTTTTCAGAAGTTAATATAAAGTCAAGCTTGGGCTAAGTGATCCCTAATTTAAACAGCTTGCATCAAACCTTCACCAGTTCACAGGATCCACCGTTTCTGCCGGCTGCCTGTTGTCCATTAAGACCAACAGAAGAACCACAAATACAGAAATCGCTTCCCAGCATCCCATCAACAAATGCCTCCTAAAAAGCATGAACTATGCCTCTGTGCCCTGAAACTCTTTTTCTTTTTTTTTTAGTGCAGACCCCCGACTGTGGGAAGTCGGTGGTTTCCATTTCTCGTTGGTTACTGATTTAACCAACGAGAAATGGAAACCATTATCCCATTGAATGTGAGTGGTATGGCTCGCTGTGTGCCAGCATCAAACCGGCATTTTTCAGCGTTACTGCAGAGACTCCCTAAATTAAGCCCAGCGCAGGACAGCCACAGCGCTGGGAACTTAAAAAGAGCACCCGGGGCCAAGTTGCTGAATTACTATCGGAGCTCGAAACCCCAAATAACAGCAGCCTGAAAAGATTTGGCAGATTCATTCATTCTTTAAACAAGTCGGTTGCTGGAGGAAACCGAATGCATGTAAACTCGAGGGAAGGAGCAGAGACAAGTGTGCCATTGGGGCACGATAAATCAGGCACAAAGTCCAAAATAAAATGATGTGAAGTGTCTTGAAAAGCTCAACAGGCTCCAACACACATTAAGGATATGGCCACTGAAAGATAATATGAATGCAGCGTTTGTTTTTGCCTGTAGATCTTAATGAGTTGAAACAAAAGATCTAAGACTTGTTCTATTCACACAAAAGGCCCATTTCTCTCTAAATTTGTTCGGAAATTTGCTTAAGTCCTTGTTAGTGAGAACTTCTCCTTTGCCCAGATAATCCATCCACCTGCCAGGAGGCATAGCAAGACACTGGTTAAGCAGCAGGATTATTTTGCATTGATTTCTCCTTGGCCACAGTGAAAGGGCTTTAAACGTGCAGCTTTATTACACAACATGATGCCGCAGATGATGCTATTTTTAAGGGAGCGTGCAGTTGGCGTGCTGACTGCGGGAATGTCCCCTGGAGCCGTTGCCCGTGAATGAATGTGCATCTCACTGCCATAAGCTGTCTCCGGTGCCGGTTCCAGGAATTCGGCCTCACATCCGCGGAGCACGTGTGACCTCTGCACAGAGACCTGCCACCTGGACAACACGGAGAACGGAAGAATTTCTGCACAAACTGTCAGAAAGTAGGGGCCAGCCCTATGTCCCAACATTTCAAAGCTGGATCATGCAAAAAAAAAAAAAAACACTGCTCTGATTTGCACCAAAGCTTATGTGTTAAAATTGGAATTGTATGGGGACCCCCCCCCTATCAGAAAAAACGCGTCCATCTGTGCGCCTGTCGTCCTCAGCAGGGATCGACCTGGCCGCGGATCGCTGGAACCGACGCGAGCGCGCGAACGTTCACCTCGCGCTCCGTCCGAAGCGACAAATCCCGGTTCTCACCGCGGCGAGCAGATGGCGGGCGGCACGCGGGGCGTCACGTGGGCCAACGCTTTGCTGAGGTCACGTGGTGGCAGTGGGGTTATGGTTGAAGCGCGAGTGTGTTTTACTGATGTGAGGAGGAGGACACAGAGGCACGGTGATGAAATCCTGTCGTCGTGCCTTTCACCGTCCACCATCATCGCCTCATGTTGCAGCACCATGAGGAAAGGCCTCAAGGTCAAATAATAGGTCACGGACAAATAATAGTGGGTCAAAGTCAAAGCAGGTATAAAAGTATTTATCAGATCTCTCAAAATGTACGTGTGTTCATGTTGGTTTCATGTCATTTAAGTCAATTTGTTTTTTCACTAAAAACACTAAATGTGTGATATGTCAAATGGTGGTGAAAAAAAACCCTTTTTAGGACATTTAAACTCTCTGGTAGTTAATTACGTTACACCACATGACAGTTTTGACTTTGTCCCAAATGCCTTTTTTTATTCTGCATTCTGTCTGTGTAATAATGATGCTGTTTAATCCTGCCACACCTGTCAGGTGGATGAATTATCTTGCAAAAAGAAGTGCTCACCCACAGATTTCAACAAATTCATTCACAACATTTGAGGGAAATAAGACTTTCGTGTGAATATATAAAAGAAAAATAAAGAAAAAAATAAAGAGCAAAAGGGAGTGTTTATTCATTTATTTATTTTTCTTAGTGTAGATGCTCTAGAACTGAGGTTGTTTAGTTGAAAAATATCAAATAAAAGCATTTACTGCTCCACGAGGGAATATTTCACACCAAAATGAGCAAAGTCAGGAAAACCATGTTGCAACATGTGGCATCATTCAACTCATACACACCGTTAGAAAAATAAGACACAACTCAGTACTTTTTTTTTTCAGGTATTCTTTGTAATTTTAATTCCCATAATTTAGTTTAAATGCAGACTTTTTCTTTCACTAAAATCTTAAATAAAACATTACAGTACGATAATGAAATCAGAACAGCTTTAAGGTTTTTTTTCTTTTTTTTTTTTTGCAGAAGCAGGCTACAATTTTCTTTTGATTTTTTATTCATTTCTTTTAGTTTTTTTTTTTTTCCATTTATCATTTTTTAACTTTTCGAAGGAACCGGACAGTTAAATAGCAGTAAACAGTAAAAAGACAACACAGAGCCGTAGAAGCCTGCAGGCCAGCCAAGGAGCACATTCTAGTACAAAACGGACCAGAGAACTAGAGACAGCACGCCACATCCACATGAAGGTCTGAACCGATGCCCCCCCTCCCCCTCCATCTGCCCACTCACACACCAGACAGGAGGGGGCGCTATTCCACCGGGGCAGGTGGAGCTACACGAGCACAGAGTGACAGATGTGTGTAGTTGCACCTTCACAAGAAAAAAAGACAAAAAAACAGCTTGTATTGCACATTCAGGGAGAAGAAAATGGCACATTCTGTTTTCTCTAGTTTTGTCTCTACAAAAAAAAAAAAAAAAAAGTTATATAACAGTTTATATACTGCAGTAGAAGCACGGTTACTCCCTTCAATGGCAATTACACCACTCACTGATTTAATGATTTATACCTGGTCTAAAAATGCTGCCCCGTTACCACAGGGAGAGAAAGCGTCCACCTGCTCCGTCCGCTGGCTTCCTGAAAGAATTGACACATTTGCATCCGATATGAACTCGCAACTTTCCGTCTTTGCCGTTTCTTGCTGGTTTTTAAAACAGGGGGCTAGGCAGTCACCAGGGACTTTGCCGTATAAATGAAAAGCGTTAGATATGACTTCGTGTTAATGCTGGAGGCCGCCACCAGGGGGCGGTTTTCGCTTTCCCTCCCCGCCTTGAGCAGTGCATCCCTTTTGGCCTATCAGGACTAAGAATGCATGGCAAAACTAAAACCAATGACAATGTGAGTTACAAAGAGGGCCTGCAGAGCGTGGCCATGCCTCCCCCCTCCCACCCCCCCTAATTCAAGTGTGGTTATATGGATTAACGCTTCTGTTCCACCAGCCTCGGCCGGACGACGAAAAATAAAAAATCTTCTTTCATCAGCCTTTTTAAAGAGCTGAAACATTCCCCATTGTTGTAGCAGCTACGTACGACTCGCGTGGAGCCGCAGTGGAGTTGTAGTGAACGTCCCTGTTCCTCACAGGTGCTTGAACCGTACTGTTAGTGTTTGACCCCCATCGCCCCCGTGGACGGAGCGAATGGAACAGAAGCTGAACTAGTAGGGCTGCACTCTGAGATTCTGCATCGTTACAGTGGTTCGGACTCAGATTACATTTTACAGCTCACCCACGAAAACGAGTGGGACTTGGCAACTTTTAGAAGAAAAAAATAACGAACAACGTATCCATATCATATTGTGATATGAGAATAGATATTGGCTTGGATTTGGGAAATTGGAATACTGTAATATGGCCTGAGTGTTGTCTTTTCTTGGTTAAAGGCTGCATTACATTAACGTGATGCGACTCATCCCACAGTTTTCCTGAATGAGGATCTGCCTTTTGCTGCTATTTAGCTATTAGAAGTTAACTCTAAAGACCACTGGGAAAACAAACGGGAACCAAGGCCAGACTTTCCTGTGCATTATTAATAGGATTATTATTATTTGAATTTTTTTTTTTTACTTCCTTCAGGCACTACAACGTTAAGAAGACCACATAGAGGATCTGACCTCAGCTCGGCGCAGCCCCCCCCGCCCCCTGTGCAACACACAGATGAGTAAAAAGGTATGAGCTTCAAGAGTGGTCAACCTGCCACGGCGAGGGAGCAAACGTCCTCGCTGTCCAGTTATCAGTCGCCAAGTCACCGTTTCAAAATCGTCTGATTTGGCCTCCATGGGGCCGTCTTTCTGTTTTTTTTTTTGATAGCGAGATGCTGTCCTGCTCTCACAGCTCATGATTAAAAGCAGACTGGG